>CP125978.1:415897131-416497131 GCA_030063025.1 Avena longiglumis | reverse complement strand
TAACCCCAAGTACATCATGCTCTTGTGCACCTTGTAACCCCAAGTGCAAAAAGCTTAACAAAATCTCTTTGAATTCCTTGGTACCCCCAAGTGCATCAAGTTTTTATATTAGAAATTAGAATGTCGAGATCTCCCATGGTTCAAACTTTAGTTGCTCAGTATTGTCCATAACCGGGGACACGGCTAAGTACTTAGATCTTATTAACTTCTGTAGAAGGAGTACACTTTACCCACATGACACAATCCCATCTTGATGCCACCAGTGGCCTACTGGATTAGTGCTCACCAAGATGGAGTACTGGCAGACTGAGAATGTGACGAAGTCTTTCCAAAAGGTCCTCCCATACATCATTGCTAGCTTGTCTTCAGCCCCCATGAAGCATTCCAGATCCCCATGTCCAGTAACTAAAGACAATGTATGGGTCTTCCTAATGTAGTTGACTAAGCCAGAGCCATAATAGCATGTGGTTGCACACGAAAGCCACAATTGGAGAAACATGTTCAATCTCTAAGTTTCCTAGGTGGTTTTCAGTTGGAGCACAACACAAAGTGATTGCCATAGACATGGTTCCCTTTTGTTGCCACCTTCTCCAAAACATAAAGTGTCCACCACCTAGGTGGTTCATTGAGTCCTTGTTTTATTATATAAAAACACAAGTCCTTTTCTCAACCTTTGTAAAATCTCAACATGTCTCTCTTTTCAAAACATAGCATGGCTAAGCATGTACAACTTCAAAATTTTTACTAAGGAGTGTATAGGGAATCCTATTAGGATTTTAGCATAGCATAAGTATAAAGAAATCTTTTCATGCATGTTTTCATAATCCACTAAGTATAATGAAAATAGTAGGTCTTTTGTATGATAGTGTAACTTGCCTTTTTGTTTAGGGAATGATAGTCACATCTTGATATTGCTAGTCTCACACTTTGCTAATTTCACTACAATCAAACAAGCATAGTATCAAGTAGCATTCCAACATTCAAACAATAATCCACATACACAAAGCAATGGTTCCTAAGTCTTGTAAAAAGAGGGTTCTATTGCAAGGTTGGTCTCTATTAGGTTTATAAACTTTGTAAGGTCCACTTTGGTCATTTACCAAAATGGCAAAGTCATTAGTTAGAGGGTTTTGCTCAAAGTCTATTTTAAAATCCATTCAACATTTTATGTGGTGAAAATTATTCTTTTTAAAGTAAAACTTTATGTTTTTCACCAAGTGAGTTGCTCTTGGCAAGGCTTGGTGTTTTGGGTCAGTAAGTTTGGTCCATAACATTTTCCCAAGGTTTTCCTTGCAACAATTTTTTTCCATAATAAGATTTAATGAGTTTATTTGGCTAGAAAATGACTAAGTTAACTAATTAAACTTAAATTTCACAAAAATTATTTTTAACACTATGGGTTGGTTCCTAGGGTCAGTAAGGTCACACAAATTCATTTTCCAAAAGATTTAATCTTAAAATCAATTTTAAACAATTTTTATACTCTAAACAAGTAAACAAATGTTTATGTAATTTCAAACAAGCTAACAAATACTATTTTCAAAACTAAGGCCATTGTTATCTAGGGCTTGTTCTCCTGATTTTATTGATATAAAATTTGTCAAATTTGGACGTGTGGATCAAAAGTTATAAGGGTTTGAAAATCCTATCTAAATCAGATTTCAAATCTGTTTTTAAATCGAACAGATGACACGCGGCGTGTTCTTACTGGTCGATACCGGTTCGGCCGGATCGGCTACTGAGGTGCGTTGGATCTAACTGAAGATGTGCGGCGCAGATCGACGCATACCCCTTCGGTAAGTGAATCTATCGTGACGCTGCGATCTAGATCGGACGGTGCTAGCGTGCTCGACCATAGTCGGGCGGCGCTGCGACGGCTGCTGGCGGCGGCGACTCTGTTTTACGGCGGCGCCGGCGATACAGGAAGCGAAGCAGAGGGGGAGTGTGCTCACCAGGCTCGCAATGCAACGCTGATGCTCGACGTGGGACTGGTCCGTCGAGGGGCGCACGGGGTCGGGCAGAATTCCTCGCCGGAGTTGGTTCTGGCGACGGACGCGCTCGGTCGAGGTCGAAGACGGCTCTGTGGTTCACGAGAAGACGAACGGAGGGTTGGGTTAGCTGCGTAGGACCATGGCAAAGATGTGTGCGTGATCCAGAGGGTACGGGGTGGTCGGAATTAACCTGTGGGCGTCGGAGTTGAGTTGAGGCGGCACGGTCTGAGTTTGTTGTTGGCGAGGCTCAGGGGTTCCCGCGGTTGAGTTGGGTGCACTATTAGATGCGCCTGGGAGTGGAGAAGCTGCTAGAGTGCTTAGGGATGCAAGGGGCGGTGGGGTTTCGTCGGAATCATCACTGGAACATCGTCGGAGCGGCGGCGGCACAGAGAAAATTGGAGGCAGCCTAGGGGCGGAATGGAGGCGGTGTCTGAGGAAAGAGGCGGAGGAGGAGCAGGCGGTTAAATGGGCGTGGCCGCGACGAGGAATTAACGCGGCTTTAAGGCGAATTGAACGCGCGGAATCAAGGCCTGCAACGGCAGCGAGGGGGAAGAGGCGTGGTTCGCGGGTGGGGAAGAAGAGCAGTAGGATGTGGGGTCCGCTGATCAGTGGGGAAAAGAAACGAGGGGAGGTCCACTTGTCAGGGGCTTTGCGGGTTGTTTCATTGGTGTGAATCGTTTTCCCTGGGAAAAGACTAGCTGGGCTGGTTCTGGGCCTTAGTGGGTTGATGGGTTGGGTCGACCTGTGTTTATATTTTTTTCTGTTTCTATTTTCCTGATTTGTAATTCAAAAAATCATTCAAGCATTCAAATAATTCAACCATTCAAACAAACATTAAACTTTGCATTGTGTTTTTGGTTCTGTTCAACAACATAATCCAACACTCCAAAATAAAATAATATTTTAAATCCTTTTTAGGTTTTATTTATTAATTAAATAAAATAGCTATGGTTTATTAATAAAATAGGGTTTGGTTTAATTAATAAGATCCCCATTTAATCCAAATATTTTCAAAAACCAAATCAGTAGGTCTTATTTGAAAGTATAAAATACTTGAATTACTTGTTTAAAAATAATATTTTATTATAGGGTCTATTAATATTAAAAATAAGATGGATCTTAGTTATTAATTCAAATAGGATTTATTTTATTGAGACATTTATTTTGAAATCTAAATTATAGTCAAAACACCTTAGTAGGTTTTATTAGAGAATAAATAAAATACTTGGAAAACCTATTTAAACAAATTAATAGGTTTTGATGTTTTAATTTAAAAGGGTACAACTTTTTATTTGAATAAATTTTGATATTAATTCCTTATTATTTTATTTCAAATAAACCTTTGTTTATTTTTATTCAAAACTAAAATGTGCTAATTCCAAAGCTTGGCCAAGGTTTTAATTTGGCTTTATAAAACATTCTTCATTTATGAACTTCCACTTCATTTGAAAACAAATCTTTTCATTTAATTGTTTCAAAATAGTATTTCTAAATGTTTTTATTTTTCCTTTTATTAAATGCTTATCTTTTTAAATCCCTTTAGGTTTATTTTAATTCAAATGGGCCTGAAGTTCCAATTGAATTCAAAAAATTTCTTCTGGCTCTGAAATTTGAACAAAGTTTTATTTAATTCATTTATTTTCACATTACAAGATTTGGAAAATCTTGGGATGTGATAGGCTACCACCCTTAAAATAAATCTCGTCCCGAGATTTGGGAAGGTTAGGGTTACAAGCAAGTTCAAAGCAACTAGGGTACTACCACCCTTAAAATTTTCAAACAAAAATTACATATTGGCCTTCTTGGGTCCTGGAATTTCTCTATGTTAAACTTTTGCTTTATTCCTATGCTTGACTCATGGACCAAGGTTGAGTTTCTCCATAGGCTTGTTCAACTTGTTCTTCATCCTTTCCTTGCTTGCTTGCATAGTGTCCTGGATTCTTGCAGTTGAAACAATGAATGTCATTGAGTTCTTTACGTGGCTCTTGTGGGCAAGTTGCTACAAAATGACCTGGTTCATTACAGTTGTTACACCACACTTGGTCAATCCCTTTATTCTTCTTGTTCTCTGGGCATCCACTGGAGTAGTGTCCCATTTCCTTACATTTACGACATTGTGCAAGGCTCATGTCTTGCTTAGTCTTCTTGATTTTCTTTGATCCTTTGAATTGGGTTGTCTTGCTTGGAGGTATAAGTGGTCCTTTTCCTTTGGTAGACTTGGATCCTTCTTGTTTCCTTTGTTCTACCATGGCATAGATGGGACATAGACCAGGAGTATGATCACTTCCTTCACAAAGGTAGCATGTAGCTTGAGAGGTGGGGCATTGTCCAACAGGATGGTCTTCATCACAATTGGGGCATTGTCCTTCATGCTCTGTGGAAGTATGATCCTTGTCTCCACAAATGATGCAAGATGGGGC
This sequence comes from Avena longiglumis, assembly GCA_030063025.1. NCBI lineage: Eukaryota > Viridiplantae > Streptophyta > Magnoliopsida > Poales > Poaceae > Avena > Avena longiglumis. The sequence continues at coordinate 416,492,720 of CP125978.1, read as the reverse complement.
TCCATCTAGAATAACATTCTTGTCATCCTTGTTATCATACACACTTCTAGGATAGCTTTCTTCCATGCTAATCATTTGATTAGTCACCTTAAGCATCAATTGGGATTGTTCTTCCAAAAACTTTTGCAGTGCTGGATCTTTATCACTATTGTTGGCTAGGAACTGAGCTGTCAGTTGGTTCAACTGATGTTGGGTTGCTATGAGTTCCCTCATGCTGTCAGCTTGGTTGGTGTTGGTGTCATCAACCTTGATGTTGGAGTCCTTTGGAGTAGTCATCTGTTTGGGTTGAAGGAAGATTAGATTGGGCAAGATATTTCTAAGGAAATAGTTCTAATCACACACATCACAATTCACACAAGCAATGTGCATGCAATCACAAAACAATCTTTCCACTCAAACAACAAAGTTCAAGCACTTTTTAGGCAACAAAATATTTTTGCTACACCACATAAGTTGGTGGGTTTGACTTAACTAAAATATGGTGGTCCATCTATATGGTTCACTTGTGATCTTTCTTCCCTTTGCATGAGATCATGGCTTCCTTGAGACAAACTCTTGGTTACAATACTTCAAAGTTGTTGATGGTTTCTTCTTATTTTGCATTCCCTCAGTCTCTAATTCTTAAGTAAGATTTCTTTGTCTCACTTGTGGTCCTTAGTAGTTTCCATATTGGAAGTCTTTGGTGAACATGCTGAAGATGTTGAAGTCATTAGAGTTGAAGATGTTGAAGAAGTCCTTTGCACATGGTGTAGTCTTTGGTCATGGTTAGGTTTTTCCATCAAGTTGAAGTAGAAGAGAAGTAGAGTTGAAACCAAAATGGTTAAGGAAAGAGGTTACAAGTGTTTTTGTAAATAAGTTTTTGATACAAATACACTCCTATTTTTCTAAGGGTTTTTGTCCAATCCTAGGGTTTATAAATCCTACAGGCAACACAATGCTCTGATACCATCTGTAGAGGTCCCAACCTAATAAGGTTGATCCCTCCTGTGTATTACAATGCTAGTCCCTGGATCATTAGCTAGCATCCACAGTTAAGATGTAATATCAAGATACAAAGGTCATAATATAAATTTATAACCAGGAATAACATAAGTTTATTACATCAAACATAGCTCATTTGGCTATTACATTACATTGCAGCGGAATAACTATAGTCATGGGTCCTTCATCTTCAAAGTGCCATAGGCAGATGTTGGTTGTAGACTTTGTAATCCTAGTCAATCAAACAATCTTCACTTAAAAACAATCAACCTGCAACATTACAAGTTACAGCCACAAGGGTCAATACATTTGAATTGTATTGGCAAGTTTCACTTTTATATATAATAAGTGGATCCTATCATTACATGCATATTTGGCTAAGTAGAGTTTTAGGGTTCATTGGCATAAAGCAATATTTTATCCTATCTTTTCAAAATGGTTTTGGTCTTTTGTCAAATCTCATTTCCAAGATCCTTGAACTCCTTGGTAGACACTCAAGTGTTCAAGTACTTGTCAAAAATCCTTGAGCACCTTGGTAACCCCAAGTGCTACAAGTTTTCTCAAAACTCATGAGTTACTTGGTAACCCCAAGTACATCATGCTCTTGTGCACCTTGTAACCCCAAGTGCAACAAGCTTAACAAAATCTCTTTGAATTCCTTGGTACCCCCAAGTGCATCAAGTTTTTATATTAGAAATTAGAATGTCGAGATCTCCCATGGTTCAAACTTTAGTTGCTCAGTATTGTCCATAACCGGGGACACGGCTAAGTACTTAGATCTTATTAAATTCTGCAGAAGGAGTACACTTTAACCACATGACACAATCCCATCTTGATGCCACCAGTGGCCTACTGGATTAGTTCTCACCAAGATGGAGTACTGGCAGACTGAGAATGTGACGAAGTATTTCCAAAAGGTCCTCCCATACATCATTGCTAGCTTGTCTTCAGCCCCCATGAAGCATTCCAGATCCCCATGTCCGGTAACTAAAGACAATGTATGGGTCTTCCTAATGTAGTTGACTAAGCCAGAGCCATAATAGCATGTGGTTGCACACGAAAGCCACAATTGGAGAAACATGTTCAATCTCTAAGTTTCCTAGGTGGTTTTCAGTTGGAGCACAACACAAAGTGATTGCCATAGACATGGTTCCCTTTTGTTGCCACCTTCTCCAAAACATAAAGTGTCCACCACCTAGGTGGTTCATTGAGTCCTTGTTTTATTATATAAAAACACAAGTCCTTTTCTCAACCTTTGTAAAATCTCAACATGTCTCTCTTTTCAAAACATAGCATGGCTAAGCATGTACAACTTCAAAATTTTTACTAAGGAGTGTATAGGGAATCCTATTAGGATTTTAGCATAGCATAAGTATAAAGAAATCTTTTCATGCATGTTTTCATAATCCACTAAGTATAATGAAAATAGTAGGTCTTTTGTATGATAGTGTAACTTGCCTTTTTGTTTGGGGAATGATAGTCACTTCTTGATCTTGCTAGTCTCACACTTTGCTAATTTCACTACAATCAAACAAGCATAGTATCAAGTAGCATTCCAACATTCAAACAATAATTCACATACACAAAGCAATGGTTCCTAAGTCTTGTAAAAAGAGGGTTCTATTGCAAGGTTGGTCTCTATTAGGTTTATAAACTTTGTAAGGTCCACTTTGGTCATTTACCAAAATGGCAAAGTCATTAGTTAGAGGGTTTTGCTCAAGTCTATTTTAAAATCCATTCAACATTTTATGTGGTGAAAATTATTCTTTTTAAAGTAAAACTTTATGTTTTTCACCAAGTGAGTTGCTCTTGGCAAGGCTTGGTGTTTTGGGTCAGTAAGTTTGGTCCATAACATTTTCCCAAGGTTTTCCTTGCAACAATTTTTTTCCATAATAAGATTTAATGAGTTTATTTGGCTAGAAAATGACTAAGTTAACTAATTAAACTTAAATTTCACAAAAAATATTTTTAACACTATGGGTTGGTTCCTAGGGTTAGTAAGGTCACACAAATTCATTTTGCAAAAGATTTAATCTTAAAATCAATTTTAAACAATTTTTATACTCTAAACAAGTAAACAAATGTTTCTGTAATTTCAAACAAGCTAACAGATACTATTTTCAAAACTAAGGCCATGGTTATCTAGGGCTTGTTCTCCTGATTTTATTGATATAAAATTTGTCAAATTTGGACGTGTGGATCAAAAGTTATAAGGGTTTGAAAATCCTATCTAAATCAGATTTCAAATCTGTTTTTAAATCGAACAGGTGACACGCGGCGTGTTCTTACTGGTCGATACCGGTTCGGCCGGATCGGCTACTGAGGTGCGTTGGATCTAACTGAAGATGTGCGGCGCAGATCGACGCATACCCCTTCGGTAAGTGAATCTATCGTGACGCTGCGATCTAGACCGGACGGTGCTAGCGTGCTCGACCATAGTCGAGGCGGACTGCGACATTGCCGGCGGCGGCGATTTCTGGCGCGCGGCGATAGCGGGCGAGGGGAGTGTGCTCACCAGGCTCGCAATGCAACGCTGATGCTCGACGTGGGACTGGTCCGTCGAGGGGCGCACGGGGTCGGGCAGAATTCCTCGCAGGAGTTGGTTCTGGCGACGGACGCGCTCGGTCGAGGTCGAAGATGGCTCTGTGGTTCACGAGAAGACGAACGGAGGGTTGGGTTAGCTGCGTAGGACCATGGCAAAGATGTGTGCTTGATCTAGAGGGTACGGGGTGGTCGGAAATAACCTGTGGGCGTCGTCGGAGTTGAGGCAGACGACGGCGGTACTAGAGTTTGTTGTTGGCGAGGCTCAGGGGTTCCCGCGGTTGAGTTGGGTGCACTATTAGATGCGCCTGAGAGTGGAGAAGCTGCTAGAGTGCTTAGGGATGCAAGGGGCGGTGGGGTTTCGTCGGAATCATCACTGGAACATCGTCGGAGCGGCGGCGGCACAGAGAAAATTGGAGGCAGCCTAGGGGCGGAATGGAGGCGGTGTCTGAGGAAAGAGGCGGAGGAGGAGCAGGCGGTTAAATGGGCGTGGCCGCGACGAGGAATTAACGCGGCTTTAAGGCGAATTGAACGCGCGGAATCAAGGCCTGCAACGGCAGCGAGGGGGAAGAGGCGTGGTTCGCGGGTGGGGAAGAAGGGCAGTAGGATGTGGGGTCCGCTGATCAGTGGGGAAAAGAAACGAGGGGAGGTCCACTTGTCAGGGGCTTTGCGGGTTGTTTCAGCGGTGTGAATCGTTTTCTCTGGGAAAAGACTAGCTGGGCTGGTTCTGGGCCTTAGTGGGTTGATGGGTTGGGTCGACCTGTGTTTATATTTTTTTCTGTTTCTGAACTCTTTTCTTTTTCTGTTTCTATTTTCCTGATTTGTAATTCAAACAATCATTCAAGCATTCAAATAATTCAACCATTCAAACAAACATTAAACTTTGCATTGTGTTTTTGGTTCTGTTCAACAACATAATCCAACACTCCAAAATAAAATAATATTTTAAATCCTTTTTAGGTTTTATTTATTAATTAAATAAAATGGCTATGGTTTATTAATAAAATAGGGTTTGGTTTAATTAATAAGATCCCCATTTAATCCAAATATTTTCAAAAACCAAATCAGTAGGTCTTATTTGAAAGTATAAAATACTTGAATTACTTGTTTAAAAATAATATTTTATTATAGGGTCTATTAATATTAAAAATAAGATGGACCTTAGTTATTAATTCAAATAGGATTTATTTTATTGAGACATTTATTTTGAAATCTAAATTATAGTCAAAACACCTTAGTAGGTTTTATTAGAGAATAAATAAAATACTTGGAAAACCTATTTAAACAAATTAATAGGTTTTGATGTTTTAATTTAAAAGGGTACAACTTTTTATTTGAATAAATTTTGATATTAATTCCTTATTATTTTATTTCAAATAAACCTTTGTTTATTTTTATTCAAAACTAAAATGTGCTAATTCCAAAGCTTGGCCAAGGTTTTAATTTGGCTTTATAAAACATTCTTCATTTATGAACTTCCACTTCATTTGAAAACAAATCTTTTCATTTAATTGTTTCAAAATAGTATTTCTAAATGTTTTTATTTTTCCTTTTATTAAATGCTTATCTTTTTAAATACCTTTAGGTTTATTTTAATTCAAATGGGCCTGAAGTTCCAATTGAATTCAAAAAGTTTCTTCTGGCTCTGAAATTTGAACAAAGTTTTATTTAATTCATTTATTTTCACATTACAAGATTTGGAAAATCTTGGGATGTGACAGCTGAGCTCTATATCAACAGAATAGTCTCTCTGTATGGGGTTCCGCTTGAGATCAGTTCAGACCGTGGGAGCATCTTCACTTCCAAGTTCTGGGAAAGTTTCCAAAATGCTTTGGGAACAAAATTGAACTTCAGCGCAGCTTACCACCCTCAGTCGCAAGGACAAGTTGAAAGGATCAATCAGATTCTGGAGGATATGCTTCGTGCTTGCGTCATCTCTTTTGGCATGAAGTGGGAAGAATGTCTTCCTTATGCTGAATTCTCTTACAATAATAGCTTCGAAAAGTCAAGATGGCACCATTTGAGGCTCTCTATGGCAAGAATGCGTAACTCCGATTGGTTGGTCAAAGTGCGGAGAAAGAATATGGTTTGGCCCTGACATTGTAACTCAAGCGGAGGAGAAGGTGCATATCATTCTTGAAAATCTGAAGATTGCTCAAAGTCGCCAGAAGAGCAATTATGACAGGAAGCACACGGACATGGTGTATGTCCCTGGTGATCTCGTTTACCTTCGTGTCACTCCCATGAGAGGCACGCAGCGTTTTGGTATCCAAGGAAAGCTGGCTCCTAGATACATCGGTCCTTTCAAAATTCGTGGAAGAAGAGGAGAAGTTGCTTATGCTCTTGAGCTCCCAGAAAAACTCAAGGTCCATGATGTTTTCCACATCTCTCAACTCAAGAAGTGCTTCAAGGATCCCGGCAGGACCGTGGATCATGAGCTAATCAATCTCCAAGAAGACCTGTCTTATCAAGAACACCCCACAAAAATCCTTGAGATCGCAGAAAGAAGTACTCACAACAAGTCCATCAAGTTCTGCAAGGTGCAGTGGTCGCACCATTTTGTTGATGAAGCCACTTGGGAGCGTGAAGATGAGCTCCGTGCCAACTATCCTACCCTCTTTGAGTCTTCTTCTTCTTCCTAGAATCTCGGGGCGAGATTCCTGTTTAGTGGGGGAGAGTTGTAGCATCCCATTTGTCTAACAATTGTAATGCTACTTGGTCTAGTAATATAATGGCTACTTCATATATATAATTGTTGCATCATCATTATATCATGCTCATGTCATCATTCCACCTTGCATTTAAGCATCATCTAAAACCCTTTTTGGTTTGGTTCTTCTCTCATATGCATTGTTAATTGTATTTGCCTCTTGATATTGTATTTGGTTCTTGATATATGGTTTAAATGCCCAAGTTGAGTTGGGGGCATATATTTTATTGACTCCACCACCCTTTCTTTTCACCACGTTATAATTCCACCATCCCATTATCCATGAGCTTGTATTTTATTTTCTTTTGGTATTTATTCTAGCTCATGGGAGATAGGATGGATCCAAATCTATAAATTCTTTTGCTTGGCCTTTATTCCACTTCTGGGAATAAATAAGAATAATGCCATGCTATTATTTTTGTTTTCACAAGAATTTAACCAAGGCATTTATTAATTTGCATGGGCCATGCAAGAGTACCATCACCTTTAGCCATTTGTTTTTATCTGGGTTTAAATGGGTTTTCTCTTTATGGGGCCATATCCATCCATCACCTCATCCATGCATGATCATTTGAGGTTATGTCTTATGCCCATCTCTATCTCTCACACCACCTCATCCACCTATTCTTGTATGATCTAGCTTGATGCATGCAAAAACCCTAAACCCCTTGGTTGGTCTTGCCTTGGCCATGCTCTAACCCTAAACACCCTCACCACCTTTTTATCTCTCTACTCCTTTGACTAGAACTTGTTTGATCTTTGCTTGATCTTGCTTGGTCTTGTCAAAAACACCCAACCTCACCTCTCTCACCTCACCCCCTCTCTTCAAAACCCTACCCGAGCCACCCCTCTCTAGCTAACCCTAGCTACCCACACCCTCTCTCTCGGCCTCTCTCCCTTCCTCTATGCCATGCAGGCCCCACCTAGCTACCTACCACCCCAACCCTACCCAAAAACCCTAACCCGAGCCTACTCCATCCAACCCTAGCTCCATGCCACACCCCCCTCTCTCTCTCTAGATACCTCTCCCTGCCATGCGGCCCCACGAGCCGAGCCTGGCCTCACCCCTCTGTTGGCCCCCCTTGCAGCCTCTGCCTAGCCTCCCCATGACGAGCACGTGAGGGAGAAGGACAAAGGTGGCCGAAGCCACCTTTATCTCCAACCTGATTTCCCCACTCCCCCACGGCACCCTCCCCTCCCCCTCTGCTATCCACCACCACCTCCCTTTTCTCCTCTGCCTCTTCCCAGATCTCCCCAGGCCGCCCCCTTCCTCTCCGTCTACCCCTACCACCATCCACCACCGATCACCACCTTTCCGTCGGCCTCCTCTCGACGACACCGTGCATCAGTGGCGGCGTCCAGGTGTCGAGGAAGACCGAGCCGAGCCCCAGCGTCGCCCCTGTACACGGAGCCGAGCAGGAGAGGCACCAGAGCCGCCGGTACCGCCGCCACCTTCGCCAAACCCTAGCCCGCCGGAACGTCTGCATCGCCGTCGATCGGCTGCCTCCCAGCCCGAACCACCTCCACCGACGCCCCCACGGTGAGCGTCCGAACCTCCCAGACAACCTCCCTCCGTTCGCCGTTTCCTGTACGCGCCACGCCACCGGACGAGCGCCGTCGGTGCGCCGGGCTTGCTGTTGTCTGCAGCCTTCCCCCGCCGCGCCAGCCTCTTCTAGCACGCGTCCAACCTCCTGACACCAAGCCCACACCTACCGCAGCGGTTCCGCCCACCGCGCGCGTGTCCCGCGTCGTGGGATCGATCCCCGCGCCCTGCGCTCTGTCGCCGCGCGCTGTTTTCCGTCTGTTGTCGTTCGTCAGGGAAGATCCACAGTCCCGCGGCGCGTTTTGCAGAAAACCCCCCCACCTTTTTGACTCCTGCAACCCGCGCTCCTAGAGGTCCCACTAGTCAGTGGCCGTGGCCCTTTTGCGCATAACCCCCTACGTTTTTATCTGCTCAACCCGCGCTCCCCGCTGTGACGTGGCGCCTCTCCCCTCCTGGCCGACGCAGGCCCACGTGGCGTCGGGTCCACCGAAAGCGTCATGCTTAGCTATCTTTGCAGTGAAAACCCGCACTGCAACGTTTCCAGCTAGGCCTAGTCAGCGTCGGCCCCACTAGTCGGTGGCTATGGCTAGCTGGTGCTGAGTACAAAAAGTCGTTTCGTTTTTCTGTTTAATAAAAACAATTTCAGTAAATGTTTTAAAGATGAATTTAAATCTGTTTTTAATAACTTTTAATTTGTATTTCCAAATAATACAAATAATATATGTTTTCAAATCAGAAAAATGTGAGGAATTCAAATATGCCATTCAAAATATATTTTGAACACTTTAAATTTCAAGTTGGCTAAAATTACAACAAAATGCCCTTCTCCCTTAATTAATTAATAACTTTTGTTTTATAACTCCAAATTTAACAAATGATATGTCTAAAAGGATCAGCTCGACGAGACCTTTCTGTTTATGCATTCCATGTTCTGAATTGCAGCATGCATCATATAAATATAAAGTATACAGCAACTTATTTGAGTATAAAATGTGACCAAAACTCAATAAAATGCTTATTCTTGTATTCCACACCTCACCCATGCCATGCTACTTTATTGCCATGAAAATTGTGCATCATTCATCATGGCATGATTGTCTGCTTGTCGCATCTTATTCATATGCTTGTGCACTTTATTTATGTTGGCCCTTGTTTGTTTGGTTCTTCTCCGAATAGACGCTGAGCAGGGGATATATCAAGAGAACCAGGAGCACTACCCAGATCCTTCTCTCGCTTCAACTGAGCTGCCAGGCAAGCACTACCACATGCTTTCATACATATAGTACCTAATGCCTCTATCTTATTCTTGCATCATTGAGTCGCGATTGCATTAAACTGAATCCCAAGTATTGCATAGCCTTTACTTTTAAACCCCACCGAAGCTTGTTCCTCCATCCCATGAGCCATTACTACAGGAGTTGTTTGAGCCATGCGAGTCGTAGAACAACATGTGTAGGGTATGTGAGTGTCTGATGGATAACGAGGTACCTAAACAACTTAACCTGAGTAGTAATGGGATAACTAATGAAAGTGGCACCGTGAGCAATATCGCTATTTGGTTTTCATGCTCACTTGTGTCCCATAGGACCCCGAGTACTTGATTCCTGTTCCTTGAATATTCGCTATCCACATCCGGAGGCTTATGGGACCCCCGAGCCGAGCTTGATTCATTCTTATTTCTTGGGGCCACAAACTAGTTTGAGGTTTTATTTACTATCCGTACTTATGCCATGCTTTCTGCTTTATTTAAAATTGTGCAGGTACCGCTGTCTTATTTAGGTCAGCGAGTGTTTTAGCAGTATCGACAAGCCCAGTCACATTTTCGGTTCCCGATCGTTTACTGACCACCGGCGCAAACCTTGAGTCCGTCTGAGTCGGCTAACTTCGTTATGGTGTACTCAATGGGGTGGCCCTCAAATATTTTCGAATCTGTGATTGCTTTGTCGTGAAGGCCTCGTTGGGTTTTGATTTGGTTTTTCGAGGTTGATCGAGTGTGTGTTGCTATTTGTGCACCCTGCAGGGTAAAACTTTCAAAGCCGTGTCATGTTATGGATGACTTGGAGCAGTTTCTCGATCATAGACAAGCATAACTAAAGCACCGCTTTTAACTTGACTAAATAACTGACTAGTAAATAGTGCAACACTCATGGAATGGATAATAAAACTGCCAACGGATGGGGGGTTGTTCGTCCGCTTCCTCGTTGGTAAGCGAGGAGGAGGATGGATCTGATATTCGTTATAATCATGTCATTAATTCACGGACATCCGTCTATCTTTGGTTAGGCGGATGGTTAGCGAGTATCTATAGAACTGTTAGGGTTTATCTTTTGCTGCAATTGCGTCACCCCAGTTTGTGTCCCCTTTAGAGGCATAAAGACTTGCTGAGTACCCCTAGGGTCTCACACGATAAATTATTTGATTCAGATGAACAGGTACACTCACGAGATGGATACTGGGTGGAGGAGACGCGATGTGGGCAACGAACATTCGGTGTAGAGATTCCGGGAACGGGGATCCGTGAGATCTGTGGGCGGGATGTGTTTATTTATGGGGCATCTTATGCCAATTTGCTTCTTATCCGTACTCGGATCTTGTTTGCCGCTTCCTCCTGATACTCTGATGTTTGATGTATGAGGAGATATCCCAAACTATTATATCTATCTAGGACATTTGAATCTTGCCGTATGGCGTTGCTATATTTTCCTTTCTTTTAGATGGAATGGCTCTGATGTACTGTTGTATGGTGGCTTGCATACATACTCATTTGTGTATGTTGTTGATCCCTTCGCCTGCCGATTACGCCGCCCGTTCTTGTCCCGATGTTTGGAAATGGTTGGGACGGCCGAAGGTCTACTGTGAGTGGCATTTGGGCCCCACCGTACTATTTCAACCATTTCCGCTCATCCAGGCTTGTAACTAGGAGCGTAATTCACCGAGGTAGTTACAATTGGTATCAGAGCCATCCCGCCCTTCAGGGTCTCAGCCAAATGGTCGTTGTGAGTCTAGCAAATATTTTGGTAGTTATGTATACTAGGGAAAAACAAAACGCGAGAGTAGGACTGCTTCCACTTTTCTTCTTACCCACCCACCCACCCTTTTCTGGTAAGGAAGTGTAACGTTTTCAATCCTCTTCTTAAAAGTTCAAACTAGGATTCACGTGTTCTGGGTCTCCGTAGTACCATAGGTTGTGTGTGTGTGTAATTCCTTGTCTATCTGTTGCATCCAAGTTGTTATCACAATCGGCCTTTTGGTTATCAACTGTTGGTACATTATGATAGCTCCGAACCCCTCGCATCCCCCAGCACCTCCAGTAGTCCCTGTGGTGAATGTGGATGCTGAGGGAGGAAATTCAGAAGAAATGCCAAGGGAGGCAAGAACTGCAAAAGCACCGCTAGAGAAGCTAGAGAACATAGCTAGGAGTAAGAGAGCCAAAGAATTGCAAGAAGCAATAGAAAAACTAGCAGAGCCAGTAGCGCCAGCGGCTGATCCGACACGTGTGCAGGCCGAGTTGGAAGAGGCCAGGATTAAGGTCTTGGAGAAGGCAAATGAATTGGCACAATTACCGCAAAATGTGGATATCATGATTCGAGAGCTCAACTCGGCAAATCAAGTCAAGGGCGCTAAGACCCGGCTAGATGCAACAAGTTTGAGAGGGAGAAGCCTCAATGAAGAATTGGCGGACGTGACATCAAAGATAACACCAGAAAAGAGCAACAAAATAGCCATGCGGACGACATACAACACGGCGGCAGCAAATTTGGGAGCCATGGAGGCAGCAATGGCTGAGCTACCCCATCTGACGGGTGAAGAAGAGAGAAAACAACAGGAACAAGTCAATGAATTGGTAAGACCGACAGGGATGTTGAATGAATCATACTACAGGGAAAATCTGGGTGTAGCTGGAAGGTCACAGCTGGTTCACTCAACAACTCCAATCCCGGCGAGATCAGCAGGCCATACAACCTCCTCACCAGGAGTGGCGCCAAGACAGAGAAAAGAAAAGAGTGTGGATTCAGGAAGGAACAAGCAGATGGTTGCTTATGAGCCGGCAGTGGTTCAAGGAAACTTGGCCCATGCGCAGGGAACAAGAAGAAATGTCGTTCAGGGAAATGAGAACCAGGAAAATGCTAGCCGAGAAAGGCAAGCAACACAAAGAAATGACAACGGGGGGTAGAACTTTGCACCTCAACCTAGGCATGGGAATCACTCGGCAGGAGGAGGAAACCCAGCTCCGAATCCTCTGCCATCCCAACACGAAAAGAGATAACAAAGCGCGGGAAAAGCAATGCAGCAACCTGCAGATCCGAACCCCAATAGATACAATGATGGTTACTCGGCAATGGTTAATGATGGGTATGAATTGCCAGATCACGTGTACCAAGCAATGGGAGCGAGACTCAGAGGAAGAAATCTCCAGCCGAATGATGCGAGGCTAAAGCTCGACCAAATAAAGATGGCAGAAATGATCGAATCGCAAGGTCCACAGGGTCCACCATGTTTTGGCCCAAGGATCATGAAGGAGCCGCTAGTGTCAAACTTTCAGCTGGCCAGAGGAACAAAGACCTACAATGGAAGCACAAAGCCAGAAGACTGGCTCATAGATTATGGAACAACAATAAAGACCGCACATGGAAATTTGAGATGGGCAGTGTGGTATGTACCGCAGATGCTAGAAGGACCAGCAAGGGTGTGGCTGAATAATTTGCCACCCGGAAGCATCAACAGCTGGATTGATTTTTAGGAAGCTTTCGTGAGCAATTTCACAAGCACATACAAGAGGCCGAATCGCCCACAACATCTAGCTATGTGCAAGCAAAGGCCGAATGAAATAGACAGGGAATTCTTCACAAGGTGGTGCACAATGTGCAACTCTTGTGAAGTGGTAATCGAGTCTTGGGCCATTGCATAGTTTGCACAAGGATGCATGCATGGAAGTGTACTGTGGCAAAGGTTACAGAGAGATATGCCGGCAAGCTTGGCAGAAACAATAAGAATCGCTGATTCATATGCATTAGGAGATCCGACTCAGCCTTTGATTATGTCGGCAGACGGGATGACTGAGAGTCAGATCTACGACGCAACCGGATCGCAAAGGCGCCAAGAAAGGGCCGAGTATAGAAGAAAGAGAAGAGACTAAAGACCAGACTACAGGTATGGTTCGACTCAAGTCGCAGCTGTGAGTAAGGATCATCCAGATGCTGGAAGTAGCCAACGCCAAAGGACAAATGGGCAACAACAATGGATACCAAAGAATGACGACAAGAAGCCATAAGATCAGAGAAAACCATATCAAGACAGGCAGAAATATACTTATGAAATTATGTTGGATCAACCGTGTAAGTTTCACACACCAAGTCCGAGTAAGCCGGCGAATCACACAACAATACAGTGCACTTGGTTTCAGAAGGGAGACATAGTGGACTCGGCGACTCAGCAGTTACCACCACCTCCCCCTCCACCACTCACAGGAGGAAATGCTCAAGTTGTTGGAGCCGAGCATATATATGAGAACATGCAATCAAGGTATCACAACCAAGAAATAAGAGAGGCTGTGCACCAAGTGCATAACCCAATGGGTGAAGATGCTCATGTCGGCCATGGGACCAGGAATGAGTACAGGGAGTATCACCAGAGTTATGTCGTATTCATCATAGAGCTGAATGACAAGAAGAGTCAACAGAGAGGGATGATGGAAGTGAACTCCACAATGCCGGCAATACCAAAGTACATGCATTGGTCTGAACAGGAGATAACTTGGAGAATAAAGTATCACCCCAAGATCATGCCAACACCAGGAGGTTATGCTCTTGTCTTGGATCCAACATTCATGGGACCAGATATCAATGTGAAGTTCTCCAAGGTACTTATAGACGATGGCAGTAGCATCAATATCATGTACAAGGATACCATGATCAAGTTAGGCATCACTATGAACATGTTGGAGCCGACTAAGACGACCTTCCATGGCATTGTGCCGAGACTGTCTTGTGAGCCGATTGGCAAGATCTGGGTCGATGTCTTATTCGGCAACAGAGAGAACTGTCGCACTGAAGCCATAGAGTTCGAGGTGGTCGACTTAGTCAGCTCATACCATGACTTACTTGGCAGGTCGGCTATGGCAAAGTTTATGGCCACTCCTCATATTGCTTACCTAAAGATGAAGCTGCCAGGTCCATGAGGAGTTATCACAGTTGAGGGTGACTACAAGAGATCTATTTGCATGCGCCACAGCCAGATCTTCGCTGGCGAGTCACTGGTTATAGCGCAGGAAAAGCATCAAATGTTGGAAGTCGCAGCACTAGCCAAGGTAGCACAAATGTCTATGCCGACACTCACTAACCCGCATGGCAGTGTATACTTCCAAGCCACCAAGGAAACAAAGAATATACAAGTTAATGAGGCCTTCCCAGAGCAAACAGTTACCATTGGTGCTGGGCTATCTAACAAATAGGAAAGCGAGCTCACCAGCTTCCTTCGCGAGAATCGGGATATCTTTGCATGGTCCACACAAGACCTGCAAGGAGTTCCGAGGGAGCTGGCTGAGCACTCTCTTTATGTAAGGCCAGATGCCAATCCGGTGAAGCAACCCCTCCGCCGCTTCGCCAAAGATAGGAGGAAAGTGATAGCCACCGAGATAGCCAGGATCTTGGCTGCGGGGTTTGTCATGGAAGTACTGCACCCAGATTGGTTGTCAAACCCAGTCTTGGTCGAAAAGAAAAAGGATGACCTGAACATGGCAGCGGTGTGGCGCATGTGTATTGACTACACGAACCTCAATAAGGCGTGTCCAAAGGATCCATTCCCCCTGCCACGGATCGATCAAGTCATTAACTCTACTACCGGGTGTGAGTTGTTGTCTTTTTTATATGCGTACTCTGGTTTCCACCAAATACTACTGAATCCGAATGATCAAATAAAGACAACTTTTATCACACCGTACAGGGCTTATTGCTATCGTAATATGCCGTTAGGATTGAGAAATGCAGGTGCAACATACCAAAGGTGCATGCAAAAATGCTTGCATGATCAACTGGACAAAAATGTTCAAGTATACGTCGATGACGTGGTGATAAAAACCAAACAAAGTCATACTCTAATTGAGGACTTGCGTCAAACATTTGCAAACTTAAGAAGATTATGGATGAAACTTAACCCAGAAAAATGCACATTTGGTGTCCCGGCTGGAAAATTACTCGGATTTCTCGTGTCCAACCAAGAAATTGAGGCTAACCCGACAAAGACCAGGGCCATCGAAAGAAATGAATTTCCGTAAACCCTCAAAGATGTTTAGAAGTTTACAGGGTGCCTGGCCTCGTTGAGTAGGTTTGTCAGTCGTCTACGAAAAAGCCTTACCATTATATCAACTGATGAAAAATCAGACAAATTAACATGGACATAGCAAGCTGATAGTGCTTTCCATGAACTCAAAAATATGTTGGCAACAACACCAATATTAGCTTCACCATTATCCAAAGAGCCAATGCTGATCTATATCGCAGCAACCAATAGAGTTGTCACTGCGGTGATAGTGGTAGAACGTGAAGAAGAGGGCAAATCAGTCCAAAGACCAGTTTATTACCTGAGAGAAGTGCTCTCTACATAAAAGCAAAATTACCCCCATTACCAAAAAATGACGTATGTGTGTATATGACAGCAAAGAAGCTGAAGCATTATTTCCAAGAACATCCAATCCGAGTAATATGCAAGGCACCTATCTCGGATATTTTGGGCAGCAAATACGCCTAGTGGCCGAGTGGCAAAATGGGCCATAGAGCTAGCACCATACACTCCACATTATGACAAACGAGATGCAATTAAATCTCAAGCTGTAGCTGATTTCTTCGTGGATTGGATGGAAATGCAATATGAGCCACCACTGCCAGACCCGAATTATTGGAAGATGCACTTTGATGGATCCAAGACAAAGATAGGTCTGGGTGCCGGGATAGTACTCACATCACCAAAGAAGGATCAGCTCAAGTATGTGTTGTAGATCCACTTCGCTGCATCCAATAATGTAACCGAGTATGAAGCACTTGTCCATGGCATAAAAGTGGCCAAGGAAATTGGCATAAAAAGGATCTTGTGTTTTGGAGACTCGGACTTGGTTATCCAGCATGTGTCTGGGCATTGGGATGCAAACATGGCATTGTATCGTTTTCATGTGCAGCAGATTTCGGGATACTTTGACGGGTGTGAATTTCATCATATACCTAGAGCAGAGAATGAGGCAGTTGATGTATTATCCAAGTTAGGATCATATCGGCAAGCAATCCCACTTGGAGTATCATTGGAACACCTCAGAAAACCATCGATCAAACCATCACCATAATCCGAGTCAATTAGGCTCATCCCGGCAAGCTAGGAGTCAGACGCTGTGCCAATGGACATAGATTCAGGGGAGGGTTCGAGTAACCCGGGGACTGTACCATCCAACATAGGGGTTGCCGAATCGCACTCGGGGACTCCTCAAGTTATGTTGGAAGAACATATGTCGGTTGAGCCAATGGAAATTGATGGAGAAATAGACCCGGCACCAACGATACCAGCCTAGGCGCAACCAATATTTAACTACTTGAGAGATGGAACATTGCCTGATGATGAGATATTATCAAGACAAATAGAGAGAAGAGAAAAAACATACACAATAATCAACAAGGAGTTGTACAAAGGAGTGTGACGAGTGTACTGCAGTGTTGCACAAGTCCAGAGAAAGGCCAAGAAATACTGTTGGATATTCACCAAGGAGAGTGTGGGCACCATGTATCGTCAAGAGCATTTGTAGCCAAGACATTCTGACATAGATTCTACTGGCCAAGTGCACTGGCAGAAGCGCAGGAGCTAGTAAGAAAATGCAACGGTTGCCAGCGTTACGCGTCAAAGTCACACTTACCAGCATCCGAGTTAAAAACTATACCAATCACTTGGCCATTCGCAGTATGGTGCCTGGATATGGTAGGACCATTCAAACCAGCGAGGGGTGGCATGACTCACATACTGGTGATGGTTGACAAGTTCACCAAATGGATAGAAGTGAAGCCCATCAAAAAAATTAGATGGAAAAAACAGCTGTAACATTCCTATAAGACATAATCCTGAGATATGGTCACCCTCACAGTGTGATCATAGACAATGGCAAAAACTTTTCTGAAGGAGCTTTTGCTCATTTATGTGGGAAAAACCGAATAAGACTTGACGTAGCGTCAGTTGCCCATCCACAATCAAATGGACAAGTTGAACGAGCTAATGGCTTAGTTCTATCCGGGATAAAACCCCGGCTAATGGAACCACTCCAGAGATCACCTGGTTGCTGGATCGAGGAACTACCCTTAGTGATGTGGAGCTTAAGAACAACTCTGAATCGATCAACAGGCTACACATTGTTCTTCCTTGTGTATGGGGAGGAAGAAGTTTTGCCTGCCGACATAGAGCATGACTCGCCAAGAGTGAGGCAATACTCGGAAGCCGAGGTAAAAGAGGCCCGAGAAGATGGAGTTGACTTACTCGAAGAAGCAAGAGAATTGGCATTATCCAGATCCGCCATATACCAGCAAAGTCTTCGCCGCTATCATAGCCGAAAAGTCCAACCTCATGTTTTCCGAGAAGGGGATATGGTGCTCAGACTAGTGCAACGCACCGCTGGGATGCACAAACTATCACCCCCATGGGAAGGACCATTTATTGTAAGCAAAGCATTGCACAATGATTCATATTACCTAATAGATGCTCGTGAAGCACAAAAGAACAAGGAGGACAGATCAGGTGATGAGACCAAAAGACCGTGGAATGTGGCATTGCTACGTCCTTTCTACACTTAGAGGAAGCAGCGTATGTATCTCTCAAATTCTCATATGTCGGATACTTATGCCGGCTATGAGTTGATAATAAAAGGGTATGGCTCGAAAAACTGACTCGGGGACTACGCCTAACGTTTATTCTTGAAAATTCTATGTCGGCTGGCGTTGACACTTAAACTTATCTCGGAATAAGTAATGTTTACTCGTATAGAATCAACTCTTTGACTATGTTGTTGTCCGAAAACACGGCTTCATGGCAAGCAAGAGGAAAAGATCAACAATGAGTAAACATGAACACTGGATAAGTAAAGGGAGTAACACGAGTCGGCTATATGTATGCCTTTAACTAACCCATTGCAGGATATATTGGTTTGTATGTCGAATGACCCTAGGTCAAGTTGTCTAGTTTCATATCCACTAACTGAATCCTTAGAACTTTGAGACTCTAATGTCAACCGCCAAAAAAGGTAGACAAGATCCAAATTCAAGGAAAAAGGGAAACGACAAATGAAACTCGGGGACTTGCCCCTGCATGATTGGCATCCATAGCAAAATAAAAGTTTAAGCCTTAGCAAAAGGCACACACCCAAAATAAGTGCAGTATATATTACATCTGCACCCGGCATACCGGGGATCTCATCAGAGTTAAGTGTTTTTGACATAACCAGCTTAAGAGGCAGCTGGACTCGATAGAGCGTTCTTGGGGCTGGAGCTAGGAGCGTCATCTGGAGCATTGGACGGATCAGCTGTGTCTGTCGAGTCTGACACGTCTGACTCGGTGGGTTCACTGTCGGCATCATCATCGTTGGCTATCTCGGCAAGCGGCTCGGCAAGGTCGAGGAAACTGGGCCCATCGCACCAGGCATGCACCAGAGCATACTCTACCATGGCATAGACTCTCTTTTGGGGCTTCTTGATGAGCTTAGGCTCTAGGATCCACTTGCCTTCGGCCCTCATATGCTGGAGAACATCAAGGTTGATATCCTCGTACCATGAGAGAACAAAGGCAAGGGCCTTGTCCGCTGCAGCACGACCGGCCGACTTGCGCCACTAATCCAGCCTTTCCTCAGTAAGAAGCAACTTGACAGCCAAGGGCTCAATGAGCATGGGCACATCCTCATCCGGGCAGAGCATCCTAAATGCATGGATATCCGACTTAAGAAAGTCGACACCGCATGACTTCAGAGTGGTTGCACGCTCTGAAAGCGCTACCAGGTGCTCATCGATGGTGATCTCGCCATCAGCTGGAGCTCCAGATTCGGCTCGAACCTTCTTCATTACCCTCAAGGCGAACATCTCAGGCTCAGGGAAGTTCTCTGCAAACACTACAAGAAATGTGTTATTCTATGACCTTCTAATAGTGACCGTGGACAAAATTGTCATAGAATTATGACGATTTTGCACTAGAGGGTCGTAAGGTATTCAGGAGGTTCGAAACCTTAGAAAATTACGACGATCTTGCTTAAAAACGTCATGTTTTTTTTAGCTCAAATCGTCATAACCCAGTGAATGCATCTCGGGGGTATTGGTATCTCACTATGACGATTTTAAATCGTCATATCGTGTAAATTAGAAAATGAGAGGTTGTCCATGTCAACAATTGTGCCTACATGTCATGTCTGCGTGTCACTTTTTGACTATGTATTATATTCATGTATTAATATCCGCCTAGGTGGCACTACCGAGACCAAAGAGACTTGACGTGCTTGCCTTAGAATTATTTCCAAAAAAGAATCTAGCCAAAGATTCGAACTCATGACCTCCCTACATTCACGAGCGCACCTTACCACCAGACCACACATTCCTTTGTGGCATATTTCTACGACAACAGTTTATAAACACTCAATGTGTTATACCGCGAATTTAATAGGCAAAAAAGGAGTGCTCAAGACTTCAACCACGAACCTCCCAACAGTAGAAGGAACGACCACCGAACCAGCTTAACGTAGATGTAATATATCTGCGCTGCTCCTATTTGAGTAGAACGCACGATTGCAACTTGGCCTGGTGGCCAAATTTTCCCTAATGGGCCTCGATGGGACTAGGTTTTTTCTTTTTTCTTTTTGTGTTTTTATATTTCTTTTGTATCTTTTTCATAAGAAGTCCAAAATAAGTTATTTTTATCTCTAAATATGTATGAATTTCATTAGATCATACTAGGATGTTAATTATAAATAGTATGATTTTTTTAAATTGTGGATCTACTAATCCCATATTAGTCCATACTAAGGACAATATCATAATTCAAAATATGATTTTGAAACTAGGGTCTTGAATTCAAAAAATTTGGCCTTAAGTATCGCTAAACTTGCATTGTATCTCTGAAGAAACAGCATATTGTGAGTCTAAAAAACATTTTTGCAAAAAATAATGGGCATCGGATCATGTACATGTAGTTCAAACTGGACCCACTTCCTGCCGATTCGGCATGAATTTGTCTTTTTCTCCAGGGGTGAACGAAAAGGTTTGAGATACCCCAATTTGGACATTGTCCATGTAAGGTGGTCTAATATTTTTACAAAATGTGATGTTACCATTCTAAAACTGTCATTTGGTGGTTGCTTCACAAAACGCCCCGTTTTTTGCGCTCGGAAAATGGAAAATAGATTTTCCGTGCGTCGAAGAGGAAAACTTTCTCCTATAACATTGTTCTCCATCCCATGATACATATGTGTGCACAATATGTGCACATTATCACAAAATATGCCTCGATTCTAGCCATAACACTGGCCATTTGACCCGAAAACCATGAAACCACAGACAAGATAGGTCATTTATGAGAAGGTTTTTTCGAGACACTTGCAATATACCAAGTTGGGTATTTTTCCTTGCAACTATTTCTCATAATAAGACACCACGCGAAGGATTTGCATTGATCGGACCGTTTTTGAATTTTTTATGCCCGTTTCAAACTATGGTCAAAACGGCGGGCACGGAGGTTCTTAGCTCGGGGATGATCCTCGCTAAACTTGCATTGTATCTCTGAAGAAACAGCATATTGTGAGTCTAAAAAATTTTTTTGCAAAAAATAATGGGCATCGGATCATGTACATGTAGTTCAAACCGGACCCACTTCCCTCGATTAAGAGAATTTGTCTTTTCACGGGGTGAACGAAAGGTTTGAGATACCCGGTTTGGACATTTTCCATGTGAGGTGGTCTAATATTTTTACAAAATATGGTGGTACCATTCTAATCATCATTTGGTTGTTGCTTCACAAAGCCTGCTTTTTGCGCTCGGAAAATGGAAAATAGATTTTCCGTGCGTCGAAGAGGAAAACTTTCTCCTGTAACAATGTTCGGCATCCCATGATACATATGTATGCACAATATGGGCACAGTATCACAAACTATGCCTCAATTCTAGCCATAACACTGGCCATTTGACCCGAAAGCCATGAAACCACAGACATGATAGGTCATTTATGAGAAGGTTTTTTCGAGACACTTGCAATATACCAAGTTGGGTATTTTTCCTTGCAACTATTTCTCATAATAAGACACCACGCGAAGGATTTGCATTGATCGGACCGTTTTTGAATTTTTTATGCCCGTTTCAAACTATGGTCAAAACGGCGGGCACGGAGGTTCTTAGCTCGGGGATGATCCTCGCTAAACTTGCATTGGATCTCTAAAGAAACATGATATTGTGAGTCTAAAAAACATTTTTGCAAAAAATAATGGGCATCGGATCATGTACATGTAGTTCAAACCGGACCCACTTCCTACCGATTCGGCAGGAATTTGTCTTTTTCGCCGGGGGTGAACGAAAAGGTTTGAGATACCCCGGTTTGGACATTTTCCATGTGAGGTGGTATAATATTTTTACAAAATATGGTGGTACCATTCTAAAACTGTCATTTGGTTGTTGCTTCACAAAACGCCCCGTTTTTTGCGCTCGGAAAATGGAAAATAGATTTTCCGTGCGTCGAAGAGGAAAACTTTCTCGTGTAACATTGTTCGGCATCCCATGATACATATGTATGCACAATATGGGCACATTATCACAAACTATGCCTCGATTCTAGCCATAACACTGGCCATTTGACCCGAAAGCCATGAAACCACAGACATGATAGGTCATTTATGAGAAGGTTTTTTCGAGACACTTGCAATATACCAAGTTGGGTATTTTTCCTTGCAACTATTTCTCATAATAAGACACCACGCGAAAGATTTGCATTGATCGGACCGTTTTTGAATTTTTTATGCCCGTTTCAAACTATGGTCAAAACGGCGGGCACGGAGGTTCTTAGCTCGGGGATGATCCTCGCTAAACTTGCATTGTATCTCCAAGAAACAGCATATTGTGAGTCTAAAAACATTTTGCAAAAATAATGGGCATCGTATCATGTACATGTAGTTCAAATCGACCCACTTCCTGCCGATTCGGCAGGAATTTGTCTTTTTCGCCAGGGGTGAACGAAAAGGTTTGAGATACCCCGGTTTGGACATTGTCCATGTAAGGTGGTCTAATATTTTTACAAAATATGGTGGTACCATTCTAAATTGATCGGACCGTTTTTGAACTTTGTATGCCCGTTTTCATTTTTCAAGTTAAAAAAGAGGTGTCTTGCGAATGGACCAATCAAAACAGAGTAAACTGCCTCCCACAGATCATCCTTATGGCCATGATCCGGACCGTTTAGTCCGGATCCAACGCCTGACCGCTCACCTGAAGAAGCACAAAGTATTAGCCAGTGCGCACCGCACCCACGACCCCAACCCTAACTCTGGATCGCCTCCCCCCGTGCCGCTCACTCCGGATCGCCTCCCCCGCTCTGCCGATTCGCCCCTCTCATCGATGCTCCCAGCACACCCTCCTATACCACCCCTCCCATCCCACCGCAACCACCACTCCCCCATACGTCCCAATCCCGTCAGGCGGCGGTAGATCCCTACCGATTCCGTGGAGGAGGAGCGGGAAGATGGCGCCGTCGTCATCATGGAGGAGGAGCGGGAAGATGGCACCGTCGTCATCATGGAGGAGGAGCGGGAAGATGGCGCCGTCGTCATGGAGGAGGTCGAGCGCCACCGAACTCCGTCGTCGGTCAATCGTCGGCCAGGCTTCGACCCGCCCCGATCTGATCCCCCACGCCTCCTTCCTCAACGCCGGCACGCCAGCAAGCCGGTGCTCCCCCACGCCTCCTTCCGTAACCAGATCCGTGCGTTGTCGCCTAATCCCCCTTCCTTCTCCTTACTCTGTCGCGGTGGCTCTTGCAGGTGGGTGTCGGTGACATCTTCGCCGTCGTTGGGGACATCAACGTCATGCTTCTCGACGTCGAGGCCTTCACAGCGGCGACAACGCGAGGCCATCGGGCCCATAACGTCAAGGGAGGCCATCGGGCCAGCGTCTTCAACCACCTCGAGGGTATCAATGACAAGGTAAACCCTCGGCCTTCTCCCTCTTGCCCGATCTTGTCACTGCCTCATATGCCTGTTTTGCCATGCGTCTAGGTGCCTTTCGTGCCTGTTCCCGCTTGATCCATTCCGTGATTTTGGTACCACATGTTTCCTGTAACATCTAGAAGGGATTATTAAGTCATTTTCTCTGTCAATGTTCATTTGTTTCATATTTGGGAAACTTGGAAACTTGGACAGTAGCTGTGATGACATAGATGCTTACCACCACTAGATGTTCTGATTTCTGTCATTACTTTTTTGCACAAGGACACTTAAACCTGGATAGCACAAACCCCCCTGTATTAACTTCAAGTATTTCCATGCTTGTTTGCTTACAATTTTGTCGCAAGTGTGTACTTAATATGTCACTTCATTCCCTGATTACTTAGATGCTACATCATTGAAGTATCTTAAACAAAATGATTGCATTGCCTAATTTAGTAAATTCTTCATGATCTCCATGGTGTAGATAAGTCCCCGGTTCCTCACTTTTCTCATCTTTGTGAGACATGGGTTTAACAAGCCAAGATCTATCTACTAGATGATGGAATAACTTACCTCGAAGATTCCAAAGCGTTAACGAATTCATTCTTCTGGGTGTATGTACTAAATTCTGATCTCAAGATCGTGTACGATCCTTGCTATTAGTGGTCTAGTAATTAGACACACCATAGAATTTATGGGAGGGGGGTGGCAGCCAGGAGGGGGAGAGGTCTCCTCCTCCCCGCTTGGCTGGGCGCCCCGGGAGGAGGGTCACCTCCTCCTCCCGTTTCAAGGGGGTCATGGCCGCCCGGGAGGGAGGGAGGAGTCCTTACTCGCGGCTGCTGGGGCCGGTGAGTGGAGGAGTCCCCCTCCTCCTCCGGGTTTTCCTCTTGCTTGTTGACTTTCAAATTTGACATTTGATTTTTCTTTTTAGATTCAATTTAATCCTTTATTTGGGACAAGAACACTTAGTACATGATGCAATCATTCAATGAGCAATGAGAACATTCCCGGAAAAAAACCGGAATCATTGACTTTCCTTATATGAATCTTATTCTCCGGACCATTCCGGATCACCTGATATCCCCCGATCCCATCCGGAGACTCAATAATATTGGTCTCTTTCTCATAATACCATAACTACTCAAACAAATGAACCATTTACATACGATACCAATTTCCCTTTGTCTCACGATACTTTACTTTATCAGGTTATCGGTATCTACGCATACCTAGTTCCAACCTCGTTTTCAATAATAAGTATTTTTTTCCGTGATATGATGATGATCTTGAAAGTGACATGCACACTTAATTGGATGACATTTCACCAAGAGGGCCCAGAGTATATCTATCCGCATGTGGATGGACAAATCCACTCTTGATCCATGTGTCTCAACCAATACTTTAAGGTGATATGCATGATCTCATGGTCAAGGAATTAGGTTACTATGTATCGAGCATATAGCAATTGAACTATTGAAATGACTTGATCTTTATGCTACGCTTATTTATAGGAGTATGTCCATCACATCATTCTCCTAATGATATGATCCTGTTGTTAATACATCTCTATGTTCATGATCGAAACCATGATCATATATTAACCAACAAGCTAGTTTAACAAGAGGACTCTTATTTTAGTTTACAAATCACACAAGTATTAATGTTTTAATACAATTATAGCATGGTATGTAAACATTTATCATAAGTGTGAAGATATGATAATAACCACTTTATTATTAGTCAATAATCTAGTTTCAAACCTTTGTGTATTCAACACCTATGGCTTTACGGTGTTTGTATGTACACGATGCTGTGTGGTCAATCTCTCTCCGACGACACCGACGAGTCCGTGTAATTGCATGTCTTTTCACTCATTCTCTAATGAGATGGCTTTGTATAAATTTGGTCTTTCGTGTGACCTTTAGCTCTTTGGGGTTAAAATATGTTGATAATATTGTTATATCTTCATAGTATTATCCCACGTGAACTACACCTAGTTTGATAACAAACTACTTGACACAAATGCCCTCTTTTCTTTGCTAAAATAAGGTCACATTAGCCTTTTTTTGTTTAGTATATCTCACAATGTCTTAACTTTGGAAATCATCCAAATCCATTATGGAACTCACTTTCCATTATATTGTGCCACCCTTAGTTTAGATTGAGATAAACTTAATTTGTACTTTGTGACAAAGCTAGTATCAATGTAGTACTTTTACAATGAACTAACCATCTATTTGTCACTTCTACAAATATTATACTCTTAGTTCTTCCAAAAGATCATAAGAATATCCTTACTATTGTCCAATGATCATCTTTATATGCTCACAACATTTAGAGCATAGGACCTATCTGGATTTACATATATCACGATGTTGATATAAATACTCTTTGTGATTTTATATATCAAGTATCAATCTATACTTGATTATTTGTTTCACTTTACCAAATGTCAATACACTTGAATATATCATCAACATTGAATTTATTCAATCCTTTAGTTTCTATATTGAACTCATTCAATATCTTGTCGATGAAATTCTTAATATGTGTTAATAAAAGATACATTATTTCCAATCAACAATATGTCTTCCACATAATGTATTAGAAACATGTCTTAGCGCCCCACTTAATTTCTTGCAAATGCAAGCATCTTCTTAACCATTGAAGTTTGCTTTTAGCATCCTTTGAATTAACAAAACCCTATGGACCGTGTTTACATGTCCTAGGTAACGATTCTATTAGAAGAACTTGTTTTGTTTATTCAACTACCATATAACAAATTATATTTAGTGGTTGCTACATTAATCCTCTTTCATAGATGTGAAACATCCATGTCTATTTCTTTATAGGGTCCTTCAAGTTCAAAACTTGATTTTCTCGCATATGGAACTATCATTATTCTCAAATAATGATTCAACCCTCAAATCTTGGTATTTGATTGTTTATACTTGTTTCAATAGTAACTTGGATCTCGTGGACCACAACCTTTTTTTGATGTGAGCCATGAGCTTCAACCTTATCAAAGTTCTATTGTCCTCCCACTTAACTTTTCACGAAAAATTTTTTTAAAGAAACTTGGCGTTCTAAGCGCAAACACTTTTGTCTCAAAGCATACCAATGTTTTTTATCCCAAACCATAACTTTATATGGTGTCATTTCAACGGATTATGATGGAGCTCTTAATCTTTAAAATATAATGGCTTTATGAATCATACCTTTGATCTTACCATGTCAAACAAGGTTTAATTACATACACCCTTATGGTGTTTCAGGGAAAATGCAAATCCACGGAGCGTTCCTTTAAATCTTAGGTATTATGCTAAACTTGTAACTCAAATATCTTCCTTTATGATCTTATCATAAACTATTTATATTCTTGTTACAATGATTTTGCACTTCATCTTGAAAGTCCTTGAACTTTTCAAATGTTTCACACTTCATCCTTATTAAGTAAATATTCATATATTCACTCAAATTTTTACATAATGGACTTCATACAACAATATGTACAAGTTCCAATAAGCTAGTCTATCGCTCCTTTTGGCCTATGAAGTTTTAATTATCTCTAGGAAAGTTTCACAAGTCATTTGATCAAAATCAAATAGACTCCAAAATTCCATCCATATGGATTTTCTTCATGTTTTCTTTCCAATATAATTTTGTCTCTTCCTAAGTGATCTTTCAATCAATTTGTCTTTCGACATCTTTAGCACTAGTTTTATGGATGTGATATAATCATCCATCTTTTATAGAATTATTTGAACAACCCTTTTGTTCTCATAATAAACAAATCTTGAAGGCAAGCTTTGATGTTTAACGAGCAACACAATAACCCTTTATTTTGTTCTCGATGAACATCATCACATATTCTTACATTGTTTTTGTATGACATTCATACCAACAAATTAGAACCACATTGTTTAATAAGCAAAGAATATAGCCATAACATGTATATCATCTATATACTTAAATTGAACAATTCTAATCTTTTCTTTTCATATATTTATGATATTCTCTTTGATTATTTCTTGAAAGAATCTATCAATATCAATAGTGGAGTCATAAATATGACACATAGTCCAAAGCGTGTATAGTTAAATACCAATGTCATCACCATCATCAAATGTTTGGTGTTCTTTCAAATTCCTTTATTTAGTAATCTCTTGGTGTAGTAAACATTTTACCTACATCAAATATTCATCCTTATCATGGAATGATCAAACTACTTTAGCTTTGTAACGAAAAATCATAAGTATAATGTTGAAACCTCTTGGAGGATTAGGACAACTAGTGTCTCCAACCTTTTGCAAATTCTCATCAAATATGAGAACATGACTTTTGCCATATTATACTCTATCATGTTATACTTTGTTTCAGATATCACAATATCTTCCACATATCATGGTTTCTCAAACAAATCTTTCGGATCCTAGATAACCTTGATATTAAGAGAATCCTTTGAATATCAAGAATCATGGAGACAAACATGATACTTATATACTAACACTTGGAATTGTTACTCTTGATTTAATACTAATTATTAAACTTCATGGAGTAACTTCTTGAACCGAAGTTTGCAATAGGACTTTTAAACTTTAGATTAACACTTAAAACAATATTCTATAGTTCTATCATCTCAATTATAACTAAGCGCAAGGTGGTAAACGGAAACTATGCAAATTCACTTTGATTTAGTTTATGATAAATTGAGTTCTAATTAATAATTAAATTAATCTAAACAATATCCCTCACATTGTTTTAGTGATCCAAATCCACCACATCAAAACCGATCATCACGAGAGTTGATATAGCTTCAATATGTTCATCATATCTACTATATGACTCATGCTCTACCTTTGTTCTTGAGGCCATGTCCGTACATGCTAGGCTCGTCAAGATCAAACCTTAGTTTTCATCACGTGGTGTTTCAAACAACAAGCTTTAGCAACGTGCTAACTAAGGGTGAACACTTTATGATTTGAAATTCATGTGCATGAGGGATCATCTTATAATAATACAAGATGCATAAAGGATTAACATCACATGCAATTCATAATATGTGATATGATATTCTTCTTTGTGCTTCCGATCTCCATCTTCTAACATGATCTCCATCATCACCGGCATTGCATCAAGGTCAATGTTAACTATTACAACTACTTTGAATAGACACGCCGGTCTTAACATAAATTAAAGACAACCATATGGCTCCTGCGGTTGTCGACTTACAATAAGGAACATTGCATACATCAAATACAATCACAATCATGGCCATATAAGTTAGGCGCTTCTACTTTCTTTGCATATTTTACGTGGTTTGGGGCTTTCAATAAGTGTCGTTCTAACTTACGACAAGAACCACAACATTGATACTAGTATTGTTGATCACCCGTTGTAAATTGGATCTTAACTATGCTAGGAGAAACATGCACCATAGCCAGCGTGGAGCAAGTCTCATGAACGATGTCATGTAAGGTTAAGGAAAACAAAAATTTTCTATCGCATACAAACAAACAAGCCAAGATCTATCTACTAGATTGTAGCAACGAGTCGATGGAATAACTTACCCTAAGTGGGTGATGTAGTCGCATTTCTCGATCTCAAGATCTATGGTGGAGCTTATGAGAGAGGCTATTAGTGGTCTAGTAATTAGACACACCAATTAGAAGGCTCTAAACCAATTAGAAGGCTCTAAGCAATTAGAAGCTCTAAACCAGATCTAGAGTAGAAAGTTATGTGTCTATTTTATGGGACTTGTTTTGGCGTTTGACTTTCTTTAGGATTCAATTTAATCCTTTATTTGGGACAGCAAGAACACTTAGTACATGATGCAATCATTCAATGAGCAATGACACATTCATGTACCCTTCCTCCGGAACCTCCGAACTAGAACATTATCATTCCGACTTTCCTTATATGAATCTTATTCTGATATCCCGGATCCCATCCCTCTTTCTCATAATACCATAACTACTCAAACAACGTCAATCCTTAAGTGTGTCTCCTCCGGTTCGGACAATAACCAATAGAGGAATATGAACCATTTACATACGATACCAATTTCCTTTGTCTCACGATACTTTACTTATCCGAGGTTATGATATCTGCGCATACCTAGTTCAACCTACCAAGTCACATGCTTGCAAGCTAATTGGATGACATTTCATATATCTATCCGTCATGTGGATGGACCTTGATCCATGTGTCTCAACCAATACTTTCCGAACACTCAATGCCACCTTTATAACCATTGATGTCATCAAAGCATCCATAAGGTGATATGCATGATCTCATGGTCAGCATATAGCAATTGAACTATTGAAATGACTTGATCTTTATGCTACGCTTATTTATAGGAGTATGTCCATCACATCATTCTCCTAATGATATGATCCTGTTGTTAATAACATCTCTATGTTCATGATCAGGAAACCATGATCATATATTAACCAACAAGCTAGTTTAACAAGAGGCTTTACTAGGGACTCTTATTTTAGTTTACAAATCACACAAGTATTAATGTTTCCGGTTAATACAATTATAGCATGGTATGTAAACATTTATCATAAGTGTGAAGATATGATAATAACCACTTTATTATTGCCTCTTGGGCATATCTCCAACATTTACTATGTTCTATTTACTTGCATTCTGTGTTGCGTACATAGAACTAGTTAAGGAAAGCTACTCACAGGTTTGCAAAGTGGTATGATCCTAGGCAGATATACTTGAAACTTAGTTGTGGTTTCTACCATGTTTGTCTGAATATTATCATGTCAATTCAATAGTTCTTGAAACTAAAACTATAAAACTAACATGATCTATGCCTAGATATTATCATGATTGGATCCCCTGTTTGTTTGTACATCTAGGACGACTTCTACATCAGTTATCATTACTTGGTTGGCTTTGCTGTAGCTAATCATTTGAGTTTCAAGTATGTTACTTTGTTTGCAGTGGTCAATTTAGATTAATCAGTTATACTTATATGAGCACATTGGCAATGAAAATAAGATCTTGAATTCCTTCTCAATTCATATGCTAAACATGGACTGATAAAATTCAATTACCAAATAGTACTATCCAGAGCTTGTCGCATCTCTATCAGCATGTTCATATTAGTTACTTCTACATGGTCATGTTGTACTATTAGTTACTGGTATGATGCATCTGTTAAGCCATTTTTGGCAAACACTATGGCCTGGTGCATGTATTGTATGCATGTAGTGATAGCTTGCTTAGTTCAAAGCATTGTTTATTATCTGGGTACCATTGTTTACATTTTTATATGCTCTATCAGTGTTTAATTGTTGTTATTTGCTGCGATACGATATTTAGCTCTAGCGAATGACACATGAATAGCAATAGCTTGTGGTTTGTATGGTTTTGGAAGTTGCAATTATTCTTGGGAGTCACATGTGCCTCTTGCCTCCGCCTTCATGATGAACTTAGTTTATTCCAGTGCATTATCTCGGTTCATATGTTGTCTTTACAAGAATTGACATACTCCAGTCTAGGTCCAGATGTGAATGTAGATATATCTCAAGCTCACTATATGTGTTATGGTGCTCAAATGCAGATGTATCTAAAGCTGAAGTGTTGTTACCGCAGTTGGCAGTGCTGGGACAACATCATTGTCTACGTCTCGCCAACACCGAGGGCACAATCTGCACCGTCACTCAAGAATCAGTCCTTAGTGGCTCCACCTGCCTGTCTCTCACCTTGTAAGCTCAGCTCTCCATTCCTCGAGGCATTCCCTACTTTTGCCAACTGCTAGTTGTGTGAACAAAATGGCTGGCTCTTCGTAGTTGTGCTTGGTTAGATAAACTGTTCTATCTATTATTTTCGTTGGATTAGCTCTATCAATTGTTTATGAATGACCACTACTATTCCTGCTGAATATCAAATGCTATTAAATATCAATGAGATGTTCAATGGACAATTGCTCATTCTTGTGAAAGATTCAGTATTGTTAAATTCTCGTGAGCACATAGGTCGTGAATGTATTCTAGATAGTATTTGTCAATTTAGGCTGAACATAAACGGAACCTATTTTTGAATGCTTTCTTACTCCTTTTTATTTTTGTGAATAATTTCATAGGATAATATGGAGGCCTTTATTGAGATGATCAAGACAGCAGGTTCTGGATGATATCATTGAAGCTTAGATGGAAGAAGCGCCCTATGCAACTCTGTTTTTGTGAACTGAATTTTATTTTGATATAAATAAGTGCACATAGTATCGCTATTCCAAAGTTTGGTTCATTTTGTATGCTGTGATAAGAATATTCTTAGTAATATTGAGCATGCATGACTCGGTGACTGAATCTGCAATGTTCTGTATCAAATGCTGTAATAAGGCCATGGCCCATTCTTAGTGTTGGATGGAAAGGATATTTTGTTGGAAATTTAATAACAAAAAAGTCTGAAATCTGAAAAGAAAATGGTAGTTCCAAATAATAAAAGGATTGTAAAAAGGCCATGGCCCAAATAATACTGTGAAATAAAGGCTGAAAATTATAACAAAAAGGATCGTACAAAGGTGTAGGCCCAAGAAGAAATGCACTGTAAAACGCCATGACCTAAAAGATAAAGGCTGAATTATTGTGCTTGGCCCATATAAGTGATTGAACTGGATTGGGCTGAATTCAAACTACGACGATTTTATTTCGTCACAATTTTGCCACGTAGGATCGACCACGTAGGATCTGAGCTGGCATGGCTAGATGGGCCATGACGATATTGGATTGTCATAAACGTTATGACGATCCAATATCGTCATAGACGATTATGACGATTTTACCAAAAACGTCGTTATAGTTCATTTGCGACGCCCAACTTTCGACGAGCACAAAATCGTCATAGAATCGTCATAAATGGACTATTATGACGATTCTGTGACGAAAATGGAGGGTCATATATAGCCAGATTCCTTGTAGTGAAACACGAAGGAACATCAAAAACAATGGAAAAGGGGCAAATAATAAGAATAGGAGTACAGTGAAAAGGGTAAGAACTCACTACCGAGAAATGAGCTGATCGCGCCAAGCTTGCTCTGCCAGATCTTAGCCTTGGCTTGAAGGGCTTTCAGGTCTTGATGCACCGACTGAACTGCCAACTCGGCCTCCTTGAGCAGCTGGTTAGTCTTCTTTGTGCTGTTAGCATGCTGACCATCCTTCTTGGCAAGCTCCTCGTGCAGGCCCTTCAGCTCAGACTGGTGCTTCTGCTCCATATTCGCCACCTGCTGCTTCAGCCGTGTCACCTCATCTCGCTCTTTTTGGAGCTCGATCCGGTGCTTCTCTGCTTATTTAGAGCATGTGACTCGTCAATAACAACAAATTATCTCGTTTTAGCCGAGATAGAAATGGAAAAGGAATAAACATCGATGCGGAGCGGTCACAAGATTTCTAAGAGCTTACTTTCAGCATCGCTGATCTGTGAGTGCAGTGCATTGATGGTTGATTGGGCAGAAGCTATGGAAAGACAACGAGAAAAATTCAACCAAAAGAAACAAAGAAGGTCTGCCGAATAAAAGCAAGCCGAGTAAGAAAAAGTACCTTGGCCCTGAGCCTCAGCTTTCAGATCTTGGTGAGCGAGCTCAAGCTTTCTATACTCCCAGAGGAGAGCCTGATGCACCTTAGTACGCTCGTTATGTGTAAGCTACACAAAAAAAGATCTATTCAGAAGGTGTATGATCAAGCTTACAACCGAATAAGTTCCTTACTCGGCAGTAATCTCGGGGGCTAGGGATCGAAAATCCGACATGCAAACTTGGCAGGAGAAAATAAAGTTTGGGTTCTAACTCAGAGCTTACAGCCAAGTAAGTTCCTTACTCGGCAGTAACCTCGGGGACTAGGGAGCATGCATAATATAAAGATACTGAGTATGCAAAATATTAAGTAAGCTACTTACCTCATTCACTTGATCTGCTTTGGCCATCAAGGTGATGGCCTGTTGAGTCATCTCTGATACAGCCTTGGGGCCCAGCTTGATCTTTTGGCTAGAACTAGAGCTCACTTCTTGTTCACCAGCCGCATTCCAGGCAATGGCATAGCGCTCTACGGAACCAAGGCCTTTCCTGCTGAGTGTCCGAGTTAGGACCTTCCCTTTCTTCAGGGTAGTCCCCACCCCGGCACGGGTAGCAGCGGCACTTGTATGAAGGGCGCCATCTTTGCAAGCGCTGCCAGACCCGGCAGCGGCAGACTCGCCCAACTGACCCGCCGGAGCGGGTGACGTTGTTGATGGTGTGGGCCGAATCTGTGGAGTGGTGCCTGGAGCGTGGACCAAGGTCAAGTGCTTGGTCGCGGATGGCTTGCTAGGAGCGGAGCGAACTTGGCCTTGAGCAGCGGGACAGGTTTTGCCTTTAGCCAGAGAAGCAGAAGGAGCAGGTCTGGGACTGGTTGAGGATACAGGAGCCAAATGAGCAGGCTCAACAAAATAAGGAGGGGCAACAATTGGATCGGCTGACACACTGGTAAGGGGAGAACTAACAACAGGGGTTTTCTCGGCGCTGATGTTACTGGTGCCATGGTCAAGGTTCTGTTCGGGTAAAGCAACTGGAGAGCTAAGTCGGGTCTCCTCTGTCGGATGCACCACTGGTTCGGCCTCACTCTAAGATTCGTGAGCCTCAATAGTGGGGGTAGTAATCCGGACATGGCTATGCACAGCGGAATCATCTCGAGGAGGAGAGGAAGGACTTAACGGTGAATAAACCATGCTAGGTGCAGCTTGGTTAGCAGACATGGTCGCGCTGAAAATAAAAACAGAAGCCTATAAGAGGACAAACACAGAACAGGAAAGGAAAATGAAAGGTAACGAGGAGCTAAAGTTACCCGGAAATGGTCGGGTCGTGCGGGACGCGACGAGTGACCCGGCGTGCTGCGGTCTTGCGGGTCTGGGATGACGTGGCAACAGGAGGTGCGACAGGATCAAGTCAGCGCTTCTTTGAAAGTTGAGTGTTGGAGGAGGCCCCGTGCCGCTTACTTGATTTGGCAGCGGGGAGCTTGCCATACCCGCCTACAGCAAGGTGAGGTTCCTCGTGTACCTGTCCAGCTGCATGAGTAAATAAAATGCTTAATGGGACAATTTAGAAAGTTAAGGCCAAAGGAGGAGTACCTCCAAGACTTCACAGTCCACATCGTCATCATCAGACCAATCTCGCAAGGGATTTCGAGTAGAGGTCTTACCCAAAGCGGATGCAGTGGTAGCATGCGGGATTGGCATAAATCACTCCAAGTCGAACTCGACCTCATCAACGTTAGAGAGATCATCTAAATAGCCACCAGGAGGGACGGTACTATCATCAACCTGGTGAACGAGATTCTGCGGAAGATAAACATAGTAAAATCAATAAAGAAACATAACGGCGATTAAAAGAAAGGAAAGCTAAGCTGGCAGAAATTCAATGACTCGGATCTTACCCACAGGACAGGCCTATCCCGGCTGAAAGGGGGGCAGCTCCAGGCCCAGTTTTCCGCTAAGTTTAGCTTAAATATCGAGTTGACTCGGCGGGCCACTGAGTCGTTGGTGAGCTCCAAAGTGGAGTGCTCGGTAGGATCTCGCGGGCCGCTCATGAAGCACATCTTGTGGCTTCTGGCCTGGATGGGGCTAACTCGGCGTGCGATGAAAGCGCACATGAGGCTTCCTCAGATAAGTGGAAGTTCTCATCCGGCGAGAGCAGTCTCTTGATGATCCCATGAGCCTCATTCACGACTGGATTCTTGTCGCACGGGTCAAGCTTACATAGCTCCTTGCTGGGAACCTCATCCTTGAAGGGGGGAAGCCAGATGTAGTCGTTGGACCCGCTATTCTTGAAATAGAAAAAGGTTCTATGCCACTTCTTGCAAGAATCAATGCCAGTGACCCGAGGGAAGATCGAGTCCCTCCTGGGTGTGATACTAGCAACACCACACCTAGTGGGCCTCTTCTCGGCGCGGGGAACGCCAGGATCATGCATGACTTGGATTCGAAAATTAAAATACTTGGCCCAAAGAAGAACGGTGGGCCAGATACCGAGATAGCCCTTGCAGGCAGAGATGAAGCAAGAAAGAGAGCCAATGGCATTGGCAGGCAAATGGTGAGTTTGCAGATGGAAGGTGGAGAGGAAAGACACAAAGAAATTGCTAACACGAAGAGCAAAACCACGCTCGAAGTGCGAGAGGAAAACCACCCTCTCGTTGTCCTCGGTCTTAGGAACGATCTCACCTAGGGGAAGGCGAAAATCAACCTCGAGCGGGATGCGCCTGGTGGAGCGCAGCCACTCGAGTTCCTCCACCGTAACCTCAGAGCCCTCCTAGCCGCCGCGCTCGCCGGCGGCGGCCTCATGCTCCTCCACCTCCTCGCCGGCATCACGAGCATCCATAATATCGCTTGGTTCGGGCTCTTCCGTTGTTGGAAGAGTCCTGGAGGAGCAAGGACCCGTCGGAGAATTGAAAGGGAGGAAGAGAATCACTGGATAGGAGCAGCGGGAAAGAGGAACCACAAGGAGGTAGTTTAGAATTGGGAGGCGCAAGGAAGAAGAAGAAGAAGGCAAGTGGAAAATGAATAGGCAAAGGTAGTTAAGTTCCCCGCACCCCTACTTAAGGAGTGTAAAAACCCCAGGCGTGGGATCCTTTTGCGCCCTATGGCCACTATGTTGCCGTGTATCCGGCCGAGTAAGCGCGTCAGCGAGATCCACGTGTAGGCGATACACGGAAAATCCACAGTCACATCACGCTGCGCAGGACACGAGGCGCTGAGCGATGGGACTGTCACAGTGATGGGGAGTTACTGCGCCGCCGTCACTATGCGGTCAGGATTTGGGACAAAATTTGAGGCAAGCCATCATGATTACAACCTTTCAGTGACTAAGGCAAGCCAAAAATGGCTCGGAAGCATATAAAGTGACTCAGCACGAGCCAAAAATGACCCAGAAAGTCAAAGATGAGAGTCTGAAGGGGCAAGATAGACTCGACAAAGATCGAGATTACGCGAAACAGTGTGCCCTAAGCAGTAAATGTTGAGAGAAAGAGAAGTTCCAAGCACATTAAAGGAATTTGGAGACGCCTAACAACAAAACTGTTAGGCCTCACCAGCTTCGGGGACTAATGTCGGGGGAATAACCCTCGGTAGGGTCAAAAGGGGCATAACATTGCCCAGCTTGGCTTATGCCGAGTGAAAGATAACTCAGGCCGGGTAATAGCGGCCAGGAAAGAAGGTCGTTTACGGCCGACATAAGAGTTATGTCGGCCCGTATAAGACAAGTTTGTTTACCTTGCAAGAAGCAACGAGCCGAGTCAGAAAGGACGCGTGACAGCTTTCCGAGTAAGATTCAGGAGGGACCATGGTAAAGCATGGTCAAAAGAGAAGGACGACACCGAGTGACACAAAAGGAGCCAGGTGACACCCAAAGCAAGGGCTGACGTACAAAGTCACCCTATGACGCCAAAAGAGCTGGAGGCTACGTACGAGAAGACCGTTAGCTGTGTGTCTTTATGGACTGGGTCAAGGGCTCAGGGCTAGCCCATGACCCGGCCCGCACAGTATGGACCAAGATCCAAACAGTAACCCTAGAACCCAAAGGGATGTAACCTAGATGGCCATCGCCTATATAAGGAGGGGCATAGCTAGAGTTTAGGGAGGTTGGACAAAGTAGGAAACTAGTGCCCTAAGCCTATGCTCTAACAGCTCAAGGAGCGCTTGTAAACTTCTAGGATCAATAAAAATCCTAAGTGTGGAGAGTTCATCTTGTTCTTCGTGCGCGGAAAGACCGTGCACTCCCTTCCCGGTTACCACAAGCGTCCATTCGGCCCCCAACTTAAGCCTACCCATGGCATCTGTCCTGACACCACCACGACATTTTCCTACACATTCAATAACAAGATAATCAGTAGACACCACTTTCCCTAGGATTTTTTTAAACACTCCTTCAACTATTCCAATGGGTAATATAGTGTCATTATTGGTAAGAGATATTTATTCTCCACCCTCAGAAAGTCCCTAGTGATTCAAAGATTCCTAAATATCTTTAGCCATAAGACAAAATTCAGACATAATATCACAACGAGCATAAAAAGTTTCATCATTTATAGCAACTTTTAATGTAGGGAGCCATTTTGAAGGTTCAGAATTTATTGGAGCATAATCATGATGCTCTCAAAGCATATTATAGCATCCTTTTAAGCAAGATGTACTTGTCTCAAGAGTGTTTAATCTAGCATAAATTCTTTAAGGATGAATCAAGTATACTAGGAAAGTTATATGTTGCAACCAATTTTTTATAGCATTAAAAGCTTCATCCCCATCACAATGAAGGAAATCTCCTCCTACTACAGCATCCAAAGCATATCTATAACAAAGAGAAAGACCAAATTAGAAACTGCTAAGAAGCAAGCCTAGAGTCATTTTAGGTTCAGTTTTTTCATAAGAATCAGAAATTCTAGACCAAGATTCTTTGATACTCTCTTAACTTCCTTGTTTGAAAGTGAAGATCATTTCCTCAAGTTACATAGTAGGAACTAATTTTTTTGTGCTTTTGATAAAAATAAGAAAACCAAACAAAGCTAAAGAAACAAAGCAAAACCAAAATAAAGTAAAGAGATTGGTAGTGAGAGACTCTCCTTGCAGAAATCTTCTACCTCCAGAAAAGCTTTTTGAGGGGGAGGAATAGATTGAAGATGTCCTGTATCTCCCCGGTAACGGCGCCAGAAAAGCTTGATGACGGCTCTATTGATGTAGAACCTGTTGGGAACCCCAAGAGCAAGGTATGATGAGCACAGCAGCAAGTTTTCCCTCAGTTGTGAAATAAAGGTTATCGAACCAATAGGAGAAAGAAATAGCTTCCGAAGGTGTTGCTAGAAACGTGGAACCTGCACAACACAACCAAAATACTTTGCCCCAACTTACAGTGAGGTTGTCAAGCTCACTGGTTTTGCTAAAACTAAAGGATTAAATGTATGGTATTTCTATTTTCATACCCCTGGTTCGTTAGTTGTACTCATTTTTTCCCAGCCGCTTAACTTTTCCTCACTTTTCCCATCTCCATGTTAAGAAACCCTCGTGGGCGCTCGGACGGAGGGATGTTTTCAGGTCAAAGGCTTGACCGTTACATGTGGACTGGTGGGACCGCGTTAGGGAAGGTCAGGCGTTGAGCGTTACGTTATGAGGCCTTGACCATTACATGCCTGACCGGTGGGGCCGCTTTGGTGCGGGTCCTACCGTGGCCGATACGTGCTGACAGGTGGGGGCCAGGATACACGTCGGACCCGCCATCCTTCTCTCGCTGCGTTGTGGGCCGCTTTTTTCCTAATTGGGTGGCCAGTGCAAGCAATGACAAATGGGGCCATTCTGTGGGGCCATCAAAGCCAATGAACGATTGGGCCGTCATGTGGGGCCATCGAAGCCAATGACTGATGGGGCCGTGATGTAGAGCTGGAGGGGGATTTGCATATTCGCCATGTTTTATGTTGCAACTTGCATATTTTCCATTTTTGTGTGTCGCTGACATGTGGTGGTCATGTGGAAAATATGCAAATTTCAAAGAAAATATTTGTTCCGTGGGGCATCGAAGCCAATGAACGATGGGGCCGTCATGTAGGGTGGGGCCTCGAAGCAAATGACTGATGGGGCCGTCATGTGGAGCTAGAGGGGGGATTTGCATATTCGCTAGTTCTTACGTTGCAACTTGCATATTTGCCATTTTGTGTGTCGCTGACATGTGGTGGTCATGTTGCAAATATGCAAATTTCAAAGAAAAGGTTCGTTCTGTGGGGCCATCGAAGCCAATGAACGATGGGGTCGTCATGTGGGGCGGTCAAAGCCAATAACCAATGGGGCCGTGATGTGGGGCTAGAGGGGGATTTGCATATTTGCCATGTTTTGGATTGTAACTTGCATATTTGCCATTTTGTGTGTCGCTGACATGTGGTGGTCATGTTGCAAATATGCAAATTTCAAAGAAAAGGGTCGTTCTATGGGGCCATCGAAGGGGCCGTCATGTGGGGTCGTTGAAGCCAATGACCGATGGGGCCGTGATGTGTGGCTGGAGGGGGGATTTGCATATTTTCCACGTTTTAGATTGCAACTTGCATATTTGCCATTTTGTGTGTCATTGAAATGTGGTGGTCATGTGGAAAATATGCAAATTTAAAAGAAAAGGTTCGTCCTATGGTGCCATCGAAGCCAATGAACGATGGGGCCGTCATATGGGGTCGTCGAAGCCAATGACCGATGGGGCCATGATGTGTGGCTGGAGGAGGGGGGTTGCATATTTGCCACATTTTAGATTGTAACTTGCATATTTTCCATTTTGTGTGTCGCTGACATGTGGTGGTCATGTGGCAAATATGGAAATTTCAAAGAAAAAGTTTGGCAAATATGCAAAAATCCCGGAGCAGCTACTCCCCCAAACATTGACAGGTGGGGTCGTGTATGACACACACGAGGTCGAATCTCTCTCTCATCTGCTCCCAGCCCACAGCCCCGAGAAGCTCCTACCCACCGGCGGTCAGAGCAGCCATCGTCGACGCGTCGGTGGCTCCGTCCTACGGTGGCGTCAGACGGACTGTCACGCTGCACCTCAACCACGGCTCCAGCACATGTTCCCGTAATTTCCTCGATATTGTAGCGGGTAAATTAGTCTTCAATGTCTAGTCGTAGAGGGTACACCGGTGAGGGTGGGGATTCGATCATGTCGTGGCCACGTTCTCCTTCTCCTACCATGTCGGAAGTGCAGGTAGCTCCTTCTCTTTGTACTACCCTTGAATTTGAAGTGCCGCCATGGCTTGTCAGACTGATTTTAATTGGGTTTGTTTTGGGATTGTTACAGTGTTCTATGCAGGCCGATGATCCATGGTACATTGCATACTAAGATGAATCAACCTAGTGGTCTAGCCAGAGGATGGATTTGGAGGATATGGTTGCCAATTTAGGTGATGAATTGGCCCGTAAAAACCTATTGTTATTAGAGCTGAAGCGTACTGTCGAGGAAGAAAAGAAGAACTCAGAGCTTATTCGCAAAGAGAAGTTGACACTTGCGGCTGATCTTTCCGTATCTGATCAAGTGGTAGAAAATCTAAACATGAACTTCAAGTGAAGGGGGAGGAGAATAGTAGATTCATGTGGGCAGTTTTAGTAGTTGTCATCCCGTCCTAACAGTTACACTATGGGGTTCTCGTGAAGGTGGCACATGTAATGATTAGTTGGATTGATAGCTAATTTAGATAGTAGAATTGTTATTCAATGGATGGTTGTGAGTTCCTGCAAATTAAGGCACTTTGCAGTCCCAAAGTTGTCATGAGAATGCATTAAGGGGCCCGAGTTTCTTGCCATTGGATCTAGCTAACCATAGTTGGCGTGCCAAATGCCATGTAGACTTGCAGCGTTGATGGCAGCATCCATTCCCTGTTCTTCCTGACGCCCCATTCTTCTTCTCAAAGAAAGTACTACTCCCTTCGATCCAATTTAGTTGACTCAAATTCGTCAATATATAGATGAATCTAATACTAATTCATGTCTAGGTACAATCGAATCTAGACAAATCTAAATCAACTAATACAAGCCCACCGGAGACTGTCAAAGCAAGTACTCCTACTTATGAATCAGCATATCCACCGGTCTCATGGCTCAAATACATAGTCCCTCCGACCCATATTAGCATTAAAACTTGACTAGATACGTTTCATATCTAGATGAATCAAAGTCAACTAATATGGGTCAGAGGGAGTATCAAATTTATTCAAATCGGTTCATGGGGGCTTGAACAACGCCATCGCGGTGATGTTACGGATGATGGCTTCAATAGTCACCGCATTGATGACCACTGTCGGCACCGCCGCCGCCTCAGTGTCTTTAATCAGCAATGGATCTGAGGAGGTGAACAGGAGTGAGATGGACAGAGACAGAAATTTCAGACGCTTAGATCCTCACTGGCGCATGCCGTTCCAGCTGCCACACTTGGATCCGAGCTGCCGCAAGCCGTTCCGACCCCCACGCTTAGGTCCACGCCGCCACACGCCGTTCCGACCCCCACGCTTAGGTCCGCGCCGGCGCACGCTGTTCAGACCGCCAGGCTTAGGTCCGTGCCTGCGCATGCCGTTCGGATCGCCACGCTTAGAACCACGCCGTCGTACGTCGATAGGAGGGGAGGAAGGTGCGGCTGGTATACATGCGACAGGGAAAAGGAGGGAGAGACATCCAGCCCGTCGGGCTCTTCTCTCCGTACAAGGTAGGTGCGCCCATCGGGAGAGAGACCTCCAGCCTGCCGGGATCTCCTCTCCATCGAATCATGATGTATCCAACGGTGGTTTGCCAAGATCCGTGTGACATACATCTCGACCAATCAGAGTGCAACAGCTGTTGTGAGGGTTTGAGTCAGGAGAGAAGGGAAAAGCAAGGAAAACTTTAGCGGGAGGGGAAAAGTGAGGAAAACTTTAGAGGGAGGGGAAAACTGAGTAGAGCTAACGAAAACAAGGGCACTCAGATAAAAAAATGAGTAAGGGAAATTCAAGCTTTTGGCATAAAAATGGAAAATGTGTTATTTGAACAAAATTATTCGTCTTGACCGACATTATGTTGTTTGCAACTCATATACACAAGTGTTCCAAATATGGCCTCATTTAGACAAAGTATGTTTTGGGATGGGTTATTTTGGAGGTTGATCGAGTAGAAAGCCATGCATATTCATAGCTAGTAGCTCATTCCAACAAGGGTTTAAGAAGTGGTTTAGGGGATAAGTCCATTTCTCTTTATTTCCTTTTCCTTTATTATTCATGCTAGGTTGTAGGCAACATAACAAGACTCCATTTGAAGGTTGCACTATGTTTTGACTTTTTTTTTGAATTAAACTAACCCTAAAAACATTTTTTGAATTTAATTACTTAGAAAAAGAAAAATGTGGCTGATTACAAGTTAATCCAAAATTTCCAATTTCATATGGTAAATCAATTCAAGATATACAAGTGTGCCAAATTTGGGATCAATTGGTCAACATTTAAGCCATGAACTGGCTAAACCCCATGTGTTGATCGTAGAGGGAAAAACTGAGCAGTGCTAAGCAACTAGGTGCATGACCATAGAAACTTGCAATGACACATACATTATGGGATTATCCAACATACAAACTTGGGAGCGTCACACTAGTTCGAATTAAATACAAAAAATGACAGTAGTTAAAATTTATCATACGAATTCAAATTAATAATTGAAATCCATTTTTTCTTGCTCCTAGTGTTTTTCGCTGGGTTCACCACCTTGCTCCTAGTGATCCTAGCTGGAATAATCTTAGAGTACACCATCAGCTTCTTTCATTTTTCCCTTTTTTATTTTTCTCCGCATCCAATGAATCAAGTGCTTTAGTCTGTCGTACAATTGGTTCAATCACGTTTTGATCCGTTGGTTCATACAATTGAAAAAGCATTATCCCCATTTCTGCCATATCCGCTGGTGTAATTCCTTTACGCTTGAACTCTTCTTTAATCTCCCACGCACTTGATGTAATATCATCCCGGTCGACTGGTTCAATCTCCCCTGCATTTGGTTTAATATCCTCTCGATCGACTGGTTCAATCTCCCCTGCATTTGGTTTAATCTCCTCTGCATTTGGTTCAATCTCCTCTCGATCGACTGGCTGAATCTCCCCTGCATTTGGTTCAATCTCCTCTACATTTGGTTCAATCTCCTCTGCATTTGGTTCAATCTCCTATGCATTTGGTTCAATCTCCCCTACATTTGGTTCAATATCCTCTCAATCCATTAGTTCAATCCGCAATGTATCCATTGCTTCATTATCCTCTCGTTCAAACGCTTCATTCTCAGCTACATTTGTTGCTCCCACCTGATCATCCATTCCATAAGCTGGGTCTACTACATTATTACAAAGCCTAGCAATGTGCCCTAAGATCCCACAGAGTTTGCACTTACGTTGTCGAGGTGGTGCACCACCCTCTGCACTATCTCTTCCTATTCTTCCTTGGCCTACCTGCTGGTCTAGTAAAAACTGGAGGGAATAGCTTGAAGCCTGGATCCACTTCCATCCATTGGTCTTTTC
This sequence comes from Avena longiglumis, assembly GCA_030063025.1. Classification (NCBI taxonomy): domain Eukaryota; kingdom Viridiplantae; phylum Streptophyta; class Magnoliopsida; order Poales; family Poaceae; genus Avena; species Avena longiglumis. The sequence continues at coordinate 416,449,735 of CP125978.1, read as the reverse complement.
CCAACAAGGCTGGAACATTCTGAGCATATTCTGCCCTAAATTTGGCAATGCAGAAATACTCCGACACATACTGATCAAGTCCACCCTCTTCACCTCCTAGAACACTCATGAAAAACAATGCATGTATGCAGGGTTTCTCATGGAGCTGCCATTGCCTGCAATGGCATGTCCTACCAACCAAACTCACTGGATACCTGCATTGCCTATCTTTACAATCAGTGTATGTTACCTCAACCTCCATTCCTCTTCTAATGCATTTCATCTTCAATTGTTTTGCCCTGGCATGCAAAGCCTTAATCAAAGATGGGAGGATGAGATGGCCAGCATATACTATTGATGCAATTCTATGACGCAAATCGATCTTTATCATGATCATCTGCCTAATCTTATCAAATATTTTACACAACATAAGCCCTTTCAATGACTTGACCTTTGCATTGAAACTCTCTGCAAGTTTACTTGTTACATAGTCTACCTTGCAAATTTCATTGAATCGCCTTCTTGACCACAACATTCCATGATGTGCATCTAAGTACTCCTTCACCGCAGGTTTTTGTTTATACAACACTTCCAAATGATACAAATTCTTCCTCAAACTGCATGTGTATTGCTGTCCATAGTTTATCAGTATAAACTTTACCCTTGAATTTCTTTGTAAAATTCTGCACTAAGTGTCGCATACATTCCCTATGCTCCACTCCGGGGAATACTACTTCTACAACTTTCTCCAAACCTTTGCAACCGTTTGTGTGGATAGTAAGTCCTGGTGGATGACCTATAAGGTCGCGCAAATTCTCCAGAAACCAAGTCCAACTTTTCTCTGAATCAATCTCCAAAACTCCATAAGCAACACGGAACATCCAATTGTGGCCATCAACTGCAATAGCAGCTACTAGCTGTCCTTTAAATCTGTCATGAAGAGTTGTTGCATCCACGGCCAAATAAGGCATGCAACCATCCAGAAACCCTTGCCAGCAAGCTTTGAAACAAACAAAGGCCCTTCTAAAGCACTCCTTCTCCATTGTCTTCACTCTTATTTTGTACGGAACTTTATGCATGTCTATCTGTACAACACTACCTACACTAGCCATCTCCACTTCAGCTTTGAACCTGTAAAGCAATCGAAAACTTTCATTCCATGGACCATTGATCCTCTCAAGAGCCATTTCCTTTGCATAGAACATCCTCATGTAGGGTACTGTAATATTAAACTTTTTAGAAACTTCTTTTATGAGTGATGTTGCACCAAGTGATGGGTTCGCTCTCATCCAATCCATGATTGCATCTTCCAACCACCTAGTCTTTGCTAGTTTTGTTTTCTCCTATGGTTTCCCCCTTGAGGTGGAAAAGAATGTTCGAACCGTTAATTTTTATCTGAAACATAATTAAAATGTCAGATACAGCTAACAAACTCTACATAGTGATCTAAAATACACAAGTGGTTGTAATACCTGAACCAAACTGCTCCCGAGCATAGTGGATGCATGCATCCTCCACCTACACCTCTTGTATGTGCACTTCACTATGATTCTTGTTGGCTCACTCTTAATAACATCTTAAGAATTATTGGTGTGAATGCAATATGTAGTAAGGGCATTACGACAGTCCCACATCGTTTCAAATACGGTGCCTTCTGAAATCTTAGGATCGTCCCTGTCCCACTCAATTACTGGCAAGTCCTCACCATCATACTCGGCTAAAACGAGGCTTTCATTGTTCTCCTCGTTGTCTTCATCATCAGTATCATCAAATCTGGCACCCTAGGCAATTTCATCCATGTATTGATCCTCTAGTTCCTGTTTACTGAATCTATCTACAAATTTAGGAAACATCAACTCATCCTCATCATCTACTGGAGGCACTCCCTCGTCAGGCTCTGCCTCGTCCTCCACATCATCCACATGAGCAGTTTAGCTTACACTCGCAGTGCAAACAGATGGTACTGCTGTGGACCTACAAGGATCGCCGAGGATCACACTATTAGCAGAGACAACAGAGACACATGATGCCCGACCACCTGATGATGTGTGAACACTAGATGGTGATTTAACACTCTTTGCCGTGTGCTCAACTTAAGGTTGCACATGGAGACGAATTCGACCAAAACGTTCGACAACATTCAAAGAGAATAGCATTACCAGATCATCTTCGCTAGTTAGTGGGAGCAATATTTGCTCACTAATGTTGAAATATTGCAAATCAACTGAATCGCCACCGCTCTAGGGGAATTTACAATAGATTTTATCTATCAAATCTCTGCGAGTTATGGAGGTTGCAACCACCGCTGGGATGTAAAATCTAGAGAGATATTGTTCACAACCATGAATTACGCCAGTATCCAGTCTAATCGCCAGTCGAAATGCCAGCACTGGATCAATCCTATTCGAAAAGCAAGGAAGTTAGTTGAGCACCAGCGATTCGCGCTCAAATACTGCCAATAATCAACCCACAAAATGGAAACGATGCTTACCCAGATGGAATCCATGCGTTAGATCCCTGTGATTCCACCCAATCTTCTCCTTGCTCGACGCGGATGGACGGTGCACCACCTGGCGTTGCATACTGTTCCACGAAAGGGGTAGATCTAGCGGGGGCGAGAGCGGATCCGGAGGTGGAGTGGGCTCCGAAGCTAGGGGAGGGGCATAACTCTGGACGAGGACGACATAAGGTTGGAGGGCACGACGGCGGGGCAGCGGAGGGCGGTGTGGGAGCTGTTCCAGGCTCAGGGGAAGCGAATGCTTTGGGTGAGCGAGAATGGCCGGTCCTACGTGTCTCCATGCGGCCCCACCCTTCACCATATATGCAAGACTCATCCCAACGCGGCCCCACCCTTCACCACGTATGCAGGATCTGACCCACACACGGCACCACCGGTCAAGCATGTAATGGTCGAGGCCACGTAACATAACGCTCAACGCCTGGCCCTCCCCAACGTGGTCCCACCAGTCAGCATGTAACAGTCAAGCATTTGACCTGACGGCATCCCTCCGTCTGAGCACCTGCGAGCGCCCGCGAGCGCCTGCGGGGGTTTCTTAACATGGCGAGGGGAAAGTGAGGAAAAGTTAAGCGGCTGGGGAAAACTGAGTACAATTAACGAACCAAGGGAACGAAAATAGAAATCCCTAAACATAGTGTGGAAGATAGTAATTGCTTGAAAGTAAATAGTAAACAATAGATGGTATATCAATGGGAAGGAATGGACCGGGGCCACAGTTCACTAGAGGTGTTCTCCATAAGATAGATAACATGTTGGGTGAACAAGTTACAGTTGGGAAATTGACAGATAGAGAATGCATAACAATGCATGTACATGGTATGATGATCACTATGAGATTTATTTGGGCATTACAACATAATACATAGACCGTAATCCAACTGCATCTATGACTAATAATCCACCTCCGGGATATCATTCGAACAACCCTCGGGTATTAAGTTGCAAGCAACAAAAAATTACATTAAGCAAGATGTGTAAAGTAAACAATACAATTTCCCTTGGACAAAGGATTGTTGTTTTCTCCCTAGTAGCAACATCACATCTACAACCTAGAGACCCGCAAAGCCACTTGTGCAATGCAATTTGCACGTTGAGCATGGAGCAAGTCTCATGAACGATGTCATGTAAGGTTAGCCCGGGCCGTTTCATCCCACCATCCCGCAACATGCAAAGTACACAAAAAGAAATCTACAACAAAAGCATCAACGCCCACAACAACCATTGTGTTCTACTCGTGCAACAGGTCCACGCGTAGACACGACTCTGATACCACTGTAGGGATTTGTAGCATGGAAAACAAAAAACTTATATCGCACGAACACACACAATCCAAGACCTAATCTACGAGATCGGTGCAACGAGTTTGTAGAGTAATAACCCTCGTAGATCCAAAGCGTTTAACGAGATCGGATTCTCGTGATTGATGTAGCCGATCACTTGTCGATCTCAAGATCGTGTAGACAATCCTTTCGGCGCCGCGTTCCATAAGCGATCCCGCATTCGGTCACACATATGGTACTCGATGAAGACCTTCCTCTCCCTTGTTCCAAAAGGCAGCGGAGGTTGTAGATCCTCCTCAAGATTCCAAGAGCATGATGGTTGGTGGTGGAAGTAGAGGAGAGATCATGCAGGGCTTCGCCTAAGCCGGAGCGGGTATGGTGGAGTAGAGAGAGTCTCGACAACTAGGGTTTAGATGCCGAGTGGTGGAGGGAAGCCAGCGGATAGGGTTTAGACTAGAAGGCGGCGGCGACGGTTTAGAGGAGGTTAGGGCGCCAGCAGCTTGGGGGCAGCGGGAGCCTAGGGTTTGGGGTGGTCCTCCAAGGGGCGCCCTGCCCCTCCTTTTATAGGTGGGAGGGAAGGCCAGGGGAGGGTAGTCCTCCCCCAACTCCCCTTGGTGGCCGGCAGGAAGGGAGGGAGGGAAACCTTCCCAAACTAGGTTTCCTTTCCTCCCTCCACTAGGCAATCATGTTAGGATTTGACTTTTTAAAATTGGCGTCTGACTATTAAAACTAGAGTTTGATTTCTCTCTTCCCATTGCCCAGCCAAGTGACCTAGGTAATGATGCAACCATTATACAATGTCATGGCACATTCCAAGTACCCATCCCCCACGGGGTGGTGTACCTTCTAGAACCTTCTAGAAGCTTCTAGTGAAAACACCGAAAACATTTCCGAACCCTGGAGTTAGACTTTCCTTATATGAATCTTATTCTCTGGACCATTTAGGATCTCCTCGTGATGTCCCGGATCCTATCCGAGACTCAGAACAACATTCAGTCTCTTACTCACATTCCATATCTACTAAACAAAATCGAATCCTTAAGTGTGTCTCCCTACGGTTCGTGAATTATGCAGACATGATCGAGACTCTTCTCCGATCAATAACCAATAGAGTAATTTGGAAATTCATATGGCTCCCACATGTTTCTACGATGACTTCGTGATCAAATGAACCATTTACATACGATACCAATTTCCCTTTGTCTCGTGATACTTTATTTATCCGAGGTTTGATCGTCGGTATCTCTGAATACCTAGTTCAACCTCGTTACCAATACGTACTCTTTACTCGTTCCTGTGATATGTGATCCTTTGTGAGCCAGTCACAGGCTTGCAAGCCAATTGGGTGATGTTCCACCGAGAGGGCCCAGAGTATATCTATCTGTCATATAGATGGACAAATCCCACTCTTGATCCATGTGCCTCAACACATACTTTCAGAATACTCAATGCCACCTTTATAACCACCCAGTCACGAAGTGCTATTTGATGTCATCAAAGCACCCATCCGGTGATGGTGATTAACATGATCTCAAGGTCAAAGGATTTAGGTTACTATGTATTTGAAAGCTTTAGCAAATTAACTATTTAAATGACTCGATCTTATGTTACGCTTAACTATAGGAGTGTGTCCATCACATCATTCTCCTAATGATATGACCTTGTTATCAATAACATCCAATGTTCATGATCAGGAAACCATATGATCATCAATCAATCAACAAGCTAGTTTAACAAGAGGCTTTACTAGGGACTCTTTTATGTTTACAAATCACACAAGTATTAAAGTTTCCGATTAATACAATTATACCATGGGATGTAAACATTTATCATAAACATAAAGATAAGATAATAACCACTTCATTATTGCCTCTTGGGCATATCTCCAACAATACAGGCGCTCATCGCCCCTTTTCCCGTTTATTATTGGTGAGGTGATCTCCCGGTTCCTTCTTTCTGTTGTTTCTGTTGCTCCCGGTACCTCTGTCTTGTTAACCCCAGTGATCTCTGGTTATCCGGCCCATTCATGACGCTATACCAAGTTCATCATGAAGTGGTCAAAGTGGTGGAGGTCCCACCACCAAACGGTCCAGGCCCTTCTCCTTCCTTCCACTCCCCAATCACTGGCTGTCTTCCTCCCAAATCCCCATCCCTCAAGTCTAGAAAATATCGCCATCACTTAGGTCCAGCAAAAAAAACCCCCATTGCAGACATCCATATGTTCCACTTAGGTGTCGGCGCCCTCCACCTCCTCCCCGGTCGACGTGCCCATGCCCATCCATACATCCAGGGGGTACGCCCTAGGTGGCCAGTCGCTGTCACGTGCCTTGCCGACTGTACCTTCTCACCGGGTTGGTCCGCTGTGTGGCTGCTTGGCGACCAGCTACGCTGCCGACCGCGGCCTCACATGATTCCGTTATGTTCCAACGATGCCATCAGCAGTGCGGACTACGGGGGACCGTGGAGGCGGCCGGTGGCAGAAGAACGGAATAGGAGTAGGTCGACAGGACTGCGAGAGCAGCGAGGCATGGATGCAGTGATCCTGATGGTGGTGTTCCATAGACGCCGTGCTCCATGAGCGCCTGCTCCTCTGTTCCACGCTGTGAGGCTCCCATGTACTGGTAGTTCGTGCTAACAGAGGTTGTGGCCGCCCTTTTTTTGGTATCCGGTGTTGGGAAACGACTAAATATGCGATGTAGACATAGACTGGCTCCCTTGCCTCGGTTCACGTTAGAGTCGTCGAGGTGTGCATGCATGAGCTAGATGTTTTCTTCTTCATTTTTAATTACATTTTCAGGTTGCAAATACAATCATTATGCACCTGAATTTTTTACATGGCATCGATGTTGACATGTTGTTGTTCCCTAGAACACTATGCATAAGAGGTCCATGGAGTATTAAAAGTCATTTTTTATTTTGTCTTTGCAACTTATTGCTTAGGTCCCTAGACTTGCATTTGCAAAATAGGGTTCAAACCACTTATTAAAAGTTTACATACATGGATTTTGTATGAAGTTGCAGGTAGTTGATTCTCTCCTAGATATTAAGAAGGCTCATGGGACAGTTTCCATTGATTGACTATTTTTCTTATTTGATAAAGTCATGTTTATGTGTTCAGAAGGTTTATACTTCGATATCTTCCTACTGAATGACGTTCTGTCGCCATTTGGTATGTGTCCAGAAGATTTCACCTTGCCAGATAGTTAAGCAAGATGTTTTAGCAATGGCATTATTGTTAGCCCACAACTACCAGTAATATGAGAAGAAGTATCTTTAGTCGTCATTTGCAACCAACATAACAATGGACTCTAGAGACATGCTTAGATCCCAACATGCTGTTACTAGTAATGAAGTATGCAAAATATATTAACCATGGATAATATCTACATGACCATAGATATGAGCTATACATGTCTAAAATGATGGCAGGATATGAAGTATTTGTATGTTTTGTAACACCCTCGCCTGATAAGGCTGAGTTCATATGTATAGTGTCAATCCCTGGATCAGTTCACTAGCACACACAGTACAAATGAATACCAAAGAATTTAACAATGCATCATAAATAATGAATTGATCCAGAATTTGCAATTATGACAATAGTGCTTAGCTCAAGGCTAGCTCAATATCAAGTAGCATACAGAAGCATAAACAATTGATAGGCTCCATCTTCAATTGTGCCACAGGCGAACAACTGTTGAGTGGAGTATCGCGACCTATTCGATCACTCAGAATTGGAATAATAACCTGCAATATAAAACGTAGCAGCCCCGAAGGGTCAATACTTGGAATGTATGGCAAGTAGAGCTATTAAAGGAGACAATAAACCTAGCAACTACATGCATATTTGGCAAGTGGGGCTGTGGCTAGCTTGCATTTGCAAATACCTTTGTCCTGCTTTTATAAACAGTTTTTGATTATCTTTGAAAAGATCCCAATTAAGTTAACCCATCAACATTAAAGCAATTATGAAATTAAAATGAGCGAGAAATGTGTCCTGAACTCAATATCAAGCAACTCAGATGTCCATAACCGGAGACACGGCTAATCGATTAGTTTAAACACCCTGCAGGGGTTAGTACACTTTACCCATGTGACTTGGCCAGCCCAGCTCGTATCACCACTCTCATATTGGGTGATGATAGGGAGAATTCCAAGAAGGAACCGTTCGGGAAGTAGCTCCCCAAACCCGACATGCACCGGTCCAACCTACCAAAATTCTACATCTCTGGATACGTGGGTTCGAGTTACCATAACCTATTGAGTCCAACCAACCGCCCATTCCATTATTGACCCATGGTTGTACACGTAAGCTACAAAATAAAGAAGCCAATCATTTTATCTTGATACCTGGGTGCCTTTCCGCAATGATACCACCAAAATTTTCAATCCCATCACACCCAGGAGATTCATTGATTAAGTTGTTTTTAGTTTTCGCAAACCAACACATTTAGAAACAACCTTCAACAATGTAACCCAGCCCTTGTTCCTACACATGCATGTACAAAATACACGACAATGCATTGAAAAAGTAGGACAACATCATGAACAAAGTAGCATATAATTGCCTTAATAGTTGGTGAAGTCGTTCAAGCACTCGTTACAATCACACACGTTGCACTCCTCGCAATCTATCGATCAAACAATTGCATACACCATAAACAATAGCACATAGAGATCAAAAAATGTAACAAATGCATGCATGACAATTTAATAAGTCACAATGGTTGTTACTTTAGTTCTCTAAACAATACTGAAGTATATGATGCATGCAAGAGGCCAATTAATGCAACGGAGTACTTGTTATTAATAATTAATTGCCAATATAGGGTTTTTAATAGTTCTGTCGTAACGCCTGTTCTAACTGTCTAATTAAATTTGTATCTTGGGTTTACTGGATAGAGGAGGTTAATATGATCTAGTAGGCGTTGGATTCACCCTAATCGGAGTTATAGATCTTTTTGTATGATTTAAATAGTGTTTAATGGGTTTTAAATGATTCATATATTTTCTCTTGCCTAAAAATCAAACTAAAATTATATCTGAAATCTCCACGGAATTGTAATACCAGGGACATATTATTTGTAATTTTCTGAGCAGTATTCGAATTACTATGATTTTAATACTCTAAATAAGCCATTAAACTATTTATTTAATTGCTGCGAAACCTTGAAGTATTTTCCTAAACCATTTGCAGATTGATGATCTACATGGAACCAGCTTTCCATCGGTATATTATTTATATTTTTGTGATATGCAAATAATTTACAATGAATTTAATGATTTCTAAAGCCATTAAAACTAATTAAATCATTACAGGGTAAATAATCCGCAAAGGCTGATCCAACCAGATATTATTAATCTAAATTATAGTAGCTTCAATTTGATATATTGTTCATATTTTTCGGAATTACAGATAATTTCCTATGAATTTATTAACCTAAAAGACCATTAAAACTAATTAAATTACTACAGTAAACGCATACTGTAAAGGTTAGATCTAATGTCATATTAATATTCTACACGTTTTTCTAAATCCATTGATATATTATTTGCTATTTTCGGATCTACGGATCTTTTTATATGATTTTTGAAAGTTTACACAATTTTCTGCAAATTATATTCAATTTCAAATCTACAGGGAATATTCCCTAGGAATATTCTATGCTGACTGGGACGTGGGGCTGACCTGGCGTTGACACATGGCGAGATCTGATTGACTCGTACCCCTTCGCGGAATCGATCTAATACTGGTCGTTGGGATAGGTTCTAGTGGTTAGGAGAGGAAATTGACCCGATTTTGGCTCAGAATAGACAAGAAATAGATCTGTGTTAGAGAGACAAATCCATAGGTCAAATTGAAAAACTTACAACATGAAAGTTATGGGGAATCATTAGTCCTACCTTCTCACCAAAGGAATTTTGATTTGAAGAAACGAGCGCGAGTACATCTTGGATTTACACCGTCATATCTGAAATATTGCGATGCGAAATTCTCCGGCTATGGTGGATGAAAAGAGGTGAGGTTTTTCGGGATTGAAAGATTTCGACGTGATCTACAACTTTTGTTCTTTGGCCAAAGGCAAACGACGAAGTATAGATGGGTTAATAAACGCAATAAAATTCGAACATGTGTAGATTCGGGATTTCGAGAAGAGAAACTCATACAGCTGTGGCTCCACGGGTTTATATGGAGGTTTAGGATGGAGGAGAGATAGGTATTGGAGTAGGGAACAAGTAGAAATAAACGGAAGTCGATTCGGAGTTGTAGATTAAAAGTTATAAGAGTTTGAATAGAGATAGGTTTGAGAAAAACTGATTTGCACGGAAGTTAAAGCATGCATGGGATCCATCCCTTCTTCCTGTAGGTTGGATGGTCCGGTCGGCTGCTTGCTGGGCCGCCGGCTGGCCCATTAGTTTTTTTTCTTTATTTATTTATTTGTTTCCCTCATAACTTTTGCATACGAACTCCAAACGACATGATTCTTGTTTCTAAAATTTTCTAAAATCGAATATATCTTTGTAGGATCATAATTGTAATATTTTTACTAGTTTACAAGTAGTGGATTTATAAATCCTTGTACATTTCATTTTATTTATATCTTTATTTGTTTGTATTTATTCCATAACCTTTTCATAATAGCTTCAAATGAGCTCAATTTTGTTTCTAAAATTTTGTAATATTCATTGGATCTTTTTAGGCTATAATTTAGCAATAATCGATGCCTTAGCAACAGTGGGTTTTTATAAAACCAATTTAATTCTCTTTAGGAGCAAAGTGGCATATACTATTTAGGGTTTTAGTCCTTTATTTTTATTTAGGGATTTTTCTTGATGCAAATATGCAATGTAATGCTCATGAATGTCATGCAAATGCAAAAAAAAATCTAGTCCCAATTTCTAAAATCTTGGGATGTGACAGACTAACCCCCTTAAGATGAATCTCGTCCCGAGATTCGGAATGGCTCGCAAGGGTGTAACATCCCAAAAATATTAAACTAGAATCATCAAACTCTAATCACCAAATTTAGGGTTAACAAAAACTTTTCCAATTAAAATATGAAAGCATTCATATGCGTGTGCATTAAAATTTGGATTCTTTTGAATTGCCATGATTATGTGTTTCTTTGCTTGTAAAATGATTCTTAGGTGAAATAAACTCAACTTTCAAAACCCAAGCATCTACAGACTCACCAACACATGCCTAGCACACCCCACCAAAAATAATTTCAAAATTCAAAACTTGAGTTCATGCGGCCATTTCATCAAACGCCTTGCAGATGCAAATCAAACAAATCCTAAACACTATAGTGTGCAGTGATTCTGGCCTAACTTGTCCCCTCTCTGGCCACCACTAGCCTTAGTAGATCATCTAACAACCTTAACTAATCTCTAGCACCACTGTAAGCTGGCCATTGTCATCAATGGTGAGCAGGCCGAGTGCACCATTGCCACCCCATAGTCGATGTCAACACCCGGATTTTTCAATCCTAGATGCCTGTTATGCCATACATCGCAATCCCAGGATTACCATTTTTGCGAGACATAATAGAATTGGATACCATAGTACATCATCCATTACAAACGATACATAAGTTCTTACACAAATAGGGATCTCATGATCCAGTTCTTAATACAACATCAAGCAGCGGAATACGTAACAATAACGGTAGCATAGGAGAAGCTCCATCTTCGGGGTCACAGGCAATGCTGACGATGGGAGATGATCCTAGTTGTCGTAACCTTCCTAGGGTCCATCTTACAGGTACTCCACTTCATAGTATGGCCATGGGAATAGCCAGGGACAAAGCCATGAGTACTCTTTAAGTACTCGCAAACTAATACTAATAGGTAAAGGGGGTTTTTGGATAATAGGACACTAGGCTCTAGGGTTATTTTGCAAAAGCTAGATTTATATCTACTAAGTTCTAAAGCTAGTCACAATTTTATAACTCCTAACTGGGAACTTGTATTTCATATCACAACTCTGTTGTGGTCAAGTCAAAGTCTTAGTTCATTTCACAGGTCATTTTGAAAAGTCTGACGGGGGAACAGTATGGCCACTAATCTGTCCATAATCATGACGGCTATTCGAATAGTTTGATACTCTGCAGAGATTGTACACTTTCACCATAACATTCGATACATCCGTCAGGAATAAATCCTGAACTCACCATACTCAGTATGCGGATAATCAATCCTAACCCTTAGATTACACGCCCTAGTATAAGCACCTCTCCTGTGAGTTTGGCCTCCCAACCATGACCAACTGTCATCTTGGGTACTTCACAGGTGGACAATCTTCACAAGGTAGCCTCAGCTCAAACCTTGGCCATGAGGGAACTAATACTAAGGAATATAAGTTTCCAGTCAAGCCCAACTCAATATTCGGGTATTGTGGTTGTACGATAAAATTGGAATGGTATCGCATCCGGACAACCATCAGTTTTATAAAGGGCTAAGGCTCATTCCTCAACATTTTCATCACCAAAATTCTCAAGTGTTTGGAAACACATGTCCAAAACATTTCAATAGAATGATCCATCATTCCAAGGTTTTCATAACCATTTTTCCACCAAGTATTCCCATCTAAAAGTTGATCAAGTTTTATTCTTAGCACTAGCATCTACAGGTGGGGGTAGTACTAATGAGGGGTGGTAACTAGTGAAGTTTCAACTAAGTACAACCTTATGTCTCAGGCTGATGTCAAGGTTTCTAACTTAGGCCAAATTTTATGCTCTTTATGCAACCTTCAGCATCTTTCCAAAATCTACTGGTCACTTAAATAAACTCTAAGTAAGCTTTGATACAGAAATAAAGTAAGAATCTTGCAAGTAAAACTAGGATTGGTTTATCAAGTGGGTGTGATCACATATGCTTAAGGCATACAGTAGTCATAGTAACAAGTATGGGCTTGCATAGGTATAGTCTCAGCTTGCACAATATCAGTATAAGATTGCTAAATTGCAAGTGTTAGATTGCAAGGTTACTAGCTTGTACAATCAACTAATAGCATTAGGCTTGCCTTGTGCAGAGCAGTGGTTGAAGTTCTCCTCGGCTTCTTCTTCGTAGTATCCTCCTTCCTCCTCGTATCCTTGGTCGGTACTAGCGTCTATGAATAAATACGAGGTACACAATCACCAAACAATACTTAACTACTTGCAATCATCACACAAAAGGGTCCTATGGATGATCTAGCATCATCCCTAACATTACAAGGTTAAGGCTTGGTTTAAATCTTTTTATTTTTAGAAAAGTAATTTCTACTCATTGAAAAACTACTTAAGATTTAATATTCTCCAATCCCAACATGGGATCATGTTGACACATATCATCACCACATATTGTAGTCCATGGGAATGTGATTTAAAGTGGTGTTACAATTTAATAAGGTTTTACCCTTTTATTTTAATTAATTAAAGTGTCTAGAAATGCTTATGTAGCATTCTTTTATTACTTGAACATTATTTATGCAAGTAAACCTATATATTTTTATATATTCTGAAAGGTATGGTTAAATGTGATTTTTGAGAGTGGGAATCAACTCAAAAGCTATTATGGTTTAAATTTGAAAAATGTTTGAATGCATAAAAGCTTCTGCCTTGTTATTTTTACCATGGGTGATCTATAGATCCAAATGACTTGAATCCAACGGTCTTGGATTCAGCATTCACAGAACTTTCCAACAAAATTGGTTTCATTCAATTTGGTGCACTGAATCGGTCTGGGTTGATTTTTGAATTTGGGTACAGTAGTATGTTTGAATTGAAATAGAAAAAGTTTAATTTGAATAACTGGGCTGCGCGGGAAAAATTACTGGGCCGGCCTTCTCCCGTAGTGCTCCCGCGGGCTGCTTAAGTGGGTGTCCCCACTCGTCAGTGACACGGGGCTGGGCGAAGCGGTATGGGGCGACGTGGATCGTTCGATCTAGTTGTAATCTAACAGCTGGGAGTCATCATCGACGCGAGACAACTCCGGCGAGAACGAAACCTAGCTCGGCTAGTGAGGGTCGCTGGGGGCTCACCGGTCTTGGCGAGGTCGGCGAGGCGGCGAGAAGTCGGCAGCAAACTCGAGGGTGGTCGCGGCAGCTCTGGGCGGCTCAATCGCTGGCTCCCTTCTTCTCGTGGCGGGCTCGGTGAAATTCTGGCGAGGTGGTGCTCGCCTTGCTCTGAGAATGGTGTGGCACGATCAGTGAGGAGAGGCGAGTGAGATGGTGTGAAGAAATCGTGCGGGGGTGGCCTCTATTTATAGTCGAGCGAGGGGACCGTCGGGGCGCACGGTGAGCTCGTCGGGGGCGATGTTACAGGCGGCTAATGGCATGGGCAAGGGTAGGGGACGGTGCGGTGTCTCCTGGCGATGCTCAACGACATGGTCTCGAGGCATGGGGGTGTGGTTTGGTCTGGAACGGGCGGTGCTCTGCGCTGCAGAGGCGGCGTCTTCGACGGCGGGCGGTGTCTGTGCGGCACGGGGCGGCAAACGGGGATGTCTGGCGGTCTTCTGGGTCGGTGGGGATTGTGTATGCACGCGGCAAGGGCGGCGCGTGGTCTGTGGGTGATGGTCGAGGGTGGCGCTCTGGCGCACGCTCGGCATGGTCTGGGCGCGGCTTTTGCGCGTGGTCCAGGGCTTGGCAACGCTCGTGGCTAGGACAGTGAGTGGCGATGGACGGTGGGCTGCCTCCCAGACATGCTGGCTAGGCTTGCTGCTGCTCCTAGCTTGCTGTCGACTATGGGGTGGCAAGAGGGTGCTCGGCTATTCACCATTGATGACAATGGCAAGCTCACAGTGGTGCTAGTGCCTGGCTAATATTCCTAGATGATCTACTGAGTTGTGTGTGAGCTAAATGGGGAACCAGTTAGGCAAGAATCACTGCTCACAATAGTGTTTGATGTTTGTTTGATTTGTGTCTGCAACCTGTTTGATGAAATGGCTGCATGAAATCAAGTTTTGAATTTTGAAATGATTTTTGGTGGGTTTGCTAGATTGGTGCTGGTGAGTCTGCAGATGCTTGGCTTTTGAAAATTGAGCTTGTTTGAGTAGTTTTTGAAAAAGTGGGATCTTCCCATATGATAAATATTCAATTTTGAATTGTCATTTAAACTATGCATTTGAAAGTTTCTGGATGATCACAAAGTGGGCCTTGATACCTTGTTATGAGTACATTCAAGGGGTGCAAAGATCCAGAAAAGTTTCTGTTAGGTTCTAAAAGTTTGAGACAGCCAAAGTAGGCATGGGAGTTAAATTGGCCAAAATGACCATTCATTTCATATATGTGTTTTGATTTACTTGTCTTTAGGAAAAGTGTGGGAAATGTTTTAGATGATGTTTATTTCACCTAAGAAACATTTTACAAGCAATGGAACAAAAAAACCAGGTGGTTTTAAAAGAATTCAAAATCCATGCATACACCTATGCATGCATTCATGATTTCATTTAGAAAAGTTTTTGTTAACCCTAATTTTGATGATTAGAATTTGATGATCCAAGCTTAGTATTTTTGGGATGTTACAAACCTTCCCCCCTTAAACAAAATCTCGTCCCGAGATTTGAAAAAGGACGAAAAGATTACCTAGGATTTGAAGAGATCGGGAAACTCCGTCCTGATGTGATCTTCGCGCTCCCAGGTAGCTTCTTCTTCTGTGTGGTTGCTCCACTGAATCTTGAGAAACTTGATGCTTCGGGTTCGGGTAGTTCTAAAAGATTCTTCCAAAATGCGGATGGGTACTTTGGGATAGGTCAGGTCATTGTTGATCTCTATGGTCCGGTGATCGATATTCTTGAACACTTCGGTCTTCTCGGGGACTTCGATACATTTGCGAAGTAACGTGATATGGAACACATTGTGCACAGTTGACATCTCTTCAGGTAGTTCCAATTGATACGATACTTCTCCTCGACGGTTCAGAATTTTGAAAGGTCCGATATATCTGGGGGCTAACTTTCCTTTGAGTTGGAAACGCTGCATTCCCTTCAATGGCGACACTTTCAGATAAAACAAAATCTCCTATGTTGAAGGCGATATCTCGACGTATCTTGTCGGCGTAACTCTTCTGTCGGGATTGGGAGGTCTTGAGGTGCTCACGAATCTTGTGAACCTTCTCTTCTACTTCTCGGAGGATGTCGGGTCCGAAAATCTGACTCTCTCCTACTTCCGACCAATTCAAAGGGGTGCGACAATTTCTTCCGTACATGAATTCAAATGGGGCCATTTGCAAACTGGCTTGGTAACTATTGTTGTAGGAAAATTCTGCAAACGGCAGACAGTCTTCCCACTTGGATCCATATTCTATCACACATGCTCTAAGCATATCTTCGAGTATTTGATTTACTCGCTCCGTTTGTCCATCGGTCTGAGGGTGATACGCGGTACTGAAATCTAGGCGGGTTCCTAAACCTTCTTGGACTTTCTTCCAGAATCTCGAGGTAAACTGAGTTCCTCGATCCGATACTATATTCTTGGGGACTCCGTGCAAACTGACGATTCTAGCGATGTATAAATCTGCTAGCTTCGAACTCTGATAGGTGGTTTTAACGGGCAAGAAATGGGCGACTTTGGACAATCTGTCCACTATGACCCAAATAGAGTCATTTCCCCTACTAGAAGTAGGTAGTCCAGTGATAAAGTCCATTCCTACAGAATCCCATTTCCATTCTGGAATTTGCAAAGGTTGCAACAATCCAGCATGTCTTTGATGTCCTGCCTTGACTCGCTGACATATATCACACTTGGCGATATAGCTTCCGATTTCTCTCTTCATCTTATGCCACCAAAATTGCTCTTTCAAATCTTGATACATCTTAGTTCCTCCGGGATGGATAGAATAAAGAGTATCATGAGCCTCCTTCAAGATAACTTCTTTCAACTCCGAATCTGCTGGTACACAAAGGCGTTCTTTGTACCATAGAACTCCTTCTTCGTCCTCGGTGAATCCTGGTACTTTGCCCGTACCGATACGACGCTTGATTCCGTCGATACTGGCATTTCCCTTCTACGCCTCTTTAATCTGACTGATCAAAGTGGGATAAAGTTCTATGCTAGCCAAAAATCCTTCACTTACCAATTCCATTCGAAAATCTTCCATCTCCTTGTGCAAACTTGGTTGCTCCTTCAAAATCATGGAGTTCAAGCGGCACGGCAATCTGCTAAGGGCATCGGCTACCACGTTGGCTTTACCAGGGTGATAGTGAATGTCCAGGTCGTAATCTTTGATTAGCTCAATCCATCTTTTCTGCCTCATATTCAACTCCTTTTGAGTGAATATATACTTTAGGCTCTTGTGATCTGAATAAATCTCACAACGGTTTCCCATTAGGTAATGTCTCCATGTCTCCAGGGCTAGGACTACTGCTGCGAGTTCGAGGTCATGGGTTGGATAGTTTTGCTCGTGTTGCTTTAATTGTCGAGATAAATAAGATATAACTTTGCCTTCTTGCATTAGCACACATCCGAGACCAATCTTGGATGCGTCACAATACACATTGAAGGGCTTCGTGATATCCGGCATGATTAAGATTGGGGCTGATATCAATCTCCTCTTGAGTTCTTGAAAACTCGCTTCACACTTGTCTGTCCATTCAAACTTCTTGTCCTTCTTCAGCAAATGGGTCATGGGTGCAGCGATACTAGAATCCTTCTCAATTTGCGGTAATATCCCGCCAATCCGAGAAAAGCACGAACTTGGGTTTGAGTGGTTGGGGCTTGCCAATCTTCTACATCTTTCACTTTGGCGGGGTCAACGGCAATTCCTCCACCGATACAATGTGACCGAGGAATCCTACCTCCTGTAACCGTAATTCACATTTGCTAAACTTTGCATATAGTCGATGCTCTCTAAGGGTTCCAAGAATGGTCCTTAGGTGTAGCTCATGTTCTTCTTCGATTTGGAATAAATCGAATGTCATCGATGAAAACAACGACAAACATATCCAGAAGTCCATAAAATCTTATTCATGAGGTTCATGAAATAAGCGGGGCATTGGTTAATCCAAAAGACATGACGTATACTCGTATAATCCATATCCGTGGTAAAGGCAGTCTTTGGAATATCCTCTCGCATGAATTTTGAGTTGATGATAGCCGGTTCTAAGATCAATCTTAGAAAACACACGGCACGGTCAACCGATCAAACAAATCTTCTATCTTGGTCAAGGGTACTTGTTCTTGATGGTGACATCATTCAACTTCCGATAATCCGTACACAAACGGTTACCTCCATCTTTCTTGTCCACAAATAAGACAGTGATCTCCATGGTGACGCACTTGGTTGAATCAATCCAATTTCTAGCATGGAATCCGATTGCTTCTTGATTCTGCTAGTTCCGCGGGTTCATACTATAGGGTCTCTAGGCTATGGTTCTGTTCGGATTAGTTCGATGATAAACTCGATATCGATCCGGGGCATACAGCAAAACATCGAAATACATCGGGTATTCACGGACTATCCGGACTTGGTCAATGGTAGGCTGGGCTAGACTCTTGTTACACTTGAATTGGCGAGGTAAGGTTTTGGATATCCGCTCGATCGATATTCGGTGGTCTTGGTCATGGTGATGGCTTTCTTAGCACAGTCAATCAATCCCTTATGTTTGGACATCCAATCCATTCCTAGTACTACTTCCAAACCTTTAGTTCCGAGTACTATTAGATTAGCATAAAAATCTATGCCATGGATTCGGATAGGGACGGCTTTGCAAATTTGCCTAGCCTTGGTGGTTGATCCGAGAATTTGCACAATCATTACATGCTTCAGTTTGGTTGGTTGAATTTTACTAGTGCAGGCAAATTCTTCGGTGAAAAATGAATGCGATGCACCAGAGTCAAACAACACTCTTGCAAGTACTGAATTAACAGAAAACATACCCAGCACGACGTCTGGCGCTTCCTGAGCTTCTTCAGCATGCATGAGAAAAAGACGGCCATTGCGGTTGAGTGAATTCCCTGGGGCAAATCTTCTCCCTGGATAGACACGACGCTGCTGCTGAGCTGGGGCGTTGGCATTGGGGGCTGTAGTGTTCTTCTTGTTGGGGCATTCATTGGAATAGTGGCCTTTATTTCCACAGTCATAACAGGTCACTTGGGAATTGTCCTTGGCTGCGACAGGCACATCATTGCTTCCAGTCCTCGGGGCAGTGTTGGTGTTGGCGGTAGCATTGTTGGTGTTGAACTTGGGTTGGGCACGGGTGAAATTGCTAGAGTTGCCGGGGTTGTTGTGATTTCCTCCGGGTCTAGGGTTTCCACGGTTGGGGTAGGTCGGACAGGTCATAGGGGGTCTGTTGGTTCTTGGGGAAAATCCTGGAGATGGGTTGGGGCGATACTTTGGAGTCTGATGGGTTCCGGGTTGATGCATCATGCGATGCTTGCGGTTCTCATTGGCTTGGTTGATCTTTCCTTCCATCTGGATAGCAGAGTCGACAAGGGCTTCAATATCAGCAAAGGGGGTATTGACTAACACCGTCTGCATCTCGTCATGCAGACCATTCAGGAATCTTTCTTTCTTCTTGGCTACGGTGTCTATCTCGTCCGGGGCATACCTAGCTAATGACAAAAATTTGTCACGGTATTCCACTACAGTCATCCTTCCTTGCTTCAGCTCTCTGAACTCGTCTCTCATTCTCTTGATCAAACCTGGTGGCACATGGGTTCTGCTAAACTTGACCTTGAATTCCTCCCGGTCATCATCGGCCTCCGGTCATTGCACGAACACTGTTCCACCATGCCTAACATCTCCGGCTAGATAATGGGTGGCGAATGGACTTTCTCGTTGGCTTCCACTCTGGCGACTTCTAGGTTGTTTTCCATGGTTTGCGCCAATCATCGGCATCTAGGGGTTCTTCCGACTTGGTGAAAATGGGTGGGTTAGTATTCGAAATTCTTGAGCTTAGATCCATGGTTGTCCTGATTTAGTGGCCTTGGTTGTTGTGGGCTAGCTGGGCTATCTGCTGCGAGTGGCTAGGTTCGCTGAGCGTTCCTCTCTTTCGACATGTCGAAGTCAACATTTGCAGGATCTGCAACATCGGGTCTGGGGCTGAACCACTTCCTCCACGTGGCATCTGAAGATTGATATAGATCATGAGAAAAGAGGGAAATTTCTAAGGTCTTGGGTCTTTGAAAAGTTTTAAATGTTTGACTCATATTTTTCTGGCAACTTGATTTTCCATTCATTCACTCATAGCACACAGTACAACACACACCACAACAAAGAAAAACAGATGGTTTTAAGAACCATTCTGGAAATTACGATACAGTGGGACCGACTACTACTCACTACGCTAGTGCTCAGTGCTACTACTCCTCGGAGTCTGTGGCTTCATCATCTTCATCATCATCGATGAAGGCCAAATCATCCTCATTGGTGAAGAAGTCCATGGCCTGATATTCCAGAAAATCATCGTCATCGCTGAGATAAGAGTAAGGGTCTCCACGAAGATCCTCTCTGGCATTCTCCCTTTCCTCCAACTGCATGTCTGTCTCGTGGATGG
This sequence comes from Avena longiglumis, assembly GCA_030063025.1. Classification (NCBI taxonomy): domain Eukaryota; kingdom Viridiplantae; phylum Streptophyta; class Magnoliopsida; order Poales; family Poaceae; genus Avena; species Avena longiglumis. The sequence goes on along the minus strand of CP125978.1, from coordinate 416,429,482 downwards.
TCTCCTCCAGAGATGAGATGCGGTGGCGAAGACGGGCAATAATGCGCTCCTTTTTGTCGAGCTGACGGCGGCGAGACTTGCGATCCTTTGCTAGCATGGCTATGGTCTGATCCTTTGTCTTGATGATGGAAGACTTGTGGTTGCAATAGTCACGGCAGTTGTCCAACTCCTGCTGACGATCATACATCATGATGCTAAGGTGGTCCAATTGAGTCTTCAGTCGGGGTGGTATGGGGCTTCCAGTGGTTGTCCATTTGCATCATGTCTTGGGCAAAACTCAAAGCGAGTACCCTTGATCTGATTGATGCTCTGCCCACACAGACGGGAAAGAGCTTCATGCATTGCTCTGGCAAGTCCATCGAGCCAGTTGTTTTCCCTCAAGGATTGAATTCCCTCCGCAGTGGGAGGTTCAATCTTTCCTCGGAGACTTGCAACAATTAGCCACTGCAGATCTTCTCCTCCTTGATCATTGAGCTGAGCTCCAAAGAACTCGGGGTGCGGACGCTCCAGAAGTTCCGAAAGCTGATCCAGATCCCTCTCAAAGATAAGGTCTCCCCCATTCCCAAGTTGGTAAAACTTGCTGTACTTCACGTCCATCTATAAAAATAGAGGATGAGTAGATTAGCAGAGTGATCAAGTGTGTCAAAATTTTATGTATTTTGCAAGAGTTTTTGAGGAACATGAATCTTTATGAAAGAATCAAAGAGATAAGAATGAGAATAAGTTTTTGTAAATATTTGTTTTCTTTGGTTTTTGAAACTAAGTTTTTGATTCAAACGTCCAGTCTAACTAGGGTCTCCTATGGTCAGGATGGCTCTGATACCAACTTGTCAACACCCGGATTTTTCAATCCTAGATGCCTGTTATGCCATACATCACAATCCCAGGATTACTATTTTTGCGAGACATAACAGAATTGGATACCATAGTACATCATCCATTACAAACGATACATAAGTTCTTACACAAATAGGGATCTCATGATCCAGTTCTTAATACAACATCAAGCAGCGGAATACGTAACAATAACGGTAGCGTAGGCGAAGCTCCATCTTCGGGGTCACAGGCAATGCTGACGATGGGAGATGATCCTAGTTGTCGTAACCTTCCTGGGGTCCATCTTCCAGGTACTCCTCTTCATAGTCTGGCCATGAGAATAGCCAGGGACAAAGCCATGAGTACTCTTTAAGTAATCGCAAACTAATACTAATAGGTAAAGGGGGTTTTTGGATAATAGGACACTAGGATCTAGGGTTGTTTTGCAAAAGACAGATTTATCTCTACTAAGTTCTAAAGCTAGTCACAATTTTATAACTCCTAACTGGGAACTTGTATCTCATATCACAACTCTGTTGTGGTCAAGTCAAAGTCTTAGTTCATATCACAAGTCATTTTGAAAAGTCTGACGGGGGAACAGTATGGCAACTCCAACTGTCCATAACCGCGGACGCGGCTATTCGAATAGTTTGACACTCTGCAGAGATTGTATACTTTCACCACAACATTCGATACATCCGTCAGGAACAAATCCTGAACTCACCATACTCAGTATGCGGATAATCAATCCTAACCTTTCGATTACACGCCCTAGTATAAGCACCTCTCCTGTGAGTTTGGCCTCCCAACCATGACCAACTGTCATCTTGGGTACTGCACAGGTGGACAATCTTCACAAGGTAGCCTCAGCTCAAACCTTGGTCGTGAGGGAACTAATACTAAGGAATATAAGTTTCCAGTCAAGCCCTACCCAATATTCGGGTATTGTGGTTGTACGATAAAATTGGAATGGTATCGCATCCAGACAACCATCAGTTTTATAAAGGGATAAGGCTCATGCATCAACATTTTCATCACCAAAATTCTCAAGTGTTTGGAAACACATGTCCAAAACATTTCAATAGAATGATCCATCATTCCAAGGTTTTCATAACCATTTTTCCACCAAGTATTCCCATCTAAAAGTTGATCAAGTTTTATGCTTAGCACTAGCATCTATAGGTGGGGGTAGTACTAATGAGGGGTGGTAACTAGTGAAGTTTCAACTAAGTACAACCTTATGTCTCAGGCTGATGTCAAGGTTTCTAACTTAGGCCAAATTTATGCTCTTTATGCAACCCTCAGCATCTTTCCAAAATCTACTGGTCACTTAAGTAAACTCTAAGTTAGCTTTGATACAGAAATAAAGTAAGAAGCTTGCAAGTAAAACTAGGATTGGTTTATCAAGTGGGTGTGATCACATATGCTTAAGGCATATAGTAGTCATAGTAACAAGTATGGGCTTGCATAGGTATAGTCTCAGCTTGCACAATATCAGTATAAGCTTGCTAAATTGCAAGTGTTAGCTTGCAAGGTTCTTGCACAATCAACTAATAGCATTAGGCTTGCCTTGTGCAGAGCAGTGGTTGAAGTTCTCCTCGGCTTCTTCTTCGTAGTATCCTCCTTCCTCCTCGTATCCTTGGTCGGTACTAGCGTCTATGAATAAATACGAGGTACACAATCACCAAACAATAATTAACTACTTGCAATAATCACACACAAGGGTCCTATGGATGATCTAGCATCATCCCTAACATTACAAGGTTAAGGCTTGGTTTAAATCTTTTTATTTTTAGAAAAGTAATTTATACTCATTGAAAAACTACTTAAGATTTAATATTCTCCAATCCCAACATGGGATCATGTTGACACATGTCATCACCACATATTGTAGTCCATGGGAATGTGATTTAAAGTGGTGTCACAATTTAATAAGGTTTTACCCTTTTATTTTAATTAATTAAAGTGGCTAGAAATGCTTATGTAGCATTCTTTTATTACTTGAACATTATTTATGCAAGTAAACCTATATATTTTTATATATTCTGAAAGGTATGGTTAAATGTGATTTTTGAGAGTGGGAATCAACTCAAAAGCTATTATGGTTTAAATTTGAAAAATGTTTGAATGCAGAAAAGCTTCTGCCTTGTTATTTTTACCATGGGTGATCTATAGATCCAAATGACTTGAATCCAACGGGCTTGGATTCAGAATTCACAGAACTTTCCAACAAAATTGGTTTCATTCAATTTGGTACACTGAATCGATCTGGGTTGATTTTTGAAGTTGGGTACAGAAGTATGTTTGAATTGAAATAGAAAATGTTTAATTTGAATAACTGGGTTGCGCGGGAAAAATTACTGGGCCGGCCTGCTAAGAGCAGTGCTCCCGCGGGCTGCATAAGTGGGTGTCCCCACTCGTTAGTGACACGGGGCTGGGCGAAGCGTATGGGGCGACGTGGATCGTTCGATCTAGTTCTATTCTAACGGCTGGGAGTCATCATCGACGCGAGACAACTCCGGCGAGAACGAAACCTAGCGCGGCCAGTGAGGGTCACTAGGGGCTCACCGGGGTACTGGCGAGGGTCGGCGAGGCGGGCTAACGACGAAGTCGACGACGGCGAACTCGGGGGTGGTCGCGGCAGCTCCTGGGGCGGCTCCAATCGCTGGCTCCCTTCTTCTCCAGCAGCGGCAGGCTCCAGTGAAATTCCGGCGAGGTGGTGCTCGCCTTGCTCTGAGAATGGTGTGGCACGATCAGTGAGGAGAGGTGAGTGAGATGGTGTGAAGAAATCGTGCGGGGTGGCCTCTATTTATAGTCGAGCGAGGGGACCGTCTGGGCGCACGGTGAGCTCGTCGGGGGCGATGTTACAGGCGGCTAATGGCATGGGCAAGGGTAGGGGACGGTGCGGTGTCTCCTGGTGATGCTCAACGACATGGTCTCGAGGCATGGGGCGGTGTGGTTTGGTCTGGAACGGGCGGTGCTCTGCGCGGCAGAGGCGGCGTCTTCGACGGCGGGCGGTGGCTGTGCGGCACGGGGCGGCAAACGGGGATGTCTGGCGGTCTCCTGGGTCGGTGGGGATTGTGTATGCACGCGGCGAGGGCGGCACGCGGTCTGTGGGTGATGGTCGAGGGTGGCGCTCTGGCGCACGCTCGGCATGGTCTGGGCGCGGCTTGTGCGCATGGTCCAGGGCTTGGCAACGCTCGCGGCTGGGACAGTGAGTGGCGGTGGACGGTGGGCTGCCTCCCAGACATGCTGGCTAGGCTTGCTGCTGCTCCTAGCTTGCTGTCGACTATGGGGTGGCAAGAGGGTGCTCGGCTATTCACCATTGATGACAATGGCAAGCTCACAGTGGTGCTAGTGCCTGGCTAATCTTCCTAGATGATCTACTGAGTTGTGTGTGAGCTAAATGGGGAACCAGTTAGGCAAGAATCACTGCTCACAATAGTGTTTGATGTTTGTTTGATTTGTGTCTGCAACCTGTTTGATGAAATGGCCGCATGAAATCAAGTTTTGAATTTTGAAATGATTTTTGGTGGGTTTGCTAGATTGGTGCTGGTGAGTCTGCAGATGCTTGGGTTTGGAAAATTGAGCTTGTTTGAGTAGTTTTTGAAAAAGTGGGATCTTTCCATATGATAAAGATTCAATTTTGAATTGTCATTTAAACTATGCATTTGAAAGTTTCTGGATGATCACAAAGTGGGCCTTGATACCTTGTTATGAGTACATTCAAGGGGTGTAAAGATCCAGAAAAGTTTTTGTTAGGTTCTGAAAGTTTGAGACAGCCAAAGTAGGCATGGGAGTTAAATTGGCCAAAATGACCATTCATTTCATATATGTGTTTTGATTTACTTGTCTTTAGGAAAAGTGTGGGAAATGTTTTAGATGATGTTTATTTCACCTAAGAAACATTTTACAAGCAATGGAACAAACAATCCAGGTGGTTTTAAAATAATTCAAAATCCATGAATACACCTATGCATGCATTCATGATTTCATTTAGAAAAGTTTTTGTTAACCGTAATTTTGATGATTAGAATTTGATGATCCAAGCTTAGTATTTTTGGGATGTTATAGTCGACAGCAAGCTATGAGCAACAATAGAATCGCCAACCTTGTCTGGGAGCAAGCTAGCACCCCACCGCCCCTCCCTGTCCCAGCCACGAGCGATGCCAGCCCCTGGACCACACGCACAGACCATGCCAAGCCGCTCTGCAACCATGCCGAGAGCGCGCCCCGTGCGCCACGCTCGACAGACGACCACAGACCGCGCGCCGCCCTTGCCACGTGCACGCATGATCACCACCGTCCCAGCAACCCCGCAGACACGCCCGTTCACCGCCGCGCGGACCACGCGCGCTGTGCGCCATTAAAACTCCCGTCGGGCACGCTCAGAGCACCGCAGCATTCCAACCGATCAGCACCGCCCCACGCCTCGCCACCACGTTGTTGAGCTTCACCAGAAAGCACAGCACCGCCCCTACCGTCGCTCACGCTGATATCCCTTTGTGCCGTCGACCATGAAGAGCTCAGCCCACGCCCGTCGGTCCCCTCTCGCCACTATAAATAGAGGCCTCCCCTGCTCGAATTATTCACACCACCTCACTCCCCTCCCCTCACTGATCGTTCCACCCCATTCCCGAAGCAAGGCAAGCAGCGCATCGTCGGAATTGCGCCGGAGCAGGCTGCCTCTAGAGAAGAAGGGCGCCATCGATTTTGCCCACCCCAGGAGGAGCTGCCGATACCATGAGGTTAGCCGTCGTCGACTTCGTCGTTCGCCCGCATCGCCGACCTTCGCCTGAGCCCCGGTGAGCCCCCCACGACCCCCACTGAGCCTCTAGGGTTTGAACTCGCCAGTGACTAGTTCATCGTTGACGACGACCCTCAGCCGTTGATCTTACTTCTAATCCAACGCACCATATCGCCCCGTACCACTTCGCGTGTGAAGATTCATCGACCAAGAGACCATACATCGATTTGCGGCCCGTTCATGGAGTGACACCGGGCCCAATAACCCTTCCCGCGCAGCCCACTCATTTGAATTTAACTTTTTCCATTTTAATTCAAACCTAGTTCTGTACCTAATTTCAAAAACAACCCAGCTCGATCCAGTGAACCAAATTGAATGAAACCAATTTTTTTAGAAAGATATTGAAATGCTTAATCCAAGCCCGTTGGATTCAAATCATTTGAATCTATAGATCAGCATTGGTAAAAATAACAAGGTAGAAGCTTTTCTGCATTCAAACATTTTTCAAATTTAAACCATAATAGCTTTTGAGTTGATTCCAACTCTCAAAAATCATAATTGATCATACCTTTCAGAATATATAAAAATATATGGGTTTACTTACAGAAATAATGTTCAAGTAATAAAAGAATGCCACATAGGCATTTCTAGTCATTTATTTTTATTTAAATAAAAGGTTAAATCTTATTAAATTGTGACACCACTTTAAATCACATTCCCATGTACTTAAATATGTGGTGATGACATGTGTCAACATGATCCCATGTTTGGTTTGGAGAATATTAAATCTTAAGTAGTTTTTCAATGAGTAGAAATTACTTTTCTAAAAATAAAATCCTTGACCTTGTAATATTAGTGATGATGCTAGATCATCTATAGAACACCTTTGTGTGATGATTGAAAGTAGTTAAGTATTGTTTGGTGATTGTGTACCTATTATTTATTTATAGACGCTAGTACCGACCAAGGATACGAGGAGGAAGGAGGATACTACGAAGAAGAAGCCGAGGAGAACTTCAACCACTGCTCTGCATAAGGCAAGCTAACACTTGCAATTTAGCAAGCTTATACTGATACTTATGCAAGCCTTACTAATCAATTTGACCTATGCAAGCTAATACTTGCTTGTTACCATGCCAACTATATGCCTTAAGCATATGTGATCATACCTACTTGATAACCCCAATCCTAGTTTTACTTGCAAGCTTTCTACTTTATTTATTTATCAAAGCTATTACTTAGAGTTTACTTGAGTAAATTGTAGATAATAGAAAGATAATTGAAGGTTACATAAAGAGCATAAAATTTGGCCTAAGCTAGATAATCTTGATGTCACCCTAAGGCATGAGATTGAACTTAGTTAAACTCCACTTGCTTACCACCCCTCATTAGTACTCACTCCCATTTGTAGATACTAGTGCTAAGCATAAAATTTGATCAACATTAGATGGGAATACTTGGTGAAAATGGTTATGAAAACCTTGGAATGATGAGTCATTCTATTGAAATGGTTTGACATGTGTTTCCGAACACTAGATGATTTGGTGATGAAAATGTTGAGGCATGAGCCTTATCCCCTTTATAAAACTGATGGTTGTCTGGATGCGATACCATTCCAATTTTACCGTACAACCGCAATACCCAAGAATTGGGTAGGGCTTGAATGGAAACTTATATACCTTAGTATTGATTCCCTCACGTCCAAGGTTTGAGCTGAGGCTACCTTGTGAAGATTGTCCACCTGTGCAGTACCCAAGATGGCAGTTGGTCATGGTTGGGAGGCCAAACTCACAGGAGAGGTGCTTATACTAGGGCGTGTAATTGAAAGGTTAGGATTGATTATCCGCATACTGAGTATGGTGAATTCAGGATTTGTTCCTAACGGATGTATCGAATGTTGTGGTGAAAGTGTATAATCTCTGCAGAGTGTTAAACTATTCGAATAGCCACGTCTGCGGTTATGGACAGTTGGAGTGGCCATACTGTTTCCCCGTCAGATGCTTTCAAAATGACTTGTGAAATGAATTGAGACTTTGACTTGACCACAACAGAGTTGTGATATGAAATACAAGTTCCCACTTAGGTGGTATAAAATTTCAACTAGCTTTCTTCGTTTCTAAACTTAGTAGAGGTAAATCTGGCTTTTTGCAAAACAACCCTAGAGCATAGTGTCCCACTACAAAAAACCCTTCACTTGTTAGTGTTAGTTTGCGAGTACTTAAAGAGTACTCATGGCTTTATCCCTGGCTATTCCCGTGGCCAGACTATGAAGATGAGTACCAGGAGGATGGACCCCAGGAAGGTTACGACAACTAGGATCATCTCCCATCGTCAGCATTGCCTGTGACCCCGAAGATGGAGCTTCGCCTACGCTACCTTTATTATTACGTATTTCTGCTGCTTGAGTTGTATTAAGAACTGGATCATGAGATCCTTATTTGTGTAAGACCTTATGTATGGTTTGTAACGGATGATGTACTGTGGTTTCCAAATCTGTTATATCTCGCAAAAATGGTAATCCTGGGATTGCGATGTATGGCATAATAGGCATCTAGGATTAAAAATCCGGGTGTTGACAAGTTGGTATCAGAGCCATCCTGATCATAGGAGACCCTAGTTAGACTGGACGTTGGAACCAAAAACTTAGTTTCAAAACCAAAGGAAGCAAATATTTACAAGAACTTATTTCCATTCTTATCACCTTGTTTCTTTCATAAAAACTCATGTCCTTCAAAAAATCTTGCAAAATACATAAGATTTCACACACTTGATCACTCTACTAACTTACTCATCCTATATTCTTATAGATGGACGTGAAGTACATCAACTTTTATCATTTGGGGAATGGAGGAGACCTTATCTTTGAGCGGGATTTGGACCAGCTTTCGGAACTTCTGGAGCATCCGCACCCCGAGTTCTTCGGAGCTCAGCTCAATGATCAAGGAGGAGAAGATCTGCAGTGGCTAATTGTTGCAAGTCTCCGAGGAAATATTGAACCCCCCACTGCTGAGGGAATTCAATTTACCTTAAGAGAGAACAACTGGCTCGATGGACTTGCCAGGGCCATGCAGGAAGCTCTTGCCCGTCTGTGTGGGAAGAGTATCAACCAGATCAAGGGTACCCGCTTTGAGTTTTGTCCAAGGCGTGATGCTATGGGACATCTTTGGAAGCCCCATACCACCCCGAGCTGAAGACTCAGTTGGACCACCTCAGCTTCATGATGTATGATCGTCAGCAGGAATTGGATAATTGCCGTGACTACTGCAACCACAAGTCCGCCATCATCAAGACCAAGGATCCGACCATCGCCATGCTAGCGAAGGATCGCAATTCTCGCCGCCATCATCTGGACAAGAAGGAGCGCATCATTGCTCGTCTTTGCCACCGTATCTCGGATTTGGAGGAGACCATCCATGAGAGAGACATGTAGTTGGAGGAAAGGGAGAATGCCGGAGAGGATCTTCGTGGAGACCCCTACTCCTATCTCAGCGATGATGATGATTTTCTGGAGGATCATGCTATGGACTTATTCACCGATGAAGATGATTTTGCCTTCATCGATGACGATGAGGATGATGACACCGACTCCGAGGAGTAGTAGCACTTGAGCACTAGCGTAGTGAGTAGTATTCGGTCCCAATGTATCGTAGTTTCCATAATGGTTCTTAAAACCATCTGTTTTTCTTGTTTTGTGGTGTGTGTTGTATCATGTGCTATGATTGAATGAATGAAAAGAAAGTTGCAAAAAAAATATCTGAGTCAAACTTTAAAAACTTTTCAAAGTCCCTGAACCTTAGAAATTTCCCTCTTTTCTCATGATATATCTCAATCTTCAGATGCCACGCGGAGGAAGTGGTTCATCCCCGGACCCGATGCTGCAGATCCTGCAAATGTTGGTTTCTAACCGCGAAGTTGAAAGAGCCGAACATCAAGCCAAACTAGCCACCCTTCAACAGATAGCTCAACTGGCCCACAACAATCAAGGCCAAGGAAACCAGGACAACCATGGGTCTAAGCTCAAGAATTTCCAGAACACCAACCCACCTGTTTTCACTAAGTCGGAAGAACACTTAGACGCCGATGATTGGCTGCAAACCATGGAAAACAACCTGGAAGTAGCCAGAGTGGAAGCTAACGAGAAAGTTCTGTTCGCCACCCACTATCTAGCCGGAGATGCCAGAGCATGGTGGAACAACGTTCGTGCAATGACCGAAGGACAGATGATGACCTGGGAGGAATTCAAGGTCAAGTTCAGCAGAACCCATGTGCCACCGGGTTTGATCAAGAGAACGAGAGATGAGTTCAGAGAACTGAAGCAAGGAAGGATGACCGTAGTGGAATACCATGACAAATTCTTGTCATTATCAAGGTATGCACCGGATGAGATCGACACTGAATCCAAGAAGAAGGAGAGATTCTCTAATGGTCTGCATGATGAGATGCAGCCAGTGTTAGTTAATATCCCCTTTGCTGATATTGAAGCCCTTGTCGACTCTGCCATCCATATGGAAGGAAAGATCAACCAAGCCAACGAGAACCGCAAGCGTCGCATGATGCATCAGCCAGGAACCCATCATACCCCAAAGTATCGCCCCAACCCATCTCCAGGATTTGCCCCAAGAACCAACAGACCCCCGATGAACCGTCCGACCTATCCCAACCGTGGAAACCCAAGGCCCGGAGGAAATCACAACAACCCCGGCAACTCTAACAATTTCAACCGTGCCCACCCAAGTTCAACAACAACAATGCTGCCACCAACACCAACTCTGCTCCGAGGACTGGAAGCAATGATGTGCCTGTGGCAGCAAAGGACAAGTCGCAAGTGACTTGTTATGACTGTGGAAATAAGGGCCACTACTCCAACAAGTGCCCCAACAAGAACAATACCGCAGCCCCCAATGCAAATGCCCCAGTTCAGCAGCAGCGTCGTGTTCAGCCTGGCAGAAGGTTTGCCCCAGGGAACTCACTCAACCGCAACGGCCGTATTTTTCTCATGCATGCTGAAGAAGCTCAGGAAGCGCCAGACGTCGTGCTGGGTATGTTTTCTGTTAATTCAATACTTGCTAGAGTGTTGTTTGATTCTGGTGCATCGCATTCATTTGTCACTGAAGAATTTGCCTGCACTAGTAAGATTCAACCAACCAAACTGAAGCATGTTATGATTGTTCAAATCCCTGGTTCAACTACCAAAGCTAGGAAAATTTGCAAAGCCGTCCCTATCTGAATCCATGGCATAGATTTTTATGCTAATCTGATAGTACTTGGAACTAAAGGTTTGGAAGTAGTACTAGGAATGGATTGGATGTCCAAACATAAAGGATTGATTAACTGTGCCAAGAAAGCCATAACCATGACCAGTACAGCCGGAGTATCAGTCGAGCATGTATCTGAAACCTTACCTCGTCAATTCAAGTGCAACAAGAGTATAGCCCAACCTACGATTGACCAAGTCTGGATAGTCTGTGAATACCCCGATGTATTTCAGATGTTTTGCCCGGTATGCCCCAGATCGAGATATCGAGTTTATCATTGAAATAATCCCCGAAACAGGACCCATAGCCCAGAGACCATATAGTATGAACCCGTCTGAACTAGCAGAACTGAAGAAGCAACTAGATTCCATGTTAGAAATTGGATTGATTCAACCAAGTGCATCACCATGGAGATCCCCTGTTTTATTTGTGGACAAGAAGGATGGAGGTAACCGTTTGTGTACGGATTATCGGAAGTTGAATGATGTCACTATCAAGAACAAGTACCTATTGCCCAAGATAGAAGATTTGTTTGATTAGTTGACCGGTGCCAAAGTGTTCTCTAAGATTGATCTTAGAACAGGCTATCATCAACTCAAGATTCGCACAGAGGATATTCCCAAGACTGCCTTTACCACTAGATATGGATTATACGAGTATACCGTCATGTCTTTTGGATTAAACAATGCCCCCGCTTATTTCATGAATCTCATGAATAAGATTTTTATGGACTTCCTGGATAAGTTTGTTGTTGTTTTCATCGACGACATTCTAATTTATTCCAAATCAGAAGAACATGAGCTACACCTAAGGACCATTCTTGGAACCCTTAGAGAGCATCAGTTGTATGCCAAGTTTAGCAAATGTGAATTCTGGTTACATGAGGTAGGATTTCTCGGCCACATTGTCTCAGTCAGAGGAATTGCCGTTGACCCTGCTTGAGTTGTATTAAAAACTGGATCATGAGATCCTTATTTGTGTAAGACCTTATGTATGGTTTGTAAAGGATGATGTACTATGGTATCCAAATCTGTTATGTCTCGCAAAAATGGTAATCCTAGGATTGTGATGTATGGCATAACAGTCATCTGGGATTAAAAATCCAGGTGTTAACAAAGGGTATGGGTGTTGATATCGAGGCTAACCCCCTTAAGAAAATTAAACTTGCATCTCCAAGGATAGTTGATAAGCTATATCTTGTTCTTCCTTCCCCTAGGATTGTGAGTGTAGTATCAAGTTGTGCACCAACAATTCGAGCTTCTTATTTAATCATCCATTCTATGTCTACTATTACTACTATGTCATGTGAATCCAATATAATCTAGCTAGTGGGAAATTTTTATGTGCTCCAATCTCTATGGTGTAAGCTCAACGCCGACTCTCTGCTATGGTTGAAAGGTACTCGAGATTCGCAAAGCCAACAGTACAAGAGCGAATAACAAGAGTAGTAGGAATGGTGATCAATCCATCCTGCACCCAAATCATTACCCTGTATGAGGATAGGTGAATCATGTTTTTTATCACTCGGGCATCCTCACTTTCCTTAAAGAATGTTTCCATGTGCACGAACTAATGATCTATGTAGACTCCTATGTATTCAATCAACAAAGCTACTACTAAAACTAAACTATCGATACTTCAACTTTCAGGTTGCATAATCTACTACATAACATCATTTCAACACTTCATACTCCCACATCTCTTTTTTTCCATTAGATAAAGCATTCTCCTTCCTAAATGCATTGTGTTGTCAAACCTTCCACTTAACACATCATTATATCTGCAAAGGTTCAAGATAGGGAAGAATAGATTCTATAGGAAAGAAACGACTAAGAAAATAATCCTACCCATAACTATATGAAGCAATCAATGTCACAAACAAGAAAACAATCATAGGTGATCAACACACAATCAAAAACTTGTATAATAACATTACAGGGGTCTAAATATAGCAGTATATAACCACAAAATAGTTTGAAAGCATTGGAAACAATACTAGAGTAAAACATAGCAACATATAAGCAATAAACAAAATCTGTCAAAACGGTACAGCAGACTTCACGAATTTTTCTGACAGACTTAAACTCGTCAGGAATTTTAGCCAATTTTTATGCATATACTAAAGGTAATTACGCTCCAGATCCTATTTTTTTAGATTTTTCTGAGTTACCAATAAAATATGAAAAATCGCGCGATACAACAGGTCAGGCAGAAAACTGCAGCAGTAATTCCACGAATTTCAATCAATTCACACCATTAAAATAATTTTAAAACCACACGAAAACTCCAGCAACTTTAGAGTTTCAAAACAACAGATCCTAAACAAGGCATCACACAATATGGTTCAGTACAAACAAGCAAGCAACCTATATTGTCATACCACATAAGTTGGTAAATACAATATGCTAACACGATAGCGATGATCTCCTAAAGAGACAGAACATGGTGGTCTAGACCTAACCAAACTTGATGAGATGTTTATTTATGTCATACTATTTGTTTTTTTACTTAGATAACTCTCATATAGGTATCATAAGAATGGACAACTATAAATGTTCGAATAGTAAGAGGTTCTAGAAAATATAGATAAGAAATATAAGAACTCTAATAAGTAGAAAATATGATTGTTCTCCTAATAGACGTCTTATATTACTAATCCATTTCTAAGGTCATGATCATATAGTCAACACACTGCTCTGATACCATCCTGTAACACCCTCGCCTGATAAGGCTGAGTTCATGTGTATAGTGTCAATCCCTGGATCAGTTCACTGGCACACACAGTACAGATGAATACCAAAGAATTTAACAGTGCATCATAAATAACGAATTGATCCAGAATTTGTAATTATTACAATAGTTCTTAGCTCAAGGCTAGCTCAATATCAAGTAGCATACGGAAGCATAAACAATTGATAGGCTCCATCTTCAATTGTGCCACAGGCGAACAACTGCTGAGTGGAGTATCGCGACCTATTCGATCACTCAGAATTGGAATAATAACCTGCAACATAAAACGTAGCAGCCCCGAAGGGTCAATACTTGGAATGTATGGCAAGTAGAGCTATTAAAGGAGACAATAAACCTAGCAACTACATGCATATTTGGAAAGTGGGGTTGTGGCTAGCTTGCATTTGCAAATACCTTTGTCCTACTTTCATAAACAGTTTTTGATTTTCTTTGAAAAGATCCCAATTAAGTTAACCCATCAACATTAAACAAATTATGAAATTAGAATGAGCGAGAAATGTGTCATGAACTCAATATCAAGCAACTCAGATGTCCATAACCGGGGACACGGCTAATCGATTAGTTTATACACCCTACAGGGGTTAGTACACTTTACCCATGTGACTTGGCCAGCCCAGCTCGTATCACCACTCTCATATTGGGTGATGATAGGGATAAGTCCAAGAAGGGACCATTCGGGAAGTAGCTCCCCAAACCCGACACCCACCGGTCCAACCTACCAAAATTCTACATCTCTGGATACGTGGGTTCGAGTTACCACAACCTACTGAGTCCAACCAACCGCCCATTCCATTATTGGCACATGGTTGTACACGTAAGCTACAAAATAAAGAAGCCAATCATTTTTATTGATACCTGGGTGCCTTTCCGCAATGATACCACCAAAATTTTCAATCCCATCACACCCAGGAGATTCATTGATTAAGTTGTTTTTAGTTTTCGCAAACCAACACATTTAGAAACAACCTTCAGTGATGTAACCCAGCCCTCGTTCATCATAGTATGGCTAAGCACATCTACCAACGGTGGCTCATCTACAGGAAATACCTACCACATAATAGGACATAGCATAGCGATAGTACTTTCCTACACATGCATCTACAAAATGCACGATAATGCATTGAAATAGTAGGAAAACATCATGAATAAAGTAGCATCTACTTGCCTTGATAGTTGGTGAAGTCGATCAAGCACTCGTTGCAATCACACACGTTGCACTCCTCGCAATCTATCGATCAAACAATTGCATACACCATAAACAATAGCACATAGAGATCAAACAAATGCAACAAATGCATGCATGATAATTTAATAAGTTACAATGGTTGTTACTTTAGTTCTCTAAACAATACTGAAGTATATGATGCATGCAAGAGGCCAATTAATGCAACGGAGTACTTGTTATTAATAATTAATTGCCAATATAGGGTTTTTAATAGTTCTGTTATAACGCCTATTCTAACTGTCGAATTAAATTTGTTTTTTGGGTTTACTGGATAGAGGACGTTAATACGATCCGGTAGGCGTTGGATTCACCCTAATCATAGTTATAGATATTTTTGTATGATTTAAATAGTGTTTAATGGGTTTTAAATGATTCAAATATTTTCTATTCCCTAAAAATAAAACTAAAATTATATCTTGAAATCTCCACAGAATGGTGATACCAGGGACATATTATTTGTAATTTTCTGAGCAGTATTCGAATTACTATGATTTTAATACTCTAAATAAGGCATTAATCTATTTATTTAATTGCTACGAAACCTTGAAGTATTTTCCTAAACCATTTGCAGATTGATGATCTACATGGAACCAGCTTTCCATCGGTATATTATTTATATTTTTGTGATATGCAAATAATTTACAATGAATTTATTGATTTCTAAAGACATTAAAACTAATTAAATCATTACGGGGTAAATAATCCGCAAAGGTTGATCCAACCAGATATTATTAATCTACATTATAGTAGCTTCAATTTTTTATATTGTTCATATTTTTCGGAGTTACAGATAATTTCCTATGAATTTATTAACCTAAAAGACCATTAAAACTAATTAAATTACTACAGTAAACGCATACTGTAAAGGTTAGATCTAATGTCATATTAATATTCTACACGTTTTTCTAAATCCATTGATATATTATTTGCTACTTTCGGATCTATGGATCTTTTTATATGATTTTTGCAAGTTTACACAATTTTCAGCAAATTAAATTCAATTTCAAATCTACAGGGAATATTCCCTGGGAATATTCTATGCTGACTGGGACGCGGGGCTGACCTGGCGTTGACACATGGCGAGATCCGGTTGACTCGTACCCCTTCGTGGAATCGATCTAATCCTGGCTGTTGGGATGAGATCCAGTGGTTAGGAGAGGAGATTGACCCGATTTTGGCTCAGAATAGACAAGAAATAGATCTGTGTTAGAGAGACAAATCCATAGGTCAAATTAAAAAACTTACAACATAAAAGTTGTGGGGAATCATTAGGCCTACCTTCTCACCAAAGGAATTTGGATTTGAAGAAACGAGCGCGAGTACATCTTGGATTTACACCGTCATATCTAAAATATTGCGATGCAAAATTCTCCGGCTATGGTGGATGAAAAGAGGTGAGGTTTATCGGGATGAAAAGATTTCGACGAGATCTACAACTTTCGTTCTTTGGCCGAAGGCAAATGACGAAGTCTAGATGGGTTAATAAACGAAATAAAATTCGGACATGTGTAGATTCGGGATTTCGAGAAGGAAAACTCATACAACTGTGGCTCCACGGGTTTATATGGAGGTTTAGGATGGAGGAGAGATAGGTATTGGAGTAGGGAACAAGTAGAAACAAACGGAAGTCGATTCGGAGTTGTAGATTAAAAGTTAGAAGAGTTTGAATAGAGATAGGTTTGAGAAAAACTAATTTGCACGGAAGTTAAAACATGCATGGGATCGATCCCTACTTCCTTTATGTTGGCTGGTCCGGTCGCCTGCTTGCTGGGCCGCCGGCTGGCCCATTAGTTTTTTTTCTTTTTTCTTTTTCTTTATTTATTTATTTGTTTCCCTCATATCTTTTGTATACGAACTCCAAACGACATGATTCTTGTTTCTAAAATTTTCTAAAATCGAATAGATCATTATAGGATCATATTTATAATATTTTTACTAGTTTACAAGTAGTGGATTTATAAATCTTTGTATATTTCATTTTATTTATATCTTTATTTGTTTGTATTTATTCCATAACTTTTCCATAATAGCTCCAAATGAGCTCAATTTTGTTTCTAAAAGTTTGTAATATTCATTGGATCTTTTTAGGCTATAATTTAGCAATAATCGCTGCCTTAGCAACAGTGGGTTTTTATAAAACCAATTTAATTCCCTTTAGGAGCAAAGTGGCATATACTATTTAGGGTTTTAGTCCTTTATTTTTATTTAGGGATTTTTCTTGATGCAAATATGCAATGCAATGCTCATGAATGTCATGCAAATGCAAAAAAAATTCTAGTCCCAATTTCTAAAATCTTGGGATGTGACACTTTTAGATCAGATTTACTTTTTCTTCTTGGTCTGACTTCCAATAAGCTTTGTACAGGAATTTCAATTTTTCACTCATGGGTAATAATATTTTGGAGCCTGCTAAGAAAAAGTCAGCTCTTATACATGTCTCCTGGGTGAATCATTGAGGTAGCTTACATTGCGCCCTTTGTTGATATCTTCTTCTAAATTGGTGACTGATAGTTGAAGTTATTCCAATGCAAGAACTAAGATAAACTTCTAGTATATCTCCACTATACTCATCGGCACCAGATAAGATCCAAACAGCTATTGCACTTATTCATAAGGAAAATTAGAAGATGATACAATATGGTGGTCTCTTAGATCTTTGAATAGGAGCTAACAAATTTATACAATAGAAATATACAATAAGGCCAAACAATTAATCATCCGAGGAGTTCTAATCAACTTATAACTTTTGTCTACAAAGTAAGAGGGGTAATGAACTAATGATTATGTTGTCTTTAGTTCTCTTATTATCTTTTTGTGCATGTGCTTCATAGAAAAATTTCATAAGGAAGAATGATATGCTTTTGTTGTTTGGAGTTGGTAAAAAATAAATTAGTAGCTGATTAAATTAGTAACCCTTTCGCTAGCCCTGAGTCTTGGACAACTGCCCTTTTTTAAGCTGGAGAAGATTTCAAGGCAACGAGTGAACGACAAGGGAGTCGCTATTCTAGAGGAAGATCCCCGTCCCATGTTATTTTGAATCCAACAATGGAAATCTCAACGCCTCTTCTTCCACCTCACATTTATTATTTAGGTTTATCCGCAATGAAGACAAAAAAATGGACTTCCTTGATTTCTGGAAAGATTTTGAAAATTGATGTATCTACATAATATCTATTGATACTTATGTTTATTTCTTCAAAGGGTTAGTGACCATGTGGTATACCTTCACACCAGCTATTGTATGATTCGTCTCGGCAAGCACCCAGTTGGAACCAAGGATGTGGATGGTATGTTTCTTCTTTCCTCTGCTGTTCCTTTCAGTTAAGGTCCATTGGGTGTGTTTGTTCTTTACTATTGGTGGTTCTAGTTACGACTTTACATGCTTATCGGATATAATATTTACTATGCCTAAAATTTATTTTAATTTTTGTAAAACTTTATATTTTTAAAACGAAGGGAGCACTAGAGCTCGGGAGCCAAAAACACTTTCGGGCATTGCACGTCTCGCGGGCCATCTCCTATTAAGTTTCTTTTTTTTCGCTATTTGTCCCTTATTTTTTCACTCAAAGCGATGGGGATGGTGTAACATCTTCACGTGTTCGCATCTCTCTCCCCCACCACCCCTCATCTCTCATCCCTCCAACGTACCACGTGCTTCACATCTTCCTTATCTTCCATATTTTAAATTTTTGGTATATTCTTCTGACTCACCATCATAGCAGGAAAGAAGAAAAGGCTAGTGTTCTAGTTCTTTTTGTACTTTTAGGTTAAAACATGATTCATACAATCAACTTGATATCGATTAGTATGGATTAAAAATATGATTCATACAACCGATTTACTTGTCATGGGACCAATTATTTAATCTTTGTTTAGTAATATATTCAATTTATTATGTCTTGCTATCTTGGTAGTCTAGTTTGGCACTTCGAGTGGCTACACCTTTTATTTCTATCAAAAGGGAAAAAAGTAACTGGTGTCATGATCCATAGCAGCTTCACTATTGCACCATGCTTACCACAGAGTGCCAAAATGTACCACGGATGGCGAGGCAAATCTCGCACTAACACTAAAAGCCTAGAACGCCTAAAAGGACATACAATATGAGAAGAATGTGTTTGTGTATATATGTATTTGTATATGTTCTCTGTGTACCATTTGCAAGGTCCTATTTTTATTTATGGCAGTATGTGGTGCAAGGATAATTATCTGCTAGAGTGTATGATGTTAGTGTGCACCACATTGATGTGTGTACTAAATATGCTCCAGTTGGCTAATATGGATGTCTGCTGATTATTGATGTTGCTAAGTCTACTGCATCCTGTTCCAAAGTATATCACGTCGTCTATACTAGGGATAGCTAACTGTAAATAACTAACTTTATATTTTCCACCTGTAGTGCACCTGTTCTTGCAAATTTGCACGTACACAAACTTAGCATTTTGTACCCGTGACCACAAAATGCTTGCTTTCCTGTAAGGCTCACCTAGAAAATTTAGAGAGTATAATATCCATCATTCACACAAAATCTATATAATTTGATCAGCATTGCTAATCCAAAGAACCACATGTTCAACTTAAAACAAAGTTAAAATGTTTAGTGCCACCAAATGCATCTTGCACTAGCCATGTCATGCGACAATGCAATGCAGGTGGCGAGTCGAAGCTCGCTGTCCGTCTAGTACTCATTATTTTTGTGTATGGGGGGCATGGCTGGGAGCCAGCACCCCCCAAATCGTGGACCAGTCCGGCGCCCCCCATACGGCCCAAAATCGGGCCACGCCGGATGCCATATGGGGGGACGAGTGGATATGCTCTAAGTGCATTAGACGGCTATAGAGGCGGCTGATACTTCCTACAGATGCCTAGCATCTGCCAATTTCCTCCAACTCCAAGTGAGATTCTGATGTTAGAAATATTTAAGAGGTCGTTTGGTATTCATCATTTGGCCGTGGAATCCTGGAATTTATTTTACAATTCCATCTCTATGTTGTTTGGTTGGCACGGAATTGGACCTTCATTTCATTTGGCAAATCTATTGAAATATCCCCATGTGTAAATCTTATTCCTATCTCAAACCTGTCATTTTCAAATTCCGGTGGCAGCCAAACATGTGGTGTTTTTGGAATCATAATATAAATGAAATGAATCTATATATTCACTAAATGAAATGAATACCTGGATACCATATGACCTCTAAGTATTATCCATAGTAACTTACTTAGCATGCATGATGTACAATAACACATTCTTGTGTAGTCGTGTGCATGTATTTTGTTGAGGTCCGGCCAAGGAAAATAATAACAAGATTGATCGTGACACGGATGACATTATTTGTTATGGAGTAGGACTATAATATAGACAACTCTTTTGAAAACGCAATAGTTTATTCACGCTTTCATGTTCTGGCGTCTCACATCTCGACCCACATGTTCCCATAATGCAATGACTTGTAAGGTTTTTAAAAAGTTTCTGCTTTCATAGATGTGCCCAGTACTTGTTGTGCAGTGCACTCCTTGCTCCTTGGCAACCCACACAGAGCTCACAAAAGGAATGAAATCTGACTCATAACTCTAACCTTCAATCTTGGTTATCCCCTGCTTTCCTCCTCGCCATCTTCGACTCGGTCCAGGCTTGCCTCCGCCATGACTGCAATTCCACCACCTACTCGGTGTAACCTCGCCTCCATTGTAACCACATACTTAAAATAAGCTTGCCTTCATTGGCACCACCATCTCAGTATCTCAAAGTAGTTATAATAGTTGTTGTTGGTGGTGGACAACCATGAAGCGGCGCCATTGAACTTGACGCCACGCCCATGATGATGGATATCATGTTCGTTTCTTTGGAGATGGAGATCAAAGGCACAAGAATAAAGGCCATATCATATCACATATTATGAAATGCATGTGATGTTAATACTTTTATGCATCTTGTAATTCTTAGATCGTGACAGTAGCATTAAAAGATGACCCCTCTCACTAAATATCAAGTAATAAAGTGTTCATCCTTAGTAGGCATCGTTGCTAAGACTAGTTGTTTCAAAGCATCATGTTATGATTGGGTGTGATAGATTCTACGTGTGTATACAACGGGTGCAAGTCAGATTTGCACATGCAGATACTAAGGTTAACCTTAATGAGCCTATCATGTACAGACATGGCCTCGGAACAGGGAATACCGAAAGGTAAAGCATGAGTCATATGGATGATATGATGAACATGTTGATTGTTCGCCTTTGAAACTACATCATCTCTCATGATGATCGAACTTGGTGTAATGGATTTGGTTCGTGTAATCACCAAAACGACTCGAGGGATGTTGTTTTGAGTGGGAGTTCAAAAGTAATATGATTAAAGTTGAACACAATTTATCATAAATTAAATCAAAGTGAATTTTCATAATTGTTGTAGTCATTAGCATCCGTTCACCACCTTACGCTAAGTTTTAATTGAGATAATAGAACTATAGAATTCTGGATAGTTACTTTACGAACTGGTATTGTATTGTTTTGAGTGTTAATCTAAAGTTTAACAGTCCTATTGCAAACTTTCAGCAGAATCCATTTACTCCGTGAAGTTTAATAATTAGTATTAAATCAAGAGTAACAATTCCAGTGTTAGTATCTAAGTATCATGTTTGCCTCCATAATCCTTGATATTCAAAAGTTGATTTAGTATCAAAGTTATCTAAGGATCTGAAAGGAGTGTTTTAGAAACCATCATGTGTGGAAGATATTTCGATATCTAAAACAATGTTTTGGTTGCAACACCATAGAGTATAATATGGAAAAATTTATGTTCTCATATTCGATGAGAATTTGCAAAGTTTGGAGATGCTAGTCATCCTAATCCTCCAAAAGGTTTTGGAGAGCAACATTATAATCGTGATTCGTTGTTATAAGTTATAGTAGCTTGATCATGAAAAATTTCATGATAAGGATGAATAAAAGATGTAGGTAAATTTTTTTGCTACACCAAAAGATTACTAAAGAATGAAATTCGAAAGAACGCCAAACATTTGATGATGGAAGTTGAAAGATATTAGTATTTGACTATACATTCTTTGGACTATGTGTCATGTGTATGGCGCCACAGTTGATGTTGATTAATTATTTTAAAAATAAAAGGAAATGTTAAAAGAGAATATTAGAAATATTTGGTAAAAAAGAAGAAGGCTGGAATTGTCCAACATAGATATATAGAAGATATACAAGTTATGACTGTATTCTTTGCTTGTTAAACAATGTGGTTATTGGGTATTGGATACCGAATTTGTTGGTGTGAATTGTCATATAGAACAATACAATTCATGAACTATAATGGCCTAAGTAACTAGCAAGATAATATTTAATGATATCCATAAAAAACAAATAAAGTGTTGTTGTGTTTCTCGTTGACATCAAAGCTTGCCTTCAAGATTTTTTTAAATAATTGTTATTTTGATCAGGTATTATGATAACAAAAGGTTATTCAAATAATTTCCATATTCCATAATAGATGGATGATATACAAGTCTAGTTGGAGAAATCACATCCATAAAACTAATGCTAAAAATATCGCAAGAAAAATGATTGAAAGATCACTTAAGAAGTGACATCGCTGTTTAAATTATAATGGAAAGAAAACATGAAGAAACTCCATGTTGATGGAATTGTGGAGTCTTTTGATTTTGATCAAATGACACTTGTGAGACTTTCCTAGAGATAATTGAAACTCCGTTCATAGGCCAAAAGGGAACGGATGACTAACTTATTGAAATTTGTGCATATTGATGTATGTAGTCCATTATGTGTAGTTGTGAGCGATGGATTTCAACTTCATATGCTTTCTCAGAAAATTTGAGTGAATATATGTGTATATTTACTTAATGAGGAAGAAGTGTGAAACATTTGAAAATGTTCAAAGACTTTTAAGATGAAGTGGAAAATCATTGTAACGAGAAAATAAAGAGTTTATGATTGGATCATAAAGGAAGATATTTGAGTTAC
The DNA here is from genome assembly GCA_030063025.1 of Avena longiglumis. Taxonomy (NCBI): domain Eukaryota; kingdom Viridiplantae; phylum Streptophyta; class Magnoliopsida; order Poales; family Poaceae; genus Avena; species Avena longiglumis. The sequence continues at coordinate 416,406,698 of CP125978.1, read as the reverse complement.
AAGTTTAGCAAAACACCTAAGATTTGAGGAATCATTCCATGTATTTGCATTTCTCGAAACACCATAGGAGTATGGAGTGTTCGAGATATGTAATGAAACCTTTTTTAACTTGGTGAGATCAAATGTGTCAGTTATAAAACTACTATTGTATTTTAAATATTAAAGCTTTAGTGACTACCGCTTTTACACTAAAAAGAGCTCCATCGTGATCCGTGAAATGACACCATATAAGTTATGGTCTAGGATAAAACCTAGGTTGTCCTTTCTTAAAATTTTGGTATGCTAGGCATAAGAAAAATGTTTGCAACCAAAGTCAGATAAGCATGTCTTTGTATGTTATTTCGAATAACCGTTGGGTATTCCTCCATAACACCGAAGACAAAAGTGTTTGTCGCTTAGAACCTCAAGTTTTTTTTTGAGGGTAAAACAGTAGGGCAAAAAACCCCACTGCAACTTTTATAGATTATAGAGAGTTAACGTCAAGTTTCTTTATAAGGAATTTTTCGTGAAAATTTAAGTGGGAGGAAAATAGAACTTTGATAAGGTTATTAAACCTTAGCTAATATGTGCTGAGTTGCGCAGCACCGGAAAGTATCTGATACTTCTCAAACGTATCTATAATTTTTATGCTCCATGCTTGTTTTATATCATTTGTCTTATGTTTTGTCTACACTTTGAGGTATTTTTATACACTTTTTGTAACTAACCTATTGACAAGATGCCACAGTGCCAGTTGCATGTTTTATGCTATTTTTGGTTTCAGAAAAGCTAAAAATGAATATTCCCGGAATTGGACGGGACAGAAGCCAAAGTTACTATTTTCCCCGGAGCAATACGAAAACACGAAGCAGAGACGGAGGGGGACACTAGGGTGGCCACACCCTATGGTGGCGCGGGTATCCCCTGGGGCACCACCAGGGGGTGTGGGCCCCTGGCCCTCCACCGATCTTGCCCTTCTGCCTATAAGAAGCCCTCGATGAGAAAACCCTAGATGAATCGGCATACATCCACGAAAACCTCTGTAGCGCTGCCACCGCGACCGAAGGGGAGATTCGGGTGACATAAGTCTCTGTTCCGGCACCCTGTCGGGACAGGGAAGTGCCCCTGGAGCCATCGATCTCAATCACTGTTGCTGATTCCCATGATGAGGAGGGAGTAGTTCTTCCTCGAGGCTAAGGGCTCTACCGATAGCTATGTGTTCATCTCTATCTTTATGCGTGACTTTATTGTGGTCATGAGCTTTGTAATCAAGTAGATCTACTTTTCTACTCAAGTGCTTTAATCAATCTCCGGCTCTCCCCACGTGTGTGAAAGTGATAGCGTGCACACCGTGTGGCACTTAGGCTATATATTACATAAATACATGTCATGAGTTATATTTGGAGTTGGATGTCTCTATGAAATTGTGGTGTTTGAAGGAACCATCTAGCACTCAAGGTGATAGTGTGGGGTTATCTAGATGGGGATTGCAAACTTTAAGGAGTGCTGTTATAGCCCTACTGTGGACTAGAGTTGTCCAAACGGAGAGTAGTTCAGAGTAGTACTTGTATAATTTTATTTAATATTTGTTTATCCTTTTAAATATCTTTAGGATTTATTTGTTCAAGATGGGTTTTGATGTTTCCATTTGGAATCAAAAAGTTTCTTTTCACCCTAAATTTCAACATTCATTTCTTTTGTTTATTTATTTTTCACATTTCAAAATTTGGAAAATTTTGGGATGTGACAGGATACCACCCTTAAAAGAAATCTCGTCCCGAGATTTGGGAAGGCTAGAGGGTACAAGTTGTCTTGAAGACAACTAGGGTACTACCACCCTTAAAAGAAAGTCTTATAGGGTTACATTGTTGGTTCACTTGACTATGGGTTCAATAATTGATATCCAAACAAGGAATCCTTATTTGACTCAACTAAGTTAACTAATTCCTGCCATCCTCATCATCTAATTATTCGAGGGTTCCATACATGTCGATGTGGTTCACATGTCCTTTCTGGGACACATTGGAGTCATTTCCATTGGAGTTTCTAGCATCCTTTTTCTTTTTCTTCTCAGGACAGTCTGATGCATAGTGTCCAAGTTCCTTACAATTATAGCACTGCAACTGGCTAATGTCTTTCTTCCTAGAATTGCCATGTTGGTTCTGACCAAGGTCATCTCCATTGTCAGTATCATTCCCATTTTTATCACTTCCATTGTTGTTGTGGTGATGCTGATATGGTCCAGAATCTCCATAGCTCTTTTTGAATGGACGCTTCTTTTGTGACGATCCTGAGTGATACTTGATTTTATGCTTCCTCTTTCTTTTCTCAACTTGATTCATCTCCTGAGTGATCCTGAGTGATCCTGCTGATATGATCCTGAGTGATACTTGAGTTTTCCAAGATGGTGGCTTTGTCACAGAGTGCATGATAAGTTGGGACATAGGCAACAAACAACTGCAGGTTCAACTCATCATTAAGTCCTTCGAGGAATTTATCTTTCCTCTTAGCATCTGTATCAACTTCATCTGGTGCATAGCGTGCCAAATTGTTGAACTCCTCAATGTACTGAGCCACACTGAGGTGACACTTTTTCAGGTTGTGGAACTCCTTTTTATTCAAGTTCATCACTCCGGATGAGAAGTGAGCTGTACGAAAACCATCCTCAAAAATAGCCCAAGCCACATCCTCAAGGGGAGTGGTGATCTGAAAGTTGTTCCACCATGTTGCTGCTGGACCTTCAAGCAGATATGTTGCAAACCTAAGTTTTTCCTCATCGGTGCAGCCAACAGTCACTAAGTCCTTCTTCACCGAACGTAACCAGTCATTGGCTACAATTGGATCAGTTGTTCCAGATAACCTTGCAGGCCTTAGTTTCAGAAACCTGGTGATCATGTCAAGTGCTGGAGGATTATTCTGATTGTTGTTGTTGTTATTGTTATTTTGATTTTGATTTTGCATAAACTGCATCATCATCTGCATCATTTGAGCTTGAGCTATCATCAACTGCTGCATCTCGGGAGTGACGTTATTGTTGTTGTTTTGGTTGGGGTTGGCACGACGGGGAGGCATCTGTTGGTTTGATAGGGATAAGTAATGATAGATAGATCTAAAGAAGTTCTAACACACCACCCAAAACAAACAATTCAATCAAGCAATCAACAAGCAACTATTCACTTAACAACTTATGAGCTTAACTCATGAGTTGAAGGAAACAACAAGTTTTCTTGAAACAATCAACCTAGTACAGTCATACCTCATAGGTCAATATGATCCATACACTAACATGATATCAATGTTTTTGGTAGGCAATCTAATGTCTCTTGGTTCTCACTTGTAGTCCTTAGTGATGTCTAAGTTGAAGTCCTTGGTGAAACTAAAGTTGAAGTCATTGGTCATGGTGGAGGCTTTGTCCATCAAGTTGAAAAAGGAAGAGATGTAGAATCAAAAGCAAAAAGGTTGAGGAGAGAGTTTACAAGATTATTTGTAAATAAGTTTTGGAACAAATACAACTCCTATTTTTCTAAGGGGTTTTGTTCAATCCTAGGGTTACAATCCTACAAGCAACACAGTGCTCTGATACTATCTGTAGCGTTCCCAACCTTTAATAAGGTAGAGATCCCTATGTTTACAATGCTAGTCCCTGGATCAATAGCTAGTATCCACAGTTAAGATGTAATATCAAGAAACAAAGGTCATAATACAACTTTATAACCAGGAATAAAATAATTCATTACATCTTACATAGCTCATTTGGCTATCTCATTACAATGCAGCAGAATATCTATATAGCATGGAGTCCTTCATCTTCAAAGTGCCATAGGCAATCATGTTGGTTGTAGACTTGTAATCATATTCAACACACTTCACTAACATCAAACAAACCTGCAACATAATATGTTGCAGCCACAAGGGTCAATATATTTGAATTGTATTGGCAAGTTTCATTACTATGTAGAAATAAGTGGATCCTATCAATACATGCATATTTGGCTAAGTAGGGTTTAGGCTCATTTGCAGAAAGCAATATAGTTTTATCCTATCTTTTCAAAATAGTTTTGTTCTATTGACAATCTTTCTGAACTCCTTAGAAAACTCCAAGTTCTTCTAATCCCTTGTTGACACCATCAAGTTTTACTTTGAGAAATTGGAATGTCGAGATCTTCCATAGCTTCAGGCCTTAGTTGCTCAAAGTTGTCCATAATCGGGGACACGGCTAAGTACTTAGAATTTGATCTTCTGTAGAAGTTGTACACTTTACCCACATGACACACAATGGAGTACCGGAAGATCGAGAATGTAACGAAGTCTTTCCATAGAAGTCCTCCCAATACACAATGCTAGCTTGTCTACCAGGCACCAATGTAAGGATATATTTCCAATACACGAATCCAGTTAACCTGAGTAGGTGCCAATGTAAGGGTCTTACACTATGTAATTGACTAATCCAGAGCCCATTTAGCATGTGGCTGTACACGGAAGCCACTGTACGAGAAACATGTTCAATATCTAAGTCCCTGGGTGGTTTTCTTCTAGTGCGCATACAAAAAGATAGCCATATAAACATGGTTCCCTTTGTTGCGACCTTGTCAAAAATTGAGTATCCTCATTCCACCCAGGTGGTTCATTGAGTACATGTTTTATTATATAAAACATATATTTTTCCAACACTTCATAAATTCATATCATGTATTCCATCCCAAGTCTATAGCAGGGCTAAGAATACTACAACTACAATGTTTTCACTAAGGAAGATATAAAGATATCCTAATAGGATATAGCATAGCATAGTAATATAGTAGTCCTATCATGCATACTACAAAAATCCACTAAGTGTAATGAAAATAGTAGGACATGGATGATAGTGTCACTTGCCTTTTTAGTAGAGAATATTGGTTCACTCCTTGATCTTGCAAATATCACACTCTTCAAATTTCACTACAATTCAATCAAGCAAGCACATATTCAAACTAGCATTCAAACAATTCACCACATAAAACAATAAAATCAAGCAATGCATGCAAGCATGCAAAAGGTTGTTTTATTTGAAAAAGTGGTTTCTAATAGGCTATACACATTTTAAAGTTCCTATTGGTTATTTACAAAAGTGGTAAAACCATGTAAATTCAAGTTGGTGAAAATGGCCATTTAAATCATTTTTGTTTTGCTAAAAATGATTTAAATCAAAGTAATATTTTGTAGTGTTAGTAAAATATATTTTTAAACACAAATGTTAGTGTTTATGGTCAAAGTGTTTAATATTAATCCATTTGCAAAAGGTTTCACCAAAATTCCCATTTATTAATTCAAAGCAATATTTTATTTGCTAGAAATGCCTTTAAACAAAGTAATAATTTTACTAGGGTTCATCAAATATATTTTTAAATCCTAAAACTTGGTGTTTAGGGTCATGGACTATAAATCAACCCATTAGAAAAAGGTTTTACTCAAAAAGCATTTTTAAACCATACTCAACATTTTTATTTGACTAGAAATTCTTTTGTTCAAAGATTTATTCCCTAGTATGACCAAATATTCTTTTAAATCAACAAGTTGGTTCTTAGGGTCAGTAGGTTCAAAACAATCCATTTACAGTAGGTTCTAATAGATACATTTCTGTTTTTAAATCAAAACACTGGCCACGTGGCGTAATCCTACTGGTGCGTACCGGTTCGTGCGGATTGCGCTCTGGGGATCGTTGGATCTAAATAATATCGTGCGGCACTAATCAAAACTTACCCCTTTAGTTAAAGTCTAATCTTAACCAGACGATTCAGATCTAATGGCTATGACGCGACTACCAGGAACTGGCGGCGCTGGGTGACGGCGGACGGCAGCGCATACTCAGGCGGTGACGTTGTCGATGAACTAGGAAGCGCCGGAGAGGGAGAAGGGGCTTACCAGACTCGCAAGAGTGTGGCGATGCTCAACGTGGTCTTTGTTCATCGAGGGGCGCTCGGGAATAGCGGTGATTGCTCACTGGAGTTCGCGCCGGTGCCAGGCGTCTCTGTTCGTCGACATGGGCGAGATTACAGGCCATGCCAAAGCAAAAGAATGACACATTTAGATGCGTGCAAGGATGCTAAACATGGGAGCATCAAAGCTAGGGAAAGGGGAGGTCGGGTTTTACCAGGGGGCTTCGCCAGAGAAGTGGCAGACAACGGTGGCGTTCAGAGGTCGTCCTTGCCGACGGTCTGGGGCAAGCGAGGCCAATTGGGTGGTACTGGGAGATGCGCAAGAAGATGGGGAGTAGTCTCGTGGGTACTGGTAGGCAAGGGGAGGATCGACGTCGCCGGAATCGGCCGTTGAGTTTGTCGGAGCCGTGGGTTTTCAAGCTCGCGATTGCGGCAGCCTGGTGGCAGAGAGGGAGTGATGCCTGTGGGAAAATGGAGAGGGGCATGGGCGTTTAAGGGTGCGTCATCGCTGGCGAGAATTGATCGCGCATTCACGCGAATTAATCCCACGAATTCAAAGGCAGAAACGGCGAGAGAGGGTAAAAACGGTCGTGGCGGGTGAAGACGATGACTGACAGTGTGGAGTCTCTCTCAGCGATGAGAGGAGGTGCGCGTGGGGTCATGTGGTCAGCGACTGAGTGGGTGAGCGCTACAGTGCAAATCGTTTTTCTGCGGGGAGAGCCGGGTGGGCTGTTAATTGGGCTGGATTGGGCCTTGCTTCTGGGCTGGGTTTGTTTCCCCTTTTTTTATACTGAATCTTCTTTCTTTTTCCTTTTCTATTTTTCTGTTTTGATTTTTGTTCAAATTATTCAAACACCATTTGAATTCAAACCTTTATCAAACTTTGAGTATATTTTTAATACTGTTTATTAACATATTCTAAAGTCCATTTTAGAATATTTCTTTTATTCTTTTAGGGTCTATTATTTATTTAAAATAGAAATTTGTCTTTATTTCAAATAAGATTTTAAATATATTTTCAATCTTCTATTAGAATTCCAATTTTTTACCAAATCCTTTTCAGTAGGTTTTATTTATTCTTTAGTGCAAATAATTCACTTTGAATTATTGTTTAAAATACTTTAATATGTTATAGTGTTCATTTAAATTGGGAATTGTCTTTATTTAAATAAAATTGGATATTAATAAATCTTTATGATTTTATTTAAATAATCCTTTACTCTTTTTATTAGTCAATAATATTTCATATCATTTGTTTGGCCAAGATTTAATTTGACTTTTAAATAATCCTTATTTATTTATTTCTTGCTTTGCCTTATAAAATCCATATCTTTTTATTTAAAGATCCAAAATTGGTGATTCCAATTTTTATAATTTTATTTAATATTTGTTTATCCTTTTAAATCTCTTTAGGATTTATTTGTTCAAGATGGGTTTTGATGTTTCCATTTGGAATCAAAAAGTTTATTTTCACCCTAAATTTCAACATTCATTTCTTTTGTTTATTTATTTTTCACATTTCAAAATTTGGAAAATTTTGGGATGTGACATAGATCTACTTTCCTACTCAAGTGCTTTAATCAATCTCCGGCTCTCCCCACGTGTGTGAAAGTGATAGCGTGCACACCGTGTGGCACTTAGGCTATATATTAAATAAATACATGTCATGAGTTATATTTGGAGTTGGATGTCTCTATGATATTGTGGTGTTTGAAGGAACCATCTAGTGCTCAAGGTGACAGTGTGGGGTTATCTAGATGGGGATTGCAAACTTTAAGGAGTGCTATTATAGCCCTACCGTGGACTAGAGTTGTCCAATCGGAGAGTAGTTCAGAGTAGTATCATGAAGAGAATATATTTATATGAGAGTGTCGACTAGTGAAAGTATGATCCCTAGGCCTTGTTTATGAGCATTGAAACACCGTTTGCAACTAGATTTGTTGTATGTTTGCTTGCTGCCATCTTTATTTCATATTTCCTTTAGTCTCTTCCACACCATTAAAGCTCTTTTATAGCGTCGTTGTCGGGGATCTATAGGGAATCTTCAATCCCTTCCTCCCCATCAAAAGATCTTTTCTGGCATTGTTACCACTTATAATCATCCATAACACTTATAGTTCTCTATATAACTAGTGCACCTATACACCTGACAAGTGTATTGGGTGTGTTGGGGATTCAAGAGACTTCTTGTATCTTAATTGCAGGTTTGCTTGAGAGGGATACCTTTGACCACTTCCTCCATGAGTTCGATAAACCTTGGGTAATCCACTTAAAGGAAACTTGCTGCTGTTCTACAAACCTCTGCACTTGGAGGCCTACAATTTTATACAAGAATAGAAGTGCGTAGACATCAAGCTCTTTTCTAGCGTCGTTGCTGGGAGGTAAGGTAAAAGGTACTCACATCCTCTGGCTACTAAACTATCTTCTAGTATTGTTGCTGGTGTGTGAGTTCTCGAAGTTATTTCCTTTAGATTCCGCAATTATATCTTTTTGTTTCTTGTTTTCACTAGTTAGGCTTAATGGAAAACAACAACAAAATTAGAGTGATTTATAGTATTTATTTTGAGTTAGGACATGAATTGTTTGAAGGGAAAATTAAAAAACCTATGGAACTTTATTTGCATGCTAATAGCAATGTTGTTAGTATGAATTATTTGAACACTATTATTGCTAATGATATGGAAACATCTAAGCTTGGGGAAGCTAGTTTCTATGAAAAATATCTTTTTAGTCCCCCAAGCACGGAGGAGAAAATTTACTTTGATGATACTGTACCTCCAATATATGATGATTACAATGATGAATATGATATTTTCAGTCCACCTACTATTGAGGAGAAATTTAATTATGAATACGATATGCCTCCTATATTTGATGACTATGGTGATGAGAATAATAATGATAGCTAATTTGTTGAATTTGCTCCCACTACAATTAATAAGAATGACTATGCTTATGTGGAGAGTAATAATTATTTTATGCATATGGCTCATGATAAGAATGTTTTATGTGATAGTTATATTGTTAATTTTATTCATGATACTACTGAAAGTTATTATGATAGAGGGAAATATGGTCTTATGTATCTCAACAATATTAAGTTTCCCCTCTTTATGTTGAAAATCTTGAAGTTGCACTTGTTTTGCTTTCCTATGCTTGTTGCTTTGTGCTTTCATGAATTGTTTCTTTACAAGATTCCTATGCATAGGAAGTGGGTTAGACTTAAATGTGTTTTGAATTTGCTTCTTGATGCTCTCTTTTACTTCAATTCATATTTATTATGTGAGAATCTTCTCAAAATATCAAGCCTAACTTAAAGGCGTTAAAGAAAAGTACTTCTTGGGGGATAACCCAATAGTTTTCTTGAGTCTTGGAAGTTCTTACTCCTGTAATAACCCCTCCTTATCATTTTTATTTGATTTTTGTGCCAAGAATAACCTCTAATGAGAGATAAGTAAGATTTGGGGAAGTTGCTGTCCCGAAACATATTTTTGTACTTCACTGTAAAAATTCATGAAAAATCTCTATATGTCGGATTGAGCTGTAATTTTCTGAGTAAATCCCCCAAGTTCTTCTAATAGAATGGTTACCTAGGACATGTACATGGCACAATCCAAAGGGTTTTGTTAATTCAATGGATGCTAAAATAGCATGCAAACTTCAATGGTTGAAGCAAGCATCGCAGAGTTGGAATCTTCATCATGATGATACTATTAAAAGGTTTAATTTTATCAGAGACGATGATGATGCTTGAATTTGCAAGAAATTAAGTGGGAGCTCTAAGACATATTTCTAATACATTATGTGGAAGACATATTGTTGATTGGAATGATGTATCTTTTGTTGACACGGGTTAAGAATTTTATTTTGATGAAATACTTAGGCAAAACCCAAATATTAGGCATCAATGTCTATATGGATAGATTGAGACACTAATATGGTTTTGCCAGAAGTACATAGATGAGATGTTGAATGGGTTCAATATGGAAATGACAAGAAAGGTTCTTGCCACATAGAAAGGATTGAATCAAGATTCAAGTGTATTGACACTTAGTAAGTGAAATGAGGATTCAAGTGTTTTGACACTTGGTGAGTGAAATCACAAGAATATTTTGATTAATCATACCGTGATATGTACACATCCAGATATGTCCTATTCTCTAAATTTTATGAGCATATACCAGAATGAATCCTAAGATGATCATTGGATAATAGTAAGGGTATTCTTATGATCTTTGGAAGAACTAAGAATATGTTACTTTTGTAGAGGTGAAAAATATATAGATAGTTCATTGTAAAGTGTTACATTGATACTAGTTTATTCACAAAATACAAATTAAGATTACCTCCATTTAAAACTATGGGTGGCACAATGTAATCGAAAGTAAGTTCCATAACGGATTTGGATGAGTTCCGAAGTTAAGACATTGTAACTGTCACATCCCAAGATTTTCCAAATCTTGTAATGTGAAAATAAATGAATAAAATAAAACTTTGTTCGATTTTCAGAGCCAGAAGAAACTTTTTGGAATTCAATTGGATCTTCAAACCAATTTGGACCAAATAAATCCTAAAAGGATTTATTAAGATAAACATTTAATAAAGTTAAAACATTTTGGAATTACTATTTTGGATCTTTAATAAAAGATTTGGTTTTCAAAAGAAAAGGTGGATTCATAAATAAAGATTATTTTATAAAGCCAAATTAAACCTTGGCCAAGCTTTGGAATTAAAAAATTTTGTTTTGAATAAAAATAACAAGAGTTTATTTAAATAAATTAATAAGGATTTAATATCCAATTTTATCTAAATAAAAGGTTTCACCATTTTATTTAAAACCTCAAAAACTTATTAAATTATTTTAAATAAGTTTTCCAAATATTTTATATTCTCAAATAAAACTTACTAAAGTGTTTTGACTTTATTTTAGATTTCAAAATAAATATCTTAATAAAATAAATCCTATTTGATTTTATAATGAAAGTCTACTATATTTAATTAATAATGGACCCTAAAATAAAAGGTTATTTTATTTCCAAGTATTCTTTATTTCCAAATAAAACCTACTGTTTTGGTTTTGAAAATATTTGGATTTGAAAAGGAGATTTTGTTAATTAAATCAAACCCTATTTTATTAAATAACTTAGGATCCATTTTATTTAATAAAAGAATGGATCTTAAAAAGAATAAAAATTATTATTTTATTTTGGATTTTGGTTTGTGTTACTAAACAGAACCAAATTCATAGTTGCAAAGTTTGTTGATTGTTTGAATTGATTTGAGTATGATTTTTTTGTTTGGAATTTCAAAACAGAAATCAGAAATAGAAAAAGAAAAGGTTACAGAATAAAAAAATGGAATTGGATCTGACCCAACCCAGCAGCCCACTAAAGCCCAGCAACCAGCCCAATTTTCCTCCCCGAGGAAAAACGATTCGCACGCAGTATCAAACCCACAGAGAGAATGACTGGTGGACCTCCCCCTCATTTCTTTTCTCACTGCCAGGTAGACCCCACCGCTCCTGTTCGTCCTCCTCACCCGCGCGACCTCCTTCCCCCAAACCTCGCTGCCGTTGCTGCCAATTCAAAGCCGCGATCAATTCGCAGTAATGTCGCGCCTTAAACCTCGTCGTGACTGCACGCTATTAAGCGTCTGCGCCTTCTCCTCCTTTCCCCTCTGTCGCCACTCCTTATCCGCCCCGAGGCTGCCACAATTCGGCCCAGCACTCCCTCTGTTCCGACGACACCTCGGTGACGATTCCGGCCAAGTTTCACCACCACTTGCCTCCCTGACCTCGCACCCAGACTCACCACTTCTTGGCGCATCTCCCAGTACCTTTCGTTCGACCGCGGGCGCCCCAGAGCGTCGGCTACGTGAAGCTTCCGAACGCCGCCGCGTCTGCAACCTCTCCGACGACCTCCCCCGGTAAGCACTGACCGCCCCGCGTCTTCTCATTCACGCAAACATCCTTGCCTTGGTCTTGCGCGCCTAACCATGCCCCTGTCTTGCCTTAGGGCGACCTACAACGTCGACTCCGACCACGACTGAGACCACCCGACGTCGTTCTCTGCTCCGGCGAGAAATTACTGCAGACCCTGAGCACCCCTCGACCAACCGACCACGCCCCGAGCATCACCTCGCCCTCGCGATCACGGTGAGCATCCTCACCTCGTACTTTGCTTTCTAGAACCACCAATAGCACCTCGCCTGACCGTCGCCGCCGTCTGTCGCCGCGCAGCGCCGCCAGCTTCTGGTCAAGCACGCATAAGCCGTTAGATCTTAATCCTGTGGCGTAGACAGAATGACTTAAGCGAACCGGTATGGAAGCATCTGAGCCGCACGATTCGCATTAGATCCAACGCACCGCAACACCGATCCACCCGAACCGGTACCGTCCAACCAGAGTGCGACGCGTGGCCAGATTCGTTTAAAAACAGAAATTTGAAATCAGATCAGATTGTGATTTTCAAACCCTTGTAACTTTGGATCCACACGTCCAAAAATTACAAATTTTATGTCGTTGGATTCAGGAGAGCAAGACCTAGTCAACCATACCCTTGGTTTAGTAAATAGTATCTGTTAATTTACTTGTTTTTGCAGATTCATTTGTGAGCTTGTTTAGATTAGAAAAATTGTTTAAAAATGATTTTGGATTAAAAACTTTTGCAAAATGGTTTGTTGTGACCTTACTAACCCTAGGAACCAACCCTTGGTGTTAGAAATGATTTTGGTAAAAAATAGGTTGGATTATTTGACTTAGCCAATTTCTAGCCAAATAAAATTATTGATTTTATTATGAAAATGTTTTTGTAAAGAAAACTTTGGGAAAATGCTTTGGACCCAACCTACTAACCCAAAACACCAAGTTTTGCAATAGCAACTCATTTGGTGAAAAACATAAAGTTTTTCTTTGATAAAAAAATGTTTTCCACCACATAAAATGATGATGGATTTTAAAATAGTTTTTGAAACAAAACCTTTTGCAAATGACTTTGCCACTATGAAAAAATGACCACTTTGGACCTTACCAAGTTTAGGAGCCTAGTGGAAACCACCTTTACAAATAGAACCATCTTTTGCATGCCTACATGCATGACTTAGCTCCCATTATTTTGTATGTGTGAATTGTTGAATGATTAAATGGTTTGGAATGCTACTTGATGCTATGCTTGCTTGAATGATTTTAGTGAAATTAGCAAAGTGTGAGACTAGCAAGATCAAGGAGTGAACCATCATTCCCTACCCAAAAAGGAAAGTTACACTATCATCTAAAAGTCCTACTATTTTCATTATACTTAGTGGATTTTTGAAACATGCATGATAATACTTTTGTACTTATGCTAATCCTAATAGGATTCCCTATCCATTCCTTAGATAAAACAATGTAGTTGTTACATGCTTAGCCATGATATATTTTGAAAAGAGATACATGTTGAGATTTTACAAAGGTTGAGAAAAGGACTTGTGTTTTACATAATAAAACAAGGACTCATTGAACCACCTAGGTGGTGGATACTTTAAGTTTTGGAGAAGGTGGCAACAAAAGGAACCATGTTTATGGGTATTACTTTGTGTTGTGCTCCAAAAGAAAACCACCTAGGAAACTTAGAGGTTGAACATGTTTCTCCAATTGTGGCTTTCTTGTGCAACCACATGCTATCATGGCTCTGGCTTAGTCAACTACATTGGGAAGACCCATGCACTGTCTTCAGTTAACTAGACATGGGGATCTGGAATGCTTCATGGGTGCTGAAGGCAAGCTAGCAATGGTGTATGGGAGGACCCTTTGGAAAGACTTCGTCACATTCTCAATCTGCCAGTACTCCATCTTGGTGAGCACTAATCCAGTAGGCCACTGGTGGCAAAAGGATGGGATTGTGACATGTGGGTAAAGTGTACTCCTTCTGCAGAAGTTAATAAAATCTAAGTACTTAGCCGTGTCCCCGGTTATGGACAATACTGAGCAACTAAAGTTTGAACTATGGGAGATCTCGACATTCCAACTTCCAAAATAAAAACTTGATGCACTTGGGGGTACCAAGGAATTCAAAGAGATTTTGTTAAGCTTGATTCACTTGGGGTTACCAAGGTGCTCAAGAGATTTTGCTTAAAGCATTATGTACTTGGGGTTACCAAGGAACTCATGAGATTTTGATAAAACTTGTTGCACTTGGGGTTACCAAGGAGCTCAAGGGATTTTGACAAGGACTTGAACACTTGAGTTTCTACCAAGGAGTTCAAGGAACTTGGAAAGGAGATTTGACAAAGGACCCAAACCCAATTTGAAAAGTTAGGATAAGAATTGCTTTATGCAAATAAGCCTTAAACTCTACTTAACCAAATATGCATGTACTTATAGGATCCACTCATATTATACATAATATTGAAGCTTGCCAATACAATTCAAATGTATTGACCCTTGTGGCTGTAACTTGTAATGTTGCAGGTTTGATTGATTTTAGTGAAGATTGATTGATTAGGATTACAAAGTCTACAACCAACATCTTACTGTGGCACAATGAAGATGAAGGACCCATGACTATAGTTATTCCGCTGCAATGTAATGTAATAGCCAAATGAGCTATGTATGATGTAATAAAATTATGTTCTTCCTGGTTATAAAGTTATCTTATGACCTTTGTTTCTTGATATTACATCTAAAACTGTGGATGCTAGCTATTGATCCAGGGACTAGCATTGTAAACACAGGGGGCTCTATCTTATTAGAGATTGGGACCCCTACAGTAACAGATAATACAACAAAAGGCTAAGTATATGATTGCCATTGTAGCAGCAAAACAGGACATTTGTGTCAAGTAGTTTGTTATCAAACTAGGTGTGGTCCATAGAGGGCTAGTACTATGAAGATATATTGTATGACAATTGTGTTAACATGTTTTAACCCCAAGGAACTAAAGGTCTCACCAAAGGACAAAATTTATACAATGCCATCTCATTAGAGAATGAGTGATGCGTAGGGATGCAAAGACATGCAATTACACACGGACCTGAAAGTGTCGAATCCGAAGATTATGTTTACCCCTATTAATCGTGTATATACAACACCAGAAATCCATAGGTGTTGAATGCACAAAGTATTTCCAAACTAGATTATTGACTCTAGTGCAAGTGGGAGACTGTTGGAGATATTACCATGAGGCAATAATAAAGTGGTTATTATCATATCTTCATGTTTATGATAAATGGTTAATTCTCATGCTATAATTGTATTAACCAGAAACATCAATAATTGTGTGTTTTGTAAATATAAAAGAGTCCCTATTAAGCCTCTTGTTAAACTATCTTCTTGATTAATAGATGATCATGGACATTAGATGTTATTAATAACAAGATCATATCATTACGAGAATGATGTGATGGACACACTCCTATAGTTAGCATAGCATAAGATCAAGTCATTTAGAGTTCGTTTGCTACAAGCTTTCAAATACATAGTAATAACCTAATCCTTCGACCATGAGATCATGTTAATCACCATCATCGGATGGATGCTTTGATGACATCAAACACCACTTCATAACTGGGTGGTTATAAAGGTGGCATTAGGTATTCTAAAAGTATGTGTTGAAGCACATGGATCAAGAATGGGATTTGTCCATCCATATGACTGATAGATATACTCTGGGCCATCTCGGTGGAATGTCATCCAATTGGTTTGCAAGCATGTGACTAGGTCATAAGGGATGTCATATCACGGAACGAGTAAAGAGTACTTATTGGTAACAAGGTTGAACTAGGTATAGAGATACCGACGATCAAACCTCGGATAAGTAAAGTATTGCGTGACAAAGGGAATCGATATTGTATGTAAATGGTTCATTCGATCACAAAGTCATCGTAGAAATATGTGGGAGCCATAATGGCTTTCCAGATCCCTCTTATGGTTATTGATTGGATAGGTGTCTCGATCATGTCTACATAGTTCACGAACCATAGGGAGAGACACTTAAGGATTCTATGTTGTTTAAAGTAGATATTGAATATGATTTGGAGACCAAATGTTGTTCGGAGTATCGGATTAGATCCAGGACATCACGAGGATATCTGGAATGGTCTGAAGAATAATATTCATATAAGGAAAGTCAATTTCTGGGGTTCGGAAATGTTTTCGGTGTTTTGACCGGAAGCTTCTAGAATATTCTGGAAGGTCCACCAACCCGGAGGGTGGAACTTGGGATTCATCATGCCCTAATGGTTCTAGCCGCATCATGCCCTAGGACAACTCGGCAAAGACTAGGAGGGGTCAAACCCTTGTTTGAAAAAGTCAAATCCTAGTTGGGAAAAGTCAAATCCTAGTTTGGAAAGGAGAAGGAAACTTGAGGGCCAAGTTTTTCCCCTCTCCCTTCCTTGGCCGTCGGCTAGAGGAGTTGGGGAAGGACTCGTCCAGGGGTGGGAACCCTGGCCACCATCCCTCCAACCATATAAAGAGGGGTGAGGGCACCCCTAGACCCTCACCTCAACCCTAGCCATCGGCGCCACCCCTTTCTCCTCCATACTCTGCTCCGGCTTAGGCGAAGCCCTGCAGTAATCTCTCCTCCTCCACCACCACCAACACCACACTATTGTGCTATTTGGATTCCAAGGAGATCTACAACTATAACATCCCAGCATTTAGGAACCAACGACGGGTAGATTTAGGAATTTGTGCATATGCATGCATTCGTCTATAAAATGTGGGTAAATTTTTCGCCAAATAAAATCCTAAAGTGATCAGAGTTTCTTTCACTATATAAGTGTAGGAATAGCTCTGGAGAGTGATCGTTATAAATTTTGACATGATCTTTATGAATTAGTGTGTTTTGGGGGAAAAGAATTTGAATTCAAATTTGAACTTTGAGTTTATATTTTAAAGTTAGGAAGTAATATTTTACAATGAATTCTAAAATAATTTCATAATATTATTCAATTTAATCAAGAAATAATAAATTGGAATAGAAATTCTAAATAAAGAAATCCAATTGAGAAATGAATCTTTTATTCGTTATCTTTATTCCATGAATAAATTACAAAGATTAACTCATAGAGTTAATAAAGATTCATTACAGTAAGGAAATTACAAAAGGAGAAATATGTATATATGAATAAATTATTACAAATTTATTAAAAAATAATGAAATAAAGATTACAAAGGAATCTGTTTATCTAAGTAATCCTATACTAAATCTTTAATCTCCAAATCTTGTACCTACAAAATAAAGAACAAACAAAAAGGAAAATGAAAGTTAAATTATTAATTTTACTCTCAGTAGAGAGCAGTGAGTTGCAATACTCAAGATTACATCATTGAGTAATTATATAGGGGCAAGTTTCACCAATATGAAAGAATTTGATCTTTCATAATAAATAATCCATAAGTCCAATGATCACAACTAGTAAAAGGGGCAAGTTTCACCAGGCAGGTTAATAGTAATAAGATCAAAGGGCGAGACACCTCACTAATCTGATCCACAATCATGTACCAGACACACAGGCAGCACAATCACCAATTGCATGGTGAGTGTTGTCGACACAACAACTGAATCTCACACAAGTAAAAGGAACAAGCACAACCGTGGGCAGCCACTAGTTCATCTTTGCATTTCCAACACCACACCAACACTCAGCTTCACAAAGCTAAGCAAACCACCAGCCAAAACTACACACCAGATCAACCTAGCATCACCAGATGGTGACATAAGGAGGGGGTGGATAAGGTTGATAGCAAGGTAAAGCTGCACGATCTAGGAGGTGAAGGGCTGATCAAGGCCAAGCACATGAACCAGAAGTAGCAGGAGCAGCACCAGGAGGTGATGGACAAGATCAGGGTAGCAACATAATCAGCAAGATCAAGCCATAGATCAACAAACAACCATCACAAATCATCAACAATTGTGGTGAGTATCATAAAACATCCACATATTCTGTTTATCTTATCCAAACAGAAAAGCATGTGTTGTTTTAGAGTTAACCTCTCAGTGATCACCCAAGTAGGGTGAACCTATCCTAGAGGATTTGAAATATAAAGGCCAGAATAAAACTCTACCAAATCCACCAGAATCTCAGACCATCATCATAGATGTGGTGATACCAAAACCATTTGTATATCCCAACAAATGTTCATATAGCTTATAAAATCTTGGCACATCTCTTAAAGGAGTAGCACCTCAAATTTCATAAACTATATGCACCAACATACGCTATAAGCAAACCAATTATATTAGCCAAATAGAATACAAGATCCAGTGAACAACCTTGATGCTTAAGCATTTTTATGTGGGACAGCAAAATAGGAACTTAGTTCCTATGCCTCAGACCAACATCATAGGTATAATTATTAATAGAAGCTTACAATTTATCTTTAGCATATATCCAACATTAAGCACTGACCACAGTAAAGCCCAGTAGTAGAATCAACTTGTGTGCCATTCTAAGATGGTGTCACAAGAACACATCCTAAAACCAATCCAAACAATTACTGAGCTTTCATAAATAAATCAGCAAGCCAATAACTATCATTTCCTGGAAACAATTACCAGGAATCATAATAAAGTTCATGTATACAGATCATCAATGTAAGAAAAAATTAATCTCAATTTGCACATGAATCCACAAGCCAACACCTAATGATGCAATGAATCACCACTGACAGTGCTACTGTCAGTACAAAAATACTGACACTAGATGAACACACTAAGCAGTACCACAACCACCCAACTTTCACAGTTATGCCATCAGATTAACCTAGCTTAATTTCTAGTTAGATGCAACATTATAGAACCATTGGCATCAGATCAACAGAGGCATGAGACAATCAAATCATGATAGTAAGCCTTAAAGTACAGTGAGCACAATTTGTACTAGGCATCACTACCAGATCAAATTATCATCTCACAATCCCATAGAGGGATGAACCCTAGAACCAAGGATGAACCCTAGAACCAGTACGAACCCTAATGAAGGATAGACACTAGTTACACACAGATATACTCGAAGAAGACAGAGGCACGGGTGATAACCAAGAACCAACTCACTTGTGGTCCTCGCTGGAGAACTGAAGAGGAAGCAGAGGGGCCGACAAGCGCACGGCGGCACGGGGAGCACCCAGAGGGTGATGCAACCCGCACCTAGCCATGGCGGCGGCCACATCACCACACGAGGATGCACGAGCACTGCACGTCACCAAGGGGGAATCGGTGGCAGCGTCAACAGCACCACCCCAAATCCTAGGGTTCGGGACGGGGCTAGCCTGGCCGCAGGAATGCCCGAGAACCAAATCGAGTTGGAGCAGACAAAGGATCGTGGTCGACAACCTCGCCATACACCACGGAGCCAGCCAGGGAGGACCACGGTGACGGGTATCGCACGGCGGCGGCGCCAGCAACCACGGGGTCGAGGAGGAGAAGAGATAAGGTCGAGAGAGGGAGAGGCAGAGAATGGGCCAATAGGGCTAGAACCCCTTTAGGGAGGTCTTTTGGCTAAGCCACTTGGGCCCAGTTTTGCCTAATAAGCCCAAAGGGTTAGCCCAAAAACTTAAAAGAAATTTTAATAATTAATAAAAGACCAAAATACCCCTAGAACTAAATAAAATTGTAGAGGATAAAATAAAAAGTCTAAAAATTGCAAATAATATATTTTTAGATTCATAATAATTCAAATTTCTTAATTAAATTAATAGATAATTTATATATATAATTTTTTGGTCAAGAATTTTATAATATATATTCCTTATGGAATTTTATAAAATTAAAAGTGAAAGGATAAAAATAAATAAAAATCATTTTTATTATATTTTGTTATTATAGTATTTTAGAAAAATACTAAATAAATATTTAGAGTTACCAAAAGAAATTCTCTTTAAATGTTAATTCTTAAAAGAATTATTAAACAAATAAACACAAGAGTTTAAAATTAAATAAAGGTTTTTAGTTCTAACTCTATTAATAAAGTATTATATTATAAAATAGTGAATGTAATATCTATAAAATATTAAAGGTTATTCCTTAAAATGAATTCCTTTATTACTTAAAGAAATTCCAGAAACTATAATATTGGGTAAAAAACACAAAGAAGATAAATGATAAATAATGCATCACATTACTATGCATATTCATTTTGCTTCTTTAAATATTGTCCTTACCGGGCAATAATGATGTTTTGTAGACATAGAAGCTCAAGGTCCAGTGCAAGCATCCGACTTCTCTACCTTGCAATCACTAGGCAAGTTCATCAATTTCTCATGTCCTTTTGAAGAGTCCTTACCAAAGTATTTATAATTTATGTGTTATCATCTATGTTCAAGCAAATAAAATAGTATTTTATTAAATAAATAAAATGATGATATCATCCTAAGTGATGATATAGAGAAGCAATAGAACTTAGGGTTCTATTTGCAATGGTGATAATCATCTAGGAATTTAACAACCCCTGACATCAGTGATTCTAGTGCCGTATATTGCGCATTAACCCTGAGATTTGGAATAGGATAGATAAGTCAGCTGTATCTTCTTCCTCTCGCATGTATCTGGATGTGCAGGTCGTGGCTGTTATCCTCGTAGCGTGCATTAATTGGTAATTCTTAGAGGATATGCAGCATATGGGTGGGAACCCTCATCGTCCCACGATAGTTCTGGCATCTAACAGTCTATACAAACCATTGTCGTAATTCAATGGGTGGGCATGGTGTACACCAAGGAGGCATGCGAGGTCGCGAAGGGGGCAGTGATTGGCTTGGATTACCTACTGGGCCCCACATCAAGGAATTGTGGACGGGAGAGTACGTCGAGTTGTGCAACAAGCAGTTGATCTCTCATGGGTAAAGTAACGCACCTCTGCAGAGTGTAAGAACTATAACTTGTTACTCCCTATTCCGGGAAGGAGCTACAAACGCGGCAGGAAAGGAACTCCATGAAAGTTCTGGTAAACCTGTGAAGGCTGATGGGCATAGATTTTCACAATAAAATCAATCTTTAAAGAAAGATTTATGAAAACTGCATAGTGCCAAGGACTTATAGTCCGAGGTGGTAGATAGAGCATCAAACTTCCTACCTTGCATATAATGAACTTGTTGGGTAACGCTGTTACTCACCCTTTCCTTTGATCCCCTGCTTAGACTCTGAGGATCAAGAAGATACTCCAATGTATGCAGCAGAAAGTTAAGATGATGTCTTCTATGAGGAGCCTGACCAGTCAGGAGGTGTTGAAGGAGTGGACTACGATATCCGATATGGAGTGGACGGCAACGAGTCAGATTAGTTTCCTTAGTTATTAGCAATCAACTGAGCCGAGCAGCATGAACCTTATATAATAAGCTATTGAGCTCAACTCTGGGATGGAGTTGTTACTTTCAACTTCCGCTGAAACACTTTATATTTTGGTTTCTGAGTTGAATATTTTGAAGTCTTGAACTTCTAGTATTGTAATAATAATAATGTGTGTATGTTTGTAATATGGACCCGCAATGTTTCTGTTGTACCACTCTGAGAGATGTGATATTTACGGAATAGTGTTCTGTGGATGTCGTGTCAACGACTATAGTGTACTACACATGAAGTGGTATGCTGGGTCACCGTAGTTGGTATCAGAGCAAATTGCTTTAATCTTAGGTTGGAAACCTAGTAAAGGGTATTACTTGTAGGAGTATATAGCAACGATAAAGAATTCACTAAAAAGGGTATAATGGGTATTCACATGAGAATATTCCATTATATTTTTTAGTGCGATAATTATTTATTATGATGCAATATATTATTGGTTACTCATAAAAAATTTAATATACAGCACCAAAGTTTCCAAAACAAACTTTGGTATGGAAAGAGAAGACTCTTGATGACTACCAAGGGTCATTCACGGATCATATTCATCAACTCTTGAGGATTTTTAGTTGTCCAACTAAAATTCCGGTGAATACCATAACCTATTATGATGGTCGGATGTTATCCAAGTACCGTGTGAGTATTCAACTTCCAGGGGAGCTTTGATTATATCACGATCTACCCATAGGTGAAGGTAGGAGTCATTTATCAGCATATCATGTTGCTGTTGTGGAGGAGATCACCAATATCCGAGAGCATAAAGCCAAGGAGTTAGAAGGAAGCACATTTTCTGTGATCCCTCATGATTCTATAGACTCGGAGCCAGTACCGGATCATCTTAATTTGGTGAAGAAGCATCCTAAGTTAGCTTCCAAGTTTATGGATCGATATCGAACACTTGTTGCATCTTTTTATAAGACACATCAAGTTATAGTTGAAGATAAAAATGACATGTTAGAGGATCTAACTGATCCGGAAAGAAGGAAACAGTTAGCGTTCCAGTTGGAGAAAGAAGCAAGGAGTAGTGCAAAACCAATTTTTAAGGATATACCCATAGATCCCGAATCTTTTACACCATATCCTTATTCACCCAGACCAGAACCTACCTATGATCCTACATTAGATATGAGGTATTCTGTGCCACAGGGTTCTGAGGAAGGGTCTGATTCGGAACTTCCTATCGAGATCATATGGATGGAGAATAGGGTCAATTGAAGGATCCCAAGAGAATCGGATGTCCATAGATGGGTCTAACAGAAATGTTGGAAAATCCAGTTGGATGGGTGCAAGAACCAATCCTAATAACAGTAGTAGAAATACCATATTCGTTGATGATCAGGATGAGGAAGAATATCCTGAGGAGAGAGTGTTTGAATCATCAACATCTTCTCAAAACCCAGGGAATATACATTATCCAGTGTTTAATTATCTTGCCCAACAGAGCACGTAGGGAGCAGCAGAATCTGCGTATTCTGTTGACAACTCTAGGAATGAAGCTCAGGAGATGTAAGATGGTGATAATGTTGAACAGGTTTCTGAAGACTTTTCAGCTGAGTTGGATGGAGTCAATTCACTCAGGTTGAGAAATGACTCAAGTCCCGAAACTTCTGATACTGAGTATATTCCTTCTGGAAGGCCATTTGTTCCCCAAACTGTACGACGGACGTTACGTTATCATGGTTCGACTTCAGGCATGTATAATGAGCGTCGCAGATACTAAATGCATAGATTACTTACTATGAGTAATTGGTATTGCGTATGGTAATCTGAAGGAATGATGTAGCTAAATAAGTGAGGTAGTATGTTTACTTTATCATTGTACCTGTATGGTACAAGATGTAATGACTTTGTATTTACTAAGTGGTTCGTAATGTATAATATGTAAAATGCATATTTCGATTTTGATTTCCATTGTGTGACTAGTTCAGTGCGTAAAGTTGTGCTCGGAACACATGTGCATGATGTAATTATGAGTATTCGTTTTATGTTGCAGGACTAGGGGGTCATGGAATCAGGTGTAGAAACTGAATCTAAGCAGTAGCGCATGGAGCGCGAGGCCAAAGAGAAGGCAGATGCAGATGCCGGAAATCAGGGAACATTACCACCACTGTAACAACCCTAGTTTTATTAAATACTAATTAGGAATTGATTGTGTATCCATGACCATCATCTTAAAAATGCATGCAAGAAAAAGAAACTAAAAACCCTAAACCCTATTTTCCCCTTCCTATTTGAAACATATTCAAAATGGTTTTGAATTTCGAAAAGAACAAAAGTGTGGTACCCAAATTGTTACAAGGGTCCCTGCAGTATTTGAATATTTGTAAAAGCTTTGGTATTTTCAAATGTATTAAAACAGATTTACAAATGAATACAAACATAAATATATAAACAGAAAAAGGAAAAATTATTCCCTCCTTGTTGGGCTCTCTCTGGCCCAACCCGGCTCCCTCTCTCTGCCTTACCAACCGCCTAGCGCAGCAGGCCAGCTCTCCTACGCAAGCTTCCATTCATCCCACGACCAGCCCAAGAAAGCCCAGCTAGGGCCTGGTACCGTTTCACCCCAACATCATCGTCTTCCTCGCTGAGGGGAAGCAGCTCGGTGGAGCGCCGCCGGCCATTGATCCTTGCCGCTTGCTTATTGCAGTCCGCCGCCGTCGGGAGAGGGATAAGAACGTCGTCGTGCATGTCTCTCCCCCTGTTGCTCTTATCTCTATCTCTCGCGCGTTCTCTCCTGGTTTTCCCCTCCGAGCCGAAACCCTAGCTCCAGCCGTCGCTCGTCCCCACCGTTCCCGTCCACCCTCGCTCAAGCTGAGGCCACCACCAAGCTTTCTCCGTTGTACTGGTTCGCCCTAGCTAGGTCATTATGCCTCGCGAGCCCACAATTCCCTGAATCAAAGCTTTGTGTCCATCGCCGGCCATCGCTGCTCACCATCGACCTTGACCTCGCCTCACCCCAACGTCAAGCCTCCTGCGCTTCTGGTGAGCTTCTTGTAACATCCCAAAAATACTAAACTTGGATCATCAAACTCTAATCATCAAATTTAGGGTTAACAAAAACTTTTCTAATTAAAAATATGAAAGCATCCATATGTGTGTGTATTAAAATTTGGATTCCTTTGAATTGCCATGATTCTGTGTTTACTTGCTTGTAAAATGATTCTTAGGTGAAATAAACATCATCTAAACAATCCCCAAACTTTTCCCAAAGACAAACAAGTCAAAACAAACAAATTAAGTGAATGGTCTTTTTGGCCAATTTAACTCCCATGCCTACTTTGGTTATCCCTAACTTTCAGAACTTAACAGAAACATGTA
Organism: Avena longiglumis; assembly: GCA_030063025.1. Classification (NCBI taxonomy): domain Eukaryota; kingdom Viridiplantae; phylum Streptophyta; class Magnoliopsida; order Poales; family Poaceae; genus Avena; species Avena longiglumis. The sequence continues at coordinate 416,382,175 of CP125978.1, read as the reverse complement.
TGGATCTTTGCACCCCTTGATAGTACTCATTAAAAGCAACCAAGGCCCACTTTGTGATCATCCAAAAACATTTAAATACTTAGTTTAAATGACAGTTTAAAATTGAATCTATCTCATATGGGAAAATCCCACTATTTCAAAAACCACTCAAACCAACTCAATTTTCAAAACCCAAGCATCCACAGATTCCCCAGTACATGCCTAGCACACCAACCAAAAATCTTGTCAAAATTCAAAACTTAAGTTCATGCGGCCATTTCATCAAACAGGTTGCAGATTCAAATCAACCAAATCAACTTCACTGTTTTTAATAGTGTTTTGGGCCTAACTTGTTTTGTCTCTGGACACAACTAACCTTAGTAGATCATCTAACAACCTTAACTAATCTCTAGCACCACTGTAAGCTGGTCATTGTCATCAATGGTGAGCAGGCCGAGAGCACCATTGCCACCCCATGGTCGACAGCAAGCTACGAGCAACACTAACCTCGCCAACCTTGTGTGAGAGCTAGCCAGCACTCCACCGCCACGCCCTGTCCCAGCCTCGACCAATGCCAGCTACTGGACCACATGCCCAGGCCATGCCAACCTTCTCTGCGAGCATGCCAAGAGCGCGCCCGTGCGCCACCCTCGACACACGCCCACTGACCGCTCGCCGCGTTCGCCACGCGCACGCGTGATCACCACCACCCCAGCAACCCCACAGACACGCCCGTTCGCCACCGCGCGAACCATGTGCGTTGTGCGCCATCAAAACTTCCGTCGGGCACGCTCAGAGCCGAAGCGTTCTGACCGATCAGCACCGCCCCACGCCTCACCACCACAACGTTGAGCTTCGCCAGGGACCACCGCACCGCCCGCTATCGTCGCCCACGCCGATAGCCCTCTGTGCCGTCGACCACGACGAGCTCAACCCGCGCCTGTCGGTCCCCTCTCGCCACTATAAATAGAGGCATCCCCCGCTCGATTTCTTCACACCATTCCAATCCCCTCTCACCCAGAACCACCTCACCTCACTCCTGGAGCAAGGCGAGCAGAGCATCGCCGGAATTTCACCGGAGCCTGCCGCTGCTGGAGAAGAAGGAAGCCATCGATTAGAGACGCCCCAGGAGGATTTGCCGGTACCAGGAGGATCGTCGTCGTAGACTTCGTCATTTGCCCCCATCGCCGAGCCTCGCCTGAGCCCCGGTGAGCCTCCCACGACCCCCACCTGCCGCGTTAGGTTTCTGTCTCGCCGGCGCTGCCCGACGTGGACGATGAGTCGTAGCCGTTCGATTAGACTTAGATCGTGCGGCCGAGTTGTCCCAGCATCACAGTGTTATGATCCACGACGGTGGAACCCCCACTGCCATTCGCCCGTCTTCGGAGTGACACCGGGCCGGCCCAATAACATTTCCCGTGCAGCCCACTCGTTTGAATTTAGCCTTTTCTATTTATATTCAAACTCAATTCTGTACCTAGTTTCAAAAATCAACCCAGCTCGATTCGGTGAACCAAATTGAATGAAACCAATTTTGTTAGAAAGGTATTGAAATGCTTAATCCAAGCTTGTTGGATTTAAATCATTTGGATCTATAGATCAACCTTGGTAAAAATAACAAGTCAGAAGATTTTCTTCATTCAAACATTTTTCGAATTTCAACCATAATAGCTTTGAGTTGATTCCAACCCTCAAAAATCACATTTGATCATACCTTTCAGAATATATAAAAACATATGGGTTTACTTACAGAAAAAATGTTCAAATAATAAAAGAATGCCACATAGGCATTTCTAGTCATTTTATTTAAGTAAAATAAAAGGTTAAACCTTATTAAATTGTGCCACCACTTTAAATCACATTCCCATGTACTGAAATATGTGGTGATGACATGTGTCAACATCATCCCATGTTTGGTTTGGATAATATTAAATCTTAAGTAGTTTTTCAATGAGGAGAAATTAATTTTCTAAAAATAAATAAATAATGCAAGTGCATTAATCTTGAATGTTAGTGATGATGCTAGATCATCTATAGAACCCTTTTGTATGATGATTGAAAGTAGTTAAGTATTTTTTGGTGATTGTGTACCTCGTATTTATCCATAGACGCTAGTACCGATCAAGGATACGAGGAGGAAGGAGGATACTACGAAGAAGAAGCTGAGGAGAACTTCAACCACTGCTCTGCACAAGGCAAGCTAACACTTGCAATTATGAAAGTTAGATAACCTATGCAATGCACTAAGCATTCTTGGGTGGACACCTTGATGATACCCAATCCTAGTTTTACTTGCAAGCTTTATACTTTATTTATTTATCAAAGCTTTCTCTTAGAGTTTACTTAAGTGAATTGTAGATTCTAGAAAGATAATTGAAGGTTGCATAAAGAGCATAAAATTTGGCCTAAGCTAGATAATCTTGATGTCATCCTAAGGCATGAGATTGAACTCAATTAATCTCCCCTTAATTACCACCCCTCATTAGTACTCACCCCCACTTGTAGATGCTAGTGTTAAGCATAAAACTTAATCAACTCTAGATGGGAATACTTGGTGGAAAATGGTTATGAAAACCTTAGAATGATGAGTCATTCTACTGAGATGTTTTGACATGTGTTTCCGAACACCCGATGATTTTGATGATGAAAATGTTGAGGCATGAGCCTTAGCCCTTTATAAAACCGATGGTTGTCTGGATGTGATACCATTCCAATTTTACCGTACAACCACAATACCCAGAAATTGGGTAGGGCTTGACTGGAAACTTATATACCTTAGTATGGGTTCCCTCACGGCCAAGGTATGAGCTGAGGCTACCTTGTGAAGATTGTCCACCTGTGCAGTACCCAAGATGACAGTTGGTCATGGTTGGGAGGCCAAACTCACAGGAGAGGTGCCTATACTAGGGCGTGTAATTGAAAGGTTAGGATTGATTATCCGCATACTGAGTATGGTGAATTCAGGATTTGTTCCTGACGGATGTATCGAATGTTGTGGTGAAAGTGTACAATCTCTGCAGAGTGTCAAACTATTTGAATATCCGCGTCCGCGGTTATGGACAGTTGGAGTGGCCATACTGTTCGCCCGTCAGATGTTTTCAAAATGACTTGTGAAATGAATTGAGATTTTGACTTGACCACAACAGAGTTGTGATATGAAATTCCAGTTCCCATTTAGGTGTTATAAAATTTCAACTAGCTTTTCTTTGCTTTCGAACTTAGTAGAGGTAAATCTGGCTTTTTGCAAAACAATCCTAGAGCTTAGTGTCCTACTGCAAAAACCCCCCTTCACTTGTTGGTATTAGTTTGCGAGTACTTAAAGAGTACTCATGGCTTTGTCCCTTGCTATTCCCGTGGCCAGACTATGAAGAGGAGTACCAGGAGGATGGACCCCAGGAAGGTTACGACAACTAGGATCATCTCCCATCGTCACATTTCCTGTGACCCCGAAGATGGAGCTTCACCTACGCTACCTTTATTATTACGTATTTCCGCTGCTTGAGTTGTATTAAGAACTGCATCATGAGAACACAATTTGTGTAAAACCTTATGTATGGTTTGTAATGGATGATGTACTGTGGTATCCAAATCTGTTATGTCTCACAAAAATTGTAATCCTGGGATTGCGATGTATGGCATAACAGGCATCTGGGATTAAAAATCCGGGTGTTGACACTTCTGGTCCAGCTGGACCTATTTGTTTCGTCGATTACTAGTCGTAGCACCCTCCCTGCGAGCACCTACAATCACCGTCATCGGCCGCCGTCATTTTCCCTGTTCTGACGACCAAATCCAGGCGGCGCCGCTACCCTTTGGCTCGCCTCGGCCTCCTCTCTCTAGCCAGCACACGCATGCACTCTAGCTCGCGCTCCTATGTCGTCCCCTTGTCGTTCTGTGTCTCACCAGCGTCGATGACATCACGGTGATGTCACCCTGGCATCAGCACACAGTCAGACCCGGTCAAACCCGGCCTAGGTCCCACCCTGCCCACGTGGAGGATGAGTTGGCCTAGGGCCCAACTGTCTGTCTTTGCGTCTAGCTATTGCTGCGGTGTAAAAAGTTTAACAATTTGGTTTAATAATTTCAGAAAAGGTTTAAATATTGTAAAATCAATAACTTATTCATATTAATTCATAAAAATACAAATAATATATCAAAATGTTCAGAAAAATGAGACCCATATATCTAAGCTATAATCATGCACTGATAACCAAATTTCATGACAAGTTAGTTAGAAGAACTAAATGAACCCCTCTCATATGCCTCCGAGATTTTTCCGGATTAGGGTTTGCACCCCTCGGAACCCCCATTAATTTGTCAAGCATGCCTTAGGAGTTAATTTCAATGCAATCTAACTTGTCATATCATCATACTTGATTGAGAATTGCATCAATGCCATGTGTTGATTGTTTCCCTTTCTTTTTGGTATTTGGTTCTTCTCCGGTAGAATACGATATCGAGATCGAGATTGAGATTGAAGACCGAGATCAACACCGTCGAAGCTCGAAGACCAATACTTGACCAACTTTAATCAATTCAAGTACTAGATGTCCAAAGCTCTGCTTTTTGCATATAAACTGGCAAAGGCAAGCGAATCCCCACACATACATATGAATCCTATGCTTTTAAAGTATTTCATTCTTGCCATGTGCATGCGATTCTAAAGTCTTTTTTCGATAGATAGACTAATCCTATCTGATGCATGTTTCCTTTATAGCCTATATTCCCTGATCCACTGCTCCTAGCATAACTAGGGTTTGGCTTGTGAAGCGTTGCTAGAGTTGTTACATCTGTTGTGCTTAGCCATGCTTAGTTGTTACCACTGATCCATCCGGTTGATGAATCAGAGCTGCGAATGAACCTAGTATGACATGATGACGTGGTATGATCAGAGATGGATAATAAACATGCTAAGGCTTGTATGGGAGGCCACGTGGGTTGTGGTTTTTGCAGTCCCATACTTGCCACCCTTAGGACCAGATGTTCTTGCCTCTTGAACTAAGACGAGCGTCTGACCACACGGGGCACAGAACCCCTCGACCAACTAACTTGCCGAGTAGATTCCATGAGTCACATAGTTCGGGCTTTTCATTCGACATACGCATCTTGATTGTTCTTGAATGGAGGTGAAGGAGGTGCATTCATAATAGGTAGTAAGCGAGGCCAGGAACAAGAGATGCCCGGCATCCATAATCTTGAACCCCGCACACATCATTAGGGACCGGCTTCGGGACTCGACCCGTTACGGCGGCATCTCCCTAGTGCGTGACTCATGGTCTCGGTGAAAGCAAGGTAAAGGTCGTGTCTAACCACCCTCTGCTGGCCTTCCAAGGAAGAGGGCTTATCTAGTGGTATTAAGAGAATGTTAGTATGTGTGGGTAAAGTTGTACACCCCTGTTGGGTTATTTATCTTTTCGAAGAGACGCGTCCACAGTTATGGACGACTTGGGAACGGACGTGAAGATCATAGAGAACTTGAACCTAATCGTAAAACTTGGCAAGTTGAGTAACGTGTGCTTAAGGATGCTTCCTCATGGGTATGAGGGGGTGATCCTAGATAGGTTCAGCTGATGACGATTCAGTGGATATCAAAAGATGATCAAAGCTAGAGTTACCGCTCTCTTATCCCCTTTTAAAATATTCTGATTAGTCGAGATTCTTATCCCTCTTGTTCTACAAAACAAAGATGGCTTTATGCAAAATAACTCCACCAGCCATAAGTCTTGCGGAGTACACCCTGTACTCACCCTTTCTTCATTGATACTTTTGCAGCAGGGTAAGTGTTACCATAGAAGATAAGTTCTTCACGGCATTGACGTCGACGAGTAGTTTGGAGTTCCCAGTCGGTAGTCTGGGATCTATGGATTGGACGTCATCGTTATGCTTCAGGCCTCTTATGCCATTTGTTAAGTTTGCTATACTTAATAGCATAATTTGCCTTCTGTTGTTTATTGTTTGTGGTCAGTTACCTCTGCTTGTAATATTTTGGTTCTTCGCTCAGTGATGAGCTTGATGTAATAATTTTTGTGTTGTAGGGTCACTATTGTGTTACCGATTCTCTCTCTGTACGCTTTCGAGATTAGGTTAGGTTTATGTTCAGACGAAGGTCTGGGATTTGTCTAGCCTTAATCCCGGGGGTGTCACAACCACCACCACTAATGAGGCCTCTAATGGAGCAGAATTTGCAGTACATGCAAATGATGCAAGAAAACCAAAACAAGTTCATGGAAGAGTTGTTGGGAAGAGCTGGAAACTAGAGAGCACCTAAAGGTGGAGGAGTGAGTCTTTCCGACTTCCAGAATGCAAGGCCGTTACCTTTTGCATCAGCCCCTGAACCAATGGATGCAGAAGATTGGCTAGAAGATACGGAGAGAAAGCTGAAGACTGTAGGTTGTAATGATGAGGAAAAGCTGAGGTATGCAACTCATATTTTGACAGGACCTGCGACATCATGGTGGGAAATCAGTTAGCCATGCAACAGCCAGGAAGAGAGTATACTTGGGAAGAGTTCAAGTAGAGGTTCCGTGAGTATCATGTTCTAGAAACTGTTATGGAGTTGAAGCAAAGGGAGTTTGAGGAGCTTTAGCAAGGTTATACTAGTGTCATGAAGTACATCCGGGAGTTTAGCCAGTTGTCTCATTATGCCAAAGATGAAGAGAGTACTGAAGAGAAAAGGAAGAAGCGTTTTCTGCGGGGGTTAAACCCATTCGTGAAGATGCAGCTGAGGTTGGCCAATAAACAAACTTTTCAGCAGTTACTGGATGCCGCCATCACTTTTGAACATGACTATAAGAATGTCCAAGAGGACCGAAGGAAGAGAGCCAAGAAAGAGACAAAGAGGATTCAAGCAAGTAAACCTAAACCCAAACTGGAGTTCAAACCCAGAAACAAAGCTTACAGCAACAATATCAATAACAATAACAAAGGCAATGGTGGAAATCAGTCCAATCCCCGGAGAAATGTTATTTGCAATAACTGTGGAATTCCAGGGCATTTCCAGAGAGAATGCAAAAAGCCAGTAGTTATTTGTTATGGTTGTGGGCAGAAAGGTCATATCAATCCTGATTGTCCGAATAAACCACCGGGTGGTTGGCCTACAAAGGGTGGAGTACAAGCTAGTGGAGGTAATGGACAGCCCAATCGAGGAGGAAATTATGTCAAGAACAACAGTGGCAAGAGGAACAGACCCACTGGGAAGTTGAATTGTGCAACCTTGGAGGAGGTGGATAACTCAAAGCATGCAGTAATAGGTACGCTCAATATCCTTACCAATCCCGGAAAAGTTCTATTTGATACTGGTGCAACTACTTAATTCATTTCTGAAGAATTCTATGATAAATTCGGGATTAGAAGGGCAACGTTAGAAAACAATATGACCGTGGTGACGGCAGGGGGAAATGTAGTTTGCGCCACATTAAACAAGATCAGGTTCTCGATCTGTAGTTGTACATACTTTGCAGACCTTTATGTGATTCCTTTGAAGGGAATTGGAGTAGTGTTGGGTATGGACTGGATGACTTGTCAACACCCGGATTTTTAATCCCAGATGCCTGTTATGCCATACCTCGCAATCCCAGGATTACCATTTTTGCGAGACATAACAGATTTGGATATCACATTACATCATCCATTACAAACCATACATAAGTTCTTACACAAATAAGGATCTCATGATCCAGTTCTTAATACAACTCAAGCAGCGGAATAACGTAATAATAAAAGTAGCATAGGGAAGCTCCATCTTCGGTGTCCCAGGCAATGCTGACGATGCGAGATGATCCTAGTTATCGTAACCTTCCTGGGTCCTTCATCCTGGTACTCCTCTTCATAGTCTGGCCACGGGAATAGCCAGGGACAAATCCATGAGTACTCTTTAAGTACTCGCAAACTAATACTAACAGTTAAAGGGGTTTTTGTAGTAGGACACTAAGCTCTAGGGTTGTTTTGAAAAAAACCATATTTACCTCTACTAAGTTCATAAGCAAGATACTAGTTGAAATTGTATAACACCTAAGTGGGAACTTGTATTTCATATCACAACTCTGTTGTGGTCAACTCAAAGTCTCAATTCATTTCACAAGTCATTTTGAAAACATCTGACGGGGGAACAGTATGGCCACTCCAACTGTTCATAACCGCGGACGCGGCTATTCGAATAGTTCGACACTCTACAGAGATTGTACACTTTCACCACAACATTCGATACATCCGCCAGGAACAAATCCTGAATTCACCATACTCAGTATGCGGATAATCAATCCTAACCTTTCCATTACATGCCCTAGTATAGGCACCTCTCCTGTGAGTTTGTCCTCCCAACCATGACCAGCTGTCATCTTGGGTACTGCACAGGGGGGACAATCTTCACAAGGTAGCCTCAGCTCAGACCTTGGCCGTGAGGGATACCATACTAAGGTATATAAGTTTCCAGTCAAGCCCTACCCAATTTTCGGGTATTGTGGTTGTACAGTAAAATTGGAATGGTATCGCATCCAGAAAACCATCAGTTTTATAAAGGGCTAAGGCTCATGACGCAACATTTTCATCACCAAAATCATCTGGTGTTTAGAAACACATGTCAAAACATTTCAGTAGAATGACTCATCATTCCAAGGTTTTCATAACCATTTTCACCAAGTATTCCCATCTAAAGTTGATCTGTAGGGGTCCCAACCTAATAAGGTAGAGTCCTCCTGTGTTTTACAATGCTAGTCCCTGGATCAATAGCTAGCATCCACAGTTTAGATGTAATATCAAGAAACAAAGGTCATAATATAACTTTATAACCAGGAATAACATAATTTTATTACATCTTACATAGCTCATTTGGCTATTACATTACATTGCAGCGGAATAACTATAATCATGGGTCCATCATCTTCAAAGTGCCACAGGCAGATGTTGGTTGTAGACTTTGTAATCCTAATCAAATAATCTTCACTAAAATCAATCAAACCTGCAACATACAAGTTACAGCCACAAAGGGTCAATACATTTGAATTGTATTGGCAAGTGATACTCTTAGTAGTATGGTGGAGTCTATCATCTATATGCATTTGGCTAAGTGGAGTTGAGGCTTGCATTGCTCAAAATAGATTTTTCCTTAACATTTTGAAAATAATAGTTTTGTCAAAAACTTTTCCAATGCTTCTCTCAATCAAAGACTGAAGATCCTTCTCGAGGCATCTACAAATCAAAGACTAAGTGCTTGGTAAAATCATTTTCCTCAATCCAAGATTTCAATATCCTTATATCAAGCCATCTTTCCATCAAAGATTGAAGAATACACACAATCCCTTGTTCACCCACAAGTTTTTATTTAGAAATTGGAATGATGAGATTCTTGATTGCTTCCATGTCTTGATGCTCAAATTGTCCTTTACCAGGACATGGCTAAGTACTTAGATTTTACACTCTGCAGGTGGTGCACTTTACCCACAAGACTTGGTTTCCCAAGACAAAATCTTTCGAAGCCTTCCCTTAGACCAAAATGGGACGCTCCAACCTATCAAACACTACCACCCACTGTCCATTTGGCTAAGTTCTTGCAACCTATATGATCATGGCAGAGCCCATATTGCCAAGTGGTTGCACTTGAAGCTTCTCAACATTTGACATCTCAAATCCCTTTGTTTCCTGGGTGGCATTCCACAAGTGAGATACACAATCCAAGCCTATGGCATTGTGAACCACTCAACCATTCTCCACCAAGCAAGCCCATTCCACCCAGGTGATTCATTAATTTAGTTGTTTTATTAAACAAAACTTAAGTCCTCAGACTTAGAATATTTTTCATAGTGTGAATATATATTCCACCCATATTTTCTATTAGCTAGGCTAAGCTTTGGTAGTAGTAGGAATCTTAACTTAGGAAAATCCTACTAAGGATTCATCTACAAGGTTTTCCTATAGCAAGATCTATACTTAGCAAAATCCATGCAAGTTTACTTAACAAAATCACTAATGCATAATAAAAGTATTGGGATAGAAAGTATGTAGCATCACTTGCCTTTTTGGAAGGAAATGTTAGTTCACTCCTTGATCTTGCTAGTATCACACTTCACTACAAGTCAAACAAGCAAACACAAATTCAATCCACATTCCAACCAAAGTCAAACAAACAATTATTCACACACACAAAGTAATGGAATCTAAGTCATGCATGGGAGCATGCACAAAATAGTTTTATTTTGCAAAGGGGTCTCTATGGGTTTCTAAACTTTGTAAGATCCAATTTGGTCATTTACCAAAGTGGCAAAGTCATTAGTAAGAGGGTTTTGTCCAAAAACTATTTTTAAATCCATTTATCATTTCATGTGGTGAAGAATGTTTTTATTAAGGCAAAACTCTTAAGTTGTTCACCAAATGAGTTGCTATTGCAAAACTTGGTGTTTTTGGGTCAGTAGGTTTGGTCCAAACTATTTTTCTCAAAGTTTCTTTTCCACAAACATTTTTATAATAAAAACTATTCCTTTTATTTGGCTAGAAAATGACTTAGTCAAGTAATCTAACCTAAATTTTACAAAAATCATTTCTAACACCAAGTGTTGGTTCCTAGGGTCAGTAAGGTCATAACAAACCAATTTGCAAAGGTTTTATCCTTAAATTCAATTTTATACAATTTTTATACTCTAAAGAAGTATACAAATGAATCTGTAAATTCAAACAAGCTATCAGATACTATTTGTCAAACTAAGGCCATGGTTGGCTAGGGCTTGTTCTCCTGAATCCATTGATATAAAATTTGTCAAATTTGGACGTATGGATCAAAAGATATAAGGGTTTGAAAATGGCATTTAAATCTGTTTTCAAAAATCTGTTTTATAACATCTCTGGCCACGTGTCTGATTCCCATTGGTTCATACCGGTTCAGTGTGGATAGCTGGTGTGGGTCGCACGATTCACATAAAACGGACGGTGTGGATTCATCAAGGCTTGAGCTAGGCTGGAGGCTTGGCTCACGGCGTGTGGCTCGGCTAGGCGCGGCTCTGTCTAATCGTGTCCGTCGAAGTGAGATCGAAGGGTGGGGAGCAGGGTGCCGCTCACGGGTGGCTCAGTCACGGCGATGATGAGGACGGGCGCTCGGGATGTGTCTGGCGAGGTTACGTGGTTCCTGAAGACGTTGGAGACGGAGACGATGCGCAGAATTTCTGGGCAAGGCCAGTGGCGTTGGAGCGGTGTCCGTTTGCTTCCTGGAATGGTTCCTATGGGCGGCCGGAGTCGTGCTTGTGGCGTCGCTTGCGGATGTTGTCGTCGGAGGTGAGGTTTGAGGGCGTGCTGAGGCAAACAAACCAGGCGGTTAGCTGCGTACGGTACTGAGGGTCACAGTAGTGTCACGGATAGGTGCTGGGGAAGTCTGTACTCACCGGGAAATCTCGTCGGAGAAGGAACGGACGGCGGCGCTGCAGATCGTCGTCGTTGGCGAGGATAGAGGGCGTCCGCGGTCGAATGGGTGATACGGGGAGGAAGGTCTGGGAGTGGGGAGGCTGCCAGGGTGCTCGGGGAGGCAGGAGAGGGCGTGTGTTGGCCGAAATCGGTGAGGAGGGTCGCCGGAGACAGAGGAGGTGCAGAAGGAAATTAGAGCAGCCTGGTGGCGTGTCGGGAGGAATCGAGGGGAGAGAGGAGAGGGTGCCGTTTTAAGGTGCGTGGTCTCTGGGTGAGTTAAGCTGGTCATCACGGATTAATCGACATCAATGGCGGAGCGACGTTGAGGAGGAGGAAGAAGCGGCTGCAGGTGTGGACGATGTCTGACGAAGAGGTGGGGTCCACCACGGTCGGTGGGAAAAGAGGAAGAGGAGGTCCACCGTCGGTTGCCTCGTGGGTTGTTTCAGGTGAGGAAAAGCAGTTCGGGAGAAAGAATAGGAGCTGGGCTAGATGGGCTAGGTGGGGTTGGGCTGGAGTTGTTGGTCATCCACTTTCATTTTTTTTATTCAAGATCCTTTTCTTTTATATTTCAATTCTGTTTTGAATTTCCAATCAAACAAATCTCACCCAAATCAATCCAAACAATCATTCAGTTTGTAAATTTGAATTTGATTTTGTTTATCAACATAAACCAAATCTCAAAATAAAATAAAATAATATCCTTATTTATTTTAGGATCCATTTAATAGTTAAATAAAATGGATCACTAGTTATTTAATAAAATAGGGTTTGATTTTTATTAATAAAATTTCCATTTGAAATCTAATTATTTTCATAATCAAACCAGTAGGTTTTATTTGAAAATAAGGATGCTTGGAAATCTTGTTTTAAAATAAAATAACCTTTTATTTTAGGTTCCATTTATAATTAAATAAATGGTCCTTAGATAATAATCCATTTAGGATTTGTTTATTTGGTTCAAATAATTCATATTGAATTATTTGGAAAGTATTCAAAGTGATTTATTAATCATATAAGATTGGGTAATTGTTTTAATTCCAAATATCATTTTCTCATGTATTTTTATTTAGAGATTTGTCCTTATTTAAAATAGGGATAGAATGGTTATTTCCATTTTATTTTATTTGGAATATTCTTTATTTCATATTTTTATTTGAATTGGGATTAATCATCACTCCATTTACTTCATGGATTAGGCCAAGATTTGATTTGGTCTAAATATTCTTTATTAATATTTTCATCTTTGTCTTATGAAATCCATATCTTTTTATTTAGAGATCCAAACTTGGTGATTCCAATTTATGAAAACTTATTTATTATTTGTTTATACTTTTGATTCCTTTTAGGATCTATTGTACTCCACTTGGTATGGGTTTTTGTTAAGGCTTTAATAGCTTTGGAAATTCAATTCACTTATCTTTTTTATATTCATAAGATTTTGTTTATGGTTCCATCTATAATTTAAATAAAATGGACCATGGTTTATTAATCAAATAGGGTTTGGTTCATTTAATAAAATCCTCATTTGAAATCCTAATGCTTTCAAAATCCAATCAGTAGGTTTTATTTGGAAATAAAGAATATTTGGAAAATTTGTTTAAAACAAAATAACCTTTTATTTTAGAGTCCTTTATTAATTAAATAACATAGACTTTCATTGTTAAATCAACTTGGGTTTGTTCTATTGAGAATATTTATTTTAAAATCTAAAATAAAGCCAAAACATTTTAGTAGGTTTTAATTAAGAGAATTAAATACTTAGAAAACTTATTTAAAATAATTTAACAAGCTTTGATGTTTAAATTAAATTGGTAAAACTTCTTAGTTAAATAAAATTGGATATTAAATCCTTATTAATTTATTTTAAATAAACCTTTGCTAAATTTATTTAGAATAAAATGTTTTAATTCCAAAAGTTTGGTCAAGGTTTAATTTTCCTTTATTTAATAATCTTTATTTATAAAACTTCTATTTCATTTGAAAACAAATCTTTTCATTTAATTGTTTCAAAATAGTATTTCCAAATGTTTTTATTTTCCTTTTATTAAATGTTTATCTTTTAAATCTCTTGAGGTTTATTTTAATTCAAATGGGTTTGAAGTTCCAATTGTATTCAAAAAGTTTCTTCTGGCTCTAAAAATCAACAAAGTTTTATTTTATTAATTTATTTTCACATTACAAGATTTGGAAAATCTTGGGATGTGACAGGCTACCACCCTTAAAATAAATCTCGTCCCGAGATTTGGGGAGGTTAGGGTTACAAGCAAGTTCAAATCAACTAGGGTACTACCACCCTTAAAAATTTTCATACAAAAATTACACATTGTCCTTCTTGGGATCCTTGGAAAACTTTCTCTAAGCAAACAGTTGCATGGTGACCTTGGTTTCCATTCTTGACTCATGGGCCAAGGTTGAGCTTCTCCATAGGCTTGTTCAACTTGTTCTTCATCCTTTCTGGACAGTTGCTTGCATAGTGTCCTGGATTCTTGCAGTTGAAGCAATTAATGTCTTTGAGTTCTTTACGTTGCTCTTGTGGGCAAGTTGCTACAAAGTGACCTGGTTCATTACAGTTGTTACACCATACTTGGTCAATTCCTTTATTCTTTATGTTCTCTGGGCATCCACTAGAGTAGTGTCCCATTTCCTTACATTTACGACATTGTACAAGGCTCATGTCTTGCTTGGGCTTCTTGATTTTCCTTGATCCTTTGAATTGGGTTGTCTTGTTTGGAAGTAGTAGTGGTCCTTTCCCTTTGGTAGACTTGGATCCTTCTTGTTTCCTTTGTTCTACCATGGCATAGATAGGACATAGGCCAGGAGTATGATCACTTCCTTCACAAAGATAGCAAGTAGCTTGAGAGGTAGGGCATTCTCCAACAGGATGGTCTTCGTCACAATTGGGGCATTGTCCTTCATGCTCCTTGGAAGTATGATCCTTGTCTCCACAAATATTGCAAGCTGGGGCTCCATCTAGAACAACATTCTTGTCATCCTTGCTATCATACTCTTTTCTAGGATAATTTTCCTCCATGCTAATCATTTGATTAGTCACCTTAAGCATCAATTGGGACTGTTCCTCTAAAAACCTTTGTAGTGCTGGATCTTTATTACTATTGTTGGCTAGGAACTGAGCTGTCAATTGGTTCAATTGATGTTGAGTTGCTATGAGTTCTCCCAGGCTGTCAGCTTGGTTGGTGTTGGTGTCATCAACCTTGGAGTCCTTTGGGGTAGTCATCTGTTTGGGGTTGAATTGAGATTTAGAATAGGCAAAATATTTCTAAGGAAAAATTTCTAATCACACACATCACAATTCACACAAGCAATGTGCAAGCAATCACAAACCAACACTTCACTCAAACAACAAAGTTCAAGCACATACTTAGGCAACAAAGTATTTTTGTTACACCACATAAGTTGGTGGTTTTGTCTTAGCTAAAATTTGGTGGTCCATCTATATGGTTTACTTGTGATCTTTCCTTCCTTCTTGGTTGCTTCTTCTTACATGAGATCATGGTTCCTTGGGAAAACTCCTTGGTCACAAAACTTCAAGTGGTGTAGGCTTCTTCTAACTTTTGCATTCCCTCGGTCTCTAAATCTTGAGCAATATTTCCTTGTTTCACTTGTAGTCCTTAGTAGTTTCCAAGTTGGAAGTCCTTGGTGTTCATGCTGAAGATGTTGAAGTCATTAGAGTTGAAGATGTTGAAGAAGTCCTTTGCACATGGTGTAGTCTTTGGCCATGGGTAGGTTTTTCCATCAAGTTTGAAATAGAAGAGAAGTAGAGTTGAAACCAAAATGGTTGAGGAAAGAGTTTACAAGTGTTTTGTAAATAAGTTTTTGGAACAAAATAACTCCTATTTTTCTAAGGGTTTTTGTCCAATCCTAGGGTTTACAAATCCTACAGGCAACACAATGCTCTGATACCATCTGTAGGGGTCCCAACCTAATAAGGTAGAGTCCTCCTGTGTTTTACAATGCTAGTCCCTGGATCAATAGCTAGCATCCACAGTTTAGATGTAATATCAAGAAACAAAGGTCATAATATAACTTTATAACCAGGAATAACATAATTTTATTACATCTTACATAGCTCATTTGGCTATTACATTACATTGCAGCGGAATAACTATAATCATGGGTCCATCATCTTCAAAGTGCCACAGGCAGATGTTGGTTGTAGACTTTGTAATCCTAATCAAATAATCTTCACTAAAATCAATCAAACCTGCAACATACAAGTTACAGCCACAAAGGGTCAATACATTTGAATTGTATTGGCAAGTGATACTCTTAGTAGTATGGTGGAGTCTATCATCTATATGCATTTGGCTAAGTGGAGTTGAGGCTTGCATTGCTCAAAATAGATTTTTCCTTAACATTTTGAAAATAATAGTTTTGTCAAAAACTTTTCCAATGCTTCTCTCAATCAAAGACTGAAGATCCTTCTCGAGGCATCTACAAATCAAAGACTGAAGTGCTTGGTAAAATCATTTTCCTCAATCCAAGATTTCAAGATCCTTATATCAAGCCATCTTTCCATCAAAGATTGAAGAATACACACAATCCCTTGTTCACCCACAAGTTTTTATTTAGAAATTGGAATGATGAGATTCTTGATTGCTTCCATGTCTTGATGCTCAAATTGTCCTTTACCAGGGACATGGCTAAGTACTTAGATTTTACACTCTGCAGAGGTGGTGCACTTTACCCACAAGACTTGGTTTCCCAAGACAAAATCTTTCAGAAGCCTTCCCTTAGACCAAAATGGACGCGCTCCAACCTATCAAACACTACCACCCACTGTCCATTTGGCTAAGTTCTTGCAACCTATATGATCATGGCAGAGCCCATATTGCCAAGTGGTTGCACTTGAAGCTTCTCAACATTTGACATCTCAAATCCCTTTGTTTCCTGGGTGGCATTCCACAAGTGAGATACACAATCCAAGCCTATGGCATTGTGAACCACTCAACCATTCTCCACCAAGCAAGCCCATTCCACCCAGGTGATTCATTAATTTAGTTGTTTTATTAAACAAAACTTAAGTCCTCAGACTTAGAATATTTTTCATAGTGTGAATATATATTCCACCCATATTTTCTATTAGCTAGGCTAAGCTTTGGTAGTAGTAGGAATCTTAACTTAGGAAAATCCTACTAAGGATTCATCTACAAGGTTTTCCTATAGCAAGATCTATACTTAGCAAAATCCATGCAAGTTTACTTAACAAAATCACTAATGCATAATAAAAGTATTGGGATAGAAAGTATGTAGCATCACTTGCCTTTTTGGAAGGAAATGGTAGTTCACTCCTTGATCTTGCTAGTATCACACTTCACTACAAGTCAAACAAGCAAACACAAATTCAATCCACATTCCAACCAAAGTCAAACAAACAATTATTCACACACACAAAGTAATGGAATCTAAGTCATGCATGGGAGCATGCACAAAATAGTTTTATTTTGCAAAGGGGTCTCTATGGGTTTCTAAACTTTGTAAGATCCAATTTGGTCATTTACCAAAGTGGCAAAGTCATTAGTAAGAGGGTTTTGTCCAAAAACTATTTTTAAATCCATTTATCATTTCATGTGGTGAAGAATGTTTTTATTAAGGCAAAACTCTTAAGTTGTTCACCAAATGAGTTGCTATTGCAAAACTTGGTGTTTTTGGGTCAGTAGGTTTGGTCCAAACTATTTTTCTCAAAGTTTCTTTTCCACAAACATTTTTATAATAAAAACTATTCCTTTTATTTGGCTAGAAAATGACTTAGTCAAGTAATCTAACCTAAATTTTACAAAAATCATTTCTAACACCAAGTGTTGGTTCCTAGGGTCAGTAAGGTCATAACAAACCAATTTGCAAAGGTTTTATCCTTAAATTCAATTTTATACAATTTTTATACTCTAAAGAAGTATACAAATGAATCTGTAAATTCAAACAAGCTATCAGATACTATTTGTCAAACTAAGGCCATGGTTGGCTAGGGCTTGTTCTCCTGAATCCATTGATATAAAATTTGTCAAATTTGGACGTATGGATCAAAAGATATAAGGGTTTGAAAATGGCATTTAAATCTGTTTTCAAAAATCTGTTTTATAACATCTCTGGCCACGTGTCTGATTCCCATTGGTTCATACCGGTTCAGTGTGGATAGCTGGTGTGGGTCGCACGATTCACATAAAACGGACGGTGTGGATTCATCAAGGCTTGAGCTAGGCTGGAGGCTTGGCTCACGGCGTGTGGCTCGGCTAGGCGCGGCTCTGTCTAATCGTGTCCGTCGAAGTGAGATCGAAGGGTGGGGAACAGAGGGTGCTGGCTCACCGGGTGGCTCAGGTCACCGGCGATGATGAGGACGGCGGCGACGCTCGGGATGTGTACGAAGGCGAGGTTCTGGTGGTTCCTGAAGACGTTGGAGACGGAGACGATGCGCAGAATTTCTGGGCAAGGCCAGTGGCGTTGGAGCGGTGTCCGTTTGCTTCCTGGAATGGTTCCTATGGGCGGCCGGAGTCGTGCTTGTGGCGTCGCTTGCGGATGTTGTCGTCGGAGGTGAGGTTTGAGGGCGTGCTGAGGCAAACAAACCAGGCGGTTAGCTGCGTCTGATCGAGGGTCACTGAGTGTCACGGATAGGTGCCGGGAAGTCTCAGACCACCGGGAAATCTCGTCGGAGAAGGAACGGACGGCGGCGCTGCAGATCGTCGTCGTTGGCGAGGATAGAGGGCGTCCGCGGTCGAATGGGTGATACGGGGAGGAAGGTCTGGGAGTGGGGAGGCTGCCAGGGTGCTCGGGGAGGCAGGAGAGGGCGTGTGTTGGCCGAAATCGGTGAGGAGGGTCGCCGGAGACAGAGGAGGTGCAGAAGGAAATTAGAGCAGCCTGGTGGCGTGTCTGGGGAGGAATCTGAGGGGAACGAGAGAGGAGAGGGTGCCGTTTTAAGGTGCGTGGTCTCTGGGTGAGTTAAGCTGGTCATCAACGCGGATTAATCGACATCAATGGCGGCAGAGCGACGTTGAGGGAGGAGGAAGAAACGGCTGCGCGGGTGTGGACGATGTACAGAAGAGGTGGGGTCCACCGGTCAGTGGGAAAAGAGGAAGAGGGAGGGTCCACCAGTCAGTTGCCTCGTGGGTTGTTTCAGCGGTGAGGAAAACGGTTCGGGGAGAAAGAATAGGAGCTGCGCTAGATGGGCTAGGTGGGCTGAAGTTGTTGGGTCTGTCCACTTTCATTTTTTTTATTCAGTATCCTTTTCTTTTATATTTCTGAATTCTGTTTTGAATTTCCAATCAAACAAATCTCACCCAAATCAATCCAAACAATCATTCAGTTTGTAAATTTGAATTTGATTTTGTTTATCAACATAAACCAAATCTCAAAATAAAATAAAATAATATCCTTATTTATTTTAGGATCCATTTAATAGTTAAATAAAATGGATCACTAGTTATTTAATAAAATAGGGTTTGATTTTTATTAATAAAATTTCCATTTGAAATCTAATTATTTTCATAATCAAACCAGTAGGTTTTATTTGAAAATAAGGATGCTTGGAAATCTTGTTTTAAAATAAAATAACCTTTTATTTTAGGTTCCATTTATAATTAAATAAATGGTCCTTAGATAATAATCCATTTAGGATTTGTTTATTTGGTTCAAATAATTCATATTGAATTATTTGGAAAGTATTCCAAGTGATTTATTAATCATATAAGATTGGGTAATTGTTTTAATTCCAAATATCATTTTCTCATGTATTTTTATTTAGAGATTTGTCCTTATTTAAAATAGGGATAGAATGGTTATTTCCATTTTATTTTATTTGGAATATTCTTTATTTCATATTTTTATTTGAATTGGGATTAATCATCACTCCATTTACTTCATGGATTAGGCCAAGATTTGATTTGGTCTAAATATTCTTTATTAATATTTTCATCTTTGTCTTATGAAATCCATATCTTTTAATTTAGAGATCCAAACTTGGTGATTCCAATTTATGAAAACTTATTTATTATTTGTTTATACTTTTGATTCCTTTTAGGATCTATTGTACTCCACTTGGTATGGGTTTTTGGTAAGGCTTTAATAGCTTTGGAAATTCAATTCACTTATCTTTTTATATTCATAAGATTTTGTTTATGGTTCCATCTATAATTTAAATAAAATGGACCATGGTTTATTAATCAAATAGGGTTTGGTTCATTTAATAAAATCCTCATTTGAAATCCTAATGCTTTCAAAATCCAATCAGTAGGTTTTATTTGGAAATAAAGAATATTTGGAAAATTTGTTTAAAACAAAATAACCTTTTATTTTAGAGTCCTTTATTAATTAAATAACATAGACTTTCATTGTTAAATCAACTTGGGTTTGTTCTATTGAGAATATTTATTTTTAAAATCTAAAATAAAGCCAAAACATTTTAGTAGGTTTTAATTAAGAGAATTAAATACTTAGAAAACTTATTTAAAATAATTTAACAAGCTTTGATGTTTAAATTAAATTGGTAAAACTTCTTAGTTAAATAAAATTGGATATTAAATCCTTATTAATTTATTTTAAATAAACCTTTGCTAAATTTATTTAGAATAAAATGTTTTAATTCCAAAAGTTTGGTCAAGGTTTAATTTTCCTTTATTTAATAATCTTTATTTATAAAACTTCTATTTCATTTGAAAACAAATCTTTTCATTTAATTGTTTCAAAATAGTATTTCCAAATGTTTTTATTTTCCTTTTATTAAATGTTTATCTTTTTAAATCTCTTGAGGTTTATTTTAATTCAAATGGGTTTGAAGTTCCAATTGTATTCAAAAAGTTTCTTCTGGCTCTGAAAATCAACAAAGTTTTATTTTATTAATTTATTTTCACATTACAAGATTTGGAAAATCTTGGGATGTGACATGATCAAGTTTTATGCTTAGCACTAGCATCTACAGGTGGGGTAAGTACTAATGAAGGGTGGTAATCAAGTGGAGATTAATTAAGTTCAATATCATGCCTTAGGATGACATCAAGATTATCTAGCTTAGGACAAATTTTATGCTCTTTATGCAACCTTCAATTATCTTTCTAGAATCTACAATACACTTAAGTAAACTCTAAGAAAGAGCTTTGATAAAGAAATAAAGTATAAAGCTTGCAAGTAAAACTAGGATTGGGTATCATCAAAGGTGTCCAACCAAGCATGCTTAGTGCATTGCATAGGTTATCTAACTTTCATAATTGCAAGTGTTAGCTTGCATAGGTCAACTTGATTAGTAAGGCTTGCTAAAGTAGAGTATCTTGCAAGTGTTAGCTTGCCTTGTGCGGAGCAGTGGTTGAAGTTCTCCTCGGCTTCTTCTTTGTAGTATCCTCCTTCCTCCTCGTATCCTTGGTTGGTACTAGCGTCTATAAATAAGTACGAGGTACACAATCACCAAACAATACTTAACTATTTTCAATCATCACACAAAGGTGTTCTATAGATGATCTAGCATCATCACTAACATTAGAAGAATAAAGCATTTGTCTTATTTATTTTAAATTGAGAAAAGTAATTTCTACTCATTGAAAAACTACTTAAGATTTAATATTCTCCAACTCAAACATGGGATCATGTTGACACATGTCATCACCACATATTTCAGTACATGGGAATGTGATTTAAAGTGGTGTCACAATTTAATAAGGTTTAACCTTTTATTTAAATTAAATAAAGTGACAAGAAATGCCTATGTGGCATTCTTTTATCACTTGAACAT
The DNA here is from genome assembly GCA_030063025.1 of Avena longiglumis. Taxonomy (NCBI): domain Eukaryota; kingdom Viridiplantae; phylum Streptophyta; class Magnoliopsida; order Poales; family Poaceae; genus Avena; species Avena longiglumis. The sequence continues at coordinate 416,361,081 of CP125978.1, read as the reverse complement.
TATTTCTATAAGTAAACCCAAATGTTTTTATATATTCTGAAAGGTATGATCAAATGTGATTTTTGAGAGTTGGAATCAACTCAAAAGCTATTATGGTTGAAATTTCAAAAATGTTTGAATGCAGAAAAGCTTCTGACTTGTTATTTTTACCAGGGTTGATCTACAGATCCAAATGATTTGAATCCAACGGGCTTAGATTAAACATTTCAAAACCTTTCTAACCAAATTGGTTTCATGCAATTTGGTTCACTAAATCGAGTTGGGTTGATTTTTGAAACTAGGTACAGAACTGAGTTTGAATGAAAATAGAAAAAGCTAAATTCAAACGAGTGGGCTGCGCGGGAAGTGTTATTGGGCCGGCCAAGTGTCACTCCGCGGCGCGGGGCTCAGCTGACAGGGGGTCTACTGGTCAGTGGCTTATAAAATGCGAAGAGGTATGGGGAGATGTGGTGCGTTGGATTAGAAGTGAGATCAACGGTTGAGGGTCGTCGTCGACGATGAACAGGTCACCGGCGAGCTCGAACCCTAGAGGCTCAGTGGGGTTACTAGGGGGCATACCGGGGCTCCAGTGACGACGATGAGGCGAGCAAACGACGAAGTCGACAATGACGAACTCAGGGATGGTCGCGGTAGCTCCGGGGGTGGTCGAAATCAACGGCTCCCTTCTTCTCCAGAGGCGGCCTGCTTCAGTGCAATTCCGGCGAGCTTCTGCTCCTTGTGCTCCGGCTAAGGGATGGAATGGTCAGTGAGGTGAGGGGAGTGAGATGGTGTGAATAAATCGAGCGGGGGTCGTCTCCTTTTATAGGCTCGATGGCGAAACCGAGAGGGATGGGCAGGCGACGGTTGCGAAACGGCTATGGGCGGCTAGAGGCATGGCCGAGGTTGGCGATCAACGGGCGGTCTCCTGGCGATGCTCTAGAGCTTAAATGCACGTGTAGGGGCGGTGGCAAATGGTCAGTAACGCGCGATGCTCTACGAGGCAGAGGCGGCGAACTCTGCAGCGATCGGTGGCTACGGGGTACGAGCGGTGAAACGATCATGTCTGGTGGTCTCCTGGGACGGTGGGTTGCATGCTAGCGGGTGGCGAGGGCTCGAGGTGGTCGGGTTGCGTGGGAACGGCGCGTGCTCTGCGGTGCGTGTTGGCATGGTCGACAGCGGCACGGGAGCGGCGTTCCTGGCGGTTCTGGGCTCTGTCTTCGAGCTAGGGCTGGTCGAGAGGGGGCGGTGAGGCATGGGCTACCTCCCAGACAAGGTTGGAACGGCTAGTTCTTCTACTAGCTTGATGTCCACACTGGGGTGACATGGGTGCTCTCGGCCTGCTCACCATTGATGACAATGGCCAGCTTACAGTGGTGCTAGAGGTTAGTTAAGGTTGCTAGATGATCTACTAAGGCTAGCTGTAACCAGAGAGGGGACGAGGTTGACCCAAAACACTGCTCAACATAGTGTTTTTGATTTTGTTGATTTGCATCTACAACCTGTTGATGAAATGGCCGCATGAACTTGAGTTTTGAATTTTGAAAGAGTTTTGGTGGGTGTGCTAGGCATGTACTGGGGAATCTGTGGATGCCTAGGTTTTGAAAATTGAGCTGGTTTGAGTGGTTTTTGAAATAGTGGGATCTTCCCATATGAGATAGATTCAATTTTAAACTGTCATTTAAACTTAGCATTTGAATGTTTTTGGATGATCATAAAGTGGGCCTTGGTACCTTGTTATGAGTACTATCAAGGGGTGCAAAGATCCATACATGTTTCTGTTAAGTTCTGAAAGTTAAGGATAGCCAAAGTAGGCATGGGAGTTAATTTGTCCAAAGTGACCATTCACTTAATTTATTTCTTTTCACTTGTTTGTCTTTGGTAAAAGTTTGGGGATTGTTTAGATGATGTTTATTTCACCTAAGAATAATTTTACAAGCAAAGAAACACAGAATCATGGCAATTCAAAAGAATCCAAATTTTAATACACACACATGTGAATGCTTTCATATTTTTATTTGGAAAAGTTTTTGTTAACCCTAATTTTGATTATTAGAGTTTGATGATCCAATTTTAATATTTTTGAGATGTTACATGACTGAACATGGGGCTCAGATCAATTGTGAGGATAAAACTGTCCCAATCAAGACTCCAAGTGGAGCAAGGATAGTTTATCAAGCTGATAAGCACAGTCATATCATGGCATATCTTCAGTTGAATTCAACGAAAGAGGTCAAGTTGGAGGATATTCCTGTAGTAAATGAGTTTCAAGATGTTTTTCCAGCATAATTACCAGGAATGCCACCAGATCGGGAAATAGAGTTCACTATTGATTTAATTTCGGGTACATCACCAATTGCTCAAGCACCATACAAGATGGGTCCAAAGGAATTAAAAGAACTAAAAGAGCAAATTGATGAGTTATCCAGGAACGGATTTATTCAAGAAAGTGTGTCACCATGGGGAACTCCGGTGATCTTTGTAGATAAAAGAGATGGAGGAAGAAGGATGTGTGGGGACTATAGAAATCTCAACAATGTTACCATCAAGAATAAGTATCCATTGCCTAGAATTCAGGATCTGTTTGATCAAGTTAAAGGAGCAGGAGTATTTTCCAAGATTGATCTAAGATCCGGATACCACCAGATAAAAATCAAACTGGAAGATGTTCTGAAGACAACATTTGTCTCAACGTATGGACACCATGAGTATCTTGTCATACCGTTTGGTTTGACCAATGCACCAGCAATATTCATGAATCTGATGAAAAAGATCTTCATGCCATACTTGGAAAAGTTTGTCATAGTGTTTATTGATGATATTTTGATATATTCCAAGGATAAGGAAGAGCATGATAATCATTTGAGAATAGCATTGCAGATCCTAAGAGAACACAAGATTTATGCTAAGTTCAGCAATTGTGAATTCTGGCTACATGAGGTAGAATTCCTAGGTCATGTGATCAGTAAGGATGGGATTGTTGTAAATACATCCAAAGTTCAATCAGTATTAGAATGGACTGCACCAATCAATGTGAAACAAATTCGAGGTTTCTTGGGTATGGCTAGTTTATCAGAGGTTCATTGAAGGTTTCTCCAAGATAGTTGGACCAATGACCAAATTGTTAAGGAAGAATACACCATTCATCTGGGATGAGAAGTGTGAAGCAAGCTTTCAGGAGTTAAAGACTAGATTAACCACCGCTCCAATTTTAGCAGTTCCTGAAATAGGGAAGGACTTTACAGTATACTGTGATGCATCTAAAGAAGGTTTGGGTTGTGTGTTAATGTAAGATCATAAAGTAATTGCTTACGGATCCAGACAACTAAAACCACATGAAGTTAATTATCCAACCCATGATTTGGAATTAGCAACATTAGTCTTTGCTTGAAAGGATGGAGGCATTTTCTTTATGGAGCAAGGTGTGAGTTATACACTGACCACAAAAGTCTCAAATGATTCTTCACTCAAAAGGAATTGAATATGAGACAGATGCGTTGGTTAGAGCTGATTAAAGATTATGATCTTACAATTAATTATACCCCTGGAAAAGCAAATGTTGTAACAGATGCTTTAAGTCGAAAGAGCGCAGATATTCAGCCTAGCAATTGGGAGCTACCAAAAGAGTTCCAGATGGATTTGGAAAGATTAGAGCTTCAATTCATAAGAACAGAGACTCTTGGAGGATTATCTACTATGCAGGTAGTTGTAGAACAGAATAGTGATCTCAAGCACGAAATTTTTAGACATCAAGCATAAGATCTTTTTATTGCTGAAGAAATTCGGAGGATATCTCAAGGACAAGCATCCGTTTTTCGCTTAGGAGATTATGGATCTTTATGGTTCCAAGATCGCCTTTGTGTTCTAGATGTGTCAGAAATCCGTGAAGTGGTACTTCGAGAGGCACATGAGACACCATATTCCATTCATCCAGGAAGTACCAAGATGTACATGGATTTGAAAGAATTGTTCTAGTGGAATAACATGAAAAGAGACATTGAAAAATATGTGTTAGAATGCCATACTTGTCAAAGGGTAAAGGCTGAACATCAAAGTCCAGCAGGACCATTACAACCCTTGGAAATTCCAGAGTGGAAATGGGAGGAAATTGGTACGGACTTCATCACGGGATTACCCATGACACCTAAACGGAAAGATATGATATGGGTGATTATTGATAGACTCACTAAAAGTGCACATTTTATTCCGGTGAATCAGAAAGATAATGTCGGGAAATTATTAGAAGTTTATATTAAAGAGATAGTAAGTAAACACGTAGTGCCCAAGAAGATCGTAACCGATAGAGGATATGTGTTTACTTCAGCATTTTGGAAACAATTACATGAAGCACTTGGTTCAAGGTTGGATTTTAGCACTGCCTATCATCCCGGAACTGGGGGTCAGACTGAAAGAACCAATAAAATACTGGAAGACATGCTTAGGGCTTGTGCATTAGATTTTGGAGGTTCGTGGGAAGATCATCTACCATTGGCAGAATTTTCCTACAATAACAGCTATCAGAGTAGTATGAAATCAGCTCCATATCAAGTATTTTATGGAAGGAAATGTAGATCACCAATATGTTGGTCTGATCCTGGGAGTAGCAAAGAATTTGCGCCAGACTATATCAAGTAAAGGCAAGATATCATCGATGTAATCAAGGATAGATTAAAAATAGTTCAAAGTAGGCAGAAAAGTTATGCTGATCTACGTCGAAGGTCATGGCATCCTGAAGTAGGAGATATGGTATATCTCAAAGTAATCCCAATGAAAGGAATTAAGAGATTCGGAGTTAAAGGAATATTAAGTCCTAGATATATAGGGCCATTCAAGGTACTAAGTCAGAACAGGACCATAGCTTATGCTTTAGAGTTACCATCAAGATTGGCTCAAGTTCACAATGTTTTCCATGTGTCACAACTCCTGAAATGTCTTAAGGTTCCAGATGATGCAGTTACACATCAAGAGGTGGAATTACATGCAGACTTAACATGTGTTGAGAAACCTTGTAAAATTCAGGAAGAGAACTGGAAAAGTTTAAGAAATAGGGCAATAAAATATTGTAAGGTATAGTGGGAGCATCACCCGAGAGAGAAGTCACATGGGAGAAAGAGGATGACTTAAGAGAATCCTATCTAGAACTATTCAGGTACACTTCGGCAAACTTCAGGATGAAGTTTAATTTAAGGGGGGAGTCTGTAACATCCCAGCATTTAGGAACCAACGAAGGGTAGATTTAGGAATTTGTGCATATGCATGCGTTCATCTGTAAAATGTGGGTAAATTTTTCGCCAAATAAAAACCTAAAGTGATCAGAGTTTCTTTCACTCTCTAAGTGTAGGAATAGCTCTGGAGAGTGATTGTTATAAATTTTGACATGATCTTTATGAATTCGTATGTTATGGGGGAAAAGAATTTGAATTCAAATTTGAACTTTGAGTTTATATTTTAAAGTTAGGAATTGATATTTTACAATGAATTCTAAAATGATTTAGTAATATTATTCAATTTAATCAAGAAATAATAAATAGGAATAGAAATTCTAAATAAAGAAATCCAATTGAGAAATGAATCTTTTATTCCTTATCTTTATTCCATGAATAAATTACAAAGATTAACTCATGGAGTTAATAAAGATTCATTACAGTAAGGAAATTACAAAAAGAGAAAGATGTATATATGAATAAATTATTACAAAAGAATGAAATCAATATTATAAAGGAATCTATTTATCTAAGTAATCCTATACTAAATCTTTAATCTCTAGATCTTGTACCTGCAAAATAAAGAACAAACAAAAAGGAAAATGAAAGTTAAATTATTAATTTTACTCTTAGTAGAGAGTAGTGAGTTGAACTGCTCAAGATTACATCATTGAGTAATTATATAGGGGCAAGTTTCACCAATATGAATGAATTTGATATTTCGTAATAAATAAGCCATAAGTACAATGATCACAACCAGTAAAAGGGGCAAGTTTCACCAGGCAGGTTAATAGTAAAAAGATCAAAGTGAGAGACACCTCAGTGATCTGATCCACAATCATGTACCAGACACACAGGCAGCACAATCACCAATTGCATGGTGAGTGTTGTCGACACAGCAACTGAAGCTCACACAAGTAAAGGAACAAGCACAGCCATGGGCAGCCACTAGTTCGTCTTTGCATTTCCAACACCCACCAAGAACACTCAGCTTCAAAAAGCTAAGCAAACCACTAGCCAGAACTACACACCATATCAACCAAGCATCACCAGATGGTGACATTAGGAGGGGGTGGATCAGGTGGAAATCAAGGTCAAGTTGTAGGAGCTAGGAGGTGAAGGGCTGATCAAGGCCAAGCACAGAAACCAGAAGTAGAAGGAGCAGCACCAGGAGGTGAAGGACAAGATCAGGCCAGCAACATAATCAACAATATCAAGCCACAGATCAACCAATAACCATCACAAATCATGAACTATTGTGGTGAGTATCATAAAACATCCGCATATTCTGTTCATCTTATCCAAACAGAAAAGCATGTGTTGTTTTAGAGTTAACCTCTCAGTGATCACCCAAGTGGGGTGAACCTATCCTAGAGGATTTGAAATATAAAGGCCAGAATAAAACTCTTCCAAATCCACTAGAATCTCAGACCATCATCATAGATGTGGTGATACCAAAACCATTTGTATATCCCAACAAGTGTTCATATAGCTTATAAAATCTGGGCACATCTCCTAAAGGAGTAGCACCTCAGATTTCATAAACTATATGCACCAACATAAGCTATAAGCAAACCAATTATATTAGCCAACTAGAATACAAGATCCAGTGAACAACCTTGATTCTTAAGCATTTTTATGTGGGACAGCAAAATAGGAACTTAGTTCCTATGCCTCAGACCAACATCATAGGCATAATTATTAAGAGAATCTTACAATTTATCTTTAGCATATATCTAACATTAAGCACTGGCCACAGTAAAGCCCAGTAGTAGAATCAACTTATGTGCCATTCTAAGATGGTGTCACAAGAACACATCCTAAAACCAAGCCAAAAAATACTGAGCTTTCATAAATAAACCATTAAGCCAATAACTATCATTTTCCTGGAAACAATTACCAGGAATCATAATCAAGTTCATGTATACAGAGCATCAATGTAAGAAAGAAATTAATCTCATGTAGAGGTCCCAACCTTTATAAGGTAGAGATCCCTGTGTTTACAATGCTAGTCCATGTATCAATAGCTAGCATCCACAGTTTAAGATGTAATATCAAGAAACAAAGGTCATAGTACAACTTTATAACCAAGAATAAAATAATTCATTACATCTTACATAGCTCATTTGGCTATCTCATTACAATGCAGGAGAAATAACTATATAGCATGGAGTCCTTCATCTTCAAATTGCCAGAGGCAATCATGTTGGTTGTAGACTTGTAATCCTAATCAACACACTTCACTAACATCAAACGAACCTGCAACATAATAAGTTACAGCCACAAGAGTCAATACATTTGAATTGTATTGGCAAGTTTCACAACTATGTGGAAATAAGTTGGAACCTATCAATATATGCATATTTGGCTAAGTAGGGTTTAGGCTCATTTGCAGAAAGCAATATGGTTTTATCCTATATTTTCAAAATAGTTTTGATCTTTTAACAATCTTTCTAAACTCCTTGGCAAATTCCAAGTGCTTCTAATCCCTTGTTGACACCATCAAGTTTTACTTTGAGAAATTGGAATGTCGAGATCTTCCATAGCTTCGGGCCTTAGTTGCTCAGAGTTGTCCGTAACCGGGGACACGGCTAAGTACTTAGAATTTGATCTTCTGCAGAAGTTGTACACTTTACCCACATGACACAATCTCGTCTTGACGCCACCAGTGGCCGCTGGATAAGTACACACCAAATAGAGTATCGGCAGGTCGAGAATGTGACAAAGTCTTTCCATAGAAGTCCTCCAATAAATAATTCTAGCATGTCTACCAGGCACCAATGTAAGGATATATTTCCATTACATGAATCTTGTTAACCTGAATAGGTGCCAATGCAAGGGTTTTCCACTATGTAATTGACTAAGCCTGTGCCCATTTAGCATGTGGCTGTACACGGAAGCCGCTGTACGAGAAACATGTTCAATCTCTAAGTCCCTGGGTGGTTTTTTTCTAGTGCACATACGAAAAAGATAGCCATATATACATGGTTCCCTTCGTTGCCACCTTATCCACAAATTATTCAAATTTGATGCACGGAGTTACGACCAGAAACATCCAGCGTAATGAGGGGGGAACGGTCGCGGGGTAGACGATGATGATCTGGCATTGTGGGGTCCAGCGGTCAGCAAGTGAGAGAGGGTGCATCTGGGGCCTCGCGTTCAGTGACTGAGTGGGTCTGTTTGCGTGTGAAAGAAAAACGGTTGGGGGAGAGGGAGTGGGCTGGAAAATGGGCCTGAAGCCTTGTTGGGCTGGGTTGGTTCCTTTTCATTTTATTTTCTTTCTGGTTTCTTTTTCTATTTTTGATTTCTGTTTTGAATTTATTCAAATGATTTCAATCCCAAATTGATTTCAGATTTTATCAAATTTCTTCTAAACTTTTAGTAAGTTTTTAATATGTTCATTTATGTAATTAAACAATCCATTTTAGAATAATTATTTTATTCTCTTTATTGTTTGTTATTTATTTAAAATAGGCACTTATCTTTATTTAAATAAGATTTTAAATATGTTTCCAACCCAAATTATTTATTTAAATATTTCAAACTTTTATTTGAATTCCAACCCTTTTTCATTAGGTTTTATTCATTCATTAGTGTAAATAATTCACTTTGAATTATTTAAAACATTTTAATATGATTTAATGTTCATTTAAATTGGGCATTTGTCTTTATTCAAATAAAATTGGATATTATTCAATCCTTATGATTTTATTTAAATAATCTTTTAACCCTTTTTATTCTTCAATATCTTTCATTTGTTTATGGATTTGGCAAGATTTTAATTTGGCTTTTAAATATTCCTTATTTATTTATTTCTTTCTTTATCTTATAAAATCCATAACTTTTTATTTAAAGATCCAAAATTGGTGATTCCAATTTGTATAATTTTATTTAATATTTGTTTATCCTTTTAAATCTTTTTAGGATTATTTTGCTCACCATTTGGTATGGATTTTAGATGAGAGTTTTATTAACTTTGGAAATTAATTCCTTTTCACTTATTAAATTTATAAGTTTTTATCCATGGCTCCAAATTAAATGAAATCAATTTCTATGGTTTTATAATATTTTTGTTTATCATTTTTGATCATTTATAAATGTTAGTTACTGAATTTTAATATGGATCAAATCCATAGTCCTTGAGAGATCTTGGAAATGATTTTCTTCCATTAGGGTTTTGGGGTTTTGGTTTACTTTTCAAATGTTTAAATTTCAAGATACATTCATTGATGAATGCATTTCACTTGATTGAAATTTTGTTGGATTCCCTTTTATTCAAATTTTGTTCAAGATGGGTTTTGATGTTTCTATTTAGAAGCAAAAAGTTTCTTTTCACTCTAAATTTCAACAATTATTTATTTTGTTTATTTATTTTTCACATTTCAAAATTTGGAAAATTTTGGGATGTGACATCTCAATCTGCACATGAATCCACAAGCCAACACCTACTGATGCAATGAATCACCACTGACAGTGCTACTGGCAATACAAAAATACTGACAGTAGATGAACACACTAAGCAGTACCACAACCACCCAGCTTTCACAGTTATGCCATCAGATTAATTACCAGTTAGAGGCAACATTATAGAACCATTGGCATCAGATCAACAGAGGCATGAGACAATCAAATCATGACAGTAAGCCTTAAAGTACAGTGAGCACAATTCGTACTAGGCATCACTACCAAATCAAATTATCATCTCACAAGCCCATAGAGGGATGAACCCTAGAACCAGGGATGAACCGTAGAACCAGTACGGACCCTAATGAAGGATAGCCACTAGTTACACACATATATATTCGAAGAAGACAGAGGCACGGGTGATAACCAAGAACCAACTCACCTGTGGTCCTCGCTGGAGAATTAAAGAGGAAGCAGAGGGGCCGACGAGCGCACGGCGGCACGGGGAGCACCGAGAGGGCGCTGCAACCCGCACGTAGCAGCCACGGTGGCCATAGCAGCACACGAGGACGCACGAGCACCACACGTCACCACGGGAGCATCGGTGACGGCGTCAACAGCACCACCCCAAACCCTAGGGTTCGGGACGGGGATAGCCTGGTCGCAGGAATGCCGCAAAACCAAATCGAGTTGGAGCAGACAAAGGAGCATGGTTGACAACCTTGCCATACACCACAGCGGTGGCCAGGAAGGGCCATGGTGATGGGTATCGCACGGCGGCGGCGCCAGGGACCACGGGGTCGAGGAGGAGAAGAGATAAGGTCGAGAGAGGGAGAGGCAGAGAATGGGCCAATAGGGCCAGAACCCCTTCGAGGAGGTCTTTTGGCTAAGCCACTTGGGCCCAATTTGGCCCAATAAGCCCAAAGGGTTAGCCCAAAAACTTAAAAGAAATTTTAATAATTAATAAAAGACCAAAATACCCCTAGGACTAAATAAAATTGTAGGGTTCTATTTAATAATTTTAATAGTATTTTCTTAAATAAATAAAATAATGATATCATCCTAAGTGATGATATAGAGAAGAAATAGAACTTAGGGTTCTATTTGCAACGGTGATAATCATCTAGGAATTTAACAACCCCTGACATCAGTGATTCTAGCGTTGTATATTGCGTGTTAACCATGAGATTTGGAATGGGACAGAGAAGTTAGCTGTATCTTCTTCCTCTCGCATGTATCCTGATGTGCAGGTTGTGGCTGTTATCCTCGTAGCGTGCATTAATTGGTAATTCATAGAGGATATGCAGCATATGGGTGGGAACCCTCATCGTCCCACGATAGTTCTGGCATCTAACGGTCATACAAACCATTGTCGTAATTCAATGGGTGGGCATGGTGTACACCAAGGAGGCATGCGGGGTCACGAAGGGGGCAGTGATTAGCTTGGATTACCTAATGGGCCCCACATCAAGGAATTGTGGACAGGAAAGTACGCTCGGTTGTGCAACAAGGAGTTGATCTCTCATGGGTAAAGTAACGCACCTCTGCAGAGTGTAAGAACTATAACTTGATACTCCCTGTTCCGGGAAGGAGCTACGAACGCGGCAGGAAAGGAACTCCATGAAAGTTCTAGTAAACCTGTGAAGGCTGATGGGCATAGATTTTCACAATAAAATCAATATTTAAAGAAAGATTTACGAAAACTGCATAGTGCCAAGGACTTATAGTACGAGGTGGTAGATAGAGCATCAAACTTCCTACCTTGCATATAATGAACTTTCTAGGTAATGCTATTACTCACCCTTTCCTTTGATCCCCTTCTTAGACTCTGAGGATCAAGAAGATACTCCAATGTATGCAGCAGAAAGTCAAGATGATGTCTTCTATGAGGAGCCTGACCTGTCAGGAGGTGTTGAAGGAGTGGACTACGAGATCCGATATGGAATGGAAGGCAACGAGTCAGATTAGTTGCCTTAGTTATTAGTAATCAACTGAGCCGAGCAGCATGAACCTTATATAATAAGCTGTTGAGCTCAGCTCTGGGATGGAGTTGTCACTTTCAACTTCTGCTGAAACACTTTATATTTTGTTTGTGAGTTGAATCTTTTGAAGTCTTGAACTTCTGATATTGTAATAATAATAATGTGTGTATGTTTGTAATATGGACCCGCATGCTTCTGTTGTACCACTCTGAGGGATGAGATATTTACGGAACAGTGTTTTGTGTATGTCATGTAAATGACTGTAGTGTACTACACATGCATTGGTATGCTGGGTCACAGCAATAACCTTCGCTTCCCTGCTGGAACAAGGGAGAGGATGGTCTTCATCGACTACCGTACGTGTGACCAACTGCAGAAGCGCTGACGGAACGCGGCGCCGGAAGGATCATCTACACGATCTTGAGATCGGCAAGTGATCAACTATATAAACCACGAGAATCTGATCTCGTTAAATGCTTGGGATCTACGAGGGTTATTTCTCTACAAACTCGTTGCACCGATCTCATAGATTACATCTTGGCTTGTCCATAGATTAGATCTTGGTTTTGCCTATTCTTGTGGTAGAAATTTTTTGTTTTCCATTCAACAAACCCTATAGTTCCGGGCCCCACGATAAATAATTCCCGATCGCATATTATTTCATTCGCACTTCACAAGTTCACCTTTGGATGATCACGACCATCTGTAGACATTCAGGATCCTTGAGCATTGCTCCCTCCTCTAGACGAAGAGGCGCTGCAAGAACTTCTCTAGGAGGAGGCGGGAGACTCCTCTGGTGGGGAGCAGGAAGAAGAAGAAGTCATCGAAGAGGAGTGTGAGCCTCCCTCGGCGATCCGTAAAACGCACGGCCAGAAGCACCGTGATACCAAGGCTAACTTTATCCTTAGTTAAGGAGATAGTGATCAGGAGGTCGCAGTGGAAGCGAGCTCCAAACGGGCGCCGGCTCTGTCCAATCCCACGGAAGAGAAGAAGGCTCCACCAAAGCAGCAACGCCAAACTAGCCCGCTGGAGATGGGGCTATCGCGGCCCATCGGGCCAGAGCTAGAGAAGCCCGCTCACATCACCACTAGGATGCGGAAGATCGGGTCGCCAGGTAAGCGTCGATGTCCATTCCGTTTGACATTTCTCTATATCCTTTTGGATCGCATGTTTATGTGTGGTTTGTCTGGCAGAAGCAGCACGAAGAGGATCCAAAAGGGGACCGCAGCGAAGGTCGCGGGCGATCCTGCCGTGGCAACCGAAGAACCTTCCATGAAAAGGAAGGATAGAATGACCGACGCGCCTGAAGCTGGCGTGAAGAATAAGAAGGTTGCAGACTCACCGATCGACATGGCTGCAATGACTGAAGTTGGCGTGGCTGCCTCCCAAGCGTTATGGTCAGAAACCAAACAAGTTGAGGTCATGGAGGTGGACCCTCCTGCCGAGGCCAAGCTAACGGTGACAAAGTCGCCCGCAATGAAGCCTGTCTCATTCCCGCGGTTCATGGCAAAGGCCATGAACATGCAATCGTCGGCGGTCCTGGAGGTGATCAGCAACCGCACCGAGTTGGCGTCGCAGCCTCCGAGTGGTGGGACGATTTCAACATCCTCCTTGGGAGTTGTCGAGCTTCATCGCCTGATGGGCGTGGCCATCCAGGTAATCCGAGTCCCCGAGCGCTCGGTCACAAAACTTTTGGCGATTGGGCACTTAGAACTTGTGTTCCCCAGTCCCCGAGGGTCGAGTCACCAAGTTATTGGCGGATCGTGTCTTGAAATATTTGTACTGATAATGGCCTTTCCTTTATGCAGACCGAGGCGTCTGACCAGCAGTCTATGCTGCAGCGGGTGGAGAAAGAGCTAGCCACGGCAAAAGAGGAAGCGTGGCGTCTAAAACCTTCAGTTGGTGAGTGTCTTCCTTGGAGTTAGCCGCAATTGTTTTGTGATTCCAGTGCTGATGCATGTTATTTGTTCTATAGAGAACAAAATCGCCAATCTGGCAAGGGATCGCAAAGGCTATGTGTCGATCACCAAGCTAGAGTCGGTGAAGCTGGCCCTTGCCACGGCAGAGGAGAAGGCGTGAGTGGTGGTCGCAGCCATGAATTTGAATTGCGCCACGTCTGGCTCTGTTATTGTAGATATGTAGACCAAGTTCTCCAATCTGGAGAAGCATGTGAAGGCGAGTTGCTGATGACCCACAAGTATAGGGGGTGTATCATAGTACTTTCGATAAATAAGAGTGTCGAACCCAATGAGGAGCAGAAGGTGTTGACAAGTGGTTTGGATCAAGGATTCACTGTAAATACTAGCAGACGGATTTTTAGGGGGTTTTGATAATGCAGATAAATAAAGTGCAAGTAAATAAAAGACAATAATAATAATTGCAACAAGTGTCCCTATCCTTCTTCAGCAAAGTACAAGCCCGTTGTATTACTTAAGATGGCCAAACGTTCTTGAGGACACATGGGGATATTGTCAAGTGCTTTCGCTTCATCTAGTTTATTAATTTTCTTTGGTTGGATAAGTGTTGTGTGGGTGAACCTATGCTAATGTACCAACCTTACTTGGACAAATACATACTTGTGATTATACCCCTTGCAAGCATCCGCAACTACAAGAAAGTAATTAAGATAGAAATCTAACCACAGCATTAAACTCTGAGATCCTACACTCCCTTGTGCAATGGTTTCCTAACGGGGGTTTAGGTTTCTGTCAATCCAGCAACCCCACAATTAGTATCCAAATACACAATGCATTCCCCTAGGCCCATAAAGGTGAAGTATCATGTAGTCGACGTTCACATGACACCACTAGAAGAATAGCACCACAAATTAAATATCAAACCATTAAATATTACTTCAACATAATTCCACTACTAACAACATGACTTCTCCCATGTCCTCAAGAACTAAACGAACTACTCACGAGACATCATATGGATCAATATCAGAGATGAAATAATGATAAGTAACAATCTGAACATGAACAATAATTCAATGGTTCCACTCAATAGCATCAACTACAACAAGTAATCAACACCGGGAAAGTTTCCCCTAAGAACTATGCAAGATTCAACCCAATTATTATAGAGATACGAAGTGTAGGTGATGGAGCTGGTGGAGATGATGGTGAATAAGAAGATGATGATGATCCCGATGAAGTCTAGCTTGATGACGGTGTTGATGGCGATGATTCCCCCTCTCCAGGAAGGAATTTCCTCGGCAGAATTATGCCTGCCGGAGAGCTCTTTCTCTCTCTATAGTTTTTACCCCGTAGAGGCGCTGGAATCTTTTTGTGGTCGCTCCCTGATTCTTAGGGTTTCGAGAGGATTAAATACGCGAAAGGGAGATGCCAGAGGTGGGCTAGGGTAGCCACACCACCTGGTGGCATGGCCTAGGAGGACCCACGCAAGGGGGTGGTGTGGGCCCCCTATGGCCCATCTCCACTTCTCCTTCTGGCTTCCTTCGTATTCTGGGAAAATAGGAACTTCCATATATTTTCTAGGATTTTCTGATCTTCGGAAATATTGCATCTGGGCAACGATTTTTTCATCAGAATCCTGACTCCGGGAGTTGATCCTCCAAAAGTCATCAAACATGCAATATAGATGGAATAACATAAGTATCATCTCTTAATATGAAATATATCAATGAATAACAGTAAATTATGATATAAAATAGTGATGCAAAATGAACGTATCAACTCCCCTTAATCTTAGACCTCGCTTGTCCCCAAGCGAAAGTTGAACTCAGTAAACATGACCACAGGTTTATGGAGTGAAGTGTCGATAAAAAGAATATGGTCAAGAAGCATCGCATTTATTAATACACAAATCATAATAGAAAACAACTCACTCTTATATAACTTAACTTGCAACAAGTATGGGAGTCACAATAAAGATGCACAAAGAAAATCATAATTGGTGATGGTAAACTTTGTTATTGGTCAAAGAACAATTAACAAATCATACTTAGTTTTAAGCAAAGCTTTTATAATGGAGTTTATATTGCAGGAGTCTCTTGCCCAAACATAATGGTCTTTTCACCTACAAAGTTAGATTTCAAAGTCATCTTCATTCAGATAAGATCATTGTGCAAAACAAGGAACATATGAAACAAGATTGAATAAATCAACATATGGATGATCGAATCACAACAACTCAAATGCTTGATTGAGATATAAAGGAATAGCTTTACTGACTCAACCTAAAAATAAAAGATAGACCCTTCGCAGAGGGAAGCAGGGATTTCAAGTTTCATAAAGAGCTTCCAAAAAATTATGGTACTTACTAGCTTTGACCTCTGTAACATCCCAAAAATATTAAACTTGGATCATCAAACTCTAATCATCAAAATTAGGGTTAACAAAAACTTTCCCAACTAAAAATATGAAAGCATTCATGTGCGTGTGTATTCAAAATTTGGATTCTTTTGAATTGCCATGGTTCTGTCTTTCTTTGCTTGTAAAAGGATTCTTATGTGAAATAAACATCATCTAAACAATCCCCAAACTTTTCCCAAAGACAAACAACTCAAAATAAACAAATGAAGTGAATGGTCATTTTTGCCAAATTCACTCTCATGCCTACTTTGGTTATCTCTAGTTTTCAAAACTTAACAGAAACATTTGTGGATCTTTGCACCCCTTGTTAATACACATAATAAGGTACCAAGGCCCACTTTGTGATCTTCCAAAAACATTCAAATGCTCAGTTTAAATGACAGTTTAAAATTGAATTTATCTCATATGGGAAGATCCCTCTATTTCAAAAACCACTCAAACAAGCTCAATTTTCAAAACCCAAGCACCCATAGAGTCTCCAGCACATGCCTGTCACACCCACCAAAAATCTTTTCAAAATTCAAAAGTAAGTTTCTTGCGGCCATTTCATCAAACACCTTGCAGCTTCAAATCAAACAAATCACAAACACTATAGTGTGCAGTTGATTTGGCCAACCTTGTCTCCTCTCTAGCTCACAGCAAACATCTAGTAGATCATCTAGCTTAATTGTAAACCTCTAGCACCACTATGAGCTTGCCTTGCCATCAATGGTGAGCAGGCCGAGCCTCACCATGTCACCCCAAGGTGGACAGCAAGCTAGAGGAAGAACTAGTTGTGCCCACCTTGTCTAGCATGTTGCCCATGCCTCACCGCCCCCTCTCGACCAGCCCTAGATCGAAGACAGAGGCAGGAACCGCCAGGAACATCGTGCCCGCGCCGCTGTCTACCATGCCGACGCGCACCATCATGCACGCGACGTTCCCACTCAACCCGACCACCTCGAGCCCTTGCCGCCCGCCAACATGAACCCCACCGTCCCAGGAGACCACCAGACATGATCGTTTCCTCGCCCGTACCCCGTAGCCACCGCTCGCCGTCGAAGATGCCGCCTCTGTCGCGCAGAGCACAGCATGTTCCCAACCGATTGCCGCCGCCCCTGAGCACGCATTCAAGCTCTAGAGCATCGCCAGGAGACCGCGCGTCGATCGCCAACCTCAGCCATGCCACTAGCAGCCCGTAGCCATGTCGCCACCATCACCTACCCATCCCTCTCGGTCTCGCCGTCGAGCCTATAAAAGGAGGCGACCCCCAGCCGTTTGAAGCACACCATTCCACTCCCCTCACCTCACTGATGAAGGGAATATGCCCTGAGAGGCAATAATAAATTGTTTATTATGTGTATTCCAAGTATATGATAGATGTTTATTTTGCATGCTATAATTGTATTGTGTTTAATAAACAATGATTAACAAGATGATCGATCACAACATTAGTGTAATGATGTGATGAACATTCATCCTCAAAGTCATTGAGTTTATATTGCTATAACAACTGATCCTAATCCTTAGACCATGAGATCAGAGTTTCTTGATAACATCAAAGATTATAAAGATGGGTTCAACTAATAAAGTGTTATGTTGAGGCTCATGGATCAAGAGTGGAATTTGTTCATTGATATCACATTGATTAGCTTGCAAGCAAGTGATTTGATCACTAGAATGTTATATCAGATCAAACTAGGTATGGAATTGAATCTCGGACATGTAATATATCGTGAGACAAAGGGATTAAGATACTAGCGTAAAAGGTTGATCACAAGAAAGTCATCATTATTGATCCGAGAGGGTCTCGATCATGTCCGCATTATTCACGAACCGTAGGGTGACACACTTAAGAGACACCGACATCCAATTGGAGCAAAAGTTTCATGCCGAAGAATAAACGAATTTATTTCACTAGAGTGAAATTGCATAAAGTGGTTATGCATGTGAAATAGAATTGAATGTTTGTCATTAAAGTAATTGACAAAATTCTGAATAAAATAAAAGAGTTTTATTTAATGAGAGTTTGCATTAAATTTGGTGGAAATTTAATGGGGGATTTTGAGTGGACTTTGAAGGGTCATTTTGTGAGTGGAGTGTCCACCCACATGATGAGGGAGGGCAAGGGGCAGCCCCATGCGCGGCCACCCCTTGGGGTTCCCCTCCTCATAAAAGGAGCCCTCCTCTCACTTCTCACTCACACCTCCTCGTGAAGGATCTCTCCCCTCTAGAATTTATCCCCATGGTCTCGGACTAGCGAGATACATGTTCCCGTGGCTATTCGGCAAGAAAGAGTTGTGCTTCCGCTGCATCGCTGGAGCGAGGAGGCGGAGGTTGCTCGGTGCCTCGAACGTGTGTGCGAGCACGGATGCGCGATTTGGCGCTTAGGACTTCCTCTCGATCTTGAGATCGGCAAGAGATCGTCACATCAACCACGAGTTTGGACTCGTTAAACTATAAATAGATCTTGGTATATAGTTGAAAATTTTTGTTTTCTATGCTGCGAACCCTTGATGATCATGTTGTTGCTCCTTTCTTGTGATTTTGGATATTGGTACAAACTTTACATGTCCTCCGCTTGACATGCAACTAGTTTGCATAAGTGGCTCTCCTACTATAGTCAATATCTATTTTGTTGTCAACAATTTGATTATCCTCGTTCATGTTCAAACTTGCAATGGATAAATTAGAGTTTAGATTGTTTGTTATGATATGGTGGTGTTGTAAACCCATAGATTGTGGATTTACATATAGGTATGATAGTGATCATACCACGATGCACATGATAGAGATCATAACCATATAATTTCACTATTAAACATATGATGTTTGATTGCATCTTATATTGCTTGTTTACATAATAAGATGATCCTCATTTTAAATATCAAGATAAGAATGTGTTCTCCCTTTAGTATCAAGACATCACGTGATGATCGGGTGTACTTGGATCCTCGACCATACTTGGTGTAAGACAGTTACACCTAAAAATACTAAGGTTCTAACTTGGCGAGCCTAGCATGTATGACATGGCCTCAAGGTTAAGCATGAGTCATATAGTTGATATGATGCCCATTTGATGCTCGCCTTTGAAGCTATACCGACTCACGTGATGATCGGACTTGGTGTAGTGGATTTGGTTCATGTAATCACCAAAAGGACACGAGGGATGTCGCGGAGTTCATTCGTAATATAGATTAGTTGAACTCAATCTATCATACACTTAGTCTAAACTTTACAAATTTTAATTTCAATGCAATGGGCCATGAATTTGAGGATTCTCCTCTAAAGCAATATGTGCTAGAAGCGCCATTAGGCCCCCACCTTTGACGATGCCCCGACGAGGAGAAGAATGTCTATCGACGAGGACCACAACTTAGTTCATTTTTGATACAATGGGTGAGTTGAAAATGATTTAATGCTTCGTAAAAGTTCTTTAGCTGCATGATGGAAGAGAACAATTCAAGTGAGCATGTACTCAAGATGTCGGGTTCCGATAAGCTTGTGTCCTTGGGAATAACGATTCCCATTGACTTAGGCATCCATCGTGTTCTGCGCCACCTAGCTATAAGAGCTTCGGATGAACTATAATATGCAAGGCATGAAGAAGTCTGGTGAGGTCAAGATGCGTGGCAATGGATCAAACGTTGATGTGATCGCCGTCGAACTACCTCTCCACTTGATTAGTTATAAACTTAAATAATATTTGGTGCACGAGACATGAACATTGTATCCGGATCATGTTTGATGCAAAGTGGTTTTCATTCAAATCGAGAACAATGGTTGTTCCATTTATATGAATGAAATCTTTTATGGTCATGCACCAATGTTGAATGGTTTATTTCTGTTGGATCTCGATGATAATGTTACATATTCATAATATTGATGCTAAAAGGATTAAACTTAGTGATGATATATCCGCATATATGTGGCAATCGCCAGGTCATATTGGCATTAAACGCATGAAGAAGCTCCATTCGGATGGACTTTTAGAATCACTTGACTATGAATCATTTGATACATGTGAGCCATGCCTTATGGGCAAGATGACTAGAACGCCGCTTTCAATGGAGCAGGCGGACATTGGTTAAATCATACATTGGTCCAATGAGTGTGTTTGCCGAGGTGGATATCGTTATTTTGTTACTATATCTACTTGATGAAACACAAGTCTGAAACCTTTGAAAAGTTCAAGGAATTTCGAATGAAGTGGAAAATCATCGTAATAGAAAGATCAAATTTATCTAAGTTACAGTTTAGCACTAAGAGTGTGGAATTGTTTCACAACTCACACCTGCCGGAACACCACAGCGAAATGGTGTGTCGGATTTTATTAGATATGGTTCGATCTATGATGTCTCTGCGACTTATCTAAATCCGTGAAACGACACCGATGAATTGTGGTTTGAAACAAACCTAAGCTCATTTCTTAAAGTTTGGGGTTGCGATGTTTAAATGATAATGATCATGAAACTCCGAAAGAGTACTACCGACCTCTCTGGTCAAAAGGAGACGGTGCGCGACTCAGACGGACAAATATCCAATCGTTTGAATTTATATTTTTCTTTAATTCAAACTCAGTTCTATACGTATATTCAAAAATCAACCCAGCTCGATTCAGTGAATCAAAATGCATGAAACTAATTTTGTTAGAAAAAGATGTTTAATCCAAGCTAACGTTCGTTCAATTCAAATCATGTAGATCAACCTTGGTAAAAATAACAAGGCAGAAGCTTTTCTGCATTCAAACATTTTTTAAAATTCAACCATAATAGCTTTTGATTTGATTCCAACTCTCAAAAATCACATTTGATCATACCTTTCAGAATATATAAAAACATTTGGGTTTACTTACAGAAATAATGTTCAAACAACAAAAGAATGCCACATAGGCATTTCTAGTCACTTTATTTATTTCAAATAAAAAGGGTAAACCTTATTAAATTGTGACACCACTTTAAATCACATCCCCATGTACTGAAATATGTGGTGATGACATGTGTCAACATGATCCCATGTTTTGAGTTGGAGAATATTAAATCTTAAGTAGTTTTTCAATGAGTAGAAATTACTTTTCTTAAAATAAAATAAATAAGACAAATGCTTTAATCTTGTAATGATAGGTGATGATGTTAGATCATCTATAGTAACCCTTTGTGTGATTATTGAAAATAGTTAAGTATTGTTTGGTGATTGTGTACCTCGTATTTATTTATAGACGCTAGTACCGACCAAGGATACGAGGAGGAAGGAGGATACTACGAGGAAGAAGCCGAGGAGAACTTCAACCACCGCTCTGCTCAAGGCAAGCTTATATTAATACCTATGCAAGCCTTACTAAACAAGTTGACCTAGGCAAGATAACACTTGCAATTATGAAAGTTAGATAACCTATGCAATCCACTAATCATGCTTGGTTGGACACATTTGAGGATACCCAATCCTAGTTTTACTTGCAAGCTTTATACTTTATTTCTTTATCAAAGCTTTCTCTTAGAGTTTACTTAAGTGACTTGTAGATTTTAGGAAGATAATTGAAGGT
The DNA here is from genome assembly GCA_030063025.1 of Avena longiglumis. Taxonomy (NCBI): domain Eukaryota; kingdom Viridiplantae; phylum Streptophyta; class Magnoliopsida; order Poales; family Poaceae; genus Avena; species Avena longiglumis. The sequence goes on along the minus strand of CP125978.1, from coordinate 416,339,657 downwards.
TGCATAAAGATCATTAAATTTGGCCTAAGCTAGATATTCTTTATGTCATCCTAAGGCATGAGATTGAACTTCATTAATCCCCACTTGTTTACCACCCCTCCTTATTATTTAACCCCACTTGTAGATGCTAGTGCTAAGCATAAAACTTGACCAACTTTAGATGGGAATACTTGGAGAAAATGGTTATGAAAACCTTGGAATGATGAGTCATTCTACTGAAATGTTTTGACATGTGTTCCAAACACCACATGATTTTGATGATGAAAATGTTGAGGCAGGAGCCTTAGCCCTTTATAAAACTGATGGTTGTCTGGATGCAATACCATTCCAATTTTACTGTACAACCACAATACCGAAAATTGGGTAGGTATTGACTAGAAACTTATATACCTTAGTATGGGTTCCCTCACGGCCAAGGTCTGAGCTGAGGCTACCTTGTGAAGATTGTCCACCTATGCAGTACCCAAGAAGACAGTTGGTCATGGTTGGGAGGCCAAACTCACAGGAGAGGTTCCTATACTAGGGCGTGTAATTCAAAGGTTAGGATTGATTATCCGCATATTGAGTATGGTGAATTCAGGATTTGTTCCTGACAGATGTATCGAATGTTGTGGTGAAAGTGTACAATCTCTGCAGAGTGTCAAACTATTCGAATAGTCGCGTCCGCGGTTATGGACAGTTGGAGTGGCCATACTGTTCCCCCGTCAGATGTTTTCAAAATGATTTGTGAAATGAATTGAGACTTTGACTTGACCACAATAGAGTTGCGATATGAAATTCGAGATCCCATTTAGGGGTTATAAAATTTCAACTAGCTTTATTTTCTTCTGAACTTAGTAGAGGTAAATCTGGATTTTTGCAAAACAACCCTAGAGCTTAGTGTCCTACTACAAAAACTCCCTTAACTAGTTAGTATTAGTTTGCGAGTACTTAAAGAGTACTCATGGCTTTATCCCTGGCTATTCCCGTGGCCAGACTATGAAGAGGAGTACCAGGATGATGGACCGCAGGAAGGTTACGACAACTAGGATCATCTCCCATTGTCAGCATTGCCTGTGACACCGAAGATGGAGCTTCGCCTACGCTACCTTTATTATTATGTTATTCTGCTGCTTGAGTTGTATTAAGAATTGGATCATGAGATCCTTATTTGTGTAAGACCTTATGTATGGTTTGTAATGGATGATGTACTGTGATATCCAAATCTTTTATGTCTCGCAAAAATGGTAATCCTGGGATTGCGATGTATGGTATAACAGGCATCTAGGATTAAAAATCGGGGTGTTGACAACCTCTCATTGCCCCTATCATAAGCATCTTGAAGTGATTAAGGTTAAAGTGAGACAAATATGAGGTATATGCTTGACAGATCATAAGTTGAAAATCTCATGTCCCTTGAGTACGAGGGTCGTTCCTCATGCTACTCAACTTAAGTCACAAGCAAGTTCTTGTCATTGTAAGTATATGTGTATCATAGAGAACCACCAACGGGGTACCCCTTGCCCCATGACACAGGAGCTATCCCATATCAAAATGACAAGGCAACAGACAATGAGCATCTCAGCGATCTTTTTATTTACCATGAGTATGGTGCCTTTTTTCTTTTCTCTTTTTTCTATATTTTTTTCTAAAGATGCTTCATAGATTTCTCACTATGGTTATGCTGCAAGTTTCCACCATGATTAGGCATGGCTTAGGCTAGCCGCCCAGGCGTTTATCTAAGACATATATAATACTCCATGGACTTACAAGATCCCCTTTTATTTCACACCGTCGACATCCATAAACAAAATATCATGATATCAACTGGATAGATATGTACAAGTGTTGAAAGCGTTCCCCATGATAGCATGGTTCTGCTAACTCCCAACTTATAATTTGCAAACATATAAGCAACATAGATGGGCACAATGGTTCAAATTTATTCAGTACAAGGAAATAAAGTGTGACATCAAGTTTGTGAGAGATTTACTAACTAATTTTCACATAACAAAAATTTTAATTTGGAAGATAGGTAAAACTCGAGAATTTACTTGAAATAGCAATAATGCTAATAGGTAGATATGGTGGACACAAATGGCATAGGTTTTAGTTCAAGGAATGGATGCACGAGAAGCATTCCCTCTTAGTACAGGTTTTTGGCTAGCAAGGCTGGGTAGCAAGCATAAGAGTTGAAGGAAACAAACATAAAATGATAGAAACAATCATGCAATCTTCCTTGGAAACACAAAAGATCTTAACTTGGGAATACTAAGCTTATGAGCCAATAAAAAAAGAAAATTAAATAATATATCTACAAGTACTTTTCTCTTTTCCATTCAATCCTCAAAGTAGTGTTGCTACTGACCAAAAGCTAGGTTTGCCAAAACCAATTAAATTTACTTGATGCTCCCAAAGTGATACCAATACTAAAAACAAAATCAATCATATAACAGAAATTTCAAACTAAAATAATATGTGAAAAAAGTAAATGATGAAACTTCTCATTAATATTCCATAATGGCACTCACGCCAAGGGATACATAGATAACCAACTATAGGAGAGATACTTCCACAATGCAAACCATCATATATGATAAATTCTCTATTCATGATATGACTCTACTAAAAAGGTAAAAAGATGAAAGATAATGATGTGATACCATGGCACTCCCCCAAGCTTAGAACCAACCAAGGGGATGCCAAAACCTGATGACAAATTACTCCTTTAGTGGTGGTGGTGTTCTCTCAATAAGATTTTCAATCAATTTATTCAAATCCTCAATCTCGAAGGTGAGAGTACGAATCAACTCCAAATTGTGCTCAATGTGGTTCATGATCATGTTAGACTATGAATTCCAGCCCTTGTGATTCTTTCCCCACTCTTCCTTTTCAAAGTATTCTTTCCCTGCATGGTTAGAACGAGGCATATCCCAGTTGGAGGGTAACTTTTCCTTAGACATATTTTGGAATTGTTGCTCATGTATAATGGTATGGAAGGGATTCTTGATGCGTGGAGGAAGTGACCGTGGGGCTTTCCATCCAGTGGACATCCGTGCAGTCCTCTTGAGCTTGACAGGATTTGCGACCACTCCAATGCTTTCAATGGTGGCGCGGGTGTGCGGACGCTTGTCTTCCTCGACTCCTTCCTCAACTTCAACTTCGATCTCCTCCTCCTGCTTGGGGTCTTGGAGATCATCTTCCACAAGCTTCTTGCCCTTGTCGTTGGCAGAGACCATTGTGCTTCTAAACTTGAGAATAGTTCCTGACAGAAACAGATCGAAACGAAAACATGACGAGAACATGATATATGGACCTTGGGGGATCCGGGGGATTATATATTACACAGTTTAACGACCAAAGGAAGGTACTGGGATAAAACGGGTCGGAGACTAGCTCCGAGGTGGCCACACCACACAGTGCGCGTGGGTGGGCCTGCGCTAAGGGGGTATATGAGCCCCCCCTGGCTCTCCACCGCGTGGCGTGTGTGGGCCCCGTGCCAAGGGTGGTGGAGCCCCCCCGACTCCGATCCTCTTTTGATTCATTATCTTCCATATTAAATAAAAACTGTAAAAATATAAATTGGAAAGCTTTTTGTGAACCTTTTCTAACCAGAACTGTTACCTATTCGAAAAGGGGCTCTGCAGATTCCTGACTTTGGTCTTTAATAAATTCTTCTGGAGTCACCACTTGAATAATATCAATATCTTCATTATAAGAATCTCCGGAAATACAACATTTGAGCCTTTGACCATTCTCCATCTCATTACATCATTCTCTACCAACACTGGAAAATGTCTTTTATGCAAAACTTCACACAATCTTCATTAGCAACATTAGTGTATGCAAGATAATAAACCTCCGGGTTAAGTTTCAACTGAAGTAAAACATCCATCAAAACATAAGCTACTATAGCAACTCCTTTTAAAACTCAAGTGGTCAAAATATCACAAAAGTAAATCGATTTAAGAGGCAAATGCAAATAATGGCAGAAATCTGTCAAAACAGACCTACAGGTTAAGATCGATTTTTATGAAAATATTCTGTTGCTCAAATCGAAAAGTGCAAAACAAACTAAAGTTAGATAAAAACCTGGGTCATGTACATAAAAAATTATAGATCAGTACGATATTCTGGGATTTTTCACGATTTTTTATAGTGAAGCACAGGAATTTGTTTCAGGACAACAACTTCCTCAAATCTTACCTCCCTGTCATTAGAGGCTATTCTTGGAACAAAAACCAAAAAAAGGATAAGGAGAGGTTATTACCGAGGCAATAACTTCCAAGACTAAAATAAACAAAAATAAACTGAAAGCAAAATATAATGGGTTGTTTCCCAAAAGCTCTTTCTTTACAGCCATTAAGATAGGCATGATAATTTCAATGATGCTCGTAGAGGAAATATGAATTGAAGTAACAGAGAGTATCACGGAGCAAATATACAACTCATTTAAGTCTAACGCACTTCCTATGCAAAGGAATTTTGTAAGAAAACAAATTATGAAACAAGAGGCTACTAGCATAGGAGGGCAAAACAAGTGCAACATCAAAATTTTCAACATAAAGGGGGGAAACTTAATATTATTGAGATGCATAAAACCATGTTTCCCTCTCTCATAAAAAATTTCAATAGCATGAATAAAATTAATGATATAACTATCACATAAAAATTCTTATCATAAATAAGCATATTTAAAATCATCAAATATAGGTTTAAGATTGAAAACTGGATCAAGTTCAAATCTAAAATCCTCATTAGGCAAATCATTTTCATAAGGAGCTTTAGCAAATTTTGAAAAATTAAACTTATAAGATTCTCCATCAAATTTAGTTAAAATTTTCTCCTTCCTACAATCTATAATAGCTCCACATGTGTTAAAGAAAGTTCTACCAATAATAATAGGACAATTTTTACTAGCAGCTGAACTAAGTACTAGAAAACCAGTAGGATATTTAGTTTTACCACAAAGAACTTCCACATCTCTTACAATACCAATTGGAGAGATGGTCTCTCTATTAGAAAGGTTAATGAGCACATCAATTTCTTCAAGTTCACATGTTCCAATTGCATGCATATTTTTTTATAAAGCTCATAAGGAATAGAACTTGAACTTCCACCAATATCACATAGACCATAATAGAAATGATCACCAATTCTAATAGAAAGCACAGGGACACTAGCTTTCCTAGTTTTACTAGGATGTGAAACAATATTAGAAGTGTCTTCACAAAAGATAATGTGTCCATCTTCTACATTTTTAGTGACAAGGTCTTTCACAATTGCTACTGCAGGTTCAACATTTATTTGTTCATCAGGTTCTACAACTTTTTTTATACTTTCGTTAACCACACTAGTTATCATAGAATGTTCATTTACCTTGGCAGGGAAAGGTATTTTCTCAATATAAGGTTCAGGAAAAATACGAGCAACAGTACAAACTTCAATATGTCTAGCATGAACACAATTAACAATATCTTTATATGGTGCATGATACTTGTTCCATTCCTTTTTGGGAATTTTAGTATAAGAGGCAAAGGACTTAAAACAATTTGCAAGAACTTGAGAATCAAGACCATAAATAGTACTAATATTGTGAAAATCATCAGTTCCCATGAAAGATTTAGTGCATTCATAATCATCATTTATACCTGACTTTCTTCCTTTATCATTCGCCCATGCTTCAGTATTTTCTTGAATACGGTTAAGAAGATCCCATTTAGCTTCTTTCATACGTGTAAATGATACAGCACAAGAAGCATCCAGTAAATCCTTATCATGAAGAGAAAGCCTTGCATAAAAGTTATTAATAATAATATTATTGGGGAGATCATGAATAGGACATTTGAGCATTAGTAACTTCAATCTCCACCAAGCTTGAGAAGTACTCTCTCCATCACGAGGCCAAAAATTATATATTTGATTCTGATCTTTATGAGTCTCACTAGGAGGATAGAATTTAGAATAAAAGAGAGGTACAATTTCCACCCATTCAATAGATTGGCCATTCTTAAGAAGCTTATACAATTCCTCAGCTCTGCCTTTCAATGATAAAGAGAATAACTTTTTCTTAACTTGATCCGTTGTAATACATGCACACTTGAACAATCTGCATAGTTCATGTATAAAAAGTAAATGGTCACCAGGATGGACAGTTCCATCTCCAAAATATTAGTTATCCATAACACCATCAACAATTTTTGTAGGTATTTTCAAAGGATCTAATTCAGCAGGTGGTGGTTCATCTACTACCTTAGCAGTGGTAAAAACTTTCCAAAATAGGTAACTAAGTGAGTTATCCATATTGAAATAAAATAACAAGCAAAAACAAAAACAATAGTCACAGTAGAAATTTCCTTTTACTAGTTCCACTCTTCAATAGCGCTTCACTCCCCGGCAATGGTGCCAAAAATAGTATTGATGACCCACAAGTATAGGGGGTATCGTACTACTTTCGATAAATAAGAGTGTCAAACCCAACGAGTAGCAGAAGGTGTTGACAAGTGGTTTGGATCAAGGATTCACTATAAATACTAGCAAACGGATTTTTAGGGGGTTTTGATAATGCAGATAAATAAAGTGCGAGTAAATAAAAGACAATAATAATAATTGCAGCAAGTGGAACTATCCTTCTTCAGAAAAGGACAAGCTGGTTGTATTACTTAAGATGACCAAACGTCCCCGAGGACACATGGGAATATTGTGCTTTTGCTTCATCTGGTTGATTAATCTTCTTTGGTTGGATAAGTGTTGTGTGGGTGAACCTATGGTAATGTACCGACCTTACTTGGACTAATACATTGATACGTCGTAAACGTATCTATAATTTTTTATGTTCCATGCTTGTTTAATATCCACTTTGCTTTGCGTTGTGTACACTTTGAGGTATTTTTATACACTTTATGGAACTAACCTATTGACAAGATGCCATAGTGCCAGTTGCATGTTTTCTGCTGTTTTTGGTTTCAGAAAAGCTAAAAAATTAATATTCTCGGAATTGGACGGGACAAAATCTAAAGTTACTATTTTCCCGGAACGATACGGAAAATCGAAGCAGAGACGGAGTAGGGAACTAGGGTGGGCACACCCTAGGGTGGCGCGGGCCTACCTAGGCTGCGCCACCAGGGGTGTGCCCCCCTGGCTGCCACCTCGCTTCGCCTCTTCACCTATAAGAAGCCTCCCGACTCAGAAACCCTAAATCATCTGGGAGAAAGCCACGAAAAACTCCATAGCGCCCCCGCCACTGAAGGGGAGATTCGGGGGACAAAAAGTCCCTGTTCCGGCACCCTGTCGGGATGGGGAAGTGCCCCCGAAGCCATCTCCATCGATCTCCACCACCATCTCCATCATCGTTGTTGATTCCCATGATGAGGAGGGAGTAGTTCTTCCTCGAGGCTAAGGGCTCTACCGGTAGCTATGTGTTCATATCTCTCTCTCTCTCTATGCGTGATCTTTATGAGATCATGAGCTTTGTAATCAAGTAGATCTACTCTGTTACTCAAGTGCTTTAATAGATCTTCGGCTCTCGCACGTGTGTGAAAGTGACAGCGTGCATGCCGTGGTGGCACTTAGGCTAGAGGTTACATAAATACTCAATTGCTTTAATAGATCTATGTTTTCCCCATGTGTGTGAAAGTGACAGCGTGCGCACCGTGTGTGGCACTTAAGCTAGATTATATATATTTATCATGAGTTATATTTGGAGTTGGGTGTATCTATGAAATTGTGGTGTTTGTTGGAACCATCTAGCGCTCAAGGTGACAGTGTGGGGTTATCTAGATGGGGAAGACAGACTTTGAGGAGTGCTGTTATAGCCCTACCATGGATTAGAGTGTCCAACCGGAGAGTAGTTCAGGGTAGTATCATGAAGAGAATATATTTATTGAGAGTGTTCACTAGTGAAAGTATGATCCCTAGGCCTTGTTACTAAGCATTGAAACACCGTTTGCATCTAGATCTATTACATGTTTGCTTGTTGCCATCTTTATTTCAGATCGCCTTTAAGTCCCCTCCCCGTCAAAAGCTCTTTTCTGACACTGTTACCACTTATAATCATCCATACCACTTGTATTTCACTATCTCTTCGCCGAACTAGTGCACCTATACACATGAAAAGTGTATTGGATGTGTTGGGGACACAAGAGACTTCTTATATCTTGATTGCAGGGTTGCTTGAGAAGGATACCTTTGAAAACTTTCTCCCTGAGTTCGATAAACCTTGGGTAATCCACTTAAGGGAAACTTGCTGATGTTCTACAAACCTCTCCACTTGGAGGCCCAACAACTGTCTACAGGAATAGAAGTGCGTAGACATCAAGCTATTTTCTGGCGCCGTTGCCGGGGAGGTAAGGTAAAAGGTACTCACATCCTCCGGCGTCAGTGCTCGAAGTTATTTCCTTTAGATTCTGCAATGTTGTCTTTTTGTTTCTTGTTTTCACTAGTTAGGCTTAATTGAAAACATCAACAAAATTACAGATCTTTATAGTATTTATCTAGAGTTAGGACATGAAGTGTTTGAAGAGAAAATTAAAAAACCTATGGAACTTCATTTGCATGATAATAGCAATGTTGTTAGTATGAATTCTTTGAACACCATTATTGCTAATGCTATGGAAAAGTCTAAGCTTGGGGAAGATGGTTTTGATAAGCATGATATTTTTAGTTCCCCAAGCACGGAGGAGAAAATTTACGTTGATGATACTTTACCTCTAATATATGATGATTGTGATATTTTCAGTCCACCTACTATTGAGGAGAAAAATTATTGTGATTACAATATGCCTCCTATATTTGATGATTATGGTGATGAGAATAATAATGATATCTATTTTGTTGAATTTGCTCCCATTACAATTAAAGAATGACTATGCTTATGTGGAGAGTAATAATCATTTTATGCATGTGGCTCATGATAAGAATGTTTTATGTGATAGTTATATTGTTAATTTTATTCATGTTTCTACTAAAAGTTATTATGAGAGAGAGAAACATTGTTTTATGCATCTCAATAATATTAAGTTTCCCCTCTTTATGTTGAAAATCTTGAAGTTGCACTTGTTTTGCTTTCCTATGCTTGTTGCTTTGTGCTTTCATGACTTGTTTATTTACAAGATTCCTATGCATAGGAAGTTGTTTAGACTTAAATGTGTTTTGTGCTTCTTGATGCTCTCTTTTACTTCAATTGATATTTCTTATGTGAGCATCTTCTCAAACTATTACGCCTAACTTAAAGGCGTTAAAGAAAAATAATTATTAGCAAATAACCCAAAAGTTTTAGTAGAGTCTAGGAAGTTATTACTTTTGTAATAACCTCTCCTTATCCTTTTTATTTGATTTTTGTGCAAAGAATAACCTCTAATGAGAGGGAAGTAAGATTTTGGGAAGTTGTTGTCCCAAAACAGATTTCTGTGCTTCACTGTAAAAATTCATGCAAAATCTCTGTATGTAGTATTTAGCTGTAATTTTCTGAATAAATCCCCCAGGTTGTTAGATAATATTCGTTAGTTCAACACTTTTTTATTTGAGCAACATAAGGTCTTCTAAAAAATCGGGTTTTACTTGCTGGTCTGTTTTGACAGATTTCTGCCATTAATTGCATTTGCCTCTTTATCGATTTCTTTTTGGGTTCTATTTGGTAAATTGATATTTTTGAGGGAATTTCTACATTAGCTTGTGTTTTTAATGAAAGTTTTGCTGTTTTAAAACTAAACACCAAAGGTTTACTATCTTTTGAATGCACTAATGTTGCTAATGAAAATTGTGTGAAGTTTTGTATGAAGGAAATTTTTCAGGTGTAAGGGAAGAATGATGTAATGAGATGAAGAATGGACGAAAGCTCAAGATTTATTCAAGAGGTACAAGCGTCAAGCGTCAAAACTTGAATAAATCTTGAGCTTTCGTCCCTTGTTCATAAATAAAAATCTCAGGTCTTCTTTCAAGACACTTTATTTTTATTGTTTCATGCACTGTTGTGTTGCTCTTGGAGCGTCTTTGTTTTTGTTTTTAGTTTTATTTTGCTTGGTTTGCTGCAATAAGTTGGTTGTATTACATCACACTTATTTTGGAGAGAGACACACTCTGTTTTTATTGCCTAGAACACTCTAGTTTTCATTCTTATTGTCTTGCGAGTGTTCTGTTTTGCTAGCACTGTGTTTAGCCTTAGTTTTCTTGTGCTTTTAGATTAGAAATTTTTAGTTCTTCTTTTTGTATTTGTGAGACATGCTCACTGGTCTTTATTTATTATTATCTTTGTGAGTTGTTTCAAATAAGTCAATTGGTGTTGGAAAAGAGTAGGAAGTTTCATGCTTATAGTGGTACAAAGGGAGCTTGTTTTGACTGTGGTTTAGACTTTATCATGTCATGCTAGATGTTGTTTTGACCTTATTCTTAGTGATTATTGTTGTAGCATGACTTGTTCCAAACAATTATGATTGCTTAATGTGCCTTGAAAGAATCATGCGTTGTTTTAGCATACAAAAGCATAGTATTGTGGTATTCTCCTTTGATGCTTTGTTTGGGTTGACTTGGCACATGATCACACCATGTTATGACTATGAACCAGTCACCTTAGCCTCTATGATCATTTTTTTTTGAGTTGTGATATCACTTTATGCTTTAGTTAATAATGTTTTGTTGCTTCGCATGATTATGTCCATTATTGCTTTCTTAGTTGGTCGGTCCCAGTCTTTTGCTAGCCTCCACTTGTACTGAGTATGAGCTCTACTCGTGCATCCAACTCCCAGTAAACCAAGTTATTCCAAATAGTCCACTATACATTACTACGCATGGTGTGTTACACCATTCCAAGTATATTCTTGTTTTCATCTACCTTCCAATTAAAAAGTCTATTTGTTATGTGAAAACTTAGTGATTAAAGATCTCACAAACTTGATGGCACACTTTATTTTTCTTGCCCCTAATAAACTTGAACCATTGTGTCATCTATGGTGTATATGCTTGCACTTATACATTGGAATTAGCAGAACCATGTTGTCATGGGGAACGCTTTCAACATTGCACTTGTACATTGTACTCCCTCCGTGTCAAAATATAAGATGTTTTAGATTTGTGAAGAAAATGAATCTAGACTTGTTTTAGTATGTAGGTTCACTCAATTTTAGGATGAATCTATATACTAAAAGAAGTCTAGATTCATTTCCTTCACAAACCTAAAACATCTTATATTTTGAAACGGAGGGAGTACACAGTTGATATCATCCTATTTTGTTTATGGATGTCGTCGGTGTGAAATGAAAGGGGATATTGTAAGTCCATGGAGTTATGTATGTGTGTTAGAGAAACATCTGGGCCACTAGCCTAAGTCATGCCAAATCATGGTGGAAACTTGCAGCATCACCATAGTGAGCAATCTATGAAGAATTCTTCTTAAAAAGAGAAAGAGATTGAGAAAAGGAAAAAAAGATGAGAAAAGAGGAAAGAGAGAAAAAATCACCATTTTCCCATGGTAAATAAGAAGATTGCTGAGATGCCCATTGTCTGCTTGCCTTGTCATTTTGATTATGGGATATCTCCTATATCATGTGCAAGGGGTACCCCGTTGGCGGTTCTCTATGATACACATGTACTTACTATGAAAAGAACTTACCGGTAACTAAACTTGAGTAGCATGAGGAGCGACCCTCATATTCAAGGGACATGAGATTGCCAACTTATACTTTGTCAAGCATATACTCCATATTTTGTTCACTTTAACCTTAATCACTTCAAGATTCTTATGGTAGGGGCAATGAGAGCTGAAAGCTAACAAGTACCATAATTTTTAGAAGCTCTTTATGGAACTTGAAATCCCTGCTTCCCTTTATGAAGGGCCTTTCTTCCACTATTATATTGAGTCTCCACCTTCTATCCTTAGGCACCAATTAAGAGAGCATAGTTGTCATTCTTAGTTCTATGTGCATTGTCCCAAAGCTTATTGATTGATTCATAATGTTGATATTGGTTGTTCTTGAACTATTTGTATCTAGTCACTCTTATGAACTTTGAAGGTGTCTTATGCATTTATTTTCTACTCCATGAGGGACAAGCTAAATTCCCCTATGCTATGTTTTCTATATGTGAAACAAACAAACGTCTTTCAATGCATTGTTATTCATGATCTTTGTTTGTAACCTTTCATGTTGCATGCATAGTTACTTTGTCTTATTGTTAGAACTTCTTATTTCACGCTCATGTTTAGAGTACTTTGATCCCAGCTTTCAATGCTTACAAATGGTTTGATCATGATTTTGATGGTGCATGTCACCTCAAAAATTATTCTTTTTATTACTTACTTACTCGAGGACGAGCAGGAGTTAAGCTTGGGGATGCTTGATACGTCGTAAACGTATCTATAATTTTTTATGTTCCATGCTTGTTTAGCATCCACTTTGCTTTGCTTTGTCTATACTTTGAGGTATTTTTATACACTTTCTAGAACTAACCTATTGACAAGATGCAACGGTTCTAGTTGCATGTTTTCTGCAGTTTTTGGTTTCAGAAAAGCTAAAAAATGAATATTCTCGGAATTGGAAGCCAAAGTTACTATTTGTCCTGGAAAGATATGGAAAATCAAAGCAGATACGGAGTAGGGAACCAGGGTGGGCACACCCTAGGGTGGCACGGGCCCACCTAAGCCGCTCCACCAGGGGTGTGGCCCCCCTGGCTGCCTCCTCACCTTGCCTCTTCGCCTATAAGAAGCCTCCCGACTCACAAACCCTAAATCATATGGGAGAAAGCCACGAAAACCTCTATAGCACTGCCGCCACCGAAGGGGAGATTCGGGGGACAGAAGTTCTATGTTCCGGCACCCTGCCGGGACGGGGAAGTGCCCCCCGAGCCATCTCCATCGATCTACACCACCATGTCCTTCGTTGTTGCTGATTCCCATGATGAGGAGGGAGTAGTTCTTCCTCGAAGCTAAGGGCTCTACCAGTAGCTATGTGTTCATATCTCTCTATGCGTGATCTTTATGAGATCATGAGATTTGTAATCAAGTAGATCTACTCTGTTACTCAAGTGCTTTAATAGATCTCCGTCTCTCCGCACGTGTGTGAAAGTGATAGCATGCACACCGTTGTGGCACTTAAGCTAGATTATATATATATATATATCATGAGTTATATTTGGAGTTGGATATATCTATGAAATTGTGGTGTTTTTTGGAACCATCTAGTGCTCAAGGTGACAGTGTGGGGTTATCTAGATGGGGAAGGCAGACTTTGAGGAGTGTTGTTATAGCCCTACCATGGATTAGAGTGTCCAACCGGAGAGTAGTTCAGGGTAGTATCATGAAGAGAATATATTCATTGAGAGTGTTCACTAGTCAAAGTATGATCCCTAGGCCTTGTTTCTAAGGATTGAAACACCGTTTGCATCTAGATATGTTACATGTTTTCTTGTTGCCATATTTATTTCAGATTTCCTTTAAGTCTCCTCCCCTTCAGAAGCTATTTTCTGCCACCGTTACCACTTATAATCATCCATACCACTTGTATTTCACTATATCTTCATCGAACTAGTGCACCTATACACCTGACAAGTGTATTGGGTGTGTTGGGGACACAAGAGACTTCTTGTATCTTGATTGCAGGGTTTCTTGAGAGGGATACCTTTGACCACTTCCTCCCTGAGTTCGATAAACTTTGGGTAATCCACTTAAGGGAAACTTGTTGTTGTTCTACAAACCTCTGCACTTGGAGGCCCAACAACTGTCTACAAGAATAGAAGTGGGTAGACATCATACATACTTGTGATTATACCCCTTGCAAGCATCCGCAACTACAAGAAAGTAATTAAGATAGAAACCTAACCACAACATTAAACTCTGAGATCCTACACTCCCTTGTGCAATGGTTTCCTAACGGGGGTTTAGGTTTCTGTCACTCCGGCAACCCCACAATTAGTAGCCAAATACACAATACATTCCCCTAGGCCCATAAAGGTGAAGTATCATGTAGTCGACGTTCACATGACACCACTGGAAGAATAGCACCACAATTTAAATATCAAACCATTAAATATTACTTCAACATAATTCCACTACTAACAACATGACTTCTCCCATGTCCTCAAGAACTAAACGAACTAATCACGGGACATCATATTGATCAAGATCAGATATGAAATAATCATAAGTAACAATCTAAACATGAACAATAATTCAATGGTTCCACTCAATAGCATCAACTACAACAAGTAATCAACACCGGGAAAGTTTCCCCTAAGAACTAAGCAAGATTCAACCCAATTGTTACAGCGATACGGAGTGGTGGTGATGGTGCTGGTGGAGATGATGGTGAAGATGATGCTGATGATCTCGATGAAGACTAGCTTGATGACGGTGTTGGTGGCGACGATCTCCCCTCTCCGGGAAGGAATTTCCCGGCAGAATTCTGCCTGCCGGAGAGATCTTTCTCTCTCTATAGTTTCCGCCCCGCAGAGGCGGCGGAATCTTTCTGTGGTCGCTCCCCGAGTCTTAGGGTTTCGAGGGTATTAAATACGTGGAAGGGCGATGCCAGAGGTGGGCTAGGATGGCCACACCACCTTGTGGCGTGGCCTAGGGGGACCCGCGCCATGGGGTGGTGTGGGCCCCCTATGGACCATCTCCACTTCTCCTTCTGTCTTCCTTCGTCTTCTGGGAAAATAGGAACTTCCGTGTATTTTCTGGGATTTTCTGATCTTCGGAAATATTGCATCTGGAGAGCGCTTTTTCCATCAGAATCCTGACTCCGGCAGTTGATCCTCGAAAAGTCATCAAACATGCAAAATAGATGGGATAACATAAGTATCATTTCTTAATATCAAATATATCAATGAATAACAATAAATTATGATATAAAATAGTGATGCAAAATGGACGTACCAGCTGCCACTGCCTCCTTGGTAAGGATAATCTTCGTTGGTAAGGGAATGAAACTTGACAACATATTCACCTTATTGTATATAAATATTTATGCTAAGTAAATCCATTGCCGCCCTCGGGAACGCTTGTCACATATAAGTTCAGATACACACTTGAGCTTGTCCTCTTGCTGCATAGAGGATTGGGCTTTATCTCGTTGAGAACATTTACTTATTGCTATTTACTTTTAGCATTTTATATTCTTGCAGACTACAAAACAAAAACACCAAATCTACTGCATTTACTATTATTTTCTTTGTCAAATTTGCTAAACAATACCCTCAGCTCCCAACATTTATTTATTGAAAAGTACTATAATTGATCTCCTACACTTGGGAGCCATCATTGGGGTGAGGAACGACCGCTAGAGGAACCGCGAGCTCTAACCATAGTTGCATAGCTTGAAAATTCATGAAAAACAGCTTGTTAGAAGATGGATAACAGGTCGGGTTGGAAGTAGACAAGGGGAGGATGTTGAGCCAGGTCTTATGGAAACTATTTCTTCTCGCTCCTCTTTAGGAAGGTGACACAATGATAAGGGACCTCACACCATCCAGGAAAGGTCTGCGAACATGGCCTTCATGTGATGGTCCACCTTGCCGCCTCTCGGGATCTCTAAAGATAAAGTGAACAAAGCATCAGGAATAAGCCAGATCTACGAGGAAAGTTAGGTAACTTAGAGAAATAATATTGTAAGAAAGAACTTACCACTATGATCCTGTAGCGGGTCTCTTCCTAGACCATACACCTAGGTTGGAATCTTATCTTTCAGAGGGCTCAGCCTCCTGGTGATGAAATCCTCCATCGGGTGGTTTACTGTCAGTCCAAGGCGGCATAGTTCTTCGAGGGAGTCACGACGATGAAGGAAGAAGGGAGATCTTTCGGCTCTTCTGTACGGTCGTTCGAGGGAACCGTCAAGAAGTTCTCAAATATGGGGATATCATCCGTCCTACGTGCCATCAACCACTAGGAGGCCTGGTCCGGCCATTCATTGCACCTAGGGATCAAAGGGTACTGATCAACTCTACTCCCCCGCTAGTAGAAGATGCAGGTGGAGAGAATTCTAAATGGATCCGAGCTGGAATGCTCTAAGTAAAAAAATAAGGAAAAAATATACCTCACAAAGGCATAATTCCAAGATATGCCTCAAAAATATGAGCAAAGTAAGAAAGGAGCAGTATGGATTCTGCCATCAGATGCATCGGCTCGACTCTCAGGAAACCCAGTACATCCTGAAGGAAGGAAGGAGGAACTTAGAAAATACACTTGAATTGGTCATCACTTACATTGTATTGAACTATACCTTAACCCCAGTACGACCTACTAACGTCATGATGGGTCCACATCAGCATCCGAGGTGGCATAAGGATACCGAGAAACCTCTTGTGTCGGTACTTCACGCCACAAAGATATATCTCTCTCTCTCTCTCCAGACCTCCTCATGTCATTAAAGGTATTTTACACCCCATACAATAGACGTATTTTCCCTCTGTTGTTAACATATTTTTAGGACCTCGTCGCAAGCCCATTAGCTTGGGACATCTGACACGAAAGAAGCCAACATACCTTCTTCGAAGACAAATACACTTGGAGGACTGCCTCTTCGGGTCGTTGATATGCACCGGAGATATGTTTCCTAAGATCTCTGGTGTTCACCAGACCTACCTCGTCTTGGTTACTAGAGTCATCAAGCTTATCGATCCAAGGTTGAGCAAGAGCGGGAATAAAGGAAGACCCTCTTATTAAAGGTATTGATCGGGGTCTTGTCTATGATGGTGGATTTGGGCATGTATTTTACATAGGTCGTAAAACACTTTTTTTGCAAAAGAGTATATATTAATATCACAGAGATACCAATTAAATCCAGCCTCTGCAACAACGCATGCCCTAGCGGCCCTATGGATGCACACAACCCAGAAAAAAAAGAATTACAAAAAATAAAAGTCCCGCTACAGAGAACTAATCCTCAAAGCAACGACACTGACACTATCAGAACAATACCAATAGTCCTCCACTCCAATAACAATGCCTTCAAAAAGGAAACAATGCCCAAGCGTCGGCGTTGCCCGATCAAAGATCATAGGTTTTCACCCTGTAGAAAGTCCTCGCTCACAAAGCAATGCCTTCAACAAGGTCATTGCCAGGCACAACCATTTAAGGTCAAACCTTGGATTTTTACTCTGCAAGGTAAGACTGGGAACTCCCCTGTGTTGTCTTCCGCACCAACAGTCGCTGCAACGAGTCCCAGATCACGTAGCCAGATCTCCGTCGCCACAAGAACTAAAATCACCATTGCTACCCTTATATTCCCGCTTTCCTGATATTCTCTACATCTGACTTCATCATGGCTCTAAGAATGGCACTTGGTGGGAACAAACAACAGAGCTTCGCAACGCTCCCGCTGAAACCAAACGGCCAGAAGATGCGCACGACCGAATACCTTCTGATCCAGCAATCTCCAGGCATACCTGCCCACGAAGACCTCAGTGTTCGTGACCTTCAGGCCGACAACCTGAAGATATCAACTGACCTGACCTATCGGGCTACAAGGCGGCTCTCTGAGGGATCCTGAAGACCATACGTGCATCCAGGGGAGATTGAATATCAACTTAACGTGCAAGGAAAGATGAATACATGTTGTGACTAAGAAAGAATCTTACACTGCCGACGTTATAGATATTGGAAGACATTCACCTGAAGAGGACACGCCATATTCACCCAAAACATATCCATTAGACTTATTCATAAACCCTACTAGACCATGAAAACGCGTGTTGCTGCGCCTGTCCCTGTTGAGGGAAGTTTAAGAGATATGTGACAATCAACACAAATATAGGACATAGCTCCTTTTTCTCAAGTTGTTCTAACACATTTGGTAACTTTGAGAAGCAAGCGCTTATGACCAATCATGACAAATTAAGACATAGTTAAGACACATGAGCAAACATAGACCATAAAATAGACGAAACCTGAGTAAACGAGATGTTGCGTATCAGCAACAACCATGCTGCATCTTTCAGGGCTTGTTTGTTTGGGCTGTGGCTGGCTGGCTGTGCAGCTGTGCAGGGAAAGCTACTTCTCTGAGTTTGACTGTTTGGCAATTTGGCTAGCTGTCTGGTTGTATGCTAAGGAATTGACTGTAATGTCCCTGTAATTCGTATAACATGTATATTTGACTACTAAAGTGCATAAACACATATGTCATTATTAAAATACCATATGTCATATAGTAGTTTGTCCAAAATATATATCCGACCATTACACAAAATAAGATAGCATCATAATGAACATAGATACATCCACACCTATCAAACCGATCATCTTCTTCTAGCATTGTACAATGCGGTAGCGATACGATCGCGTGTTGAGTTCATGTCAACCATGTGTAATCCACTCGGAGCGGTATCACCAGCTGATGTTACTGATTGCCTTTGGACCTTAGGAAGGTAGTTCTCATCTTCATCACACCGATCAAATTGCTTGTCTCATAGGTTGGAGTCTCTAATAAAATTGTGAAGCGCAATGCAAGCAAGAATAATTCTTTTCTGTGTAACCAGACCATAAGAAGGAATATACTTCAATATGCACCACTTGGTTTTCAAGATACCAAATACACGCTCGATAGCATTCCGTAGGGATGAGTGTAGATAGTTGAAAATCTCTTCCCTATTTGTTGGTCTCCCTTCTCGCCGAAAATCTGGTATGTGGTATGTGTTCTCCTTGAAAGGAGCCAAGAACCCTTTTCTATTGGGATAACCAGAATCAACAAGGTAATATGTATCTGCATATGAACAAAAAAACTAAACAACTACGACAATGCATTTGTAAATATGTGTACCATGTGGACAAAGATATAGAAATACCACCAGGAGGGGTCGGAAACTGTATTGGATACTTCTCAATGGTGCGTTGTAGAATGCGTGTATCATGCGCCGAACCAGGCCATCCAGCAACAACAAAGGTGAATCTCAAATCAAAGTCACATATCGCCAGAATATTCTGTGATGTGCAACCATGCCTTCCTGTATGGTTAACCGTCTCTTCTGCAGGTACTTCAACTGGAATGTGTGACCCATCTATGGTGCCAATGGCATCTTTGAAATGAGGCCAAAAGCGTGCATCTTGAAGTCTTGGATGCACATCCTTGAAAGTTCGATCTACTGGCTTTATGTTATCCTTACCCAACTTGTTCAAGCAATTCAAAACCATGTGAAACTTCCTATGAATTGTTTCGGTTGAACGAATAAAATGGTTCTCAACTTGGCTAAATGACTATGGTCCTCCAACATCCATAGAAACATAGCTAGGCATTCAACAGATGACATGTCTCTAGTTGACACCAACCCATATCTAGAAACTAGAAGGTTATGCAATTCATGAAACACATCAGGGTACATTCTAAACATTTTGTAGCATCTTTTCCTATTTCCAAGTTGTTCATTCACCCATTCAAGCCCAGTTTTCTCCGGAATCCTCCTAGGTTCTTTATTTAAATACTTCTGGCTATAGAGATTACCATAGTACCCCAACACGGCAAGATCATGAGCCATTCCAAGCAACTGCCGTGTCCTTTCTAGTTCGTACTCACGATCATCGTCACCATCATCCATCTGCAAAGAGAAAATTATAACATGTCAAAATGCTTCACACAACAATTTACTAGACATGCAACAATCAACAAATGCTACACACAACAATTTACTAGACATGCAACAATCAACGAATGCTTCACACAACAATTTACTAGACACTCATCAATCAACAAATGCTTCACACAACAATTTACTAGACACGCATCAATCAACAAATATTATCACCAAATAATATCAATAGTGGAACAGGAATCGAATAATAAGTAGTAGTTTTACAATCATCACAAATAGTCTCGACCAAATAAAAAGGATAATAAATGGTACACACACTACTTGTTCATCTCATCTTGTGTCCTCTGGAGCCAATCGAGCTGCCTGCCTCGGTTGTTGCAAATGCATAAACACCTCTCTTTGATCCTTGTTCATAGCTAGCTTTCCCGCAGTGTACATGATAGCAGTTCCTTCAAGCACTCCACAATCTCGAACCATCCCTAAAAATTCCTTCATAGTTGGGACCTCATCACCTTTGCTGCAAGAACTTTCATCGGTGTGCCTTGAAACAATTGTGTTCAATGCATTGTTGTATGCCGAGAAAAAATCCTTCTCTACATGCTTGCGCTTACCTGTTTTCTTTGAGCTAGCTTGCCCGCAGGTATCATCATCAAGCATTATTGGAGCTTCATTGCCAGTTTCTTCTTCCTCACCTGCAATGGCAGCTGATTCTCCAGTGACATGAGCTTTCCTAAACATAACATCCTGTTGTTCCAAGTTGGCAGGTGGACCATTCCTAAACTTTGCATGGTCAGAACGAATCTGAAAATAAAAACATTACAAAGATATCAGTCCAATAATCATAACAACAATACAGAAGAAAAGGCAAGTAAAGACATGATAACTTACAGCTAGGTGATTCTTCCACCAATCATCATCTGCATCCATAGTTTTTGCTATAGGATCCCAACCTAGCCCGGTCGCATTTAGCAATTCCATCCACCCCGTGTAATCCTTCTTCATAGAATCCCATTTGTTCTTGAATTGCTTCTGCGTTCTTCTATCCCCTGTTTTCTCAGCAAATTTGTCCCCAAGATTCTTGTAACCCTTTCTACTCAAGCAACCCCCCTCCCTATTGTTGTCGTTCACTTCCTCCATACAAATGTCGCAGAAAACTCTAGTGTAGTATGGATTCCAAACCGCCTTCGACATTGCAAATGAATCTCAAGCTATAACAGAAAAATTTACGAAAGATAGCTTTTTATTTCCATCAAACAACATAGCAATACAAGCAGTAGCATAGCAAGCCACATAATTTCTAGCAGTATCATGTGAACCAAAATTTCTAGCACTAACATGTGAACAAATTTTTAAGCAGCACCATGTCAAGCAAAATTTGCACCAAACGAAATTTCTACAAATACCATGTCAAGCAAAATTTGCACCAAACAAAACTACTGATCTTAGATATTTGCTTCCGCTTTGTTCTGTCAGAAGATAAAGTGCGAGGTACCAAAATATTAGCTTCACACCCCCAAAAGAAGCAAAAACCAAAACGGAAACCAGGAATATCTAGGAGCTCCCCTCAAGAAATATGCGTGTAGCTCGATCTGAAAATAAATATCTCGCCTCCAGATCGATCGTACAAGCGATTCTGACTCTTTCTGTGTACCTCTCGAATTTATTCCTTCAAAGCCGTAAATTCCGCACATAATAATTCGTCTCCTGAAATATCAGAGAGCATCGCGAGGAGGGAACAGTGCTTGGATCAGATGGATAGGAGCAAGTATAATAAGCTGATTTTAGGTCCTTGCATGATGATCCATGCATATGCATCGATCCACTCGCCACAAGCATTGTCCCGTATTGTTTCCTATGTTCCTACACGATAACACATGCCAACGTGGCGTTATTATACCTTGAGCGCACACACAAAGACAGCTAACCTGGCCATACCATGGCCAGACCAGTAGAATACTTGATTCTAACCTTGCGCGCACACAAAGACAGCTAACCTGGCCAGACCATGGCCAGACCAGTAGAATACTTGATGCTAACCTTGAGCGCACACACAACATGCCAATAGAATACTTGATGCTAACCTGGCCAGACCATGGTTGTATCATATGGATGAGGCCTTACCTTTGGCTGTGATGACGTCGGCCAGGGATGAGGTCTGCCGCGCGACGAGCTAGCTGCTCCGGCGACCGTAGATCTCAAACAGCTACCGGTAGGAACGGGGGTATGGAGGCGGGCAGGAAGGAGGAGCTCGGTGCAGGGATGGGGGGGTATGGAGGCGGGAAGGAATGAGGAGCTCGACGGCGGAGGCTATGGAAGCGGGGAGGCGGGCAGGTAGGGCGACGGCGGGAGGAAAGCAGCAGCGGCGGCTGCAATCACGCCAGGAACGGATCGCGTGGGCTCTCGTTGAACGAAAAAAAGGTCTTTAACTACCGTATTGCTGAACGGGTCGCGTGGGGGGTCGCGTCTGGCGGTGGCATTTGCCTAGTAAAATTTGGCAAAACGATTCGCTGCCTCGCTGGAAGCCGCGGGAAGCACCCTGGGACGTGCTTCCTGGTATAGCCTATTTTTGCAACCACTTCGGCCGAAGCCCACCACACAGCTACTCCGTTTGGTTCGATTTTTTGGCTTTTTTTAGTGAAAAGCCATCAAAAGTCCAAACAAACACCCTGTCGGGGTGCTTCCTCGCACAGCTCCAAGTATGCCCCTTACCTCCACAAACCTCCAAATTTAATTCCCATTATAGTATATACGTACCCAAAGAAAATATGGAGACCAAATTCTACTTCTCTTCTGTTATTTCCCCTGATTGGATGAATCCAAGAAACATGGGCACAACCGCACATGCACAATCAAATTGCTAGAAATTCCTCCATTGGTAACGATCCATCATCCATGCAGCAGACCAAAAGAAACGAGATCCGTCGTTGCATCTAGAGAGGACAGCATGCACTGGGAAACAAATAAGATCAATCACATTATAAAATAAGATTAAGGAGTATCCGGTCACCCGCAGTGTGCCTCATGGTCGTTCCGTGAGCTAGGGTGGCTGTCGAAAGATGGGAGTTCGAATGGGAGATTAAAGGTGATTGTGGGCAACATATATAATGAATCGATTTAGAAGAGGGGAAAAGTAACGCATACGCGCTTGCCAGCTATGATTATGGGAGGAATACGGTGGGGCTTCATTTCCGCCATTACGGTGCCGCCGGCAGTTTCAGGTATCATCGCGGACTGAGGAGGACCAGCAGCGCAGCCGAGGAAATGAGGGGAAGTGTGATAACTGCGCTGGGAAGAAAATACCAAAAGGCCAAACTCTGAGGCCCATATGAGTGTTTCGTGGCCCAACTAATGTGGATCAGCCTAAATCATTCTGTGGAGTAGCAGCCTGATAACGGAACGGTGGGCCGTTTAACTCGATCGGGAGAATAAAAACAAGTTTACCGACGGTTCGGAGCACTGGGCTGGTCTCAAGCGATGGATGGGCAGATCCGGCGATCCAGGATGTGAAAACGCTGTGAGAGGCCCTGACTAGATGTGTTTTACTGTTTTTTAACATTCATATACTGTTATAAATTCGTCGAGATCCATCTTGTAAACCCATTGTACGATCTCTCGATCACCTTATAAATAAAGTTTGAGGAATCCTCACCAATACACCAATGCCTTTATTTTGAGATCCAAACTAAACCTGTTGAGCCGAGCTCATTATCAAATAAATAAACTATCTATCGATATTCAGAAGTGAGACTGTCGTGGGATCGTGGTAAACTATCCTTTGTCACCTACACCATCACTTCTTTTTGGCACCTTCGCTGTACCAAAAAATTGCAAAAAAATGAAAGTGTTGTAGTACAAAAGTTATATTGATATGCGAAGTTTGAGCTTAATTAGTTTTGCCATTTGAGAGAATATTAATAAATACAGTTTAATAAATTTAATATTCACATATATTTGCTACTGTATGTTATTTTTGTGTGGGTCTCATAGTATGATCTTTTAATATATTCATGATTTTTTGTACAATTTTGTTTGTTGTGATTTAGTGTCAAAACGAAAATCAAAGTTAGTGAGGATTTGGGTGTCATGGTGCTCACTCAAAATTTCTCCAAAATATACAGGAGTACATGATACATGCATCAAGAACATCATTTTTCCAAACTAATATGGTTTATATTATATAAAGGTAACAACATTTACAACCAGATATTGGGATACCTGAATCCACGGACACAAAAAAACTCTAAACAAAGCGAAAGTTACAAGCTATAAGCCTTAAACCGAAAGTTACAAGCATAATTATAAGCCTTAAACTTCTCACCAATGCCATGGCTGATCTCGCCGTTATTCTGCCACCATATCTCTTGCTTATGATGGACAACAACGAAAAAATCACCCACTGAAATATATGCAAAGGTCTATAGAAGGATAATTCGAATTGACTCAGTGGTACGGAGATTGCCAATAGTTTCAAGCATATCAGCGAGGGCACGACCCTGATCTAGGAAGACAGTTGTGCTAGCATATATGATTTTGCTTGCAAAGCCTCGAAAGAAGAGGTTGCTGAAGATGACTTCGTCCCTCATGGCACACATGGAACCATGCCAACTGAAAGAAACAAGTAACCACGTGTCCCGGTCGTCCATGAAGAACGGCGGGACAAAAACACCAAACCTGGTTTTTCCTCTCCTCTCCCCCAACTGCTTCTCCCGTCTCCCACCAGATCCAGGGCCGTCTGGCCCCTCCCCTCTCATCTCCGGCGATGGCCGGTGGTGAGTAGGGTGAGGGTCCCCTCCATGTATAGTAGTTTTAGGTTTAGTAGTAGGTTTGGGCTTCGTCCCGTGTGTGCCCCTATGGCGACAGGCGGTATGTCGGCGAGGAGTTCACCTCCAGTGCTTGTGAGTGGCGTCTAGTGGTGGGCGGCGGACGGAGCCGATGGTGGCCAGTTACTACTCCTCCATCTCCCCTTCAATAAAGCTCGGTGGCTGATCTGATCTGGAGTTCTTGGCCGCTGTTTCCTCGATCTGTGGCTACCAAGGTGGTGGCACCGTCGACGGCATCGGCTTCCGGTCCAGCAACGGGATGCTTGGGATGCTTCCGTTCCCGGGAGTTTCTCCGCAGAGGACTCGCGGCAGCCGGACCTGCCTTGCCTCTGCTTCAGATGGACGAAAGCCGACCCGCCCAAGCCACTTGCTGCTAGTTGTGCTTCAACCTCCAGGCTCGATGCCATTACAGAGGCCTCCTTTTCTCTTTGCCCTGGCGCTTTCCGGAGTCCCCGCCCCAAGTGGTTCGTCCCTGGCGGCGGTGAGGCTGGCTAGGTCGCAGAGGCGCATGCTCGATGGAGAAGGATCTGGTTGCTTTTTTCCAGATTTTTTCAGGGTCCTTTGTGTAAAAGTGTAGGTCCTTGTTGTAATTTTTGTTTATTTTAGAGCCTCTCATCGACATAGATTGAAACCTGAAATCTCTTATTCGAGGCAACACTACTATCACCGTCTAAACGAAGCCACCGTGACACCTGAAATGAAGAAAACAAATCTTGCTGCACGGATGAGACAAACCTAAGAGCATTCGACACCCATATAATACTATTCTCTCCCGTTCACTAATATAAGACATTCTAATCATATTTTTAAAACACATGTATGTGTATCGTGTTTTAGAATATATGTTTACTCATTTTAGAGTAAATCTAGTCCACTTTAAAATACAGTATTTAAAAGGTCACAGTAGTGAAAGAGGGAGTACCATATTTCAACATCCATTTAATACTACCGATATACTACACACAATACAAGTCACTGGCGCATATTTTATTTCATAGACTGTTTTACCTATACAAGTCACCGGCGCCTCTTTCATTTCATAGAAAGTTTTACCCATATTAGCATTATATTTATGCCATGACTGACCGCTGCATGGCTAAGAGGAAACGACGGGCAGCTTCAGTCTTTGCCGCCATCGTCCTGCTTCTTCTGTGCCCTCCCGCCGCGGAATGGGCCATGCTTGTTCCAGCCAGCGGCACCATCTCCGTCGCCGAACGCTCCTTCTTCTCCACCAGCTTCACCATTATGGCCCCCAGCATCATTGCCACCATAGTTACCGGGACGGCCACCGTATCGCTGATCGCGTAGACCTGACGTCCTTCCGCTTCCTGCGGCACTGCCAGTGCCACCGTCACCTCCTCCCCCGCCGCCACCTGCATCGCCGCTGCCGCCGTAACCGAACCCGAAGCCGGATCCCTTTCCACCAGGACCAGCAGCCCATCCCCACTCGTACTTCCAGGACCCGTCAGGGCTGGACCCCTGCCCCGACCCCGAGTCGCCCGTCCACCCCGGGGGCACCGTCTTCCCCGGCGACGCCAACCCGTCCTTCTCGCCGTCGGCCTCGGCGCCCGCGCACTGCATCAACGCAGGCGCAAAGAGGAGGAGCGTGAGAACGAGCACCAATAGCTGCTCTTGCCATTGCTTACAGCTTCTCTCCATGATATCCTCCTTGAGCTCTAGCGATTCTCAGTCTCAGCTCGATCGTCTTGTGCTTGCAGTGGATGTCCCGTGGCCTATTTATAGCTATAGCGCTCGGCCACGAGGCACTGCTGCTGGGGGGTCACTAGTGATGGATAAACGATCGATCGATCCAATCCTGGAAACAGATCACGCACCACTAGAGATTTGCTCCCCCCGCTGCCGCTTCCGTCGCTTGCTTGGCTACGCCGTGTACGCTCGTGCTCGCTCTGCTTTGTGCCGACTTACTAAAGTCTCTCGTGAAAGCAGCTCCATGCTCGCGGCGCACTGGAATTGCACGGAAAGGAAACAAGGAACTATTCCTTCGGAGAGAGTCCCGTGACCTGAAGAATCTGGTAGCTGTTGAAGATGGCAACAATTTTTAGTGATGGCACGGCATGACCATGGCCGTCCGTTTCCCACATTCAAGGTCTCGATGCGTGAACCAAGATTGTCAGTGACACGCAAATGTCTAGGCAGCTTGCGAGGAGCCCGTGAGCAGCAAAGCATGGCCTTGGAAAGAAAGGGAGAAAACGATATGGAATTGAACACGACTGCAGTCCATTTCAGTCCATGCACTAATATAATTCAGTGGTCGACTCCCGTTAGATGGCAGTGTTGGCGTGTTTGAAGGTCGTAATCAAGTGGCAGATATATCTATGCTTTCGCACGCTGCAAGGCCACGATAAGGGGCATCAAAGTTAGTGGGAAGCCTTAGCCGATAACTTTGACTTTTGGGTCTCACAACGACGATGCAGGAGATATTCCGTTTCCTGCTCCATTCCTCATTATGTTTTGCAGGTCTCCACATCTTCATGTTTTAGCTCCAGGCCTCTAGATTATACATACACTCATAATTATTATTATATATATGGTGTCTGCGTGCTCTTCATATTAGAGGGCATGATGGTCTAGTTACTTATTGTTTTAACAAAACCCAAACAAGTCCAAAACTTTCTTGTATGTATTTTTTTTTTTTTGTAACAATCTTGTATGTATAGTATAGCCCATTTGGATCCACAGGCAAGGCGGACACTAGCGCTCCATCTTCGCTGCTCTTCCTTGTCATCCATGGCCTAGCCTTCGTCGCGCAACCACTTACGCTCTGCCCACAGCCCTCTTCGACGCCCTTCTCGCATCACTGTTAGCGGTAATTTTTTATTACGTTAGTATTTGGAGTTTTTTTTTATACATGTCGTAAGTGCTATGTCCGAGTCTTGGTTGAGTTGGTACTAGCTTGTTAGTTTCATTGTTAGTTAGATTGCATGGCATGTACGTGAGTGCTTGTCCGAGTAGTACTAGGACACTGGTTTGCTTGTACATGTCGGGTTTGAATACTAGTAGGTTTAGGTTGTTTAAGTCGGTGCCCTAGACATGTATACGGATAGGGTTGTAACTTCGATGTACCGTGTGAGTTTGAGAAAAAGAATAAAAAAAATTCAAGGGTATGATACGTGTCCGTGGCCACAAGTTTTTTCGAGTGTGTTTGTTCGTCTAATTTGATGTGATCGATCTATGGGCTAATATCAAAAATTGGTATCAGAGCGAGGTAGAAGATTTGAAGCTTGCCCCGGGGAGGCGACCCGACTAGCACCTCGGGGCGGGCGATATTGTCGCTCGGTGGAGCGGCGAGGAGGAAGATGGCGGGCGGTGATGATCCGGCGAAACGTCACGAGGGAGGCGTCAGGCGCTGTCGTCGGAAAAGCGGTGGATGTGGATGATCATTGATGAGAGAGGAGGTGTCGAGGTGCGGTGCTGGGAGTCTCGTCAAGATCGTCAACCAGGGAGTTAGAGGAGTTAAGGAGTCATGGGCGTGCGGGTTGGCATGTTGAGTCAGCGTCGTGTTCGTGAGCCATCATTTTGTCTAAGTGCTCGTCTCTATGAGGATTCATTGCAGTTGAAGTGTGTCACGTCGTGTTGCTGTCTGGTGCTAGGTAAGGGTATCGATGGGGAGGATGATGCCCAGGCGTACAGCGGGACAATGACCAGTGAAGGAAAGCCTATCACACATAGTACATGGTCTAAGTACTAAAATGTGTAAATACATACGTATCTAGACAAGTAAAGTTAGTTATTTTAGGACCAAAGGAGTAGATAGGTTTTGGGTTAGTTTGTCTGGCCGCACCTTCTTCTTCTTGGTGACAGTGGCGGCACCATAGGAAATAAGCTCTTCTCGGGTTCTGCTCCACCTTGTTGGCGATGACGGTAAAGGGCTCGTGGGAGGTGCCTTCCTCCGCTCGTTCAGGGCGATGGACCTAGGGTCGTCTGGATGTGTCGGTATGGCGGTGTTATCCATTGGAGTTTGGCCTCCCCAAGCCATGTCCATGTCTCAGCGGCATCTCCTCTGACATCGGTGAGAAGCCGCGTGGAGTTTTACATGAGCAATTCAGTCAACAAGGCTCGCCCTCATCTACGAGCGCAGCGGTGACTGTTTTGAAATCGTGGGTGCTTCGGATCGCAGTGGGTGGCTGCTAGCAGGCGGAGCCACTTTGCTTCTTCGATTGGGTCGAACGGGGATGTCGGTTCAGAGCTCCGGTGAGCATGGGTGAAGTCCTGACCGACGAGAACCAACACGATGTCATCTACGAGGGAAGCTCCATTTCACAAAATATAGTGAGAGTTTTATTCTTCGTCGATATTAGTAAACATGTAAGTAGAAATATGGAAATTGTATTGTTGGAATTTGCATAATGCAATGGGTGAACGCTAGGAATTGAACACGCGCACGGTGGATTCACAATCCACTACCTTGATCCACTTGGCTACATCCACCTCTTATCCAGCTAAATGATTTTTGATTTTTCTCCTTTTCCTATTCATTATTAGTCTATTTATTCTGACCTCCATACTTGGATCGAGAAGAGCCTCATCATGTGTGTCGTTTATTTTCCCTATTGTTCCCTCTTCCTTGCACAAGATTGTTTTTTTTTTAATCAACATGCTGCATTCAAATTAAGCCGTGGCTAAATCACGAGTCAGACAGTCACCGATACAATCCGGAGCTATAGAGAACCAAACTTTACATAATTTATTATGCTGATGAGCAGCCTCATTCGCCGAACGTCTAACTGCTTGAACCTTGCATTCCTGAAATGATCGCTTCAGGAATTTTATCTCCTCCACCAGGACGCCGTGTCCCGATCTTTCAAGCTCATCCCCGACAAGTTTTGCAGCCACTCCAAAGCTATCAGTTTCCAACACAATCTTTTGGCAATTGATCTCCGTCCCGACCTGCAGTCCACGCTTACGGGCTAAGAGCTCCGCACACTCAGCATCTTGGATTTGTGGTAAAAAAATGGCATGCCCATGCTAAGAAGCTACCATGGTAGTCTTTGATGACTACGCCCCCACCACCCGAGCAGCTAGCGTTAAAAGCCCCGTCGACGTTGATCTTACACCAATCCTGAGGCGGGCTGGACCAAGGCTCCACCTTCTTTATTTTCGCAGCCGGCCTTGGCTGATGGACCAGTGTCCATTCCTCCAAAAACCTGACGGTCTTTCTTGCAGTTTGAGTGGGCTCCTCAATCTGGCCAGACTCCCTAGCCTCATTTCTGGCAGTCCATAACTGGTAGAGATGCATCATCATCAATGCCACCTTATCACCCTTCTCCTTTCCAATCCAGTCAAGTAACCAGCCTTTCAAATCCGAGTGACAGCGTAAAGGCCGAGGTGGTTTCTCCAACCTGACGCCAGATAGAAAGGCAAGCTCGTGCCATGAGTTTGCTGAATGAGAACAAGACCAGAATCTGTGAACCGAACTTTCCTCTTTGTGGCACACAAGACAGGCAACCCCATCCTTTATTTTACGGTGCGATAGTTCTGTTCCCACAGCTAGTCCGTTCTCAATTAGCCTCCAAACATGGACCTTCACTTTCCCTGGCACATTACAGTCCCATAGCGCCAGCCTCCCTTTGTGCAGAGATACCGAGTTAGATGACCCAGGAGAACCCTCCGTTTGCGCCTTTCTATCCATAGCTAAGTGGTAGGCTGACTTCACGGAGAAAACACCACTTTTTGTGTAGTTACAGGCCACGAAACCTTCCGTTCCTTGACGACCCACTTGGACTTTTAGAATATCCTCCACATCTACCTCGTAAAAATATGGTGAAGCTTATCAGAGTCCCATGCTCCTCCCTCCGGTGTGAGGAACTCCTTAATCATCACCGGAGGGTCTTGAACTTTACATCCCAGTGGATGTTGGGCTGATGTTCTAGGTATCCACTTATCTTCCATGATTTTAATCTTTTCACCATTGCCTACCCGCCAAATCAGTCCCTCCATAAGAAGCTGTCTTCCATAGAAAATACTCTTCCAAGTAAAGAAGGCACCCTTTGGACAAAGAGCCGAAAGGAAATCTGCATCTTTGTAGTATCTAGCCTTCAACACTTTGGCACGGAGAGAATTGGGGTTTGTTAGCATGCGCCAGCCTTGTTTAGCAAGGAACGCCCGATTAAAGCATTCGTAATCACGAAAACCCAGTCCCCCCTGATCTTTCCTCTTGCACATTCGCTCCCACGCAATCCAGTGAACCTTCCTCACCCCATTCGTGCCCCCCCACCAGAAGTTAGAGGAGACTGAGCTCAGCTTATTGCAATGTTTCTTAGAAAAACGGAAACAGCTCATGGGGTACGTAGGGACAGACTGAACTACAGATTTAACCAGAATGCTCCGTGCCGCCTTTGATAGACCTTGGCCTTTTAGGCCCTTCACCTTGTTCCAAGAACGTTCAGTGACATATTTGAATGCGCCTTCCTTAGATCGCCCCACTGCCGTCGGCAGTCCGAGGTAGCGCTCTGACAGTGCCTCACTTTCAATCCCAACCTGATTTTTCAGCTCCATCCTCAAAGCATTGTTGCAGCCCTTACCAAAAAAAATTGAGGATTTAGCAAGGTTAACCTTCTGTCCAGAGCAGGCCTCGTACTCCTGTTGAACCACCTTGAGAGCTTGCATGTTTTCCATAGTGGCTTCAAGAAACACAACACTATCATCCGAAAAAAGAAGATGTGTAATATGAGGGCCTTGGGAGCCAAATCTAACTCCTCTGATCAGATTTTGAAGTTGTGCTTCCTTTAGAAGGGAAGAGAAACCTTCGACGCAAAACATGAAAAGATACGGGGAAAGAGGGTCTCCCTGCCTCAAACCTCTAGACGAAGTGAACGATTCTGACAGTCCACCGTTGAGCTTGACCGAGAATTTCACAGTAGACATGCATCTCGTGATCATTGTGACCCACTCCGTCGCAAAACCCATATTCTTAAGAATACCCTCCAAGAAAATCCACTCTACGCGGTCGTAGCCTTTTACCATATCCAGTTTTACGGCACATAGCGGGATCTTCCGGCTCCTTTTTCTGATGGCGTGTGTACACTCATAGGCAATGAAGACGTTGTCAGTTATAAGCCTCCCCGGTACGAAAGCGCTTTGCTCTTCAGAGATCAGAATTGGCAAAATCAACTTAAGTCTATTCGCTACCACTTTGGAGGCAAGTTTGTACAAAACATTGCAAAGACTAATAGGTCGGAACTGTGTAAGATTGACGGGCGAATTCACCTTTGGAATTAGAACCAGAACCGTATCATTAAAACCTTCAGGACAACATCTGCCTTCAAACATCACTCCTAATCAGGGCCCAGTGGCGCTGATAGAACAGAGCTGGAGCCCATCGGGCCCCGGGGCTTTCGTCGGACGCATCTGAAAAAGGGCTTTTTCTATTTCATCATCACAGATAGGGGCCATAAGAGCAGCGTTCATCTCCGGGGAAACGAGCTCAACAACATTGTTCAGAATTCTGTCCATGTTCGACGCCCCCTCAGATCGAAAAAGCCCACTGAAGAAAACTCTCGACCAGCTTCTCATCTGGTCGTCAGTGGTACACCTAGTGCCATCATCCTTATCAAGAAACTTAACCGTGTTTTTTCTCCTCCTGTGTGTTGCACGATTCTGAAAGAATTTAGTATTTCTGTCACCAAATTTTAGCCAATCCTGTCTTGATCGTTGCTTATACATTATTTCTTCCCTCTCATAAATAATGTGGAGCTCTTTTTCAATTCCCTCTACTTCGTGGAAACAACCGGACACTAGGGCCTTTTGCTTTGCACTATCAAGCCTGGAGCGAAGCTCATTTATTTGTCCCCTGATGGAACCAAACGTTTGGAAGCTCCATCTCTTCATATTGGAAGATAAATCTCTCAATTTTTCCCATAGATTATCCAGCCCCTGGCCCTGCCAGTTATTGCACAAGATTGTTTTATGACTAAATAAATCATAGGTAATCTTAATTTGTTCCAGCACAAAAGTAACCCACGAGGATAAGCCGATGTGATGTGGCATCTCTTGTGTGTAGAACAACTTCTAAGGGCATTTTTACATGATGCTAGCAACGAACAAATTCTGCAAGGTGCAGGAACATGCTCTGTTCAAGTCGCCACCTCCCCTGTTTTTACGAGATACTGGAACATTCTTACAAGCGCGGTGCATTTCGCTGCTCATCCAGCCGGCGGTGGAGAATTGGAGATGTACCGACCCCGACCTCGGCCGGGAGGGTCCATGCGCCGGCTTCTTCATCGATCCGATTCCCCGCAGCCATCCACTCACTTCATCATATGATCCGATTCTGTCTAAAGCATATTCAGAAACTCTCCCCTGCGTATGCTCAGATTCTCTGCTCCCTGCAGAACGTCTGTCTACACAAAATATTCAGTGACATCCATGACCAAAGGAAAAGGAACGAACCTGTAGATAGAACATCCAGCGACCCAACACAAACTCGCATATACTAGGAATTAATGTATTCCCTCCTGCCCATATTAATTGACTCAAATTTTTCTAGATTTGAATGAATCTACACACTAATTAGTATATAGGTTCATCTAAATTTTAAAAAATCAAAGTAATATGGATCGGGGGAGTAGCAAAATACAACATCTCAATTTGTCCTTTTGAGAAATGCAAACAGTACAAAGAATAAATATTCAGTTGAATAAAAATAAAAATAAGTGACAATCAGTTTGATGTAATTAAGAGGCAAGCGATACACATACAACAATAACAAGTACGTATAATCCCTGGATAGTCAAGGAAGGAGCGAGTCACAAGTGCCAACTCAGTAGCACAAAGCAGGTTCCAGGTGGGTCCACCGAAAAGAGGAGCTCCCTAGAGGCGATTGGTTGGCGATCGCGATAGTGCTAGGGTTTTATCTCGAGGGTGGGGTTTCTCGGCGGCGGAGGTGATCTCGACTGCGAGTAATCCTCGGCGCGACGGTGTGGGGCGTCTCCTGGGCTCGGTGCTGGTGCAACGCGGAGGGTCAGGGTTTTCGGATGGCATCTCCGGGGCGATCTGGTTCAAGGGGTGGTGGTTCGTCTAGGACCCCATCTAGGTCACCGATCAAATCTGGAGCGGAGGATCTGGCTGCGGGGCTCTCTGCTCGTATGGGGGAGCTGCTGCTGACTGATAAGGAGGCTACGGGGTTGGTTGTCAAGGGAGTTAGATCGGAGCAGGTGCCGCGCCCTCGGTGGGCGGTGGTGGGGAAGGTTTGTTCACCTCGGAAGTTGATCATCAGGGCCTTAGAAAGAGCGATGCAGCGAGCGTGGGGGCTTCATCGGCCTGCACAATTCAGAGATATTGGCGGCAACCGATTTGTGGTAAGATTCTCGTTAGAGGGGGACTGGAAGCATGCGTTGAGGAGTGGACCTTGGCAGTTTGACTTCAATTTTGTGCTGATCAAGGATTATGATGGGTCCATACGTCCATCAGATATGGTTTTTGACTCGCTGGAACTGTGGGTGAGAGTCTTGGATCTCCCAATGGATATGATGAACAGAGCGTATGGGAAGCTGATTGGAGGCTGGTTAGGACGGTTTATTTCTGTTGATGTTGATGAGGATGGGATGGCATGGGGCAAAGAACTTCGTATAAGAGTTGTTGTTCAGGTTGATCAACCTCTCATGCATGGAGTTTCTCTGAAGGAGGATGATTCTGTGATTGAGGGGAAGTGGTTTGACATAAAATATGAGCGTGTGCCGCACTTTTGCTTCGAGTGTGGGCGCTTAGTGCACTCAGATAAAGGGTGTGATATGGAGAAGGCTGGGGTTAAGCAGTGGGGAGAATGGCTACGTGCTTCACCAAGGAAAAGCCATAAACCCCCGCCGACTGCGCGTCCTTCAGTGTCTGCGGGCAGCTACTGTAGCCAGTCGGTTGGAGCGGAGCAGAGATATGGAGGGGGAGTGGTGATCAGGGATTTACCTCCATGTAGGAACCTGTCTTTTAATCATACCGAGTCAAGCTCGTCTCGCACTGGCAGGACAACGGACTTGAGGAAGGAGGGGAGTGTTGGATCGAGCCCAGTTAAGAACCACGGGGTTCGGGTGCAAGAGGGGGGCTCTGGTTATGACCCGATGGAAGTGGGCAACAGGAAAGGCAGGACTGGTACCTTTGTGCGTAAGCCCAGGAAGCAGGCGGGAGATAGCATGGCGGGGACTCGCTTAACTCTGAACCCGAGCAAAAAGAGAGACACCAAACAGGTGTGGCTGCCAGTCCGAGTTCAGGTGCTTGAGGAGGAAAACCCAGAGATGGCGGGGAAGCGACAGCGCACCTCATCCGTGTTTGACAGAATTGTTGATCCTGCGGTTGATTCCGAGTCAGTGTTTAACAGAATCGGCGACCCATCGGCGGACCCTGCGAGGTGGGGCCGCCGGGGACAATGAATATCCTAAGCCTTAACTGCCGTGGTTTGGGGTTGGACCCGGCAGTAGGCGAACTCCGTGACCTGATAAGGTCATACAACCCAAAAGTAGTCTTTCTATGTGAAACGAAGAAAAAAGCTAGAGCCATGGATAAAATCAAATGGAGCTTAGGATACAAGAATGGAGTGGCCGTGGACCGTGTGGGGCGAAGTGGAGGGCTAGCGCTGTGGTGGAGAGATGATGTAGATGTGTCTGTCCGGCCGTGGTGTCAATATTACATTGATGCCAAGGTCTGCTATTGTGGCGCCCCGCAAAAACCACTACTAGACAATCGCGGTGTTTTTGTGCATTGCATCATCATGACCGCATGCTCATGTCATCATGCCACATTGCATTTGAGCATCGTCATCATCCTGCATGGTTTTTGTCTAAACTATTTTCGAAACGCCTAGTTTTGTTTTCTAAATATTCCCGTCTTTAATTCAAAACCAAAACCCGGGTCTCCGGAATATTTTGTTTTGTCTACCCACGGTTTGCAAAGCCTCGTTTTAAATAAATAAAATATTTAATTATTTTTAGGGGGCAGCCGTACCGGGCCGATCCGACCCAGTCGACCACCCCCAGTGCAAAACCAGACTACCATAAACCCTTTTCCTACCCAACCTAATCTAACCAACCTTCCTCCACCTCACCCCGGCCAATCACCAACCGCCACCTCACCACTTCCTCCACCCCATCCACTCCTATCCTGCCACATCACCCCAACCCCTGCCTCCACCAACTCCCACGTCTGCCTCCCGCCTGCCCTATCCACCTGGGAGAGAGCCCTCCCTCTCCCGACAACTCCCGTCGCCCGGCCCACACCACCCCGGGATTCCCGTCCGCCCTCCTGACCCACCCCTTCCACGTCGCCCCTCTCATCTCTCCTCCTTCCTCCCCAATTCCCGCACGCGACCAAGCACCGCGCCTCCTTCCCGACTACTGCTGGCTCCACCGCTAGGCCGCCTCCCTCATTGTTGACCACATAACCACGCCGAGTCGCGTCACCGCTGCCCTCTCGGCCTCCCTCAGCCTCCTCGTCTCCCTTCCTCCGAGCCCGCGCCCGGCCGGCCTCGACCTCGGCCGTCGCGCTCCTCCCTCGCGGCCCGCCGCGCCCACTCGCCGGAGCTCGCCCCCATCTCCTCTCCGGCCACCGCCTTCCTCCCCTTCGGCGCCCTCTCTAAGGCCACCCCGCATCCGTGGTCTCCACCTCCTCACCCTCCCGCGCTGCAGAGGTACTCGCCGGACCCCTGCAACCGTCGGTCACCGCCTTCCCTGTAAGCCGCCCTCGCCTGCGACCTCGCTGCGCTCGCCTCCGGTCGTCGTCCTCCTTGGCCCGTGCGGCTCCGCCTGTGTTCGTCTCCGGCGCCTCGTCCCCCGTCCCGTGCCGCCAGCGACCTCGCCGTCTCCGGCTTCCTTCACCTCAAGATCGCCTCGCCGCTCAGGTCCCACGTCGCCGCCGATGCGTCGTCCTCCTCGGCTCGAGCTCACCATCCGCTGTCCCGGCCGGTGCCCTGCACCTACGTCTTGTCGTCCTCGCGTTGTGCGCACGCAGAGCCCCAGGAAGCCGATGTATGCCTCGGTTGCTGTGGTGGTACCCGTATCCGTGTTTTCGTGTGCAGTTCTTTTGCTCTACGCGGCCAGATGTTGACCATGTGGTTGTTGTTCTGGAGCATGAACATCGCTTGATGACCTGTCCCGGCCCAGACCAAGTTCCTAACGCAAAGATCTTCCGAGAAGCATGTACCATGTGCCGATGTCGAATCAAGTTCTCCACGGAAACCGCAAGACCTTCTTCCCGGCACGCCAAGTTCTTCCTCTCGGATCCGAGGACACCGAGACCCGGTGCGACAAGTACTCCTTCCCGGACGCCAAGTTCGCCGGGAACCCGGACGCCCAGGTCGTCGACACGGATACGCCAAGTCCTTCTCCGCGGAGCGCCAAGATCTACTCTGTTATCCGAGAACGATCCCGCCGAGACCGAACCCTAGATCCGGACCTTGAGAACCGACCCTGAACCCCTCGGAGCCCAAGTTCGTCGAACCTGTAACACCCTCAGAATCGGACCTATGCAAGTTTTAGCGAAACCCGCCAAACCCGCATAGAAACGATTCAAAGGTGCCCACCAGGCACTTTCGTGCGGGTGGAAAACGAAGTAATAACATTACACAACAGTCCTCGATGGGACCCACAGAACAGATATATATACAACACGACTCCATGAGTCAAGAATACAGATATAATATACAAAGATCCAAATCACCTTGAAAATGATAGAGCGTCCCGCTACGGACAAGATGCAAATGGAGCTAAGAGCCCTGAAGAATAACCAATGGCGTCCATAACCACCGAGCCAAGCGGAAGGGTAACCACTAACGGCGTCGATCTCAAACCTGCTTAAACAAAGGGTGCCGACAAAGGGCAAAGGAAAAAGAGGCGTCGATCTTGAGGCCGATGCAGCGAGGCTAGAATTCGGCGGTCCTCGCCTACATAGGTATGGTGGACTGAAGCGGCAGCGGCGCAGCATGCACTAAACAACCTATAGAGACTCGATACAACTGGCGGCTATCAGAGAGAGGTAAGAAAGACCTATTCGGAACCAGACTAATACTAACACCAAACAATCCCATCCTGGTATTCCCCCTCGAGACCAAACGAGGAAGTCAACCGAGGAACTCACACAGTTGGCAGTTTTATTTATTCAGTTATCGTTGCAGCAATTACTAGTCAGGTGTAGATAATCATCCTGATAAAATAAGCAGTGGGCACTTTTAGTTAACCATTCCGTTGTAGTTGCAACACTTACTAGTCAGATATACGATTAGCATGAGATAACCCATAACCCAGCAGTTGTTGGTACTTTTATTTAGCCATTCCGTTATAGTTGCAATACTTACTAGTCAGGTACAATGGTGCATGGCGACAACCCAAACAAGCAATTGTTGGCGTTTTATTTAGCCATTCCATTATAGTGAAGCGATTACTAGTCATTATAAAGTCAAATTTATAGCACTACTTTAGTTATAGTTGTCTATGATCGAGAATCATGCTCCAAGTCGTCCATAACCATGGACACGGCTTTCGAAAGTTTTACCCGGCGGGGTGCACCAATAGCAACACACGCTCGATCAACCTCGGAAAAGCCAAATCAAAACCAACGAGGCCTTCACGACAAAGCAATCACAGGATTCAGAAATATTTCAGGCCACCCTTGGAGTACACCATAGCGAAGTTAGTGACTCGAGACGGACCCGAGGTTTGGGTGGACGGATGTGAGCACTGGGAACCCAAAAGCGGGCTTGTCGACACCGCAACGTGTCCGATCCTAAGCGATGCGTGTGCTCCTCGCACAATCGTAAATCTGATGTAGTAGCATGGCATAAGTACAGGATAGTAAATAAAACCTCAAACTAGTTTGTGGCCCCAATAAATAAGACCGAATCAAGCTATGGCTCGGGGGTCCCATAATCCTCCGGATGTGGATAGCGCGATAAATCAAGGCAGTATCAAGTAATCGGGGTCCTCACGGGACACAAGTGGGCGTCGAAACCAAATATTATCTATCACCCATGATGCCTGCTTACTTACTTCAATTTTAGTTGTTAAACAGAATTAAAGTGAGCGATAAGTAAAGCCATGATCCTCTCCAACATCAACATGCGGCAATACACCAACAAGCTGGCCGGGCGACACATAGCACTTGAGCAAGCGACTACGACGCGCAAGTCCAACTATCTACCAAACAACAGGTAATAGGATGTGTCCAAGGCAATATACGGCTGCAAGGGATATCACGGGTACGGAAACTAGAGCACCGCAACACAGATAGCAATAGATCAACAGGAGGAAATAAAGACTATAAAGTAAGATAGGTAGAAAGGGGGAGATGCTCGCCTGAAAATATTGTCGAAGGTTCAACCGAAGATCGGGGCGAAGCTCACATCAACTCAACGGCCTTATCCGCGAAGAAGCAAAACACTAGGATAAACACCGGATGCAATATTTAAGATTACGGCAGAAGATCGGGCATGATGCAGGTATGATGTATGACATGGCAAAGGTTCGATGCAATTAGGTCATGTTAAGCGGAACCGGGGTCCCGGCAATTAATTAATAGGTTCATGTTGTTTATCTACCCCGCAAATTAAATGTTGTCTTCACATGGCAAAATAAGTTACTGGTTCGCTACACAAATTTAAATGAGGCCAATATGAGTCCAGATTTGCCCGCATATGGGCCCCATATTTAATTATTAGGTGAACCGGCATAAGGCCCCCAAACCACACAAATATGCAAGCGAGATGAATGATTAATATGCAACAGGTTTTATATTACATTTATAAAAATAGGGTTCGAGAAAAGGTTCACACATTAGGGGTCTTGACGAACTTGGGGTTCCGGGGTTCGGGGTCGGTCTCAGGGTTCAGGGTTCGACGGGATCGTTCTCGGACAACTGAGGTAGATCTTGTCGCATCCGGGGAGCAGGACTTGGTTGGCGTCGGGGCGCATCGGGTTCTTCTGGGGCGGTGTCGTTCTTATCGTCGCGAAGATCTTGTCGGGTCCGCTTGGATTCCGTGGCGATCTTGTCGCTCGTGTCGAAGTCCTTGAGGTTTCCTCCTTATTCACCGGTGGCGAACTTGGAACTTGGAAAGCGGCGTCGGGGTCCTCCTCGTGCGCCAGGTCCATTCTTCAAAACGTTGTGGTCGAGACGATCTTGGCGTCCAAGTAGAAGACCTTCGGCCATCGGATCCATGCTTCAAGGGTCCGCGGCGAGCTTGTCCGATGGCGATAGACCTTGGGGTTCCGGGGGTTCGTGTTCTATTGCATTGCGTTGGTGAAGATCTCGTGATGCCGGGGCCATCTCCGTTAGAACGACCCATCAACAAGAAGGGCACGGGCAGAGGTACCAAGAACAGCACAAACCAAAGAGGCATGCCTCCCGAGGATACTGGCTCGAACATCTTGCGGGCGGGGCATGCTCGGACGGCAGCGGCGAAAGCGGGCGAGCCTCGCGGGCCCGAGGCTCGGTCGGGGCTTCGGACATCGCAGGAGGCCCGGCCTCGAGGCGGCTCTGCAGGGAGGCGAGCCGTGGGCCAGCGGCGAGATTCAGGCCCTGGCGGACATCCAGGCGGCGAGGCGGCGGGCGCGGCGAGTGCGGAGGAGGGGTCGTCGTCGGCGAGCTTGAGGAAGACGGGGAGGTGAGGAGGCTCGGGTGGTGGAAGCCGGCGAGTGGGGTGAAAGCGGCAGCGCTCGAGGGGCAGGCGAGATGAAGGAAAGGCGGCGGGGCAGCGGCCGAGAAGGAGGCGCGGCAGCCAGGGTGGAAGAGGCTCATGGGAGGTCCGGGTCGGGAGGCCGGCCTTGGGGCTGCCATGGCGAGAGGAGAGCCCAGCGGCGGAGCGGTGGTCCGAGGCGGACGCGAGCACGCGGAGGAGGAGGAAGGCGGGCGAGCTCGGCGAGGCCGGTGGAGGGACCCGGGCGGCGTCGGCGTCGGGATGGTGGCCGTGGCGGAGCTCCATGTGGCGGAGGCGGGCTGCCCAGCAGGAGGCGGATGGAGGTGGCCGTGACAGCGGTGAGAGAGATGGGTGGGGGCATCGGGGTTGGTTGCGGGAGCGGCTAGGAGAGAGAGGGAGCGGGAGGTGGGGGACGGGGGCCGGGGCGGGCCAGGGGGTAGCGAGGTGGGCGTGGGAGTGCGGCAGAGGGAAGGGGTCGGGCGGTTGATGGGTGCTGTGGTGTGGGTCCGGCGGTTGAGGTGGAGGGAAGAGGGGGTGTTTGGGGGGTGAGGTGGCAGCGGGAGAGTGGTTGGGGAGAGAGAGAGAGGGTGAGGTGGCAGGCACCGATTGGTGCAGGTGAGGTGGCTGGAGGGGTGGGTAGGTTAGGTTGGGTAGTTTTAGGATTTTGGGTGGACCGTTCTGAACTGGGGGGTGGCCGACTGGGTCGGATCGGCCCGGTTTGGCTGCCCCCATTAAAATAATTTAATATTTTATTTGTTTAAATCAAGGCTTCTGCAAATCGATAGCAGACAAAACAAAATAATCCGGAGACCCGGGTTTTGCGTTTGGAACATAGACGGGACGTTTAGAAAATAATTTAGGTTTTCCCAAAAATAGTTTTATGCAAGCAAATGCAAGATGATGACGATGCTCAAATGCAATGTGGCATGATGACACGAGCATGCGGTCATGATGATGCAATGCACAAAAACAACGCGATTTTCTAGTAGTGGTTTTAGCGGGATGCCACAGAACCCTAACGTGATTCTCTAACCGAGACCCCATTACTTTTACAATATGACATTATCAACTGTTGCATATTAAATTGTTCATGCATGCATACTTGTCTGTGGTTTGGGGGCATTATGCCAATTCATCTCATAATTAAATATGGAGTCTACATGCGGGATATCTTTGTCTTATTCCGGACTCCATTTAAATTGGCATAGCGAACCGAAGCCATGTTTTGTCTTGCTAATCCAACATTTAATTTGCGGGGTAGATAAATAACTTGAACCGTTTAATTAAATGTCGGGACCCCGGTTCCGCTTAATATGACCTAAATTCATCGCACCTTTGCCATGTCATACATCATGCATGCATCATGCCCGATTTTCTACCGTAGTATTAAATAGTCCAACCGGTGTTTCTTCTAGTGCTTTGCTTCTTCACAGATTAGGCTGATGAGTTGATGCGAGTGTCGACCCGATATTCGAATGAACCTTCGGCAATGTTTTCAGGCGAGCACCTCCCTCTTTCTACCTATATTACTTTTATAGTATTTATTCCCTCCTGTTGATCTATTGCTATCTGTGTTGCGATGCTCTAGTTTTCGTACCCGTGATATCCCTTGCAGCCTTATATTGCCCTGGACACATCCTATTACCTATTGTTTGATAGATAGTTGGACTTGCGTGTCGTAGTTTCTTGCTCAAGTGTTGTTGCGTGTCGTCCAGTACCACAGTTGTTGGAGTATTGCCGCATGTTTAATGTTGGAGACGATCCTGGCTTTAATTATTGTATAACCACTAAAATTGAAGTAGGTAAATGCAGAGGCACAGGTGGGCAATAGATGTTATTTGGTTGTTAACCGTCCACTTGTGTCTCGTAGGACCCCGAGTTCTTGACACCTGTTCCGAGATCGAGCGCGCTAACCACAGGTGGGGTGTATGGGCGCCCCCATCGATTTAGTACCTGATTCCAAATCTTGTCTTGGGGCCACAATTAGTTTGGGGCTTTATTACTATTATGTACTTATGCCATGCTTCTTGCTTTATTTAAGTTTGTGCGAGGAGCACCTATCTTTATTTAGGTAAGCGGTGTTTTCACGGTGTCGACGAGCAGAGTTTGGGTTCCCCGTCGTTCTGACCATTAGCCAAACCCCGAGTCCGTCTCGGAGACCGTCGACTTCGTTGCGGGTAGCTTAGTGGGGTGGCCCCCGTGCTTGCTTGGTGCAGGAAGCGTCGTGTCAAAACCCGTCGACATACCGATTGGGTGTATGTTTTGTGATCTTGTACCTACGATCCGACAACAAGGGTGTAGGTGCGTGTGGAAACTTTGGTGCACCCTGCAGGTTAAATCTTTTCGAAGCCGTGTCCGCGGTTATGGACGACTTGGAGCACGGTCTCGATCATAGACAACTATAACTAAAGTTTCTTGCTATAATTTGACTTGTATCCGATATGACTAGTAATCGGCTCCACTACAACGGAATGGCTAAATAAAAGTGCCAACAACTTTGGGTTTTGGGATATCTCATGCTAATTGTATCGACTAGTAAGTGTTGCAACTTCTAGCGGAATGTTTAACTAAAACTACCTTGCTTATTATATCGGGATGACTCATGCCATCTATATTTGACTAGTAATTGCCGCCACTATAACGGAATGAATAAAGCGCCACGTGTGAGTTCCTCGGTTGACTTCCTCGTTTGGTCTCGAGGGAAATACCGGGATGGGTATGTTTGGTGGTAGTATCGGGATGGTTCGAATAGGTCTTTCTTATCCCTCTCGATGGCCGGCGGTTGTATCGAGTCTCTATAGGTTGTTTAGTGCATGCTTTGCCGCTTGATCCACCATACCTATGTGGCGAGGGCCGAATTCTAGCCTCATGTGTCTTGGCCTCGATCTTGACCACTCTCTCTTTTCCTTTGCCCTTTGGCACCCCTTTTGTTTAAGCGGGTTTTGAGATCGGCGTCGTTAGCGGGGTTACCCTTCCGCTTGGCACAGGCGGGGTTATGGACGCCATTGGTTATTCTTCAGGGCTCTTAGCCCCATTTGCATCTTGTCCGTAGTCGGACGCTCTATCAGTTTCAAGGTGATCTGGATCTTTGTATATTATATCTGTATTTTTGACTCTTTGAGTCGCCGTTGTATATATCTGTTCTGTGGGTTCCATCGTGGACTACTGTGTAATGATATTACTTCGTTTTCCACCCGCACGCAAGTGCCTGGTGGGCACCTTTGAATCGTTTCTATGCGGGTTTGGCGGGTTTCGCTAAAACTTGCAGAGGGCCGATTCCGAGGGTGTTACAGAGTGGTATCGAGCTCGGTTGCGATACCCACAAGTCTAGCCTCCGAGGATAACCTAGCTAACGGCAAGTAGAGTGTCAAAATTATTTTGCAAAAATCGGTTGGATAGTTACGATTAGGTCGATTTACTCCTTACCCTCTGCTGCTCTCCTCTCACCTCTGCGTGTTTTGAATCCGCTCTCTTCTCCCTCTCCGAGTCCGAGAATTTCGTGGTTGGGTTCCATCGCACCTTGAGTTTCGCTTCCTCCTTTGGTAACGGTGATGCTACATCTGGTCTTCATGCTACCCGAGGAATCCTTCGTCGGTGGACTTCTCTTTGTTCCTTCTCGTGCCTTAGGTGTTTTTCGACGACATCATCTACGCTTGATCCGTCTGATGCGCATCACTCCTTTGTTTCTGAACCTCGATTGTCGAGATCTTTAGTCTGATTCCGAGAATGGTTGCACGCTTTTCTACTGATTGTGCAGAGTAATAGTTTGGGTGCGTGATGGATTGGCCCCAATGCCGACTACTCACTCTATTCGCTTGTGTACATTGAAGTGGATGAGAATGCATCGGTTCTCTCTTTCTATCAGAGTTAGAGGTGGCTTTATTTATTGATACCTCTACCTTCGACCTTTTGTTCCCGGAGTGTTCTCTCAACGATCACGGACTACGACCTCTTGTTAGTGGTGTCGCGAGGATCTACACGATGCGAGAAGATTCAGATCGCCGCCCTTCTTCCCGGTACCATGAGGCGGATCTCGAGGGAAAGATCCATTGTTAGTGGTGTCGAATTGTGGCGCCCCGCAAAAACCACTACTAGACAATCGCGGTGTTTTTGTGCATTGCATCATCATGACCGCATGCTCATGTCATCATGCCACATTGCATTTGAGCATCGTCATCATCCTGCATGGTTTTTGTCTAAACTATTTTCGAAACGCCTAGTTTTGTTTTCTAAATATTCCCGTCTTTAATTCAAAACCAAAACCCGGGTCTCCGGAATATTTTGTTTTGTCTACCCACGGTTTGCAAAGCCCCGT
This sequence comes from Avena longiglumis, assembly GCA_030063025.1. Taxonomy (NCBI): domain Eukaryota; kingdom Viridiplantae; phylum Streptophyta; class Magnoliopsida; order Poales; family Poaceae; genus Avena; species Avena longiglumis. The sequence goes on along the minus strand of CP125978.1, from coordinate 416,295,412 downwards.
TTCAAATAAATAAAATATTTAATTATTTTTAGGGGGCAGCCGTACCGGGCCGATCCGACCCAGTCGACCACCCCCAGTGCAAAACCAGACTACCCTAAACCCTTTTCCTACCCAACCTAATCTAACCAACCTTCCTCCACCTCACCCCGGCCAATCACCAACCGCCACCTCACCACTTCCTCCACCCCATCCACTCCTATCCTGCCACATCACCCCAACCCCTGCCTCCACCAACTCCCACGTCTGCCTCCCGCCTGCCCTATCCACCTAGGAGAGAGCCCTCCCTCTCCCGACAACTCCCGTCGCCCAGCCCACACCACCCCGGGATTCCCGTCCGCCCTCCTAACCCACCCCTTCCACGTCGCCCCTCTCATCTCTCCTCCTTCCTCCCTTCCTTGCGACCAAGCACGCGCCTCCTTCCCTCTGCGGCTGGCTCCACCGCCCGGGCCGCCTCCATTCTGGCGACCACGCAACCACGCCAGAGCCAGCGTCACCGCTGCCCTCGGCCTCCCTGCAGTCTCCTCGTCTCCCTTCCTCCGAGCCGCCCTGCGCCTCATCGCCGCCGACCGGCCTCGACCTCAGCGCCGTGCGCCCTCGCTTCCTCCTCGCCGGCCGCAGCGCCACCCCTGCTCACCGGAGCTCGCCCCATCTCTCCGCCTTCCTCGCCCGGCGCCCTCTCTAAGGCGCCCGCATCCGTGGTCTCCACCTCCTCGCCTCCAGCTGCAGGTACTCGCGGACCCACAGCGTCGGTCGCCGCCTTCCACATGGCCGCCCTCGCTGCGACCTCATTGCCCGCCTCCGGTCGTCGTCCTCCTTGGCCCGTGCGGCTCCGCTGTGTTCGTATCCGGCGCCTCGTCCCCCGTCCCGTGCCGCCAGCGACCTCGCCGTCTCCGGCTTCCTTCACCTCAAGATCGCCTCGCCGCTCCCGTCCCGCCGCGATCGTCGTCCTCCTCGGCTCGAGCTCACCATCCGGCTGTCCCGGCGGTGCCTGCACCTCGTCTTGTCGTCCTCGCGTTGTGCGCCTGAGCCCGAAGCCGATGTATGCCTCGGTTCTTGTGGTGGTACCCGTATCCGTGTTTTAGGTGCGGTTCTTTTGCTCTCTGGCGGCGGATGTTGACCATGTGGTTGTTGTTGCGGAGCATGAACATCGCTTGATGACCCGGCCCAGACCAAGTTCCTAACGCAAAGATCTTCCGAGAAGCATGTACCATGTGCCGATGTCGAATCAAGTTCTCCACGGAAACCGCAAGACCTTCTTCCCGGCACGCCAAGTTCTTCCTCTCGGATCCGAGGACACCGAGACCCGGTGCGACAAGTACTCCTTCCCGGACGCCAAGTTCGCCGGGAACCCGGACGCCCAGGTCGTCGACACGGATACGCCAAGTCCTTCTCCGCGGAGCGCCAAGATCTACTCTGTTATCCGAGAACGATCCCGCCGAGACCGAACCCTAGATCCGGACCCTGAGAGCCGACCCTGAACCCCTCGGAGCCAAAGTTCGTCGAACCCTAACGTGATTCCCTAACCGAGATCCCATTATTTTTACAATATGACATTATCAACTGTTGCATATTAAATTGTTCATGCATGCATACTTGTCTGTGGTTTGGGGGCATTATGCCAATTCATCTCATAATTAAATATGGAGTCTACATGCGGGATATCTTTGTCTTATTCCGGACTCTATTTAAATTGGCATAGCGAACCGAAGCCATGTTTTGTCTTGCTAATCCAACATTTAATTTGCGGGGTAGATAAATAACTTGAACCGTTTAATTAAATGTCGGGACCCCGGTTCCGCTTAATATGACCTAAATTCATCGCACCTTTGCCATGTCATACATCATACATGCATCATGTCCGATTTTCTACTGTAGTATTAAAAAGTCCAACCGGTGTTTCTTCTAGTGCTTTGCTTCTTCACGGATTAGGCTGATGATTTGATGCGAGTGTCGACCCGATCTTCGAATGAACCTTCGTCAATGTTTTCAGGCGAGCACCTCCCCCTTTCTACCTATCTTACTTTTATAGTATTTATTCCCTCCTGTTGATCTATTGCTATCTGTGTTGCGATGCTCTAGTTTTCGTACCCGTGATATCCCTTGCAGCCTTATATTGCCCTGGACACATCCTATTACCTGTTGTTTGATAGATAGTTGGACTTGCGTGTCGTAGTTACTTGCTCAAGTGCTGTTGCGTGTCGTCCAGTACCACAGTTGTTGGAGTATTGCCGCATGTTTAATGTTGGAGAAGATCCTGGCTTTAATTATTGTTTAACCACTAAAATTGAAGTAGGTAAATGCAGAGGCACAGGTGGGCAATAGATGTTATTTGGTTGTTAACCGTCCACTTGTGTCCCGTAGGACCCCGAGTTCTTGACACCTGTTCCGAGATCGAGCGCGCTAACCACAGGTGGGGTGTATGGGCACCCCCATCGATTTAGTACCTGATTCCAAATCTTGTCTTGGGGCCACAATTAGTTTGGGGCTTTATTACTATGCACTTATGCCATGCTTTCTTGCTTTATTTAAGTTTGTGCGAGGAGCACTGTCTTGTTAGGTAAGCGGAGTGTTTTGCATGTCGACAAGCCGAGTTTGGGTTCCCGTCGTTCTGACCATTGGCAAAATCCTGAGTCCTTATCGGAGACCGACGACGTTGCGGGTAGCTTAGTGGGGTGGCCCCGTGCTTGCTTGTGCAGGAAGCGTCGTGTCCGAAACCCGTCGACATACCGTTGGGTGTATGTTTTGTGATCTTGTACCTACGATCCGACAACAAGGGTGTAGGTGCGTGTGGAAACTTTGGTGCACCCTAGGTTAAATCTTTTCGAAGCCGTGTCCGGTTATGGACGACTTGGAGCACGGTCTCGATCATAGACAACTATAACTAAAGTTTCTGCTATAATTTGACTTGTATCCGATATGACTAGTAATCAGCTCCACTACAACGGAATGGCTAAATAAAAGTGCCAACAAGCTGCTGGGTTTTGGGATATCTCATGCTAATTGTATCGACTAGTAAGTGTTGCAACTTCTAGCGGAATGTTTAACTAAAAGCGCCTTGCTTATTATATCGGGATGACTCATGCCATCTATATTTGACTAGTAATTGCCGCCACTATAACGGAATGAATAAAGCGCCAGCGTGTGAGTTCCTCGGTTGACTTCCTCGTTTGGTCTCGAGAAATACCGGGATGGGTATGTTTGGTGGTAGTATCGGGATGGTTCGAATAGGTCTTTCTTATCCCTTCGATAGCCGGCGGTTGTATCGAGTCTCTATAGGTTGTTTAGTGCATCTTGCTGCCGCTTGATCCACCATACCTATGTGGCGAGGACCGGCGAATTCTAGCCTCGTGTCTTGGCCTCGATTAACCGCTCTCTTTTTCCTTTGCCCTTTGTCGGCACCCCTTTTGTTTAAGCAGGTTTTTGAGATCGACGTCGTTAGCAGGGTTACCCTTCCGGCTTGGCCTGGGCAGGGTTATGGACGCCATTGGTTATTCTTCAGGGCTCTTATCCCTATTTGCATCTTGTCCATAGTCGGACGCTCTATCAGTTTCAAGGTGATCTGGATCTTTGTATATTATATCTGTATTTTTGACTCTTTGAGTCGCCGTTGTATATATCTGTTCTGTGGGTTCCATCGTGGACTATTGTGTAATGATATTACTTCGTTTTCCACCCACGCATAAGTGCTGGTGAGCACCTTTGAATCGTTCTATCTGCGGGTTTGGCGGGTTTCGCTAAAACTTGCATAGGGCATTCGAGTGTTCTGACTATGAAGGGAAGGTTTGGAGGTTTTGCGGTTTCTCGGAGAACCAAGGGCGGATCGAGGAAGAAATCACAGGAGATGATTCGTTTCTTGAGGCGCAAGGCGACTGCGTGGCTCTGTAGGGACTTTAATGAGGGCCTTTCGGAGGATGAGCAGAGGAGGCAATTTGAGGAGTGAATCATAGATTGCTGCGTTCAGGGAGTGTTTGTCATATTGTGGCCTAAATGACATGGGGTTCAAGGGGTATTCGTACACCTGGAGCAACAAGAGGGAGGGAGATGAAAATATCCAGGTGAGGTTGGACAGAGGGATGGCGACGGCGTCGTTCCTGGAAATGTTCCCGGGAGCCTACGTCGAACATATTCCAACTGAGGAGTCTGATCATGCAGCTCTTCTTATCAGAGTCTGTGATGGCGGCCCCCAACAGTTAAACAAGAAGTCGCGAGGATTTAGCTTTGAGGAGATGTGGATGAAGCATGAAGGGTATGAGGACATGATCAGGGAGGCGTGGGAAGGAGGTGATGTTGGTGGGGCAGGTGGTGGCAGCCCGTGTCAAATGATGTGCCAAAGACTACATGAAATGACGACGCACATGAATAGATGGAGCTTGGAAGTGTTCGGTTCAGTGCCGGCAGAAATCAAACGTCTTAGGGGGAAGCTCGAGGCTGCTCGAGTGGATGCTCTTCATACGGGGTCCTCACTGGAGGTCCGTGAGATTGAGGAACTTATGCATGCTATCTTTGAGAGGGAGGAAATTATGTATAAGCAACGCTCAAGGCAGGAATGGTTAAAAGCCGGGGACTGTAATACCCGCTTTTTCTAGAACCGTGCGTCTCACAGGAGACGAAAAAATACTGTACGTGGCTTGCGTCGAGAAGATGGCACCCTTTGTACGACTAATGAGGAAATGAGGGAGAGGGCACTGGCCTATTTCCATTCGCTATACAGCTCGGAAGGTTCTGATCATGTAGATCGAGTTCTGTCTCTAATTGAGCCTTTGGTTAATGTTGATATGAACAGCCAACTCACGGGAGTTGTCTCTGATGCGGAGATTGAGATTGCTCTGTTCCAGATGGGACGGACCAAGGCTCCTGGTCCGGATGGTCTGCCGGTCTTATTCTACCAAAGACACTGCTCTTTTCTGAAACCTCTGGTATGTGGGGCCGTGAGAGATTTTATTGATGGAAAAGAATGCCCTGCCGATTTCAATGATACAGTTCTGGTTCTGATCCCCAAAGTTAACATGCCAGAGCTACTCTCGCAATTTCGACCTATCAGTCTATGTAATGTGATTTACAAGATAGCATCCAAAGCGCTAGCAAATAGGCTGAAAAAGATCCTCCCTATTCTTATTTCTGAGGAGCAAAGCGCTTTTGTTCCGGGTTGGCTAATTACAGACAATATTCTTATTGCTTATGAGTGTGTACATGCTATCCGGAAGAGGAAGATAAAGAGGTCACTCTATGCTGTCAGGCTAGATATGATGAAGGCCTATGATCGAGTCGAGTGGGGTTTTCTAGAGCAGATGATGTTGCGGATGGGCTTTGATCAGCGGTGGGTGAATATGATTATGCGATGCGTCCGTACATCGAGGTTTTTTGTCAAACTTAATGGGGAGATTTCGGATCGCTTCGTTCCATCCAGAGGGCTGCGACAGGGTGATCCTATCTCCCCATATCTGTTCCTCTTCTATGTGGAGGGATTCTCGGCGCTCCTTCGACAGGCTCAAGTGCAGAGAGAGATTGGTGGTGTTTCCTTTGGTACAGCTGGGCCAACCATTACACACCTCCTCTTTGCTGATGACAATGTGGTGTTCTTAGAGGCTAGCGTTGAAAGTATGATGGCCCTCCAGTGGATCCTAGGAGATTATGAGGTTGCTTCGGGCCAAAGGGTGAACCTTCAGAAGTCTGCGGCTTTTTTTTGGGATGGGCTGCGTGGAGGGAACAAAACAGGGGATACTGGATGTCATTGGAGTGGGAAGTGAGGCGCTGTCGGAGAAGTACCTCGGCCTTCCAACAGTGGTTGGCCGATCCAAGGACGGGGCCTTCAAATACCTGCCGGAGCAGTCGTGGCGCAAGGTACATGGCTGGAAGGGCCAAGGGTTGTCAATGGAGGGGAAGGAGACTCTAGTTAAATCGGTACTGCAGGAGGTTCCGACATACCCGATGGGGTGTTTTTTGCTCTCGCGGAAAACATGTGGAGACCTTCAGTCTATCGCGAGCAGGTTTTGGTGGGGGGCAAAGGATGGGAAGCGGAAAGTGCATTGGATTAGCTAGGATAGAATGTGTTTGCCAAAGAAGAAAGGAGGAATGGAGTTTAGAAGCTACTCAGACTTCAACCTGGCCCTCCTGGCCAAGAAGGCGTGGAGAATTCAGACAAACCCGAGCTCTCTTTGTGCTCGTGTTCTGTGGGCGAGGTACATTAGAGAAGGGGACTTCTTGACAACAGAATGTCCTAAGGGCGCGTCTTTTACTTGGCGGAGTATCTTACATGGTAGAGATTTGTTGAAAGAGGGCTTGATTTGGCGAGTGGGTGATGGATCGAAGATTGATGTTTGGGAGCAGAATTGGATTCCGAGGTCTAGCCTCAAACGCCCACTGGGGCATAAACCAAACAAGACGGTTGGCAAGGTTAGTGAGCTACTGCTCCCTAATGGGCAAGGTTGGAACCAGTCAAAGCTTAATGAGATATTCTATGAGAGGGATGTCGAGGATATTCTGAAAATTCCCGTAGGTCATGCTGGCACCGGAGATTATTCTGCATGGAACTACACCAAAAACGGGGTTTTCACAGTCAAATCGGCGTACCATCTTAGGATGCAAGTTAAGCAAAACCATTTGCGGCGGGGTCTTCTTCCTGTGACGAACACAAAGGTTGGCTCAATTTGTGGGCAGCCAATGTCCCAGGAAAAGCTAAGATTCATGTCTGGAGGCTCATCAAGAATGGCTTGGCTGTTGGCGAGGAGCTGGAATATAGAAAAATCAAATTGGGTGTGGTCTGCTTGATATGTAACCTTGCAGAATCTCTTATGCAGAGGTTTTGGCTTTGTCCACACTTGGTATGCATGTGGAAGGAACTGTCACTGGAGCTCCTCTCCTCGCTCCTGCCGTGGATGGGATGTCCAGGACGACTCTACAAGACTGTGTTCTCGAATGGTTGAGTAAGATGGACGACTCGGAGTCAGCGCTAGCGATCATGGCGTTGTACCAGTTGTGGCTAGCTCGCAACGATGCTCGGGAGGAACCACACTTAGCTGACCCGACAAGATTGGCGCAGCGGGTGCTGTTTCTCGTGGAGGAGTGGGCGGGATTAAAGACCCCAGCGGCTCCGAAACCTACTCCTCCTGTGGTGCCCTGGCTACCACCGGATGAGGGGTGGCTCAAGGCTAATGCTAATGGCGTGTACTTAGCAAGCTCAGGACAGGGTGGGTGTGGAGTGATTATCCGAAATCACCATGGCGGGTTTGTGGCAGCAGCCAGCCATTTTTTGTGCTCTGTTTCTGATCCTGAAGATATTGAGATTATTGCGTGTAAAAGGGCTTTGGAGCTGGCCAAAGAGAAGGGCATCGTCAAGGTTTGTCTTGAATCCGACTGCATGGAGGTTGTGATGAAGCTACAGCGAGCCGAGCTGGACAGACCGATGCTTGGCCCAATTGTGGAGGACGTTAAAGCTCTACTCCGGGAATTTGGTGATTACTCGATTAGGCACGTGCGTCGTTCAGACAATAAGGTGGCACATCACCTAGCGAAAGTAGGCTGCGAAAATATTGGTTGTAACACCTGGACTATAGTACACTTGTTGGCGCCTGAGTGCGCAATTTGAACGCAGCCAGTTTCAATCTCAAAAAAAAAAAAGTAGCACAAAGCAAAGTGACAGGTCAATCGATGTTCCGGACGGGAAGGAAATGCAGCAATCCATATCCATTCGCTACAAACACGACATAAATGCTGATGTTGGAGGAACCTCAACGATCCCTTCTTATCTCATCGCGTTGCTGCATAGAAAAAGAGTCGACTTTCCCTGAAAATCAGAATGCCTCAACTCTCTGAATTACTCGTGTGTTGCCGAGTTAAGCAAACAGTGTTAACATATAGGAGTATTTTACTTCAAGCTATATGCACCTCAAATTTTATTGTAGACACTCGACCTAGACATTTGCAAAGACTTGCTTAACGCCTGTTTGCAAGGGAAAGCGTAACTACTCAAATATTGGTAGAGCTCTGGATTTTGGATTTGAATGAAGCATCTCCAGTTTTTGAATCTACATAGATCTACCAAAGTCTTGCTACAAAAAGAGAGGTGCGGTATTATGGCGAGCTACAGCCAAACTGGAAGTTAGGAAACTAAGAGATAGACTGGAGTCAGGAGATTGGACGTGGAATATGAACGTACCAGCTGCTGGACGTGTCTGGTACCGACAATTACCACCAAAACCCCCCACACTGTTTGTTAGTAACATTGGATATCGATTTTCATGTGAGCATGGCTGGGATGCATGATGATAGCGCTCCTAATGGCAGACTCTGCGCTTCTCTGTTCAGATTCAGTACCACTCCCGATCCCTACAGAGATTCTTTCAAGTGCTAACAAGTGCTTGATACCTGTAGGTGTGGCGCTCTCGTCCTGCTTCCACCCCCTGGCGTTCAAATGTAGAGAGAGCCTCTGGAGCTTAGGCATTGCCCCGGCTCTGAAGGTCAGGTGTGGCATGATAATCCAGTAGACAACAAACTGCTTCAGGCTTGAGAATGCTGTCCCATAGATGACAATTGTTTCTTCCAGGGCTCTATTGAACGTTAATTCTAGGTAGATGAGGGCAGGTAAATCCCCAAGAATACCAACATCATCCTTCTCTAGCTTATCAACAGTGATATGCAAGCTCTGGAGGTTACGGAGCTCCCCAATCCAGTTTGGGACCCGGGACATTCGCATCATGGAGAGTCTCATGAGGTTGGGGGGAGGAGGCGACAAGGTTAGTGCCTCAGGTATCCAAGAATCTGGTGAAAATACGTTGAGGGAGTCGAGGTTACAAAGTTTCCCCAAAGAAGAGTTTAGAACATCCATGTCCACATCTTCGGAAAAACCGGTTCTGAGATACAGAATTCTCAGATTGGTGAGCTCTCCTAGTCCCTTGATACTGTCAATTGAGGTGTGCAGCGTGTCAAACCATCTCAGACGCTGTAGGGATGTCATTTTACCAATACCCTCAGGCAACAAACACGGCAGGTGAAAAATATGAAGAGACAACAAACACGGCAGGTGAAAGATATCCATTGGGATATAGGACCCATCTATATCAAATGTTTCCAACTTTTGTAGCCCTCTAACCTGTGTTGGTAGCTGGCAGTTATCACAGCCTTCAATCTGTATATGGCGCAGCTGATATAATTTACACAAGCCTGACAGGTCGATTTTCCGGTTGTCATCAAGAGAACAAGAACTGAAGTCAGCAATAAAAACTCGAAGATACTTGAATTCTGCCAACGAAGGTACATTCGTGGAGCCTCTCCAGTTTGCAAATGATCGCACTTGTGACATACTAACGTCCCTTGGCAATGTTGCACCATCCAAGTTGAAGAGCATCCGACGAGGCTTTTGAAGCTGTCCTATAATGGCCTCTGGGTTGTCTAATACGGTGATAAAATTCTCTTCTGCGGAATTGTACAATATAAGATCCAACAACATATCATGTACTTTGCAAGTTATCACTGACCCATGCATGTCAATTTGTACAGGTTGAATAAGGCTCATGTTGACAAGCTCATTGAAATAACTTATCGCAGTCTGTTTTGGATTTTGTCCACTTTCTTTACTAACGAAACCTTCAGCAACCCATAGGCTTACCAACTCGTGCCTATATATTTCAGAGTCCTCTGGAAACATACCAAGATACAAGAAGCATGTCTTGAGGTGGTGAGGAAGATTCTTGTAGCTAAGGTTCAAGATCTGTCTCATTGCTTCCAAGGTGAGGTTTGTGCCCGACACTGACGCCAAAGAATTCTGTGCATGTTTCCACCTCTCCTTTTGGTTGGAACTTTCACTCGCTAATAGGCTGGATATGCTAATGATTGCAAGTGGCAGACCACCACATTTCTTGAGAATCTCAACTGAAACATCTCTGAGTTGACCTGAACAAGATTCTTCAGAGCCAAATATCCTACCAAAGAATAACTTCCTCGAGTCTTCTTCACTAAGAGGTTTCATTTCAAGAATGTGCTCATGGTGACCAAAACAACATGACTCAGCCAGAGTCTTGATTCTTGTAGTTACTATTAATCTACTGCCAAGATTATTTTCTGCGAAAGCACATTTAATAATATTCCATGCTGATACATCCCATAGATCATCGATGATAACCAAGTACCTGCAATAAAATCAGTACAGCAGGAAGTAAATTAACAAAAAATATCAAACATTTCAAATAGTTCAAGGTAGAAGAAAATATATTTTTTATCAAATTAAATATTAATTCTCGTATAGAGAAGAACATAATATTAATTTTTTTAAGGAAATCCAAGTATCAGAGGCACATGTGAACAACAAAACTATACGAAGTAAAAATAAGTACCTCTTGTTTTTTAGATTTTCTCTGACTTGGTCGAGAAGAACATTTAACTCACAGTCATGAAAAGATTGCCCACACCCAAGTTGGGTTAATAAACTATGAAGAAGTTTCGACATATTTGGCTTTTGAGACACCGACACAAATGCACCACACTGAAATTCCCCCTCCAGCTTATGGTATACCTGATTGGCAAGTGTTGTTTTACCCAAACCTCCGAAACCAACAATTGATACAACCTTCAACTGCTTCTCCTCATCGTTTAGCCAACTGACAAGCTCGTTGGTTGGGCCCTCGATACCAACAAGTTTAGCTGCATCTTCATAGAGTGCGACAACTCGTTGGTCAACTGCCACATTGCCTGGTCTGGGGACATCGAGCTTATATCTTTCACGCCGTCCACTTGTTTCACGCACGAGTTTCTTGATCTCCCCAATCTGGCCAGCAATCTGATGGCGGGCTCTCAAAGTTTTGAGGCGTTGAATGGTGTCGTGGACAAACCCAGATTTTTTGTTTTTCTCCCCAATTTTGCACATGAAGTCATCGATGATATCCTCGATGTCATAAGACATCTCCCTGACCACGTCCCTCCACCTCGCGGTCTGTTTATCTAGCTCATCCACATATGCAAGGCTCTCTAGAGCATCCTTCATGCTGCTCAGCTCATCACTGATGTACTTAACCTCTTTCCTCAAGTTCTTTAGCTTGGCGAACTCGTCCCCCATCAGGGTGGCCAGCTTACCCAGGAGAGAGTTCATTACCCCGGTAGAAGCGCTCACCATTATTCCAGTCATCTCTGTCTAGGTGGCTGGAAAAGGGTCTATCTTGGCTCTCTAGTTATGCTTGTGCTGCACCTGAAACGTGTAAACAACCTGCTGAATGAATGAAGTTTTTGTAGCAAAAAGGCCAAGAAACAAATGGGACCAAAGACTTCAACAGCTCATCCATACCATAACAGCAGGTTATCATTTCAAATCCTTTTAGAGTAAAAGGATTAATGCTGTAAGAATCGGTGCCTGAGCTGGATGAGTGATTAACTTGAAAGGGCGAGCTTGGAGTGACGCCGTCATCCATTCCATTGCGGTCATTACTCCAGAAGTAGAAGCATGCCACATGCAGCCGTGGCGCCGTAGGTGCTCCTCTTGGAGGCCTGCTTTAGATCCCAGCTGAAGTGATGAACCGTTGGAAAATCCAGAGTTAATTAACTTCAGGTATCGTCCTCTAGATCCAGATCCTTCTTTTCGCAACGAAATATAAACTCCAGATTCACCTCGAAATCCAAAGCCAGTGAAATCCAGATCAACCCCAAGATCCAAAGCCAGTCAAATTGTAGCAGCAACAGGGATGGATGGATGGATGGGGCGGAGCGGCTAGCTGAGAAGGGGCGAAAAAAAACAAGACGGAGAAGGAAGAAGAGATGCCAGGCAGGTTCGCTCGATCAGTAGGAGGCGGTGCTAGGGAAGTTCGGAATAAGGTGGGAAGAAGAGGAAGAAAAGCTCACACAAGCTCCAAGCGCTCACAGCTTGGTTGTCTGTGGCTCAGTGGCTTCCTCCTCCTCTTGCCTGTTTTCATCATTGGTCACGTATATTATTGGCAGATCAGACATGAATTTTAGCTTTTTTAAAAGAAAAATTATCCCCGTAATTTTCAGAAATAATATTCGGATTTCAATCGACATGAGTAAACGATGCACCCCATGAGGCTCTCACAGCGTTTTCAGATTTGTGGCCATCGGATCACGCCCAGTGAATCTCAGCCGTCAATTTTTATTTACTCCGGGTAATAAAAGGGCGGTCAAACCCTAATCCATGCACCAATACCCTTCTACGCCTCTCCTCCCCCAATCCCTTCTTGCTCAATCCATCTCAGGTCGAGCCACCGCTGCAATAGCATCATTAGTACAGACTCGTACTTAAAGACTTTGCCTAGAGCTGGTTTACCCTAAAATACAATCTATCGGCTGTGTCCATCACCCTCAAGCGATCGTAATTTTTTGACCGCCTCTAACTTTAACTTAGACGGTTATTAATCTGCACCTCTCTAGTACGACTATGCCCTCAGCCTCTCATTAAAACAAAACGCCTCTAGATGGAACCTGAGACGACGACAATTATTGTCCGTCTCCCTAGACCACTCAACCGCAGTCGATCAGAAATATTAAACGTTTCTAGGGGTCTACTGATGCGAACCATTATGCCGCCCGCCTCGAAAACTCGTGCCGTGCACATTTCTAAGGTACCGTGTGTGTGTTGTTAATACAAGTAGAAAGTGGAGATCGTGCTAGCCCTCACCCACACGAGTCCACACTCACATGTGTCCACTCGAGGACTACGAACGGTCCCGCGTATATAAACCCGCTCGGTCTTCTTATTTCACGAGTTCGTGTCATTTCACCCCAATATGTCTAGTCACAAAACCCCAATATGCACCTTCCACGCATGTCGAAGCTTCTTCGCTTGCACCACTTCCCTCTTCTTAGTTGTGTCATAAAGCGTACGTGTGGAGACGAGCCGAAGGTGAAGCCTGTTGGAGGCATAGCAGCACATGGCTCGGTCGTCATCGAGAAGGCGGAGGCAGCTTCGGGTATGCACGCCACTCGTCGCCGAGCATTCGAGGCTTTGGGCTCCATGCAGTCAGTAGTCTTCGTCGCTGTCGAGCAGCAGGTGGTCGACAACGTCGTGATGCCAGTGACAGATCTGGAGGAGGGGCAGGCATCGGCAAGCGGAGGCAACCGGCGGGTGCTCTACATCAACGACCCCATCCTCCACCAAGAACTCCTCGACGAAGTTCTAGGAGGAGGTCTTCGATGAAGAGTTTGAGGTACTACTTCGCTAGCTTCTCTAGTCGAAGCCGTATATTTTACTGTTTATACGTAGGATTTGATCAATCGTCTATAGATTCTTTTGCTCTTGATATAGGGAATATATATGGTTTGAACGGTTGATTTTTTGGAAATTTTATTAGATCTACTCATCTGCCATCTAGTAAATTTACATTTACTTGGCTTGTTGTTGTTCATACACGGCTTGTGTTATAAATTTAATCGATCTGTAACATTTGATTTTAGGGGTTTTAGGGATTGCTAGCTGAGAGTTGATTTCGATACACAACAAGCATATAAAATTATATTTCTATTACTTATTAAGGCCAATGATTCAATTTTACACCAAAAGAGTGCAAGGGGAAGACACATATATATGATGTCAGATTTTTTTTGGAATGATGTTAGTGAACCTGAGGCAATCTACAATAATATAAGTTGTACAATTGGTACTTTGGTTCGCTAACACCATCTCTAAAAAACTTATGAGCCCCCAGATTTATTCTACACATATGAACTATCATCTTTGAACCGTTTCTGAATTCATTATTAGGCCAATGATTGAAATTTGCCCCAAAAGTTTGAAGGGGCCGGGTGACACACATTTTGTTGGTGTTGGTTTTTTTAGAGACGGGTGAGTGAATCTGAGGCAATATACAAAAACATAATATAGGTTGTGCTGGTACTTCAGTTCGCTGACGTCGTCTCTGAAGAAACTTCTATATGAGGCCCCTAGATTTATTTTACATTCATATGAACTATGAGCTTTAAATTATTATTGCATGCATTCATAGTGTATAAGAATTATATTTTAGTTTCTCACTGAGGCCGATGATTGAAATTTGCCCCAAAATATTGCAGGGGTGGTGACACACTTAGTTGGTGTCCGGTATTTTAGGGACGGGTAAGTGAACTTGATGCAATATACACAAACAATATAGGTTGTGTTGTTGGTACTTTGGTTCACTTACTCCGTCTCTGAAAAAACTTATAAGCCCCTCCCCCACAGATTTATTCTACATTCCTATGAACTATATAATCTTTGAATTGTTATTGCATGTATTCATAGTGTATAATAAGAATTACATTTCAGTTTCTCACTGAGGCGGATGATTGAAATTTGCCCAAAAGATTGCAGGGTGACACACATTTGTTGGTGTCGGTTTTTTAGGGATGGGTTGGTGAACCTAAGGCGGCTACAGAAACAATATAGGTTGTACTATTGGTACTTTGGTTTTCCAACTCCATCTCTGAAAAAATTATGAGGCCCCTGATTTATTCTCATATGAACTATATGATCTTTGAATTGTTTTTGCTGTATATTTATTGTGGCCAATGATTAATATTTGCCCCAAAAGAGAGACAATACACATTGGTGTTGGATTTTTTCAGGGATGAGTTGGCCAACCCGGGGCAATGTACAAAAACAATAGGTTGTGCAATGGGTACTTGGTTTGCCAGCTCCATCTCTGAAAAAATTATGAGACCACTAATTTATTCTGATATGAACTATATCATCTTTGAACTGTTTCTTCTATATATCTTATTGTGGACAATGATTGAAATTTTTCCCAAAAGAGAGGTAGTACACATTGGTGTCAGATTTTTCTAGGGATGAGTTAGCGAATCCGGTGAAATGTACAGAATAATGGGTTGTGCAATGGGTACTTGGTTCGCTTACACCATCCCTGAAGAAACTTATGAGGCTGTAGACTTTGTTCTACATATAACTCTGATCCAATCAATTTAATAATATCTTACATATGTATGAGTTCTAAGTTATGTCCTTAAAAATCTATAGGAGGATTCTGATGATATGGACTCTAGCAAGTACTCTAGGAACAACAAGAGCCGCTATGTGCTGAGGAAGTTGCGGCGTGGGCAGATACCTTTCCACCGTAGGGGAAGACTGTTTTGCCCATTCTATGAGTCATCAACTCGGACATCGACAGCTTGATCCAGCACGCGATGGATGTTGGAAAAGGCCGAGGCTGGTGGCATCAGGCGAAGAACTTGGCGCGACATGCAGCCTACGACAAATTCCTTCGGGACTATGTCAATACGGGCATGTTTCCCTTGGAGTAGGCTATGCATGATCCTCCTGATGTTGTTGCCCCTGCTAAGGCGTCTCCCTATTACTGCCCATGCTTATTTTGTATAAGTTAATTATTAAATGGTTGCTTGTAAGTCACTATGGTGGTGGTTGTTGAACTATTAGAATTAACTAGTGATGCTCATGAACACTACCAAATATTTCTAGTGACACTACCAAACATTCATGAATTAGTCAAATTCAAAAAAGGTGCACATTATTGCTCTTCAGCAAAGTATGCACTTCATTTGCTCTTAATATCTTTGATGTATGAAGCTCATTTGCTCTTATGACTCTAGCAAGTATGTGTAAACACCTTTACCTTAGGACTATGCCATATATTTTCTTAAGTTTAACAAAATCCGGAGTTTTGAATATATTCGGATGTCCGAATATTCACTCAACGATATTTACTTTAAAGAGTACATGAAAAAAGTTATATTGGTGAAACATTCATAATTAAGTAACCAAATGGTCTCACTTCATGATTAAACATTTAAACTAGTCAAATTCATAACACTTGCATCTTATTGCTCTGCAGCAAGTCGCATGAACACTAGTCGTCATGCTTTTAGGGTAAAGATCCAAGGTTTGTACTATGCAAATTATTTTCTTCAATTTATGAACCTCATTTAGTATTAGGGGACTCAGTTCCACTCTAAAAAGAATGTATAAACACCTTTCTTTGCCTTTAAATTATGAATAATTCTCAAATTTTAGGATAATCAAAATCTGGAGTTTCAAATATATCCGAAGTTCCAAATATTAGCTTTTCTAAAATTACTGGTCGTCTTAGCCAGGGAAGTTCTTGGCGGCAAATTATGAAATATTCAGATAACGAATGTTTTTAGATACGTTTTACACTTGCAGCCGACTGAGGCTAGTTCTTGGCGGAAAATATCTGAAAATATTTGGACAAATATTTCAGATCTATGCCACTTTTGTTCTTCTTCGCCCGCCCAGACCACTGTCCACCGCCGCTGGTCCCCTGTGTCGTGGTGGTGGCATGGCAGATGCCATGGGTAGGCTAATGTATGGGGACAATGGATGCTAGAGGGATCTGGGGAGGGAAGATGCAGTTGATTCTACACACTGAAGACTAAGGTAAAGATCTTTATTTCTCCTTTCTTGGGCTACAAGTGCTCCTTGAGCTGTATACAAGTGGAGAGGAAGAACTTTACCATCCTAACGGTACTAAATGAGCCGATGCCTTTCTCAGAGTCCAAGCCTCTCCTTATAAAGGAGAGCCCTAGGCTCCTCTAGGGCTGACGTGGCAAGCATATTCGAGGAATATGCTTGTCCCAATATAGTAACTCGGCGGCCTCCTTTCCGTGTCGCCCTTCTAACGACGGCAAGGTTCCAGAGGACCCCACCTGCATGCCTCGGGCTTCAGGACTGTCACCTCCGTGACCTCCTTCTGCCCCTCTGTCGCTCTGCCCCTTGTCCTTTGTGCTTGGCTCTGCTCAGATTCTCCCTAGCCTGCGACTAGAGTTTGACTATAGGCATGTCTTTCTCCTGCAAGATTCATATCATTTGGCCCTGTCTCGCATAACTCGGCTTGGCCTTCACCTGCACTCAGATCATTCGGGCTGATCCGGCCGACTTACACGGTAGCTCGGTCGGGTATTGCCTTGCTCTTCTCATAAGGGTCCTGCTCTTTCATATCTCGGCCGACATTTACAGGATTCGGCCGACTTAGATTGTAACTCGGAAACTGGACAGGGAACCTCCTTTCGTCTTTCCCCGTCTTTACCCTATCCGGGATCACCTCCCCAACATTAGTCCCCAAAGCTGGTATGGCCCCGCCTATAACTTCAGCCGGGTCGTATCAGTTTCACGATATTCGTTTCCCATTGTTTCCGAGTTATCTTTTTATCGTTCGAGGTATCTGCATATCTTCTCGCGTACGCCTCGTCCTACGTGTCATACTCATCATTATTTCTCTAGTTTTTTGTTCCTCTACAGTGTCCTTTGGCGGGCTACGATAATTGCACTGTCGGCGTCGGTATGGCCGCCTCACGTCTGTTTCCGTCAGGGATCTTGACCTTTTCTATCATCGTGTGGTCGTTGGTGCGGTTCCACTTAGCGGCGTGCGGTTGTGCCGCGTACACGATCTACATAGCTAACCGCCACACCCACGATCCCACTACCTCTCAGGCCACGAGGTTATAAAGAGGAGCACGGGGCTAGGGGATTCACTTTCCCCCTCCGCTTACCGGTTCCCTTCTTCTTCCTCTAGCCTCCGCGCCCGTTCGCGCTTCCGTCGTCGTGCGCCCATCTGTATCTTCGACAGCAAGGCTCCCACCGCGCTGCTCCGTCGACCTCGTCCCCATTTGCTTGCTCCGGCGTCGTCGCCGGTGAGTTCATCAGGTCTTATTGCCTAGGATTTCCTCTAGACACCTCTGCTTTTCTTTAGTTTTCACGCGGTGGTTCCTTCTCTGCTCCGCCGCTGTTTTCGCGTAGAATCACGACGGGGCCTTGCAGTTCTAGGCTCCCCTCCGCCGCTATTTCTTCCTCCGTAAGTTCCTCCGGCGACCTCATGTCGAGCTCCGTCAGCGGTGCGCTCATTGAGGACGACGATGTTGCGTCTGGGCCCGAGCGGGGCTCGTGGCAGGGCTCTTCCGTCACCCGCCGAGAGGTTGAGTGGCTAATCCAAACTCGCCGGATTCCTGCCGGTAGCACAGCCGCTTACCGGCGGTGAATCCTCCGATTCTTAGGGAGGGTGAGTACGTCGTCTTCATGTCACATTTCGCTCGCGGGTTTGGTCTTCCCCTCAGCGATTTCGCTAGGGAGTTCCTCGATTACTTCGGCCTGCAGCCGCATCATCTTCCTGCTAATTCCATTGCCTCTCTTTTTGCCTTCATCTCTGCCTCGGAGGGATATTTCGGCCTATGGCCGTCTGTGCACGTTTGGTCGAATTTTTTCCAGATTCGATCCAACATCGTCCCAGACAAATCTCTTCAACCCTCCGAGAAGTTGCTCACCCAATGTGGAGCTGCGTCAATCACACCTCGGAGGAAATCCGAGTTTCCTCGCGTTGCAGGTTTAGAATCATGCAAGAAATGGCATAAGTCTTTCTTTTATGTCAAGAATTATGGGAATGAGGATAGGATTCGGCTCCCTGATTTTTCCATTGGCCCTCCTTCCAAGAAGAACTGGACCTATAATCCGAGGAAGAGTCATGCTCTGGCCGAGGCTTTTGAGATTTGGCTGAAGGAACTGATCCGCTCCGGGCTACGCGGCGAGGATATGATGACTACCTTCGTTAGCAGTCGGATCTTCCCATTCCAGAAACGCGCACACAAGCTCTGCTATATGAGCGGTCCCCTCGATCCCAACCGAGTCTCGACGGTGGAGCTGGACAATTACCTTATCTTCAAGCGCGTTCGGGCTATCTTTAAGACGGAGATGCCGGAGGACTGGGCCTGGGGATTGAATCCGTTCACCCGCGAGCATCCCCCTCCCAGAGTAAGTTCTTGCAGTCATGTTTTCCCTTTTAATCGCATCCGTGTTTTCTCTTGTTAATTTTTCTCTTTATTGTCGTGCAGAGGTTTGAGGAGCAGAAGGTTGAGGATGCCGAGGTTTTGTCCCTCCCATGGCCCGCGGATCGGAACACTCCGGACAGCGGGGAGCCGGACTCGGAAGAGTTCGTCCCCAAGTCGGATCTTGCTCCGGCTCACGCCCGCGGCAAGACCCTGGCCCACGAGGAGGAAGGTGATTCGGACGAGGTCCAAGTTCTAGAGGTAGTTGCCGCAATGCCAATTTCTTATGCATTTCCGGCTTCTACTTTCTCAGCTAATCCGGCCGGTCAGGTTCACAACACCGAGCCTCTTGCCTCTCGGCCTCCTGTTACCTCGGGGAAACGTAGCGCTCCAGCTGGTGCCTCAGAAGCGTCTCCCAAGAAACGAATGAAGAAGTCAGCCCAGCACCCTCCGAAGCGCAAAACTATGCCCGGGGTTACTCGGTGAGTTGCTTTTGTTTGTATATCTTGTTTCTCTCTTTCTGCTTTTTGACCTGATCTTTTGTCTTTGCAGGGCTCCTCTTTCTGTTAAGCCCAGCGGTCCTAGCATGACGAGTCGTACGACTCGGCCGCCTTCTCCTCCGCCTCCTGAGGATACCAGAGTTCCGAGTCCTGCTCGTGCTGGTTCTCCTCCTGCTCCAAATCAGACGCCACCTCGCCAGGATGCGCCTGAGATTTCTCCTGTTGATGCCGATACAACTCGGCCAGTAGATATTTCTACTGAGCCTGCTGCCTCCTCCGTGAACCCTGAAGTTTCGCATGAGGTCCCTTTGACCCCCACAACCTTTGCTGCGACTCTGATTTCAGCCGAGGATACCAATATCTCGGCGCCCTCAGAAACCGTAATCCCTCCGGCCCCTAAAGACGTCATTCCAAGTGCCGAGGTAACGGCTCCTGCCGACGCCTCTTCTAAGGCAAGAAAGGTCGTTGTTACCAAGCCTCCGTCCTCTCAGAAAGGACTACTTGACTCATCTCGACCTACAATTGCGATGCACTCATAAGGGGTTTCCTCGCCAAAATCTTGTTACCCTGGCGATACACAGCTCGCTCTCCACAAGAGTCCCGCAGCGGCGGTGGCTACCCAACACATCCGAGGTAAAGTTCTGACTCGCACGGAGAGTGGGAACAGCCTCGGCTCGTTGGTCGAGTATGCCAACAATTGGAACGTTGCTGATCAGCTCGAGGGTAATCCAAGCAGCCAGCCGTTTCAACTCTCCAACATCAGCAGCCGCCTACATCTGGCCGCCAAGATCGTTCTTGACAGTGACAAGATGAATGAGGTAATTCTTTTTATGGAGTTTTGATTAGTCCTCCGGATGCTATTATATATACTCTAGTCCCCGAAGCTTGCAACCGAATAACTTGTTATTCGTTTGGAAGTTTTATAATGCTTTACCTAGTTCAGTTTTTCGTTAGTGTTCGAATATCCATCCACCTAAATCCAAATTAAGCTTTGCTTGATTTGGATCTGCCTAGGCTTCGAATATCCAGCCACCTAGATTCGAATTGAGATTTGCTTGATTTGGATCTGCCTAAGCTTCGAATATCCAGCCACCTAGATCTGAATTGAGCTTTGCTTGATTCGGATCTGCCTGAGCTTCGAATATCCAGCCACCTAGGTCCAAATTGAGCTTTGCTTGATTCGGATCTGCCTGAGCTTCGAATATCCAGCCACCTAGATCCAAATTAAGCTTTGCTTGATTCGGATCTGTCTGAGCTTCGAATATCCAGCCACCTAGATCCGAATTAAGCTTTGCTTGATTCGGATCTGTCTGAGCTTCGAATATCCAGCCACCTAGATCCGAATGGAGCTTTGCTTGATTCGGATTTGTATTATGTTCGAATGTCTTATTGCTATTTGTTTTGTTGCTTAGGTTGCGCATGATCGGCGGACCGCCGAATTCCAAAGGCTGCTCTTTGCTCATAAAAAATTGCAAGATAAGTACGAGAAGGTCATTCCCGTGGTGAAGAAAGCTGGTAAGTTAACGAGCTTTCGCATTATCCCTAAAATTCTTATTGCTTTGGAAGTGAGGTGTTAGCTGACTTTGTTGGTGAATAGGTAATATCAACAATCTTAATATCCGCCTTGAAAATAAAGTCAAGTCCCTCGAAGGTTAGTTACTCTTTTTTCTTTTACGCATATCTATTTGAAATATGCACCGGGTTTCTCTTAACCCTTCTGGCTTCGGTATAGCCGAGTTACAAACTTTTGCAGCGTCACACCAAGAATGCATACCCATGCCTGATATGATGCTGCATTTTTTAGAACAAGCCGCCACTCACTCGGCACAGCTGAAAGATAAAGATGACGAGATAACTCGCTTGCGCGCCGAGGTGGAGTACCTCAAGCTTTCTCAGAAATCTGAGTTAGAAAAAGTCGACCAGGAGTTCTCCGAGGAGAAGAATCGGCTAGCTCTACAATTGCAGAAAAATAAAGAGCTCCTCGAGGCTGCTGAACTGAAGACACGGGTGATGAGCGAGGAGATCACTCTCTTTGAGAAAAACAAGAGTGACTGGGCTAAAGATCTTCAGATAATGCTGAGCTATATTCACTGTAAGCTTCTGACCACGGCCGAGTTATCTTTTTCCCTTTCTTACTGTTGACCGACGCACTTTTGTTTTTGCGCAGACCATTTTCCAGAAGCTAAGCCCGTGAGCTCTAAAGCGGTGATTAATGCTCGTGTGCGCCGAGGTGTTACTGTCGGTGCGAGCCCAGAATACTCGATGGAAGATTTCTTGGTTGCTGTTGGCGCTGTCGTTGGTCCGATGAAGATTATGGGTAGGGACTTGGTGCAGGCAGCCATCCGGGCCTATCATGCTCTCTGGCCGAATACTTCTGGGACTCCTGATATTGATGAGATCAAAGTGTTGGTGGAAAGATTGATGGCGTCTAAGAACCAGTTAAATCTTTGGAGGGAATCCGCTGGACGAGCTGGTGCTGACATGGCTCTCACGGTCATTATGTCATGGTATGAGGATATTTCCCTTGATACCTTGATAAATTTGCGCACTGGCTCCCGCTGGGTTGAGGACCCAGAATTTGTCGCTCGCCGACAAGCTCGTGCCTTCCAGCTTGTTGAATATGCAGACGTGCATAACTGGATTGAAGGGCCGAGTTTCCTTTCTAACCCGGCGGACGAGGTCGAAGTTGAAAATGCCTCTGATGACAATTCAGCCAACCAGGGCAAAGGTGAGGGTGACTCGGCTACTTCTGGTGATTCTAGCTCGAGCTCAGATGGTAATGGCGACGCGCGATCCTCCTCCAAAGGTACTGGTCATTCCACCGCTCAAGATGATGCTTCTCAACAGCCCCGGGCTTCCCCCAAAGTTGCTCCTGATTCCGTTGAGGGCGAGGCAACTTCGGCCGAAGTGCCGTCTACCTTGGAGCGCCCAGTTCCTGATCAAGTCATTGCCCCTTAAGTTCTTTAAAAAATTCTAAGTCGTTTCTTATCCCCGGTATGCCGGGCGTATGATGTGTGTCAAACATTTGTTCGTCTTTCTGTGTGGTATGAACCTCTTTTGCCTTTTGCCGTTGAGGCATACATGGTTGTGATCGTTATTACTTTGTTTAAATTGATCCTGTCTATCCGAATCTTTGCTTTGGCAGCCTTCTATTTCTTGGGTTTGGAGTGTATGTTTGCCTTTGCTCTACCTAATTCGGCGTCTATTATTGCCTGACTTTGATAACCTTCGCAGCTTCACCACCGTGTTTTGGACTATTATCCAAGGTGTAAAGGCCGTATTTGGGGAGAGCGAAATAATATCATTCTGGGTACCGAAGTTTAATACCATTCCTGCAACAAGGGATAACTGTGGGGCAATTCCTTATGCACTGCTCTAGAGATCTAGACTTACCACATCCCTAAAAATGCGAAACAACATTGTGCAATCCTTGAGTCATTGCTCGAGGTGCCGAGGTTTAAGACATAACCTACACTTAGAAACAACATAGGACAGTCCCCGAGTCACTGCTCAAGGTGTCGAGGTTTAATACATAGCGTAAACTCAAAAACAAAATATGGCAGTCCCCGAGTCACTGCTCAAGGTGCCGAGGTTTAATACATAACCCAAACTTGGAAACAACATAGGACAGTCCCCGAGTCACTGCTCAAGGTGCCGAGGTTTAATACATAGCACAAACTTGGAAACAACACAGGACAGTCCCCGAGTCACTGCTCAAGGTGCCGAGGTTTAATACATAGCATAAACTCAAAAACAAAATATGGCAGTCCCCGAGTCACTGCTCAAGGTGCCGAGGTTAAATACATAGCTGATGCTCCATCCTGAAGCGGCACTTTACAGCGCGTCGTAGATGACTCCTACGAGTAAAATGGACGAAGTAAAGCTACGTTCCCTGGTCTTTTCGATTCTTCACTGACTTTGTCTGTCTTGTTCTTTCCTGGTGATTGAGCATCGATTAGGTAATACGCATCATTGTGCAATGCCTTGCTCACGATGAACGGTCCTTCCCATGGGGGTGACAGTTTGTGCATGCCGGCCGTGCGTTGCACCAGTCGAAGAACCAAATCTCCTTCTTTAAACACTCTTGGGTTTACCTTCTTGTTGTGATATCGTCGCAAGTCCTGCTGATAAATAGCTGATCTGGACAACGCCAACTCCCTGGCTTCTTATAGCAAATCGACATCATCTTTCCGAGCTATTTCATTTACCTCAGCGGTTGTATACTGGATAACTCTTGGCGAGTCATGTATTATATCGGCTGGAAGCACAGCTTCCGCCCCATACACTAGAAAAAATGGTGTATACCCTGTTGATCTGTTTGGGATAGTTCTGAGGCTCCATAGTACTGCTGGCGGTTCCTCAATCCAACATTCGGCCGACCTTTGCAATGGTTCGACGAGTCGCGGTTTTATCCCGGACAATACTAGTCCATTAGATATTTCTACTTGCCCATTAGATGCTGGGTGAGCCACCGAGGTGACATCTAGTCTTATGTGCTTTTATTGACAGAATCTGGCGAAGGCTCCTTCGGCAAAGTTTGTACTGTTGTCTGTAATAACACTGTGTGGGTAACCATATCTTAAGATAATATCTTTGAGGAATTTTACTGCTGTGGGCCCATCACACTTCTTTATTGGTTTTACTTCAATCCATTTTGTGAATTTGTCAACCATGACTAAGATGTGGTCATCCCGCCTCGGGCCGGCTTGAATGGTCCCACCATATCTAAGCACCATACTGAAAATGGCCAAGTAATTGGTATCGTTTTCAACTCGGACGATGGCATATGTATCTTGCTGGCATATCTCTGGCAACCATTACATTTTTCGACCAGTTCCTTGGCCTCTTTCAGCGCTGTTGGCCAATAAAACCCATGCCTGAATGCCTTAGCCACTAAAGCTCTTGACGAGGCGTGATGCCCGCATTCTCATTGATGTATATCTAGGAGGATCTCCTAGCCTTCCGCCGAGCTCACACATCTTTGCAACACGCTTGTGACACTCCTTTTATACAGCTCATTGTTTATGATTGTATAAGTTTTAGCTCTTCTCACTGTCTGTCTTGCCAATATCTCATCATTCGGCAAAATCGCATCCTTAAGGAAAGAAAATATGGGTTGCGCCCATGTTGGCGTGATTTTTTCTGGTGTAGTCTCACTATCTATTTCCATATTTTCCACCGACATAACTACCTCGGATTTCTCCATATCCATCCTTGCATCAGCCGGGTTCGTTTTTGGAAATTCCGGGTCACATTCCTTGTCAATTTCCATCGGCGCACTATATTCTCTTGATTTTGCCGGAATGACGATGGATTCGGACTCTGGCGATGGCGTTATTGATGGCTTCCTCAGGTGCTCTAGGGCAATACCTGGGGGAATTGACTGTCTGGTTGATCAGAGTTTTGACAATGTATCTGCGGTGTCGTTTTCTGCCCGAGGTATATGATGAAATTCACATCCATAGAAGTATCCACTAAGTTTTTGCACATGAAACCTATATAAGGCCATATTGGCATCTAACGCATCCCAATTGCCTAAGACTTGTTGTACTACTAGATCTGAATCTCTGTAGCACAAGATTCGGCGTATGCCGATCTCTTTCGCCACCTTCAATCCATGGACGAGTGCTTCATATTCGGCTACATTGTTTGACGCAGCAAAATGTATTTGCAGCACATATCTCAGCTGATCTATTTTTGGCGAGGTTAACACTATTCCTGCCCCCAAACCATTTCTTATTTTGGACCCGTCGAAGTGCATTGTCCAATAATTCGGATCTGGCAATGGTGGTTCATACTGTACCTCGGCCCAATCCACGAAGAAGTCGGCCACAGTCTGAGATTTGATTGCATCTCGCCTATCGAATTGCGGAGCATAAGGTGACAATTCAATTGCCCATTTTGCTATTCGGCCACTTGCATCTTTGTTGCTCAATATGTCGGCTATGGGTGCTTCACAGATCACTTTGATGGGGTGCTCTTCGAAGTAATGTTTAAGTTTCTTTGCTGACATGTACACCCCATATGCCATCTTCTGATAATGTGGGTAATTTTGTTTTGAGGCTGATAGTACCTCGCTTAGGTAATACACCGTCCTTTGTACTGATTTATCATCTTCAATTCGTTCCACCACGATCACAGCGCTTACTACTCTGTTTGTGGCGGCTATGTAAAGTAGCGTAGGCTCTTTCGACAATGAAGAAGCCAAGACCGGCGCTGTGACCAACATCTTTTTCAATTCATGGAAGGCACTATCTGCTTGCGGTGTCCAAATGAACTTATCAGTTTTTTTTCATTAATTGATAAAGTGGTAATGCTTTCTCTCCCAACCGACATACAAATCGGCTGAGAGAGGCTAAGCAACCTGTGAACTTCTGTACGTCATTCAGACACCTCGGCAATTCCATCCTTTCCACTGCCTTTATTTTAGTTGGGTTGGCCTCTATACCTCGGCTAGATACGAGAAAACCGAGTAGTTTTCCCGCAGGCACACCGAAGGTACACTTTTCCGGATTAAGCTTCATTCGGAACCTTCTCAGGTTCGCGAAAGTCTGTCGGATATCATCTAGTAGTGTTTTGCTTTCTTTGGTTTTGATAACCACATCATCTACATACACTTGTACATTCTTTCCTTTTTGGTCATGCAGACATTTTTGCATACATCTCTGGTACGTTGCTCCCGCATTACGTAGGCCGAATGGCATGGTGCAATAACAATAAGCCCCGTACGGGGTAATAAATGCAGTCTTTATTTGATCGGCCGGATTTAACGGTATCTGGTGAAAACCAGAATACGCGTCTACAAATGACAATAGTTCACAACCAGCGGTCGAATCAATGACTTGGTCTATTCTAGGTAAGGGAAAAGGATCCTTCGGACACGCCTTGTTCAGGTTCGTGTAATCAATACACATTCGCCATACAATGGCTACATTTGGATCATCCTTCTTCTTTTCCACTAGCACCGGGTTCGATAGCCAATCCGGATATAGCACCTCCATGATGAACCCGGCCGCAAGGAGCCGAGCTATTTCATTCCCTATTATTTTGCTCCTGTCTTCGGCGAAGCGGCGGAGAGGTTGCTTCACCGGCCTTGCTCCTGGCCTTACATTCAGAGAGTGCTCAGCCAACTCCCTCGGCACACCTTGCAGATCCTGAGTTGACTATGCAAAGATATCCCGATTCTCACGGAGGAAGTTGGTGAGCTCGCTTTCCTATTTAGCATCTAGGCCGGCACCAATGGTGACGGTGCGCTCTGGGAACTGCTCATCTATCTGGAACTTTTTTGTTTCTTTAGTCGGCTGGAAAGAGACACTGCCATGCGGATTCGCCAATGTCGGCATATTCAGTTGTGCCGACTGAGCGAGGGCCGCTACCTCCTGAATCCTTCTTTTTTCTCTTGCTATTACCAATGACTCGGCCAGATTTGATCCGGCTGAAGCACATTCCATTGACTTCCTGTAATCTCCCGCTACTGTTATCACCCCTTGTGGTCCGGGTAACTTCATTTTTAGGTAAGTTATGTGGCAGCTGCCCATGAATTTGGCCAATGATGGCCGTCCGAGCAGAGCATGATAGCAACTCTCTAGGTCCACCACTTAAAACTCCAAATTATCTACTCTGCAATTATCTCTTGTGCCGAATAACACATCCACTCGAACCTTTCCAATGGGTTCGCATGAAAGCCCTGGTACTATCCCATGGAAAGTGGTCCTCGTGGATTGCAGCATGTTCTGCGATATTCCGAGTTTATGCATTGTATCTTTGTACATGATATTGATACTGCTCCTGTTGTCAATGAGTACTTTTGAAAATTTCACATTAATGCTTGGTCCGACAAATGTCGAATCTAGTACGAGTGTGTACGACCCCGGATTTGGCATTATTCTGGGGTGATCCTTTATGCTCCAAGTTATTTCATGATCTGACCAAGGCACATATCTTGGTACCGCCGGCATAACTGCATTTACTTCCATATACCGGCGCTGCACACTTTGCCTGTCTCGCTGCTCTGTTGTGAACACGCAATATGATTGATGATGTTCTCTGTAATCATTGCGTCCACTATTTCCTGGGTTCGTCCTTCCATCCGGAGCCTGATTTATCACTTGATGGACAGCATCTCTCCGGTCCGAGTTATCATACCTCGGGGGAGGAGGTGGTAACATTAGCTGTTGTGCGTTTGCTCCAGTCAACTGTGGCAGATGCTGCTGATGTGCCTGATGGGATGTTGTTTGCATGCCTGCTGGGTTGCCCATTACATTTTTCATCCAGGCACATTGCCGAGTCGTATGATTGGCCGGCTTGGCCGGGTTTGAAGTGTGAAATTTACACGGTTGATCCAACATAGACTCAAACGTGTATTTCGGCCTTTCCTGCAATTGATTCTTATGTTCTGGTGTCCACTGTCTCTTCCCTTCATTCCTTGGTGTCCATTGCCGAGGACCATTCTTCTGCCGCTGACCGCTTCCGTGATTCGGCTGATCTTGCACTACCGCTGCCACTTGGTTGGAGGCATATCTGTAATCCGGTCTTTCCTCTCTTCTTCTTACTCTGAACTCATTGCGCCTCGATGACCCGGACGCATCCTTGCATATTGATCTTGATGATCCCGATGATTTGCCGACATCAGCTCTGGTTGTGTTGGATCTCCCAACACATACGAATCCGCTATACTGATGGTTTCTGCCAAAGTTGTTGGCATATCTCTTTGCAGTCGCTGCCACAAGACACTAGCATAGCGGCATACTTGAGCGAACCAAGCTATTGCTTGTGATTCTATAACTCCTTCGCATGAATTCCTGAGGTTACACCACCGAGTTAAGAATTCTCTGTCTGTCTCATTCGGCCTTTGCTTGCACATTGCTAGCTGCTGCGGCCTGTTTGGCCTTTTGTAAGTACTGGTGAAGTTGCTGACAAACATTTCTTCAAAATCCAACCAACAGTTGATGCTGCCTGGAGGCAGATTAATCAGCCATACTCTGGCTGGCCCTTCCAGCATTTGCGGGAGATATCTTACCGCCCATCACAAGTTTCCACCAGCTATTTTTACAGCAGTGGCATAATCAATCAACCAATCCTGCGGTTTGGTGCTCCCATTATACGTTTTTGTGCCTCTTGCCAGCTGAAAGTTCGGCACTGGCGGCTCGCCCATGATCCGAGGTCCAAAGCATGTCGGGCCTGGTGGACCTTATTCTTCTAATAGCTTGGATCGGTATAGCCGGTCCAGCTTTACTCTCGCATCAGTTGACGGCAAATCTCTGTACAGAACTCTTTCCTGCACTCCATAGTGGTTATTTCCACCATGAGCCGCATATTCCATTTCGGAATAACCATCATTATACCGCTCATTCACCTGATTGTGGCGAGCTGGTCTCACTTCTCTTTCCTTCCGAGGTTCATATCTTGGTTGTGGATTGGGTGGCGGTTCTCTCCTTCCTTCAGCCGGGATATTATTCTCGTGATTTCCTCTTTCGAGATCTCCTCTTCCGAGATCTCCTTTACCTCGGCTTCCGTTGCCTTCTCGGCACGGCCGGGGTTTCTCTCGCCACTGTTACCTCGGCTCCCATTGCCTCTATTTTCATTTGCTTTTCCGGCTATCGCCGGATCATATGGAACAATTTTCTTATTTCCTTTTCCCGAAGTTACCGGTCTTTCTTTCCGCGCATTGTTTCCGGGCGAAGATGCTGCTGCCACAGATAAAGCAGGTGTTGCACCAGCCGAATAAACCATTCGCGAGGCACCGGGCCTTGCCGGGTCCGCCCTGAGCATTTCTTCATTCTGCTGGTTCGCAATGCGCACCAGCTCATTCACTCTTTCTTGCTGTTTTTGCCGGGCTTCGCCGGTCAGTCCTTCTAACTCTAATGCTGCGGCATTTGCCGCCCTCAGGTTCTTTGCCGGGGTACTGTACCTCGACAAGCCTAGATCAACTGATTCTGCCCTATGAGCATCATGCTCCTTGTTGATATCATCTATGAGGTTCTTTCCTCTTAATCTTAACTCGTCAACCCGCTCGGGGGCGATGTCTAGCTTGTTTGCCCTAGCATATTCTCGCAGGGTCCTGTTTAAGGACTCCCGCAATGCTGACACCTATTTTGCCTCTGCCAGCACTTTTTGCCTGGTCTCTTCTAATTCTGCCTGAGCGTTTGCCGGATCAAGGATCGGCGCTATAGGTGTAGTTAGATTATCTATAGTTGCCTGGAGGATGTTTTCTGGTTTTTCTAGAGGTGGCCCTCTTACCCTTGGTGCCTTTGGGGTCGTATCCTGCACTTTGGCTGGGTTGGCTATCGAAGGAATTACCTCGGTGGGCTGTGGAGCTGCCTGCTTGGTGGTCACCTGCACACCCGTCGTCGGATCTTTGCTTGATCCTGCGCCTGCTGCTCCCGCCTGCACCCCGGCTGCGACCATCACCTCGACGCTGCTGATGGGGCGCACGCCGCGCAGACCGTTTGCGGCGCTAAGGGGAGGCTCTCCTGCAACAACAACTTGGTGAGGATAAACGCCGGAGGTGTCGACGCCGACGTAGATCTGGTGCATGCCCAAGTTGATGAAGACGTCGTTGTGCGGAGAAGTTTTTCCCTGGAAGTTGCCTGCGTTGTCGCTGACGTAGTCACAGAGATCAAATCTCCGGACTAAGCCAGAGACAATGCGCTCGCCAGTGTGGATGAAGTTTCCCGTCCGGATCATGACTCCAGCTAGCACCACTGCTCGCCCCACGGTGGGCGCCAACTGTCGTGGTGGTGGCACGACAGATTCCATGGGTAGGCTAATGTATGGGGCCAATGGATGCTAGAGGGATCTGGGGAGGGAAGATGCAGTTGATTCTACACACTGAAGACTAAGGTAAAGATCTTTATTTCTCCTTTCTTGGGCTACAAGTGCTCCTTGAGCTGTATACAAGTGGAGAGGAAGAACTTTACCAGCCTAACGGTACTAAATGAGCCGATGCCTTTCTCAGAGTCCAAGCCTCTCCTTATAAAGGAGAGTCCTAGGCTCCTCTAGGGCTGACGTGGCAAGCATATTCGAGGAATATGATTGTCCCAATATAGTAACTCGACGGCCTCCTTTTCGTGTCGCCCTTCTAACGACGGCAAGGTTCCAAAGGACCCCACCTACATGCCTCGGGCTTCAGGATTGTCACCTCCGTGACCTCCTTCTGCCCCTCTGTCGCTCTGCCCCTTGTCCTTTGTGCTTGGCTCTGCTCAGATTCTCCCTAGCCTACGACTAGAGTTTGACTATAGGCATCTCCTTCTCCTGCAAGCTTCATATCATTCGGCCCTGTCTCCCATAACTCGGCTTGGCCTTCACCTGCACTCAGATCATTCGGGCTGATCCAGCCGACTTACACGGTAGCTCGGCCGGGTAATGCCTTGCTCTTCTCATAAGGGTCCTGCTCTTTCATATCTCGGCCGACCTTTACAGGATTCGGCCGACTTAGATTGTAACTCGGAAACTGGACGGGGAACCTCCTTTCGTCTTTCCCCGTCTTTACCCTATTCGGGGTCACCTCCCCAACACCCTGCATCTCCACCACCGCCGCCTCTGGTCCCCTGCCTCTCCACCACCGACGCCTCTAGTCCTGCAGTGCGGACGATCTCCCTCGCCTCCGAGGACCCCCTTCGTCGTCCACATAGGTATGCGTGAAAACCAAACCCCCAAAACCCTAAATCAGCACTCTTCGATTGAGAATTTTTGCCATAGAATTTGCCATTTTGCTTCTCGAATTTAAGGTTCAGGGTTGCCGAGATGCAAAGACCCCGATGGTGCAGTCAGGAGAGCCTTCCCCAGCCGGTCGGAATCTGTCCCAACTCTTTTCCCCTTGTATTAATCTCAAAATCCGCAATTGTCACTTCTAGAAATAGAGATTTAGTTGTCACTTCACTGGTCTCTCTATATCTATTTTAATTGTCACTTCATTGGTCTCTATGTATCTATTTTAATTGTCACTTCATTAGTCTGCTTGCATCTTGATTGTATTTAGATGATCTCTGTATGTATCTATTTAACAGATGGAAACCTACAGTGACGATGCAATACACTATCTAGCGATAATAGTTTTCACTTTTCCTTTGGTGGTTTTGATTTCCAGTCATCGGATGAAGATCCCACCGAGAGGATTGACTTTAGAGGTATCAAAAGAATATCAAAATTGCAGTCATCTATTTTGTATGCGTTTAGACGGTAGACATTGATTTGTTGTTGCATCAGGGCCTCAACACAAGGGGGCACTGATTTTGATAAGCAGATCCTTTTTGGAAACGACATGTATCTAAAATAAGTTCATATAGACTTCCTCTTAGACTGGTCTGAACCCAAATTTCCACCAGAAATCAAGTAATATATCTATAGGCTGCCCTATTCATCTGTCATGAAAAAGAAGTGCAAGGTGGTAAGATGATATATTCTTGATAATGTTATCAATAACAAACTACCATGTGATATTTAAATACTTTCAATAATCACAAGCATGTTAATTCTTCAATTCTCTGTACTTGGACAGACATTTGGAGCTGAGTTCACAAGAAAATACCTAAAGAATCTCCTTGATGAACCTAATGTCCATGTTTGGCAAATGAAGAGCAAAAAGCCAAAGATGGTTAGGATGAAGATGGGATCTGGGTCAAATGCAATCTTAACGACTGGATGGGAGAAGGTTGCGAGAAGCTTCAACCTAAAGCAGGATACCATTGTCCTTTTTTGCTTTGATGAAAACGATAATGGAGAGGTACATATTCTGGTTCAAAAACTTTCACGGGGTGGCCCATTATAAATGCAATGCTAGTTTCTTAAAGAGTACTAATTATACTAGCTGATTGATTTATGTAATGCACTTTCTATGTAGTGCCATAATATGTAATGGCTAAATTTGTATGGATTATTTCCCCAACTATATATATATATATGGCTAATGTTTACCGTGATCGAGCTGCTATATAATATATATATATATGTTCTTGAGTTAATTTGTATATCTAGATGTTGAATCATGATTACGTGTCATGTTAGATATGATCGAGTTTGAATTAACATACTACTATTTAAAATGGTTTACACACACTGGAGGTGGTCAATTTAAAAATACGCTTTGAGGCACACTAGTTCTGGAGACGGTCTTTGTTAGAATCCGACTCAGGTCGCCTCACTATTGGAGAAGGACCCTAGTACATGTCGTCTGAGGTTGAGGAGTTCTTGCAAACGGCCAGAAATATTGGACGTCTCCAGCTCGTACATTTTAGAGGTGTTTTCCTTTTTCCACCGTCTAAGGCCACATATCTTAAAGCCGCAAAAAAAAACCGGCTCAGGTGGTGTGATGTTAGAAGCTATGCGCTTGAGCCGGAATAAGAAATCATCTAAGACCTATGTAAAATTGACGTACTTTGTACTAGTGCACTTGGCTGCAAACCTGGCCAACGGGCTGGCCTGGCCTGACACTGGCTTCATGTGCCTAGCCCGGCACAGCATGTCATGACCCATCAGGCTCACAGGTCGGGTCGTGCCAGCATGGGTGCCTGCATTCCAGGCCCGAGCACGACACCAGCGCTAAACAGGCCGGCATGTGGCACGTCAAGCACACGAGTCTTTTAGGTGATTTATGCTAGCCCATCAAAATAACCTATAACTAAGGACAAATACCTACTACATCACAAACACTCCCTTGGTATGTTGGTCACAGTGGTGGGAGATCCCTTCACTTACATTTTTGCGCCTATATTCCTTAGTTTTTTTATGGTAGCAGGCTTGACGGGCTATGCTGGTCCGGCACGTGTTCCTGAGGCTGCAGCCCAGACATGGCCCTGCTGTTTCACGGGCTAGCACGCGTGTCTAAGGCTATGGCCCAGGCACAGACCCACTGTTTCATGGGCTGACACGGGCCCGGCACGCCAAGTGCCAGACCGGGCTGGTGTCGTGCTTTTTCCGCGAGCCACGGGCGCCGGCCCGCCAAAGCCTGGACCGATGGTCAGGTTTGCGTGGCTAGTGGCTGACGCAGAGGAGAGAGGAGCATGCGGATGTCGAGGCGGAGCAGCGAAGGAGACCACCTAGGACGTCGTCGACAAGCGTGATCCCAACCATCCTCTCATGTCCCTTCACCATGTCTAGGAGGCATACATCTCACATCGCCTTCCGTGACATGCCCTTTCTAGTGAGAGACGGGAAGAAGAGGAAAGGTAGAGAGGAGTGGTGAAGAATAGAGGCTTGAAGGAAGAGAAAGAGAGATCATGGTGATGCTATGTATCTCCCATCAGCCTCCATCCCTAAATTATCTTCGTCTCGTGCAGCGGACGACAGCCGGTCGGGCTCTGCGCCTCGATCCAAATCCTCTTTTTTTCTAGGGCAGAAGGAGGACTTCGATGTCATCGGTTTGATTCTCTATCTGCTCAGACGAACGGCGATCTGGATCTTTCAGTGGTAAACATGCTGGTGTTGCTGCCACGGTCGCTTTCTCTCTACCTATTTTCCATCTTCATTTTGTTTTCTGCTATGTACATTATTTTTATTATGGTTCCATTTTTCTCAAAAAATCGATGAGCAACCAGCTGCATCGTCTCCGTCAATAGCTCGAGCACGGGCAACAGCTCCATCGTCTCCATGGCCTCCACATTAGTAATCATCTCCCATATTCAAGATTTATGTTATTTTCCTCTATTTTTTGGAAATGGGCGCTTTTATTACTATTGAGTAATGTTTATACCCGGCCTCTGCATAACTATGATGCACACATCCGCACAAACCACACTGAAAGAGAAAACAAAAAGTTTAGGAGAATTACAAAAATCATGAATAAACAATGGCTACAGACTATGAAAGATCAATCCGCAAATCACGCGACCACCCATGTCGGGAGAAAATATCCCTCGACATGTCCTCCAATCACGTATATCCCTCCATAAATAAGTTGTGAAACTCCATACATTGGAAAATAGTTCATGATCAAAGGATAGTCGTTGCCCAATAAATAACCCGCAAAGAATAAAACACAGTGTTATTAAAAATCTTATCATTTTTACATAACCATCGCGACCAAATTATGGCAAGCGCTTCCACCCTAAACAAAGTTAGGTATTTATCATCTATCCCATGCAATCAGTTACCAAAAACATTGGCCACGGACCATAAGGAAGATAAACCATAGGCTATTTGATGAATGACCATATAGAGCAAGCAAATTTTCAATGGAAGAATAAATGACGATTTGTCTTATCGTGGTGACAAAAAACGCATTGTGTACTTTCATACTAATTCCTCTTTAAAAGATTATATTTTGTAAGAATTACTCCCTTACGGAGATACCAAGCGAATATCTTTGTTTTTAAGGGTATTTTCATTTTCCAAATTTTAATATTATCATCAACCGAAATATCAGGTTGAATCAATGCTTTATAGAATGAATCAACGGAAAATTTACCACTATCTAGTAATTTCCATTTGAACTCATACACACCATCTGACAGTTGTATCATGGATAATCGTAATAAAAGATTGTTCCAAGATGCCTGTGGAGGACCTATGGGACTTCTTCTGAAAGACATATTAGAAGGATTAGATTCCATCGTTGTGGAAAGTGTAAATATAGAGCTAGATATTATTCGTTGAAATGATCGTATGGGCACCTAGAGGGAGGGGTGAATAGGTGCTACTTCAAATTTTACTCTTTTTCAAATTAGGGTTTGACAAGAAAGGTAAATTCTCTAGAATATGCCAATATGGTGAATTTACCTATGTGTCAACCAAGCACAAGCTAACACAACACTAAGCAAGAACAAGTAAGTAAAGTGCGGTAAAGGATAGAAGTAACCAAAGGAGTGGACGCGGAGACACAAGGATTTGTTTCCCGTAGTTCTTTCCTTTTGAGGGGAAGTACGTCTACGTTTGGAGAGGGGGTGGTTTCAAACCACCAACGCCACGAGAGGCCTCCCTTGTTCTCCGATGAATCTCACCACAACGGGCTCGATTCACCTTCCACTATATCGGCAACCTTCGAGGTGGAAGCCGACACCTTTACAACAAGTTCGGGGCACACATCCACAACTTAATTGGAAGCTCCCAAATGCAAGCAAGCTGTCAAGACAAATCAAACACAAGCTTGTAAGAACCAAATCAAAGTTAGGGTTTCCAAAGGAACACTAGAGCTTGGGGGCCCTCAAGTGAATGAGGGGGAAATGAAGATCTCTCTTGGTGAAGATGTAGATCAAGGCCTCCTCCTTCGATTCTCCAAAGATCAATGACTTTGGATGGTTGGATGAAGAGATCTTGTAGATTTGGTGGCTCTAATGGGGTTGGTGTTCTTGAGCAGCTCGAGCAACTGGAGGAAGAAGATAAGGGTCCCTTTTTATAGGCAACCCCTTCCACGAACCGTTTTCTGACCATTGTAGAAAAGTCAGACCGGAGACTCCGGCCAATCTCCGAACCAGCCTCCGGACCGCCCATCTGAATGACCCAGAACAATCCTGACCCAGCAACACCGGAGACTCCGGTCTTCCAACACCGGAGACTCCGGACTAAACAAGGTCCGGAGACTCCGGAGTATCCTCCGGTGCAGACTCCAGACCGCCCATCTGAATGACCTAGCCCAGATCCTGA
The DNA here is from genome assembly GCA_030063025.1 of Avena longiglumis. Classification (NCBI taxonomy): domain Eukaryota; kingdom Viridiplantae; phylum Streptophyta; class Magnoliopsida; order Poales; family Poaceae; genus Avena; species Avena longiglumis. The sequence continues at coordinate 416,259,617 of CP125978.1, read as the reverse complement.
AGACCCCACCGGAGACACGTCCGGAAACTCCGGACCACTCCGGAGACTCCGGTCTTGGCAGACCGGAGACTCCGGTCTGGAGTTTCCAAAAATGTGCCGAATGAGTGTGGACTTTTCCCAAGTGTGAGGGTGCTTTTCACTTATCATAATATCAACCTGTGGACAGTGACAAACTGTAAAATGATCTACTTGTTGTTAACGAACACCAAAAGTGATTATGGCAATAAATGCCCTTTCAATCTCCCCTTTTTTGGTGTTCGATGACATTAAGTGATTTGCATGGAATAAAGTATATATGGGACTCCCCCTGACTATGTGCAACAAGATAATTAAGTAAATCATGCAAGATAGATAGTATCGCACATAAATCACGCATAAATCTCACATGAGTTACAATAGATGGTGCAAACAAGCACATAGTCATAGTCACACACATGAACAGCAAATAACACACATAAAGTTCAAGTTCAAATATGGCAAATCAAAGGCAAATAAAATTAGATAGTCGCAAATCCCAAATCCCCCATGCAAACCGATGAGAATGTCTTCTCCCCCTTTGGCATCGAAACGCCAAAAAAGGGGGGAAAACCTACACTAGCGCCCCAACATCTCAGTAGTAATCGTCATCCTCGTCATCCTCGGCATCCTCATCCTCCTCCTGGTCATCATCATCCTGATCATAGTCATCATCATTGTCTTCAGGGATAGCAGGCCCTTTGTCGTGAGGGCAAGAAGAGGAAGAACCCTGGTACCCGAACCCGGAGGTGACATCAGCAAACGTCTTCCAATCCACCAGACTATCCTGTTAGGCATTCCATGCCCCAAATTAGAGTGTATGATCAGACTCTGTGGACTGCTGAGCCCCATGCTCATCATTGTATTCATCCTCACCTTCCTCATTATCCTCAACACCTTGTTCCTTGATCTCTTTGAGGAGCTTCTCAATGCGGCGGTTGCTTTGGTAGGATGCATGCTGCTGCTTACGGATGTCGACGTTCATGCAACAAAGGGTCCTCTCCCAAAATCTGGCCTTCTTGACCCGCTCATGCACATAGTCTTGAGTCATAGTAGGCATAGAGGCATTGGAGGAATTCTTCCTCCGAACTCTAGGTGGGGAGGGAGCCCTCTCTGTCTCAATCTCCTCATCATCATCCCCATAGCGATGCCTCGGAGCAGGCCCCATATGCCCCTTCTGCTGCAGTGTGACCAGAGTGTGCTCAGTGAGGTGTGGTGGTATGCAATATGGAGAACCATGCTCCTGGGAGTTGATGAGCATCATAACCAAGGGTGCATATGGAGGAGACTTCTTGTAGAGAATGGCATGGAACATCTCCTCGAAAATAAAGTCCATCACATCAATAGGTGCAGCATCTGCCTCAGGGCCAACATTGAAGGTCCGGTGAGTATGGTACAGGAGGTTAACAAGCCCACCCCTAATTGCATCATCATTTCCAGCACTTGGTGCAATAGTGTGACGAAAGATCCTCAGCATAAGGTTGTAGAGGGTCTTGAGTCCCTTGGAACCCCCCCACACACACAACACCATCATCATACAGAGGTGCCAGCTTGAACTTGTTCTCACCCAAAGCTGCTGAGTGCATGCGCAGCCCCACAGGAGTGGATACTCCATGAAAGGTCTCAAAGACGATGTTGGCAAAGTCATGAAATGTAGCCGTGCAGCGAGTGGTGCCAGACATCCACACCATGGTCCGTTCAAGATCAGACCCAAACACAACTGTGGCATAGAACTGCTGTACAAGGTGGACATTGTAGTCTTCACGCAGCTCCATCAAGTTGTAGAGACCCAGCTTCTCACAGATCCACAGGGCATCATTGAAGTAAGGGCTCAGGCGCATCTTCTCAACACTCATGAACTTCTGAGGGCAGACAGGTGATTTGGTGAGTACACCATACACATCCTTCATGAACACAACATGTTCTTTCCTCCAGTAATGAGGGTCCTCACTGGTACGAGGCAGCGCATAGAAATCTGTCTTTCTCAGCTCATGGTACTCCTCTTTAGACATTTTGGCTAAGGACTGAAGGTTGTCATACTTGGCCCTCTTGGCACGGTCCTCCCGTTCAGCCCTCTCCTGATCCCTCTTCATGTAAGGTGCATCACGTGCCCGTTGTTTCTGGTTGGACGGAGGCACGATAAACTGACCCTGAGCTTCATCATAGCGAGGATTGCCCCTTTGGGACTTGGCCTTGGTACGACGAGGACGACTAGAACCATCACCTGTGAATAGCAGTGAGGGAGATAGCATGGAGATGAGTATATATGCCCCAATAATGCAGTACAAGAGCTTTGATGCATTTCTGGACTATTTTGATACACCCAACACCGGAGTCTCCGCACCTTATACCGGAGTCTCCGCACCTTATACCGGAGTCTCCGGTCCTGGGGACCGGAGGACCGGAATCTCCGATCGGGAGGCTCGGGCCTAAGATGGGAAGATGCTGGTGAGGGTGAATCTAGTAGATCGGGCAATGCAACAAGGCTAAAGTACTAGAGTGCATGCAAACAAGTGATTCCAATGGAAAAATCAGCAACAATCCTCAAAAACACATCTAGAGGTGAACCCTAGGAGAAAAAATAGAGGAGAGGTACCAGATCTGTCCATGGGATCAATTCCTCCGGTGGGAATGACCCAATGGAGGAGAGGGGAAGGTTGGCCGGCGGCACGGCAGATCCCGGGGGCTTCTTGACCTCCGGGGAGGAGTTTTGGAAGAGGAGGAGACGAGTTTGGAGGTAGGGGACGGGGTGAAGAATGAGGAACTGCTGTACCAGTTCACCCCGCACCCCTTCTTTAAGTGACAGAAACCGTCTGGACCGGAGACTCCGGTCTACACCGGAGACTCCGGTGTATGTACACCGGAGACTCCGGTCCTGCTCGACCAAAAGTTCCAGGAAAAGTGTTTGGGGACATATATGAGAGATAGATGGTTTTTAAGATTGGGATAGGGCTTGGGTTGAGACATCAAACTGTGAAGAACCAACAAGAGCCATAGGAATTCACAAAAATATTAAGAAAAGCTCCAAGAGACTAGAATCAAGCAAATGACAAACATGAGTAAGTACCAACCTCTCAAATGAGAGAGGGTGGTGGCCTAGGCCACCATATTTGAGTATACTTGGCTTGGCACCACGAAGATATATCTTGGGTCCATTACCAAAACTCATCATTAAGCTCACATATCACTAAATGATATTAAGAGGAATGATTTTGATTGCTTTGGGCATAATGGGGGAGGGATGGTCCAATCAATTAGGACCGCACTCCCCCTATATCCATGCCTACACCTAAACCAAATATGAGTTGAAACATAGGTGAGAGTGCAAGAAAATCAAGTCAAGCTCCTTGAATCTACGACATTTAGTTCATTCCTCAAGAATCAAAACCTTGCTTCATCAAGTGGCTTCATGAAGATATCGACAAGTTGATCTTTAGTTGACACATAGGATAGATCAATATCACCTCGAGCAACATGATCTCTAATGAAGTGATGACGAATCTCAATATGCTTTGTCCTTGTGTGATCCACCGGGTTGTATGCAATTTTGATGGCACTTTCATTGTCACATAGAAGAGTCACTTTGTCACAATGGACACCGTATTCCTTTAAATTTTGCCTCATCCATAGCAATTGAGTGCAAGCACTAGCGGCAGTGACATACTCGGCTTCGGCGGTAGAGAGAGATATACAATTTTGCTTCTTAGAAGACCAACATACCAATGACCTACCAAGAAATTGGCAAGCCCCAGATGTTGATTTTCTATCATCCTTATCACCCGCCCAATCCGAATTCTTGTATCCACAAAGAGCAAATGTTGAGCCTCGAGGATACCAAAGACCATAAAATGGGGTATGAACTAAATATCGAAAGATTCTCTTGACCGCCATTAAATGGCTTTCCTTAGGAGCCGCTTGATATCTTGCACACACACCTACACTCAACACAATATCGGGTCTAAATGCACAAAGGTAAAGCAAAGAACTAATCATGGACCGGTATACCTTTTGATCCACATCTTTACCATTTGGATTTTGTTCTAGATGAGTCTTTGTAGCCATGGGAGTAGGAGCTCCATTTAAATCTTGCATTTTGAATCTCTTGAGCATATCTTGAGTATACTTGGCTTGATTGAAGAATGTCCCTACTCTAACTTGCTTGATCTCAAAGCCAAGAAATACTCTCAACTCTCCCATCAAAGACATCCGGAACCTACTAGTCATAAGGGATGGACTCAAGGCGAGCCACGGGTGCATAAGTTTCTCCATAGTCAATGCCTTCAATTTGAGAAAACCCTTGTGCAACCAATCTAGCCTTGTTTCTTACTATGATTCCATGCTCATCTTGCTTGTTCTTAAATATCCACTTTGTTCCAATAACATTGCGGCAATCCTTTGGCTTTTACACTAACTTCCATACTTTGTTTCTCTCAAAGTTGTTGAGTTCTTTGTGCATAGCTTCTAACCAATCCGAATCTTTAAGAGCTTCCCACACTTTCTTTGGTTAAATCATGGAGATGTGTGCTTGGTGTTCACTAAACCTCTTCAATTGTGCTCTTGTGGAAATACCTTTCCTTAGATCACCAACAACATTTTGTAGAGAGTGATCTCTTAATTCCAACATTCTTTCCTTTCTAGCTTCGCGACGAGCGTGGATCTCTGTGTTGTTTCTTAGGGGACCCTCTTCATCATTTGATCCTCGTATTGACCATTAACTTGACCTTGATCATCATTGGAATCATCCTCTTCATCTAGAGGCAAATATTGACCTTGGTCATGATCAAGTGCTCTTCTAGCATAAATTTGAGCTTGCTTCAAAGCAAATTGTACGGATCTTCCTTGAGCAATTGCCTTGGCACCACTTGACACCCGGGCGAAAGAATCAAGCTCCCCTTGACTAGAGTTTCCACTATGATCATCGTGTTGAGGGTCTACATCTTGTCTTTGGCTTGAGTCATTGTCCTCCTCGGTGGATGGAGCTTGTTGATGTTGTGAAGATGAGGGCTCCACTTGAGTGGAGCATAGTTCTTCTCGATCCGCCATAAGGGGTTCCTCAATGGGGCGGATATATCCCACACCCATTCTTCCTATGGCATCCTGGGGCATTTCATCATCTGCATCACAAGCATCAACACGCCCCCCTTGGGGACCATCATATTCTTCGAATGTCACACTACAAGATTCTATGACGGCTCCGGAGAGCTTATCGTAGATTCTATAAGTGTGAGATTCGATACCATAGCCAACAAAAATACCCTCTAATGCTTTAGACTCGAATTTATACAAACGAACACCTTTTATGATATAGAAACACTTACAACCGAACACCCGGAAGTAAGATATGTTGGGCTTGTTACCGGTAAGAATTTCGTATGGAGTCTTGTTGATTTCTTTGCGGAGGTAGAGCCGGTTTAAAGCATAGCAAGCGGTGGAGATGGCTTCGGCCCAAAAGTTGTATGGAGATTTAAACTCCGCCAACATGGTCCTAGCCATCTCAATAAGAGTCTAGTTCTTCCTTTCAGCCACACCATTTTGTTGAGGGGTGTATGCAGCGGAATATTGATGTTTAATCCCCTCATCACTAAGGAAATCATTCAAGGTGTAGTTCTTGAACTCGGTGCCGTTGTCGCTTCTTATAATCAACACGGGAACATTGTATTTTCGTTGAACCAAGTTGATGAAGTCGATAAAGGTCTTTTGAGTCTCACTCTTCAACTTGAAGAAATAAACCCAAGAGTATCTTGAAAAGTTGTCAACAATCACCAAACAATATTTCTTCCCACCAAGACTTGCATGAGATGGTGGACCAAATAGATCCACATGGAGGAGTTCCAAGATCTTGGTAGACTTGATTTGATTCTTAGGCTTGTGAGGAGCGTCATGCATCTTCCCTAGAACACATGCCCTGCAAACACAATCTTTGGCAAAGGAAACATTTTTTTTAGTCCAACAATATGGCCCTCCTTATGAAGACTTTGCAACGTTCTCATATTGACATGGGCTAGTCGGCGATGCCATAGCCAACTCACATCGGCCTTTCCGAATAAGCACATCAGACCTGAAGTGGCTTGCTCCGAAAAGTCCACCACATACAAGTCATGTTCGACGTGCCCAACAAAAGCGACCTTGAGAGACTTGCTCCACAATAGGACCACAATATCAACATCAATAAAGACGGCAAAGCCCATCTTTCTAAGAGCAAGGACTGAAAGTAAATTGTATCCAAGGGTCTCAACAAGCATGACATTCACGAGTGTAATTTTGTGAGCAACCACTACCTTGCCGAAACCCATTACCTTAGACTTTGATTTGTTGGCATATGTCACGGTAATTTGATCATCATTTGGCTTTAGGTCCTTGACTATAGACGAGCTTCCGGTCATATGACTTGTGCAACCACTATCAAGCACCCACTTTGAACCCCCGGAAGCATATGTCTACAAAATATCAAGCTAATTTTTAGGTACCCATTTTTCAATGGGTCCTCTTTTGTTAGCAACAAGGGTCTTGGGAACCCAAATAGACCAATCAATATAATCATCATAAGGGCCAACATATTGTGCATACACATCACCATAATAATCACGCATTAGAACATAGTGAGGGTTAGCACTCCCGCAAAGTCATCATGAGGCATAGTTTTACCACTTGTGGTCTTACTATCCACAATGGTCTTGTTGGTCTCTTGTGTGGGCTTGGCCTTCTTCTTCTTATTGTTCTTCTTCTTGGTTTTGGAAACAAAACCAATGCCCCCTTTATCACCACTACGCCTTTTCTTGCTCAAAAGATCATCAATGGATTTGTTGCCTTGTGGAAATGTGGCCTTAGCAAGCTCCCCCTTCAACCTAGCATTCTCTTCAAGAATAGTTATACTACTAGATGGAATGAAGTTACTAGGTGAAGGAATATTGACCAATTGAGTTTGAAGCGTTTCATGGGACTTTGTGAGTGACAAGAGTTCACTCTCCAAAGCCTTGTGGGCCTTGTTAAGCAACCTAAAGTCCTCGGCAAGTTTTTCATGAACCACACCAAACTCAATCTTGTCCTTTTTAGCCCTTTTGTATTTAGCAATAGCATGATCACGCTCTTTGATGAGTTTGTTAACAATAATGTCATTGGCCTCATCAAGCCCTTCAAGTTTTAATTCAAGTGACAACCTAGTTTCTTGTTCTTCTTCTAGAGCATTGTTTAAAGCCTCTAGCTCAATCAAGTGTTCATGCCCAAGTTTACATCTTACATCTAGAAGCTCTTGAGTATGTGAAAGTTGATCTAAGATGTTTCCAAAATGTAACTTAGCATCTCCTTATAGGTTAGTCATAAACTCATCAAAGGCAATTAATTCCTTTTTAACATCAAGAGACATCTCATCATCAATTTCATCATTATCTAAGGGAGTAGAGCGGGATGAGGATACCTCCGTTCCTCTTGCCATAAGGCAAGTGACGTTCTTGGTGGGAGAATTCTCATTTGGAGAATCAAAGAGTGAGAATGTCGGAGTAGAAGTGGTGGCTAGATCAGCCACACCATTAGAAGTTTCCTCTTCCTCATCTTCATCATCTTCATTGTCGGAGGAGTATTCTTCATGAGTGATCAAGACAATTTCTCTCGACTTCTTGTTGATGGGATTCTTCTCGATGAAAGGTTTCTTGTAAGGTGCCTAGAGAGTCTTCTTCAACACAAGTTTACCACCATGATCTTCTCTCTTATCATAGGGGCAACTTGCCACAAAGTGATAGCGGTCACCACAATTGAAGCAAGTTCTCAACCTAGTGGTATTCCCTCCTTTACCATTTGGGTTGCTTCTCCGTTGCATTTCCATCTTGGCCTTGGCGGGGTTCTTCCAAAAGTTCTTTGCATAGAAGGCCATATATTGACCATGAGCAATCTTGACTTCATCGGGATGGTCCATGGGGAGGCCTTCATCACTATCATATTCATCCCCATGGTCCGTAGCTTTGGCCTTCAATGCAACATTGACAACATTGCTCATACCAAGGGCACGAGCACGAGCATCTTTGGCATTCTTAGCGGCTACTTTGAAGGCGGCCATCTCTTGCATAACTTCATTTGAGGTCATGAGATGGTAGTTGTGTCTTCCTTGTAGGCTCTTCAAGTCGGTGGGCTCAAAAGGCATGAGTGCACTCACATATTTCCTTTTTATCCATGCATCATCCACATGTGAGGCACCCACATTTCTAAAAGCGGTGGCGGTGGTCTTGAGCCTTCGGTACATGTCTTCGTGATCTTCACCTTCTTTCATTAGAAGCCTTCAGCTTAATTGCTTAGAGCATCATATCGGTTCCTCCTCATACTCTCATTTCCAACAAACAATACAGTGAGGGCATCCCAAGCTTCCTTGGCAATGCTAAAGTGCTCAATGTGTGGATAATCCTTTGTCCCCAATCCTTGTTGAATCATGTGCAAAGCAGTGGCATTGAGTTGACTATTGAAAACCTCTCTTCTTGTCAAGTTGTTTGGATCCCCAATAAAGAGTCCATGCTCGATGATGTTCCATAGTTCAATGCAAGAGCTGCGCACATGAGTTCTCATTAGTGATTGCCATTGAGCAAAAGTAGCAGATTCTTCGAGCTTAGGTGGGTCACCTCTATTGTACACATGAGGGTGAGGGATTGGAGGGTCAGGAGAGTACCATGAATCACGGTGCTCACCCTTCCCACCATCATTGTGTGTGGAGGAATTAACATTGTCTAGTTTACCCCCCGCCATCATACCCTCGGGGGGATACTGAAGTATTCCCTTTAGGTACAACGGATGGTAGATCCTCTTGAGGAGATGGGGGTGATGAGCCATCTTTGTCTTTAAGAAGTTGCTCTAGCATTTTCTTGACTTCGCTGACCAAGGAAGAGATCAATCTTGTTTCCAAGTTTCTGAGATCTTCCATGGTCACCGTGGTCGGCTCACTAACACCATCCCCTTCTTGGCTACCCATATTCTCTTAGGTATTAAAGCCCAAATAAAGAGACGAGGCTCTGATACCAATTGAAAGGATCATATAGAAACCTAGAGGGGGGTGAATAGGTGCTACTTCAAATTTTAATCTTTTTCAAATTAGGGTTTGACAAGAAAGGTAAATTTTCTAGAATATGCCACTATGGTGAATTTACCTATGTGTCAACCAAGCACAAGCTAACACAACACTAAGCAAGAACAAGTAAGTAAAGTGCGGTAAAGGATAGAAGTAACCAAAGGAGTGGCCGCGGAGACACAAGGATTTGTTTCCCGTAGTTCCTTCCTTTTGAGGGGAAGTACGTCTACGTTTGGAGAGGGGGTGGTTTCAAACCACCAACGCCACGAGAGGCCTCCCTTGTTCTCCGATGAATCTCACCCCAACGGGCTCGATTCAACTTCCACTATATCGGCAACCTTCGAGGTGGAAGCCGGCACCTTTACAACAAGTTCGGGGCACACATCCACAACTTAATTGGAGGCTCCCAAATGCAAGCAAGATGTCAAGACAAATCAAAGACAAGCTTGTAAGAACCAAATCAAAGTTAGGGTTTCCAAAGGAACACTAGATCTTGGGAGCCCTCAAGTGAATGAGGGGGAAATGAAGATCTCTCTTGGTGAAGATGTAGATCAAGACCTCCTTTGATTCTCCAAAGATCAATGACTTTGGATGGTTGGATGAAGAGATTTTGTAGATTTGGTGGCTCTAATGGGGTTGGTGTTTTTGAGCAGCTCGAGCAACTGGAGGAAGAAGATAAGGGTCCCTTTTTATAGGCAGCCCCCTCCACGAACCGTTTTCTGACCGTTGTAGAAAAGTCATACCGGAGACTCTGGTCTACACCGGAGACTCTGGCCAATCTCCGGACCAGGCTCCGGACCGCCCATCTGAATGACCCAGAACAATCCTAACCCAGCAAAAAACGGAGACTCCGGTCTTCCAACACCAGAGACTCCGAACTAAATAAGGTCCGGAGACTCCGGAGTATCCTCCGGTGCAGGCTCCGGACCGCCCATCTGAATGACCTATCCCAGATCCTGAAGACCCCACCGGAGACACGTCCAGAAACTCCGGGCCACTCCGGAGACTCCGGTCTGGAGTTTCCAGAAATGTGCCGAATGAGTGTGGACTTTTCCCAAGTGTGAGGGTGCTTTTCACTTATCATAATATCACCTATGGACAGTGACAAACCGTAAAATGATCTACTTGTTGTTAACGAACACCAAAAGTGATTATGGCAATAAATTCCCTTTCATTCGTGAAGATAAGTTTGGTCAAGCCACTTATCCTCCTAGAATCTAATCTATGATACATCCTTAATATTAAAAGCACCAAAACGGAAGAAATGTTTTTTAGAATCCATTAGTCCTGCCTAAAAAATGAGTCATCGGGATTCCAAACCACTTGAGACACAGCTTTGGAGCCCACATATTTCCTCCATATAATGGTTTGCCAGACACCATCTTTAGTCAATAGTTTGAAAATTCATTTACCCAAAAGCGCTGTATTTTTGACTTGTAAATCATTTATGTCAAGTCCATCGTATTATTTTGGTCGGCAAACCACATTCCATCTGGATAGTCGATATTTTTTCACTATCCTCCTTCCAAAAGAATATTGATCGAAAATAATCCACTTTATTCAAGACACCTTTTGGTAACTGGAAAAATGATATCATATACAATATCATATTGGTGAGTTTTGAATTTATGAGTACCAGTCTTCCTCCGAGGGATAGAAATTTACCTTTCCAACTATTAAGACATTTTTTGGAGTTTTTCCTCAACAAGTTTCCATTCAGCAATTGTAAGACGCCGATAGTGAATCGGTATCCCAAAATATTTGATTGGAAATTGCCCCTGACCACAACCAAAAAGTTCAGCATATAGGTGGGCCTCGTTTTGAGCCTAGCCAAAATAATACAAATCAATCTTATGGAAGTTTATTTCCATACTAGAGAGATGCTTGAATGCTAATAATATTAATTTCAGATTCTTAGCTTTCTCCAGATCATGTTCATTTAATAAGATTGTGTCATCAACGTACTGGAGAATAGAGAGTCCACCATCAACAAGATATGTAACTAATCCTTCAATTTAGCCATCAGCCTTATCTCTCTCAATAAGGATAGCCAACATATCATCCACTATATAAAATAGTATAGGCGGTAGTAGATCCTTGTCTCTGTCCTTTCTTAGTCTGGAAGTAATGGTAAGATCAATTACTGAGATGCAATGATGGCTACTGATGTTTCAGAAAGAATTAACGGGGACTTTTCATTTATGTTGTAATATACTTGTATGCAAGTGGGCAGGAGAGTTGAGCAATAAACCTCGAGCACTATTGGAACCTCAGGCGATTATGAGTGGATTCTTAATCGTATGTGCCATCATGGAGAGCTTGAACAATATTAAACAATGAGCTCGTATCATACCTCCGCCTTGAGCTGCCACCACCCTATTCATGTGTCATATATGAATTATATGGTTACATGGACGCACTTTTGAATGCATCAATGCATGACTCGATAATCATATTCTTAGATTAGGGTCTATTGTACATCAATAAATTAGATGCGCATAGCTATGAACATTCTATCTCGATAGATAAAAGGTGCTTTGCTTTTTATATGACACTGCAAATTGCTTTGTTCATTGTTTTGGAAGTCCAATTCCACATCTGCACATAGCCTAGCATTGGGACATCAAATTAATCTGAATAGAAAAAGAAAATCTACATCAAAAGCATGCATATTTTAGTAACCGATAGTACGCAAGGCTATAAATATCATACCTAAAAGTGAAATTTAGGAACCTTTGGGTGTGACTAAAATACTCTAAATTTACATTGTCCATGGATTCTGATAATTCACCTTTTATACTGGAGAAAGGAGCTATGATCCCTATTTAAAAAAATAGACCTTTGGAACAATTCAAAGAACGCCTACCTCCCCGAAGATAATAATACCAGTCTTCTTCTAGCAAGCACAATATCCATGCATGGCACACTAGTGTGTGACAAAAAATTCACCTAGATATGAGTATTTAAGTAACAATTAAAATAGAGGAAAAGAGCAACAACAAAATTTGAACCTTAGCACCTATGGGGCATTCCATCAAACATCTGCAAGGTAGTATACGGATGGTCTTGCATCTGGTCATGCCAATTTATCCATGTTCTTAACATAATTCCACCGCAATACAAAACTAAAAAGTCACATGAGAATCAGTTGGGGAGAAATAAATTAGCAGATGCAGGGCTAGCCAATCGCCATTAAACAACTCCCTTGGCTAATTTGGGGATGGAGGAGAGAGGATTGAGGAATCATCGTGGATGGTGAACTTCTCCCTCGCCTATTTTGACGCCATATAAGAACCTCAACATGATGGAGTGAGTAGGCCGCTAGAGGAGAAGAGGGAGTCGTGGGCCTCCTTACAACCCGGTAGATCACCCATCAATGCGAACAACTCACCTTCTAGGAGGAGCTGGGGTGACACTGGAACGTTCACCTCTCATCACTAAGGACAGCATGATTCGTCCATAGAGCACACAGAGCTACCCACGCCCATCACCGTGAACAGCTCAACCCGTCAACCGAGTAAAAGCACCGGATATACCGAGGACACGATCCCCCCATCCCCACGAACCAACACAAGAAAAACCACCCCACCAAAAATACAACGTGAATGACAAAGGGCCCACAAACAAAGGGCCACCCGTCAAGCGGGAAAAAACCATGTCGCACATCCACCAGAACCTGGAACAACGCGCGCGCAAGCTCATCCATTGTCCATGCAAAGCAGCACGGAAGCAATGCCTCCGCAGACCCACAAATAGCGATGATACCAACAAAGGCACACGTGCAAATACACGAAACCGTAGCGCGCTTGGCAGGTACCCTAAAATGCCTTTGTGCCCACCAAGCTTAAGCTATAGATATATATATGTTGGTGACAACGGTGACCGGTTAGCAAAATGCCTTATTGCTTCTCTTCTAATGAATTCTCAATTATACTATTTTAATATATCTCTAGTCTCCAGATGCTTTCTCATTATACTATTTTAATTTGATAAAATATTTTTATTATTTTGCAGTTCTACTATACAAGAGATTTCATTTGTTAGCGTGGATGAGGTTTCTGACAACAAATCTGGTGGGGTGGAACACATTGTCGTGAGCTCTTGGTGCGTTGAGTTCCTTCTTCGCACTCATTATTGTGGCTCCATGTGTTTAATGACTATCCATACTACATTTCAAATATGTCTTCATCATTTGGTTTTTTATGCTGATGCAAAGTGTGACTTAGTTATATCTTATCTTGCATGATATTACATCTATTCCCTCCATTTAAAAATATAAGATATTTTAGGTTTATCAAATAAATGTATCTAGATATCTTTTAGTGTATAGGTTAAAATTTATCTACTTACTAAAAGGTGTCTAGATACATTAGCTTCACTAACCTAAAACATCTTATATTTTCAAACGGAAGGAGTAATTTATAAGCACAACGAATCGAAATGCAGGTTCATGGAGAGTGTCTTGCGTGTGGGTGATCACTGTTAGGAAGGTGTGGGCCCGGCCGGTCAGTGACTGGCGGGCGCAGGGGGTAGATCCAGATGCGGTCAACCGCGTGAGGGATGCAAAGGACGAGTGTATGTGTAGCAGGCGGGGCAGGAGTAGCAGGCGGGGAGGCGACGCAGCGCGTCGTGGGCGCGCGGGCGCGTCACGCGCGGTCGAAGCAGGGCGTGGGCGTCGAGGCAGGACGCGTCGGACGCGGGCGTCGTCGCGTCAGCGCGTCAGGGAGGCAAGGCAGCACGTCAGCGCGTCAGGGAGTGGGGGAGTGGACCACGACAGATCCGATCGGGAAAGCGCACGCGGCCAGAACGGGAACCGGTGATGACCGGGGCGAACTGACGGCGGCGGTGGCAGAGGACCGGTGGGCACGGAAACCCTAAAACCGCTCTGATACCATGTTAGGAATAGACAAGTTATATTCCTCTGGGGGCCAAAGGCCACAATATATAGTACAGGTACAGGGCAAATATGCAGGAAGCCCCCTAACATATGGGGGAAATACAATATACAGATATATACATCTAACAATCACATAGGAAAGAGGAGAAGGTACAAATTGTTGTACTAGTAATTTGCACATGCTTTGCATGTTAGATTATTATGTAATGCGAAATGCTAAACCGTAGATTTATGATGGAAATTTGAAAAGGAGATTTCTATTTTAAAGGAACTCCTCAATGGTTCTTTTTTTCGCATAAAATTATAATAGAGCAACAATTCATGTCATGAAGTATGTATAGGATAAACATTTGTTCTTACCGTTAGTTCTTAAAATTTAAACTTAAAATATAGTGATAAGGTTTGATGCAATGACATTTCACTTTCTCACTTCTACCCATTTAATACTCTTATGTAAGGACTTTCCATAATCTCTATATGGCATTCTTGTGTCATAAAAATACTTATGGCATTGTTCTTATGAGAAAAACAAATAAAAGTTTTGGTGCATGCCCACGTGAAGCCGGTAGGCTGCTAGCTTCTAGCTTCAAGATTCTTCTAGTGTGTACTACCATCGCCGGCTCGCTGCATCTTTTTGTATGTCAATACTCCATAACAACCTAGAATACACATGTGGATGTTCTGGAATCGGTCAGGTTCAATGAAAGAGGGTAGTGGGTATAGATAGAGTTATAAGGTCTCCAATGTTAATCCCTTGAATATGGACCGTAGGATTTTCTAGATCCAACGACACATGTTATCTCAAACTGGAGTGAGTTAATAAGAGCCATCCGGTTGTAAAGATCCAAAGGTTGACACTATATAGTGGTATATATGCTACCTTAACTACTTACATATCTTGGAATGCATAAAAGGATTCTCAAAAGATATGGAGATATCAATTTTTGTGGTACTTAGGGAACTTATCATGTATGACATACCCTGTTGTAGTTATTTTTAGTTTGGATTAAAACCGCAACTAAAAATGGTTTTATTTTAGTAGGCTCTAGGGAACTTATCACGTAGAAACTGTATTTATTTGACGTTGATGTTTATTTCCTAATAACTCTTCTACTGATACTTCAGATAATGGACTTATTTTTAGTATGATGTAAATGATATTTTCCTTTTGGTAAATGTAAATGACAGTCGGTCCCCATGGGCTTTACTTTTTATTTATTTATTTTCCTAATTATAGATTTTCCTTCTGGTATCTTCTGGAAGTAGAAGTCACCTCATTGGTTTCATTCTTCTTTTTTGGTGTTCCATTGTGACTTCTACTTCCTTATGCCATGTGTAATTTTCTTCTCTAGACTTTTTTTACATGGTTGCTTTGATATTCCTTCCTTTTCTAGGTTATCTTCTTAATAAGACCGTTTTTAGTTTTCTTCTATGCTTAGAGTATCTCCACTCATCCCTCCCATACGGCATCTGGCAGCGCCAGTTCGTCAAATGGACAGGCGTCGGCTCCCAGCCACAGCCTCCAAACACGCCCCTAAATAAGTTGATAAATTAAAATCATAAATCGTTGATCACATAGTTTTGGCGCCTATAAACCGATCACATAGTATCGACGATCACGTCGCTACAAATCGCTATGAATCAAAGTCTAGCTAACAAAAAAAGGGTGCATGCCAACTGGCCTCATATTACATAGCCGCAAAAATCAGATGGCGAGATCAGTTGCCAAGGTAGAAGGCACCTCCTCTAGGGTAGCCAATGGCGAGGTAGCTATCAGCGGTGGAGCCTCGATCGACAGGGGCGTCTCTGTTGCCAGATTCGCTGTCGTTAGTAGAGCCTCAGTTAACAGGGGTTGGCTACTGCAAGATTCACTATCGCCGAGGGAGCCAAGGTGCGATCATGGTGCAAGTTCTTGAAATAGGGATCCAAAAGGCGCTTTCACCCTCTTCCAGTAGTTGTTGTTGTTTTGGTTGGCTGATGACTACAAGTGCACAGATTGTTTGTAGCTAATTTTGAAGTTAAGATGTCGCTTCCACAGGGAGCCCAAAGGTAAGTGTTTATTGGTGAAGTCTC
Organism: Avena longiglumis; assembly: GCA_030063025.1. Classification (NCBI taxonomy): domain Eukaryota; kingdom Viridiplantae; phylum Streptophyta; class Magnoliopsida; order Poales; family Poaceae; genus Avena; species Avena longiglumis. Next base: position 416,243,586 of record CP125978.1, on the reverse strand, counting down.
TCTCACACCCGAAGTTGTCACGGGTCTTCGAGTGAATTGACTGCAAGTGTTAAAATAAGAATTGAATTTGGATTAAAGCAACTATATTTAAATAAAACTAAAATATAAAGTTTAGAAATAAAAATCATAAAAGTAAAGAACAATTTGTTTGTTGTTTCCTACAGATGACAAAGTACGCGCGAGGAGCTTCAGTTCATGGTGATAGTGAATGTGCCAGGTGGACGAGTGATAAGTGTAATAATTATAATCTTATAAGTATGTATGTAGGCGAGCAACCCATAATTAGCTGGAACTCCTCTTGGTAGATTTCATCCTAACTTTAATAATTCTACTATCCTGTTTACCACAACCATGATCAATCACTAGGCGATTAAGATCATTCAGGTTGCTTAATAATTAAGCTTCTTGGATCAGACTAATGCAATAAGATCGGTGGCTCCTCATGATCCTAGAGTCAAATTAGTTTTCCATTGATATCTCGGTGTCACTCGGAGGGTCGCTGGTCTGTTAGCGAACAAGATTCTATCTAGGAATTTCTATTTTCGTGCCCTTGGTTCGTTAGTTATACTCACTTTTCCTCAGCCGCTTAGTTTTTCCTTACTTTTTGTCCATCTCCTATTATTGAACTCTCACATCAGTATGAAACTCGCTCTTCGTCGGGTCCCGTTAGTGGACCCTCGCCGTTACGTGCTGACAAGTGGGGCCGCATTCAGGTGGGTCCCATAGTGGACCCTCGCCGTTACATGCTGACAAGTAGGACCCCTCCCATTACGTGATGACAGGTGGGGCCATGTTCAGTCGGGTCCCGTAGTAGGACCCCCCATGGTGTGGGGCCGGCTTGTTGGGAACGCGTTTTGGGGATGTGGTGTGGGACCATGTGGGGCGCGTATGGTAGTTACTTGGGCCCTGTCGTCTAAATTGGAAGATTTATTTTTTGTTATTTTTATGATTGGCTTTTTTAAGAGCGCACTTTCTCCTTTATGTCGCTAACAGTTGTTATCTTTGCCCAAAAAGGCAGCGAATCTAGAGCAGCTTCTATTTTTATTCATAGTTCCTTTTGGCCCTCGTATTTTCCCAATCTGGCAGCAAATCTAACTAGAACCATAAATATGTAGATGAACAGAGCAGATGTAGATAAAACAGCTAATAAAGTATTATATAGTATGGTACTTAAACCAGGTTCGATAATTAGGGTGCTCAGCAGCAGCTTACAAGTCGAACACAGCCAACAAAACAAAAGAAGTTGCTTTACAACAGCAGCATCGACACAAGATTAGTGGCCCCTCATTGCCTCCGCTAGGAGGGCCTCCGCCTCCTCCTTGTGGCTCTTCCTCCACTTCCTGCTGCCCAGTCCCTTGACCTTGGGCGCCTTGGGCTTGATCAGGGGCATGCGATCCTCCTCGATGGCCACCTTCTGGAGGTTGTGGAGGTGAAAACCGAGCACCTTATGCTAGGCTCTGAAGGCGTTGACGTTATTTGACGGGTCGCAGGTCTTCACATTGTCGGCATGCATCACGAGGGATTTGAAGTCGGTGGCAAGGCTTCTGGTGCAGAAGGGGCACCTGCAGACGTCGCCGGCAAAGAAGCCATTGAACTGGCCGGACTTCAGCTTCCTTATCACCTGACGAGTCTTTGTGTCCATGGACTCGTCGTCGCTGCAGATGTCGCTGCTATCCACCTATTACAAAACATAGTAGCGTATAATAAGGACATGATTGAGATACCGTGATTATCGGGATTGATTACTTGCATAAATTAACAGATTGAGATCCCCTGTTTATTCCCCAATCCCCAGATCTCAAACCAAATCAAATACTGATCCCAACTATAGATTGGTGCTAGTACTGATCCCAACTACAAATTGGTGCTAGTACTGATCCCAACTACATATCGGTGCTAGTACTGATCCCTGATGACCCACAAGTATAGGGGGTGTATCATAGTACTTTTGATAAATAGGAGTGTCGATCCCAACGAGGACACAAGGTGTTGACTAGTGGTTTGGAGCAGGAAATCTCTGTAAATACTTAGGGGGTTTTGATAAAGCAAGGAAATAAAGTGCAAGTAAATAAAGACAGCAAATAATTACAGCAAGTGGCCCAATCCTTTCTTAGAAAATGACAAGATGGTGATAATACTTATGAGGACCAAACGTTCTCGAGGACACATGAGAATACTGTCAAGTGATTTCGTTTCATATAGTTGATTAATCTTCTTTGGTTTGATAAGTGTTGTGTGGGTGAACCTGTGCTAATATACCGACCTTACTTGGACTAAAACATACTTGTAATTAAACCCCTTGCAAGCATCCGCAACTCCAAGAAAGTAATTAAGATAAAAACCTAACCACGGCCTTAAACTCTGAGACCCTACGCTCCCTTGTGCAAAGGTTTCCTAATGGGGGTTCAGATTTCTATCACTCTGGCAACCCCATAATTAGTAGCCACATACACAATGCATTCCCCTTAAATGGTGAAGTATCATGTAGTCGACGTTCACATGACACCACTAGAAGAATAGCACCACAAATTAAATATCAACCATTGAATAATACCTTAACACAATTCCAACATGACTTCTCCCATGTCGTCAAGAACTAAATGAACTAATCACGAGACATCATGTGGATCAATATCAGAGATGATATAATGATGGATAACAATCCGAACATACACAATGATTCAATGGTTCCACTCACAAGCATCAACTACTAAAGTAATCAACATCTGGAAAGTTTCCCCTAAGAACTATGCAAGATTCAACACAATTGTTACGGCGGGATGGAGTGGTGATGATGGTGCAGGTGGAGATGGTGGTGTGGATGATGATGATGATGATCCCGGTGAAGTCTAGATTGATGATGGTGTTAATAGCGACTATCTCCCATCTCCGGGAAGGAATTTCCCTGGCAGAAATCTGTCTGCCGGAGAGCTCTTTCTCTCTCTGTAGTTTCTACCACGCAGAGGCAGCGGAATCTTTCTATGGTCGCTCCCCGAAATTTAGGGTTTTGGGAGGAAGATATAGGCAAAGGGGCGGAGCCATAGGTGGACCAGGGTGGCCACACCCCTTGGTGGCGCGGCCTAGGGTGGCCCGCGCCTAGGGGTTGTGGGCCCCCTGTGGCCCAACTCCGTCTCCCCTTCTGGCATTCTTCGTCTTCTGGAAAAATATGATTTTCCATATATTTTCTGGTATTTTTCTGATCTTCACGAAAATTTCATCTAGACACTGATTTTTCCATCAGAATCCTGACTCCGATAGTTCATCCTCCAAGAATCATCCAACATGCAAAAATAGATGAAATGACATAAGTATCACCTATTAATATGAAATATATCAATGAATAGAAGCAAATTATGATATAGAATAGTGATGCAAAATGGACGTATCAATCCCAACTAGGGGCATTTATCGAAATACGAAATCTGACACAAGAGGATTATCTACTGTAAAAATACCTAGCATCTACCGATTGAAAATACAAGCAGCCGAGCCCTAATAACACACGATCTAGCATACAATGATGGTAATGGGGGAAGAACAAAGGAAGGGGAGAAAACCCTAGTTACCTCCGACTATGGGTCGGCTAAGTTGGTGTCGAAGGGGTTCTCCGGTCTGATGTAATCGTTGCCCCTGTAGGGGTCCCAGCCGTGCGGGATCTGCAGGAGAACGGCGGGGGCCTATACGGGGACGGGGGCCTCCTCGCCAGCGGCTACGGTGGAAGCGGGGACGGGGGTCTGGACGGGGATGGCGGCTGCCTTCAATGCCTCAACGGGGGCCCGTACGGGGACGGGGGCCTCCTCGTCGGCCGCCTTGGAGGCGAAGATGGCCACCGCACCGTTCTTCTCCATCGCCGGCGTGGTTGGGGTTTTCTTGGGGGTTTGTAGAAGGTGATGGGACAACGGAGATGGTTGCGTGAGTGAGTGAGCGAGTGAGTGATGAGTGAGAGTGAGGAGGCCTCAATAAAGGTGAAGGGAGGAGACGTTTCGTTGCACCACCGTGCACTGTGTAACCACGTGCGCTACTGCATTGTGTACGTCCACACGCGTCCGCTACCACCCCGTGCACCACGACACGCGTATCGTGCGTCACGTCCCCCCCCCCCCGTGTCTAATCTTGGCCACTTAGTTGTGCTCAGTTATACCCTCGAGTGTAGCACCGGCAGTTTGGTTGTACTCAGTTTTACCCTCCGGTATTAATGCTGTCGTGTGCAATATACTCACTTTTACCCTCCGATGGCTGGTCAACAGAGAGTCAACGAATGGGTTTAGCTTGCTAATTAAGTCATTTTATGCACAAAAAATTCAAAAAGATCAAAACATAGTAGCATCTACCCATGGAGTCTTATTATGTGACATGCCACCATAAGAAATGTATATAAATCAAGTTTTAACCTAAATCACCACTTTTCAAATCACCTACTATCTATGAAGGTTCATGGCTTTCTACTCAAGCCTCTCCCCAAAACATCCCTCCCCAAAACATAATTTATCAGAATGCGGCAATAATTGTCAAATTGATATATATTTGAATTGCAAATAGTTTGACGTATGCCAATATGTATTTTATTGTATAAAATAAGCATTTTCCATTTTTTAAATCTCTTTTTGTTTTCTATTTGAACCCCCTTGTTATTTTTGCCCTTGGTTTTAAAGTTCTACTTAGTTTTTCCCTTGGTTTTTAAGTTCTACTCAGTTTTCCCCTCCCTCTTAGTGACAAACTCTCACACCTGTGCTCAACTTGGCTGCTACGCTTTGATTGGTAGAGACAGTTGTCACGTGGATCGTACCCACCAACCGTTGATTCTCCGATTGATCCTTTATGATCTAGCGGACAGGATAACCCCTGTATCTGTCGGGGGCACCCTCTATCCATGCAAAATAATGAGTTTGCCACCGATGCTTTAACTCCATAAACAAATGATTTTGAATATAATTTAAATGAAAGTGTTCAAAGGTGTATATTTTTTGCATTATATTTCACTCCATGTCCTAAGTGCGATTTCAAAGAGTTCAAAGGTGTATAATTTTTGCCATATGCATTACATTCTATGAAAATGATAATCTTTCAAGATTTTCTTAACACATCATTATCACGTATTAAGTGTGATTTCACAGTGTTCAAAGGTTTATAATTTTCATATACGCAAGTTTAGGGATCACTTTTCACACTATAAAAATGGTAAACACCCTTTTTCTTTACATTAAGAGTTGTATAATTTTTCAATTTGAAAGTGTTCAAGAGTAGTGTCAATTATAAACACTCTTTTACATTAAGAGTTGTATAATTTTTCAATTTGAAAGTGTTCAAGAGTAGTGTCAATTATATACACTCTTTTACATTAAGAGTTATATATTTTTTCAATTTGAAAGTGTTCAAGAGTAGTGTCAATTATATACACTCTTTTACATTAAGAGTTGTATGATTTTTTCAATTTGAAAGTGTTCAAGAGTAGTGTCAATTATAAACACTCTTTTACATTAAGAGTTGTATGATTTTTTCAATTTGAAAGTGTTCAAGGGTTATGTCAATTATAAACACTCTTTTACATTAAGAGTTGTATGATTTTTTTAAATTTTAAAGTGTTCAAGAGTTGTGTCAATTATAAACACTCTTTTACATTAAGAGTTGTATGATTTTTTTAATTTAAAAGTGTCCAAGAGTTGTGTCAATTATAAACACTCTTCTACAGTAAGAGTTGTATGTTTTTTTAAATTTGAAAGTGTTCAAGAGTTGTGTCAATTATAAAAACTCTTTTATATTAATAGTTGTATATTTTTTTAATTTGAAAGTGTTCAAGAGTTGTGTCAATTATAAACACTCTTGTACAGTAAGAGTTGTATAATTTTTTTAATTTAAAAGTGAATCGCTAGCTGTCGAGAGTTGTGTCAATTATAGTTTCAGATCGTACGAGAGTTTCATAATTATAAACACTCTTGCAAACCAACTGAATCGCCACTGCTCTAGGGGAATTTACAATAAATTTTATCTATCTCTGAGAGTTATGGAGGTTACAACCACCGCTGGGAAGTAAAATACAGAGATATATTATTCACAACCACGAATTACGCCAGCACTAGATCAATCCTATTTGAAAAGCAAGGCAGTTAGTTGACCACCGGCGATTCGTGTTCAAATAATGCCGATAATCAACCCACAAAAGGGAAGTGATGCTTACCCAGATGGAATCCATGCGTTTGATCCCTGCGATTCCACCCAATCTTCTCTGTGCTCGACGAGGATGGACGTTGCACCAGCCGGTGTTGGATACTATTTCGAAAGGGGTAGATCTAGCAGGGCGGGAGCAAAGCCGGAGGTGGAGTGGGCTCCATGGATAGGGGGAGGGGTGGCTCTGGGGCCGAGGACGACATAAGGTAGGAGGGCACAACGGCGGGGCAGCAGAGGGGCGGTGTGGGAGCTGTTCCAGGCTCGGGGGGAAGCGAATGCTTTGGGTGAGTGAGAATGGCCGGTTCGACATGTCTCCATGCGGCCCCATGATGACCCACAAGTATAGGGGATCGCAACAGTCTTCGCGAGTAGTATTACCCAATTTATTGATTCGAAACAAGGGGAGCCAAAGAATACTTGCAAGCCTTAACAACTGAGTTATCAATTCAGCTGAACCTGGAAATAGTTCTTGCTCACAGAAGTTTATCAGTAGCAACAGTTTGGTAGTAGCAGTAAAATGCAGTAGTGAAACAAAGTAGCAATAATGCTTGATATGATGGGATTCGAGTGCGGTAGGCATAGGGATGGATGGACGGGCGTTGCATGTACGACTCTAAACATGTAACTTCAAGATCTAGGGCATTGCAGATAAATAATAACAAGCATCCAAGTACTAAACAATCCTAGACATGTGCTCCAAATATAGTCATACGTGCTCGCAATGAGAACTTGCACAACATCTTCTGTCCAGCCAGCCCGTGGCAGCGGGATCTCTAGGGAAGTACTGGCAATTAAGGTGCTCCTTTTAATAGAGCACCGAAGCAAAGCATTAACACTCCATGAACATATGTGATCCTCACACCACAGCCATCCCCTCCGGCTGTCCCAATTATTGTCACTTTGGGGCCTTTGGATCCATACAATGATATGTGTACACAACTTGCAGATAAGATCACAAACAATACTATCATAATGATTCAATAATAAGTTTAGATCTGAGATCATGGCACTCGGGCCGTAGTGACAAGAATTAAGCACAACAAGTTGCAACAAAGTCAAATAGCACTAATATAGATACTAGGCACTATTCCCTAACAATCTTATTCGATTACATGATAGAACTCATCCAATACCTACCATACCCAAGCCTACAGCGGGGGATTACTCACTCATGGATGAGGGAAACATCGGTGGTTGATGGAGATGCATTGGTGATGACGATGGCGATGATCCTCTCCAAATTCCCCGTCCCGACAGGGTGCCAAAACGGAGTTTCTGGATCCGAATCTTGGTTTCTGGTGGCGGCAACGAAGCGGAACTCATTCTGGAAAACTATTGAACCCCCCTCGGTTTTTAGGTCGAAAGGCAACTAATAGGCGCAGAGGGAGGCTGAGGGGGTACCTAGGGTGGCTGCACCCCCCCAGGCGCGGCCAGTGGTGGGCCCGCGCCTAGCATGGGTGTGGGCCTCCCAGGCTCCTTCTCTGTCTCGTCTTCTGGCTCCGTGGATATTCTGGTGAAATTTAATTTTTGGCATATTTTTCGGGATTTTTCCTGATAGTTGATTTTCTGCACAAAAACAAGACACCAAGGTAATTCTGCTGAAAACAGCGTCAGTCCGTGTTAGTTGTATTCAAATCACACAAGTTTAGAGGAGAAACAATAGCAAAGTGTTCGGGAAAGTAGATACGTTTTGGACATATTAACTCCCCCCCCCAAGCTTAGCTTATTGCTTGTCCTCAAGCAATTCAATTGAAAACTGAGTGCGATAAAATAACTTTCACGAACACTATGCTTCATATGATGTATATATTCTCAGCACAAGAGTAGATGCTTAGACAATTCATAATAAAGATTATGCAACTAAGTCTACTCAATAGTCATTGCAAGCTATGAAGAGAAACCAACCAATAATAATAAGTAGCATGAAACATAAACATAAGCAACATTGCAATGCTCATAGTAAAGTATGATAGAGTGGTATCTCGCTTGCCTTTGTTTGAAGAGCACAATATAAATGCCAAGGCACCTCTGAAGTTCAAGTGAAGACTAGAGATAAAGATATCAGAAATACAAGCATCAAAGTCATGACATAATTAACCAAGTTTTGGAACAAACACAAGAATGACAACTATGCTCTCAAGAAGGTGCTCATAGAATAAGTGGTGACTCAACAAAGTTGTGAAAACGGTTTTGAAAGGTTTGAAAGGCTTCCAAATGCTGAAAGGAAGGTACTCATTAGCTTTGAGCTCTCATTGCCCCTATCATCGGCATCTTCATGTGGTTAAGGTGAAAGTGAGGTCCACTCTGAATCATATGCTTGACAGACCATAGACTAGAAATCCCAAGTCCCTTGAGTACGAGGGCCGCTCCGCATGCTACTCAACTTTGGTCACCTGAAAGTTCTTGTCATTGTAAATACATGCATATCTTAGAGAACCGCCAACGGGGTACCCCTTGCACATGGTACATGAGCTTTCCCATAACCAAAATGACAAGGCAAGCAGACAATGAGCATCTCAGCAATCTTTTTATTTACCATATGCATAGCTTTTTATTGAGGATGCTTCATAGATGCTCATTATGGTGATGCTGCAAGTTTCCACCATGATTAGGCATGGCCTAGGCTAGTGGCCCAGGCATTTCTCTAACACAATGTATAAACTCCACGAACTCACAAGCTCCCCTTTTATTTCACATCGTCGACATCCATAAACAAAAGAGCAAAGTATCAACTGGATAGGATATCCAAAAAGTGTTGAAAGCGTTCCCCGTGACAGCACGGTTCTGCTGATTCCCAGCATATAATTGCAATCATATAACTTTCATGGACAGGTCACAATGGTTCAAGATTATTTAGTGCAAGGAATAAAGTGTGCCATCAAGTTCGTGAGAGCATTACTAACTAACTTTCTCAAAATAGACAAACATTTTATTTTGGAAGAAAACACGGCATATAGAATATGCACTGAAGTAGCAAATGACGCTAATAGGTAGGTATGGAGGACACAGCGGGCAATAATGGTTTGGGGGAGTTGGAAGCACAGGTAGAGCACATACTCAGTGCAAGTGAAGGCTAGCAATAGAGAGGGGCGACAAACGAGAGAGCGATAGCTGTCATAATCATGCTTGCAACAAAACAGGACTAATTATGGCATGAAAGTGATATAAGAACTCTGAGGCAAAATAAATCATCGAGGCTTACTGACTATTTATTATTCATATGCATGCGTGAGCATGTGCCAAGTCGATTCACATGAACAGTCAGAGGAGGATACCACAATATCATACCAAAATATGAATAAAACAATGCAAGCAAACATTCATATGACATGCTACAAACTATTAGCAAGCTGGAGCTAATCATAGACAAGCAAGAACTACTAAGCATCCATAATGACATACACCTTACACAAATAGGCTAAGCATGCTCACAATGAAGAGTATATGTACAAAAATGAAACAAATAGAGTTTGTTACCAGCCTCTTACCACTCCTCAAGTTGTCTTAATCTTCATTATTGCTCTTCACTTGTGTGACTTGAATAATAACATGAAACCAAAATCCACTGAGGACGGCTGAACCCTGCAAAGAACTCACAAAACCAAAGAAGAATAACAAATATTTTTGGTGTTTTCAATTTTTAGAAACAAGCAAACGAAGAAAAGCAAACCAAACAAGAAGCAAACAAAGCAAAGCAAACAAAGCAAAATCTTTTTGGAGTTTTCTTTTCAGGCAAACCAAAGCAAAAAGCAAAGAAACAAACCAAGAGAACCAACGAAAATAGTTTTGGTATTTTTGCATTTTTGAGAAAGGAGCAACAAGAACCAAAAAGAAAGTGAAACAATGGATATACAAAGAACCGACCGAACATGATATATATATATGAGTGCAATGTCTATATACCTCCCCCCAAGCTTAGGCTTTTGTCCTAAGTGGGCCTCAATCCCATGGTGCCCAAGAGGATGAACCTCCATAGTATGTCGAGGAAGCTCCCTCGTCCTGTTATGAGCTCAAGGCCTCCCCTGTGTAATACACGAGGGGTCATATGTTGGTGCTTCCTCCTGATAGTGCCCGTGGAAGTTAAGAGAGCGCAGTTTGTCATCCATCTCCGCCTTCGAGCATGACAAAGGTCCCTGAGAAATACTGAACAAAGTGGTTTGGGGTAGAGGGATCTCTCTCTCTTCCCCGTCAATAAACAACATTCTATAAACCAAGTTCTCAAGGGTAGAGCCAGTGGTGACAAAGTGGTGCGCCTTCATGGCAGCAAGATCAAGCCTCTGAGGAGCCAAAACTATATCATGTGGATCAACAACAATGTTCAAGGCAGAAGCAATACGAGTAGCAATAATTCCCTCATAAATGGGTCCCTTAGCAGCTAAGCGACGAGCAATGAGAGAACCAAGATTATACTTATCTTCATTATTGAGCGCGACAGCTAGGAAGGCCAATTGATAGTTGGAAATATTACTAGTGTTCTCCATACCAAGAACACTGGTGGCAAGATAGTAGGCAAAGTACCTGATGGTTGGGAGTTGAATATTCTTTATCTTCCCTCGCTGAGCTCTGCGGTCAACATCATTGGTTATTCCTCGGTAAAGCTCCAACAAATCAGCGGGTAGAGCTGGAATCTTCTTTGATGACCCAGCTCTACCAAGTCCCAGGGCCTTGCAAAATTGCTTCAAAGTCATAGAATGATCCCTGCCATAAATTTTGAAAGATACGGCAGGCTTGAACATGCTGTTAGTAAAAGAAAAACTTTCCACAAACGTTTTAGTGAGCAAAGCATATTGTGCACTCTCATCCTGCATGTAACTTGTTAGTCCAGCCTTCCGAACCAAATTCATGAAATCATTAAGAATCCCAGCAGCCCGCAAGAAAGTTTGGCAAGGAAAGGTGGAGGGATGCGCATCCCCTTCATCTCCCTCGTTACCAAATCACGCAGTAATGAGATCCTCATTGTATGAGGGTCTAGTACTGGTGGATGACCTTGGAAGCCTTGCCCTTCTAGGTGCATCACTCTTAAATATTTCACCAAATGTATGGTTTTCCATGACCTTTCTTTAATTCTAAAAATTTTGGACAAACATTAAACCAAGTGAGTTCTAAGTTGATAAATGATGAGCAACTACTATAGGAACTTGCTAGAGGACTACACATGCATCAAAAAAAAAGTTTCTAAGAATAGAACAAGCATGCAAGCTCAAACAACCTGACACCTATAGCAGCAAAATACTCAAGATACAATCTACCAATCACAAATCTAATTGGACAAGTGGAGGACGCACATACCAAGGAGCAAACCCTCCAAAAATTAGCACTTGAGATGGGCTGAATAAGGAGATCAAAAATCGCGAGCAAGAATAGCAAGAACTCGAGATTGAGAAAGTTTTCTGGTGTTTTTCGGGAGAGAGAAAGAAGGTGGCTTTGAGGAGGCAGCCTAGAGGGGCCTAGGTGGGCCAGACCCCCCCCCTAGGCGCCACCCCCTGGTAGGCCGCGCCTACCATGGGTGTGGTGGCCTGGGGTGGCCCCCTGGGTCACTTCTGGTGTCTCTCTGCCCCTTTTTTCGAGGAAAAAAATATTTTGAATTTTCTGGGATTTTTCGGGAAACTTTATTTTTGGCCAATTTTCACGGTATGAAAATTGATTTTCTCGCAGAAACAGTTTTTTTAGAAGAAGCAAAAGCAAACCAAAATCCAAACTACATGAGCTCTAAAAAACTCAAACAAACAAACAGCTAGCAAAACTAAAGCTAAAGCAAAAGAAAGGCAAAGGCTAGGAAGGATAAAAGTAAAAGAAAGCAAGTATAACCACAGTGGAAACATTATTTTGTTCATTAAAATCGTGTTGTTAAAAAGGTTGATCAAGTCATGTTACCAAAAAAATCTTATATAAAGCAAAACTTTACATTCCACAAGGTGATTATGTTACCTCATACTTGATAGCGATGGTCCCAATCATAATAGTTTCAAAATTTTCTTGTGGAATGGGACAATATATTTCTCCAACCTTGATGCTCTCCAACCTTGGGGAAATAAACAGTGTGCTCTTTGTCATTAATATTGAATGTTACTTTTCCTTGATTACAATTAATGACAGCACCTGCAGTATTAATAAAATGTCTCCCAAGAATAATAGGCATATTATCATCTTCAGGCATTTCAAGCACAACAAAGTCAGTTAAAACCATGCAGTTATGAGAAACTTGAAAAGGAACATCCTCAAATATACCAACAGGAATAGTAGTTGACTTATCATCCATTTGCAAAGATATATCAGTTGGTAACAATTGTTCCAGATGGAGTCTCTTATAGAGAGAAAAAGGCATAACACTAACTCCATCTCCCAAGTCACATAAAGCAGTTCTAACATAATTATTCTTAATAGAGCAAGGAATAGTTGGTATACCTGGATCACCAAGTTTCTTTGGAACCTTACCATTGAAGGAATAATTAGAAAATAGAGTAGAAATCTCCTCATTAGGAATCTTCCTTTTATTAGAGACAATATCCTTCATATACTTTGAATAAGGAGGCAATTTAATAGCATCTGGAAAAGGCATAGGTTTCTGCACCCAAGGTTCTATCTTTACCATGTTTATTGGCAATAAAATCTTTCTTGGTGTACCTAGTGTTCTTAGTGTGCTTCTTAGGTTCTTCCTCGACTTCCTCCTTATCAAGAGACTCATTTTTATCATTACCACTCTCAGTTTCAGCATCAGAGACAAATATACTATTAGGATCTACAGCAGGTTCAAGTGGTTCCTCAACTATTTTATGTTTATTTTTCTTTCTCTTACGAGGACTACCACTATCTTCACCTTGTTGGGAATCCTGCTCAATTATTTTAGGGTGTCCTTCAGGATATAAAGGATCTTGAGTATCTATACCACTCCTAGTTCTAATTCCATAAGCATGTTTATCTCCTGAAGCATTAACTAACATATCCTTTTGTACCTTAGAAAGTTGATCAAGTTGGATTTTAACCATTTGAAAGTGTTTACAAAGCATTTTAATATCATTAGAAGTTCTTTCCACAATATCTTTCAACTCATTGATAGCTCTAGAGTTTTCCAATAAATGATTCTGAACTTGTCTATTAAAATACCCTTGTTTAACAATATATGTGTCAAGTTCCTCTAAACATTGATCGGAGGCTTACCATAAGGAATATCACCTTCATCAAAGTGTTGGAGAGAGTGTACCTCAATTGTAGATGAGTGGGGAATTGACTTACATAATTCTTCTATAGGAGGTAGATTCTTCACATCTTCAGCTCTAATACCTTTCTCCTTTAGACACTTCTTAGCTTCCTTCATCACTTCATCATTTAATGCAATAACTCCCCTCTTCTTTGTTGTTGGTGTTGGAACTGGTTCAGGCATAACTGGTTCAGGAGTAATAGGCTCAGGTGTATTCAGCTCAGTTGAAGTACAATCATCATAATTCTTGCTTATCTTAGCCATTAATTCTTCAGCATATATAGGAGTTCTTTTCCTGAAAACATAATCAGCAAAGCTATCTAGGTATGTCCTAGAATCATCAGTTAGTCCATTATAATAAATATCAAGAAGCTCATTCTTAGGTAATGGACATCCAGGATGTGCATGAATCAAGGCACAGAACCTTGTCCATGACTCAGGCAATTTCTCTTCTTCTCCCTGTTTAAAATCAAAAAGTCTCTGCAAAGCAGCATGTCTAGCACTAGGAGGAAAATATTTATGGAAGAAAGAATCAATCAAGCAATCAGGGCTATCAATGGAACCAGGAGGTAATCTATTAAACCAAGCCTTGGCTTCTTTTAGTGAAAAAGGGAAGATCTTAGTAACAAAGTACTTGCGCATCTTAAAATCATCAGAGAATAAAGCACTCATAGTAGAAATCTCATTCATATGAGCCACAGTACTCTCATTTTCAGTCCCACAGAAAGGTTTTTTCTCAACAATATCTAAATAAGATAAATCAAGAGAGAAATCATAATCTTTATCTTTAATATATTTGGGAGAAGTGGCAAACTTAGGATCAGAGGACAACTTAGGCATAATAGTACGTCTAGCAAGGAGACTCTTAATAGAACTAGTACCATGTGTGTTTCGGCACTCTTCAACAAAATCATCAGTGAACTCAATGTAACCATCATTAATATCATAACTCTCACTAGCCTCAGGTGAGCTAACAGGTGTAACATTGTCTTCACTAGGAGTTTTGGTATTTCCTAAACTAGCCATAGTAGCATGTAGAAAAGGACCTAACGAACCACTCGCATCAAGCACAGTAGAAGTAACATCATGAGTATCAAAAGCAGTTTCAGACTCAGCAGTAGTAGCAGTGTGTGTAGCATGTGTATGTGGTGGTGGTGTAGCAAGCTTAATTATAACAGACGGTGAATCAAGAGCAGCAGAGGTGTTTAGGACTATACCTCTTCTTGTAGTGGATGGTAAAATAGGAAACTTTCCATCACGAGACTTCCCCATGATGAAAGGAGTAGTAGTGAACAATAATAGATCCAAGTGAACTTACAAATAAAGCTATGCTCCCGACAGCGCGGAAAATAGTCTTGATGACCCACAAGTATAGGGGATCGCAACAGTCTTCGCGGGTAGTATTACCCAATTTATTGATTCGACACAAGGGGAGCCAAAGAATACTTGCAAGCCTTAACAACTGAGTTGTCAATTCTGCTGCACCTGGAAATAGTTCTTGCTCACAGAATTTTATCAGTAGCAACATTAAAGCAACAGCAGCAGTGAAACAGTAGCAATAGTAACAATAACGGTAACAGTAGGATTCAGGTGTGGTAGGCATAGGGATGGATGGACGGGCATTGCATGGACGAGTCTAAACATGTAACTTCAAGATCTAGGGCATTGCAGATAAATAATAACAAGCATCCAAGTACTAAACAATCCTAGGCATGTGCTTCAAATATAGTCATACGTGCTCGCAATGAAAACTTGCACACCATCTTCTCTTCAACCAGCCCATGGCAATGGGGCTTCTAGGGAACTACTGGCAATTAAGGTGCTCCTTTTAATAGAGCACTGGAGCAAAACATTAACACTCCATGAACACATGTGATCCTCACACCACAGCCATCCCCTCCGGTTGTCCCAATTATTGTCACTTTGAGGCCTTTGGATCCGGACAATGATATATGTACACAACTTGCAGATAAGATCACAAACAATACTATCATAATGATTCAATAATAAGTTCAGATCTGAGATCATGGCACTTGGGCCCTAGTGATAAGCATTAAGCACAACAAGTTGCAACAAAGTCAAATAGCACTAATATAGATACTAGGCACTATGCCCTAACATCTTATTCGATTACACGATAGAACTCATCCAATCCCTACCATCCCCAAGCCTACAGCAGGGGATTACTCACTCCTGGATGAGGGAAACATCGGTGGTTGATGGAGATGCGTTGGTGATGACGATGGCGATGATCCTCTCCAAATTCCCCGTCCCGGCAGGGTGACAAAACGGAGTTTCTGGATCCGAATCTTGGTTTCTTGTGGCACCGGCGAAGCGGAACTCTTTCTGGAAAACTATGGAACCCCCCTCGGTTTTTAGGTCGAAAGACAACTTATATGCGCAGAGGGAGGCCGAGGTGCGGTCAGTGGTGGGCCCATGCTTGGCATGGGTGTGGGCCTCCCAGGCTCCTTCTCCGTCTCATCTTCTGGCTCCGTGGATCTTCTGGTGAAATATAATTTTTGGCATATTTTCTGGGATTTTTCCTGATAGTTGATTTTCTGCACAAAAACAAGACACCAAGGTAATTCTGCTGAAAACAGCGTCAGTCCATGTTAGTTGTATCCAAATCACACAAGTTTATTGGAGAAACAATAGCAGAGTGTTCGAGAAAGTAGATACATTTTGTACGTATCACCCCACTCTTCACAACGTATGCAAGACCCGTCCCAATGTGGCCCCACCCTTCACCACGTATGCAGGACCTGTCCCAACGCGGCCCCACCGGTCAGGCATGTAACGGTCGAGACCTCGTAACGTAACGCTCAATGCCTGACCCGCCCCAACGCGGTCCCATCAGTCAGCATGTAACGTTCAAGCCTTTGACCTGACGGCATCCCTCCGTCCGAGCGCCCGCGAGAGTTTCGTAACATGGAGAGGGGAAAAGTGAGGCAAAGTTAAGCGGCTGGGGAAAAATGAGTACAACTAACGAACTAAGGGCACGAAAATATAAATCCCTTCTATCTATATAGAACAAAGCGTCATATTGTTTGGGCTCTTAATTGGACAACATGCATTAAGCATCCCACAGATAGTCAAGCACACATAATATAATAATTAAAATCAACCACAGACTTAAAGGAAATTATATAGCCACATCACATCTCACCAATCCCCTACATATCCCACGCCCAAGGGAACTTACCCACACATTGGAGAAGAAAGAATCATCGATATAATTAAATAAAAGGAGTTCTTCTTGATATTACCGTGGAGATCCACAATAAGAAATAGAAATAAA
This sequence comes from Avena longiglumis, assembly GCA_030063025.1. NCBI lineage: Eukaryota > Viridiplantae > Streptophyta > Magnoliopsida > Poales > Poaceae > Avena > Avena longiglumis. The sequence goes on along the minus strand of CP125978.1, from coordinate 416,226,925 downwards.
TCCAGCACAATTGTAATATCCCAAATTTCATCAAATGGAAATTCATATTGTTGCATTCATAACATCATGGCATATTGATCTTGCACAAAAAAATTCAAAACAAAAACCCTATTTGAACCATGTTTATACCCCTTTTATTATATACATATGGGGCAGGGTTTTTATTTTATTTTATAACCTCAAAAGGTTTTTGTGGCATCCCGCAAAACAACTACTAGAAAATCGCGTTGTTTTTGTGCATTGCATCATCATGACCGCATGCTCATGTCATCATGCCACATTGCATTTGAGCATCGTCATCATCTTGCATTTGCTTGCATCAAACTATTTGCGGAAAACCTGTATTTGTTTTCTAAACGCCCCATCTTTATTCAAACACCAAAACCGGGTCTCCGGATTATTTTGTTTTGTCTGCTATCGGTTTGCAGAGGTTTTGTTTTAATCAAATAAAATATTAATTATTTTTAGTGGGGGCAGTCGGACGGGCCGATTCGACCCGAACGACCACCCCCAAAATAAAAATCGGTCCAACCAACCAGTCCCTAAACCCTTTTCTACCAACCTATCTACCCACCCTCACCACCTCACGGACCAGTCCCACGGCCACCTCACCCTCTCCCCTCTCTACCCAATCCTAAGCTGCCACCTCAGCCTACCCCATCCCCAAAGACACACCCCTGGCCACACACACACAAGCACACACGCACACCACACCGATCCCCACCAACCCCTTTGGCCACCACGACCGGCTCTCCCCCGCGTCCCCTCTCTCTCTCCTGCAGCCAGCCCGTCCTCTCCCCAGACCGCCTTTCTCCTCTCCTCCTCTCCTCCGTGCCGCCGTGCTCCTCCCTTCCGGCCTCGGCCCGCCTCCGGCGCCGCCCCTCCAATGCCCAAGCCCACCTCTCCACGTCCTCTCCCTCGTCTCCCAGCCCGTCCATGCCTGGCCTCGCCCATCGCCTCCCGCTGCTCGCTCCCCTGCAGCCGCCTCCCCTCCTCTCCGGCAACCACCCTCCGCTCGCCCCGCCGCTCGCTGCGCCGACCCCCACCTCCTCCGGTCCGCCGCCGCCCGCCGGTCCTTCCCCTTCCGCCCCGTCCGCCGCCGCCGACAGTCGCCTCCGGCCACCACCTCTGCAAGCTCCCGCCTCTGCCACCATCCCCCGCCGCCTCTGGCCGGCCCCGTCACGAGCCGCCCTCCCCGTCTCCGTCGCCCGCCCCTCCTCTCACCCTCTCTCTACGGCACCCCTCGCCGGCCACCGCCTCCTCTCCTCTCCTCTCTCGCCCACGCCCGCGCCTCTCCTCGGCTCCCCGCGCCCCTCCGCCTACAGCGCATCCCTGCCCCAGGCCCGCCGCCTGCAGCCCACCGCCACCAGTCCTCGTCAGCCACGTCCCATCCCGTCGCCGCTGCCCTGCCCGACCTCCTCCGTCCACTGTCGGGCGTAGCGTGAGCCCGCCCGTGGAGCTCTGCCGTCGCCGTCGCTTCCAGCGAGCAGCGTCGCCGGCGGTGCTCCTCTGCCAGCGTCTTTGGTGGAGCCGATGTGGCCTCTGTCGCCTCCCGTGGCAGCGTCCCAACCTCGTTGACCGCCATGCGTCCCTCGCCGTCCGTCGGCGCCGCCTCTTGATCGGCCCGAACGTCTGTTGTGTGCCTCCAAGGCCGATGCTCCCAACGCCCCGGCAGAGAGGTGTGTCCACAAGTCACACCCGCGTCACGCAATTGAAGACAAGGTTTTTCCCCAAGTCCACCATCAACAGTGATGCCGACAAGATCTCCTTCTCGGACCCCGATGCCGCTAAGCCCTCCGTCGCAGATCAACAAGGCCTTCGACAAAACAAGAAACGTCAAGTACTTCCACTCGGAGAAACCCTCGGACGCCAAGATCGCCACATGGAACCGAAGGTGTCGAGACCCGGGAAACTGATCGTCTCGGAGTCAGAAGACCGAGCTCTGGCATGCCAAGTTCTTCGACTCGACGGTCACGGATGCGACAAGTTCTCTTCCCGGATGCAAAGCTCGAGGACACGGATGGTAAGGACACCGCCGCGGAATGCCAAGTTCTCCCCGGGCGCCAAGTACTTCACCCCGGACACCGAGACCCCGGTGCGACAAGTGCTTCATCCCGAACGCCATGACCGTCAACATGACCCGAAGACCCCGGATGCGCCAAGACCTACCCCGTTATCCGAGAACGATTCCGTCGAGACCGATCCCGTCGAACCCTGGACCCTGAGACCGACCCCGAACCCCGGAACCTCAAGATCGTCGAGACCCCCCTAATGTGTGAACCCTTCCCGAAACCCTATTTCATAAATGTAATAACAAATTGCTGCATATTAAACTGTCATACTCGCATGCATCTTATCATGTGGTTTGGGGGCCTTATGTCGATTCACCTCTAATTAAATATGGAGCCCATATGCGGGCAAATCTAGTCTCATATTGGCCTCATTTAAATTTGTGTAGCGAACCGGTGCTATCTTTTGCCATGCTAAAACCACATTTAATTTGCGGGGTAGATAAACAACTCGAACCATATAATCATGTCGGGACCCCGGTTCCACTTAATATTGACCTAATTGCATCGCACCTTTGCCATGTCATACAACATACATGCATCATGCCCGATCTTTTGCCGTAGTAATAAATATTGCATCCGGTGTTTATTCTAGTGTTTTGCTTCTTCGCGGATAAGGCCGTTGAGTTGATGCGAGTGTCGACCCGATCTTCGGTTGAACCTTCGACAATGTTTTCAAGAGCATCTCCCCCTTTCTACCTATCTTACTTTTATAGTATTTATTTCCCTCCTGTTGATCTATTGCTATCTGTGTTGCGATGCTCTAGTTTCCGTACCCGTGATATCCCTTGCAGCCCTATATTGCCTCGGACACATCCTATTACCTGTTGTTTGGTAGATAGTTGGACTTGCGCGTCGTAGTCGCTTGCTCAAGTGCTGTTGCGTGTCGCCATGTTCCACAGTTGTTGGAGTAATGCCGCATGTTTGATGTTGGAGATGATCATAGTTTTACTTATCGTTCACTTTAATCCCTGTTTAACAACTTAAAATTGAAGTAAGCAGAGGCATCGGTGGGTGATAGAAAATATTTGGTTTCCGAACGCCCACTTGTGTCCCGTAGGACCCCGAGTACTTGATACCTGTTCCTTGATTTATCGCGCTATCCACATCCGGGAGGTATATGGGACCCCCCCTGAGCCAGAGCTTGATTCAGTCTTATTTCTTGGGGCCACAAACTAGTTTGAGGTTTTATTTACGATCCTGTACTTATGCCATGCTACTGCTTTATTTAAATTGTGCGAGGAGCACACTGTACTGTTTAGGTAAGCGGAATGTTTTCGCGGTATCGACAAGCCCAGCCACACTTTCGGGTTCCCAGTCGTTTACAGCCATTGTCGCAAACCTTGAGTCCGTCTCGAGTCACCCGTGGCTTCTTGGTCTACTCAATGGGGTGGCCCCCTGAAATACTTCTGAATCCTGTGATTGCTTTGTCGTGAAAGCCTCGTTGGGTTTTGATTTGGTTTTTCCGAGGTTGATCGAGCGTGTGTTGCTATTGGTGCACCCCGGCCGGGTAAAACTTTCTGAAAGCCGTGTCCGCGGATATGGACGACTTGGAGCACAGTATCTCGATCATAGACAAGCATAACTAAAGTAGTGCTATAAATTTGACTTTATAATGACTAGTAATCAGCTTCACTTTAATGGAATGGCTAAATAATACTGCCCACAATTGCTTGTTTGGATCGTCGCTTGCGACCATTGTACCTGACTAGTAAGTATTGCAACTACAACGGAATGGCTGAATAAAAGTACCAACAACTGCTGGGTTTTTGGGTTATCTCATGCTAAATGTATCTGACTAGTAAGTGTTGCCACTACAACGGAATGATTAACTAAAAGTGCACACTGCTTATTTTATCAGGATGACTATCTACACCTGACTAGTAATTACTGCCACGATAACTGAATACATAAAACTGCCAACGGTGTGAGTTCCTCGGTTGACTTCCTCGTTTGGTTTCGAGGGGGAAACACCAGGATGGGTTTGTTTGTTGTTAGTATCAGGTTGGTTCCGAATAGGTCTTTCTTACCCCTCTCTGATAGTCGCCAGCTGTATCGAGTCTCTATAGGTTGTTTAGTGCATCTTTGCTGCCGCTTGATCCATCATACCTATGTGGCGAGGACCGAATTCTAGCCTCGTGTCTTGGCCTCGATCTTGGCGCTCCTCTTTTCCTTTGCCCTTTGTCGGCACCCCTTTTGTTTAAGCAGGTTTTGAGACCGGCGTTGTTAGAGGTTACCCTTCCGGCTTGGGCAGGGTTATGGGCGCCATTGGTTATTCTTGAGGGCTCTTAGCCCCATTTGCATCTTGTCCGTGATCGGACTCTATCATTCAAGGTGATTTGGATCTTTGTATATTATATCTATTCTTGACTCATGGAGTCGTGTTGTATATATATACTCTGTGGGTCCCATCGAGGACTGTTGTGTAATGTTATTACTTGTTTTCCACCCGCGAAAGTGCTGGTGAGCACCTTTGAATCGTTTCTATGCGGGTTTGGCGGGAATCGCTAAAACTTGCATAGGTCCGATCGAGGGTGTTCTGAGTGGTATCGAGCTCGGCGATTCGATACCCCCACAAGTCCAGCCTGTAGGATAACCTAGCTAACGGCCGAAGTAGAGTGTCAAAACTATTTTTGCAAAATCGGTTGGATAGTTCTGACTAGGTCTGATTTTACTTCTTACCCCTCTGCTATTCTCCTCTTATCTCGACGTGTTTTGAATCCGCTCTCTTCTCTCTCTTCGAGTCCAGGACTTCTCGTGGTTGGGTTTTCCGTCGTATCCTTAGGGTTTCGCTTCCTCCTTTGGTAACGGTGTTCTACCATCCGGTGTTCAAGCTGCCGAGGAATCCGTCCACGGTGGTACCATCCTTTGTTCCTTCTCGTGCCTCCCGGTGTTTTCCGACGCGACGACATCTCTACGCCCGATCCGATGCAGAGTCTGCATCACTCCATTGTTCCTAACCTCGCTTGTCGAGATCTTCAGTCTAATTCTGAGAGTTGGTTGCATGATCCGCCTATTAGTGTGCAGAGTAATGGTTTGGGTGCGCGATGGACTGATCACCATCCGACTACTCTTATCATTCGCTCTTGTACATCGAATTAGTGGATCCAGCAGTTTTACTCCGCCCACGGAAGTTAGGGGTGGCTTTATTTGTTGATGCCTCTACCTTCGACCTGTTGATCCCGGAGTGTTCTCTCGACGATCACGCACAACGACCTCTTGTTAGTGGTGTCGCGAGGACCTACACGAAGCGCGAGGAGATTCAGATCGCCGACCTTCTTCCCGGTACCATGAGGCAGATCTCGAGGGCGAGATCCATTGTTAGTGGTGTCGAATTGTGGCATCCCGCAAAACCACTACTAGAAAATCGCGTTGTTTTTGTGCATTGCATCATCATGACCGCATGCTCATGTCATCATGCCACATTGCATTTGAGCATCGTCATCATCTTGCATTTGCTTGCATCAAACTATTTGCGGAAAACCTGTATTTGTTTTCTAAACGCCCCATCTTTATTCAAACACCAAAACCGGGTCTCCGGATTATTTTGTTTTGACTGCTATCGGTTTGCAGAGGTTTTGTTTTAATCAAATAAAATATTAATTATTTTTAGTGGGGGCAGTCGGACGGGCCGATTCGACCCGAACGACCACCCCCAAAATAAAAATCGGTCCAACCAACCAGTCCCACCTAAACCCTTTTCTACCAACCTATCTACCCACACCCTCCGGCCACCTCACCCGGACCAGTCCCACGCTGCCACCTCACCCTCTCCCCCTCTCTACCCAATCCTAAGCTGCCACCTCAGCCTACCCCACTCCCCATCCCCAGCACACACCCTGGGCCACACACACACAAGCACACACGCACACCACACCCGATCCCCACCAACCCCACCTGGCCCACCGGCTCTCCCCACGCGTCCCCCTCTCTCTCTGCTGGCCAGCCAGCCCGTCCTCTCTCCCCGCACCGCTCGCCTTTCTCCTCTCCCTCCCTCTCCTCCGGCGCCGCCGTGCTCCTCCCCTTCCCCGGCCTCGGCCCGCCTCCGAGCGCCGCCCCTCCGCGTGCCCAAGCCCACCTCTCCACCGTCCTCTCCCTCGTCTCCCACAGCCCCGTCCTTGCCCGTGCCTCCGCCCATCGCGCCCGCCTGTTGCTCGCTCCCCTTGTGCCAGCCGCCTCCCTCCTCTCCGGCAACCACCCTCCGCTTGCCGCTCGGCTCTTGTGAGCCCCCGCTCCTCCTCGCCGCCCTTGGGTCCTCCCCTTCCGCCCGTCACTTGCCGCCTGATCGCCTCGGCCACCACCTCTGCAAGCTCCGCCTGCCACCATCCCCGCCGCCTGGCGGCCCGTCATGGCCCGCCCTCCCGTCTCCGTCGCTCGCCCTCTCACCTCTCTGCGGCACCTCGCCGCCACGCCTCCTCTCCTCCTCCCTCGGCCGCCTCGCCCGCGACCCGCGCCTCTCCTCGGCTCTGCCCCGAGCGCCGCCCCTCCGGCCTACCGCGCATCCCTGCCCCCGAGCCCGCGGCCGGCCCCCTTCTGCAGCAGCCCGCCGGCCACCCGCCACCAGTCCTCGTCGCCGGCACGTCCCATCCCCGTCGCCCCGCTGCCCTCTGCCCGACCTCCTCCGTCCACAGCGGCCTTGAGCCCGTGGAGCTCTGCCGTCGCCGTCGCTTCCAGCGAGCAGCGTCGCCGGCGGTGCTCCTCTGCCGTCTTGGTGGAGCCGATGTGGCCTCTGTCGCCTCCGGCCGCGCGCGTCCCCAACCTCGCTGACCGCCATGCCCGTCCCTCGCCCGTCCGTCGGCCGCCGCCTCTTCGGTCTCGGCGAGCGTCTGCTGTGTGCCTCAAGGCCGATGCTCCCCAACGCCCGGAGAGGTGTGTCCACAAGTCACACCCGCGTCACGCAATTGAAGACAAGGTTTTTCCCCAAGTCCACCATCAACAGTGATGCCGACAAGATCTCCTTCTCGGACCCCGATGCCGCTAAGCCCTCTGTCGCAGATCAACAAGGCCTTCGACAAAACAAGAAATGTCAAGTACTTCCACTCGGAGAAACCCTCGGACGCCAAGATCGCCACATGGAACCGAAGGTGTCGAGACCCGGGAAACTGATCGTCTCGGATTCGGAAGACCGAGCTCTGGCATGCCGAGTTCTTCGACTCGACGGTCACGGATGCGACAAGTTCTCTTCCCGTATGCAAAGCTCGAGGACACGGACGGTAAGGACACCGCGGAGCATAAGTTCTCCGGGCGCCAAGTACTTCACCGGACACGAGACCCGTGCGACAAGTGCTTCATCCCGAACGCCATGACCGTCAACATGACCCGAAGACCCCGGATGCGCCAAGACCTACCCCGTTATCCGAGAACGATTCCGTCGAGACTGATCCCGTCGAACCCTGGACCCTGAGACCGACCCCGAACCCCGAAACCTCAAGATCGTCGAGACCCCCCTAATGTGTGAACCCTTCCCGAAACCCTATTTCATAAATGTAATAACAAATTGCTGCATATTAAAGCATCATACTGCATGCATCTTATCATGTGGTTTGGGGGCCTTATGTCGATTCACCTCTAATTAAATATGGGGCCCATATGCGGGCAAATCTAGTCTCATATTGGCCTCATTTAAATTTGTGTAGCGAACCGGTGCTATCTTTTGCCATGCTAAAACCACATTAATTTGCGGGGTAGATAAACAACTCGAACCATATAATCATGTCGGGACCCCGGTTCCACTTAATATTGACCTAATTGCATCGCACCTTTGCCATGTCATACAACATACATGCATCATGCCCGATCTTTTGCCGTAGTAATAAATATTGCATCCGGTGTTTATTCTAGTGTTTTGCTTCTTCGCGGATAAGGCCGTTGAGTTGATGCGAGTGTCGACCCGATCTTCGGTTGAACCTTCGACAATGTTTTCAGGCGAGCATCTCCCCCTTTCTACCTATCTTACTTTTATAGTATTTATTTCCCTCCTGTTGATCTATTGCTATCTGTGTTGCGATGCTCTAGTTTCCGTACCCGTGATATCCCTTGCAGCCCTATATTGCCTCGGACACATCCTATTACCTGTTGTTTGGTAGATAGTTGGACTTGCGCGTCGTAGTCGCTTGCTCAAGTGCTGTTGCGTGTCGCCATGTTCCACAGTTGTTGGAGTAATGCCGCATGTTTGATGTTGGAGATGATCATAGTTTTACTTATCGTTCACTTTAATCCATGTTTAACAACTAAAATTGAAGTAAGCAGAGGCATCGGTGGGTGATAGAAAATATTTGGTTTCCGAACGCCCACTTGTGTCCCGTAGGACCCCGAGTACTTGATACCTATTCCTTGATTTATCGCGCTATCCACATCCGGGAGGTATATGGGACCCCCCTGAGCCAGAGCTTGATTCAGTCTTATTTCTTGGGGCCACAAACTAGTTTGAGGTTTTATTTCTGATCTGTACTTATGCCATGCTACTGCTTTATTTAAATTGTGCGAGAGCACAACTGCATCTGTTAGGTAAGCGGAATGTTTTAGCGGTATCGACAAGCCCAGCCACACTTTCGGGTTCCCGATCGTTTCTGACCATTGTCGCCAAACCTTGAGTCCGTCTCGAGTCAATGGCTTCGTTAACGGGTCTACTCAATGGGTGGCCCCCTGAAATACTTCTGAATCCTGTGATTGCTTTGTCGTGAAAGCCTCGTTGGGTTTTGATTTGGTTTTTCCGAGGTTGATCGAGCGTGTGTTGCTATTGGTGCACCCCGGCCGGGTAAAACTTTCTGAAAGCCGTGTCCGCGGATATGGACGACTTGGAGCACAGTATCTCGATCATAGACAAGCATAACTAAAGTAGTGCTATAAATTTGACTTTATAATGACTAGTAATCAGATTCACTTTAATGGAATGGCTAAATAATACTGCCCACAATTGCTTGTTTGGATCGTCGCTAGCGACCATTGTACCTGACTAGTAAGTATTGCAACTACAACGGAATGGCTGAATAAAAGTACCAACAACTGCTGGGTTTTTGGGTTATCTCATGCTAAATGTATCTGACTAGTAAGTGTTGCCACTACAACGGAATGATTAACTAAAAGTGACCACTGCTTATTTTATCAGGATGACTATCTACACCTGACTAGTAATTACTGCCACGATAACTGAATACATAAAACTGCCAACGGTGTGAGTTCCTCGGTTGACTTCCTCGTTTGGTTTCGAGGGGGAAACACCAGGATGGGTTTGTTTGTTGTTAGTATCAGGTTGGTTCCGAATAGGTCTTTCTTACCCTCTCGATAGTCGCCAGGTTGTCGAGTCTCTATAGGTTGTTTAGTGCATCTTTGCCGCTTGATCCACCATACCTATGTGGCGAGGACCGCGAATTCTAGCCTCGCCGTGTCTTGGCCTCGATCTTGACGCTCCTCTTTTTCCTTTGCCCTTTGTCGGCACCTTTTGTTTAGCAGGTTTTGAGACCGGCGTCGTTAGCGGGGTTACCCTTCCGGCTTGGCACAGGCGGTTATGGACGCCATTGGTTATTCTTCAGGGCTCTTAGCCCCATTTGCATCTTGTCCGTAGTCGGACGCTCTATCATTTCAAGGTGATTTGGATCTTTGTATATTATATATGTATTCTTGACTCATGGAGTCGTGTTGTATATATATCTGTTCTGTGGGTCCCATCGAGGACTGTTGTGTAATGTTATTACTTCGTTTTCCACCTGCACGAAAGTGCCTGGTGGGCACCTTTGAATCGTTTCTATGCGGGTTTGGCGGGAATCGCTAAAACTTGCATAGGTCCGATTCTGAGGGTGTTACAGTTTTTGAGTGGATTTATGTGTTTGTCACAATTTTTGACACTAGGATCACAGTACAAAAGCCTGGTTTAAATTTGAATTCAAACAGATTTGAATTGAACTTTCAAAACCATTTCAGAAAACCAAAACAGAAATGAAAAAGGAAAAAAGAAAACAAGCACAGCCTATCTTGCCCAGCACCCACCCGCGGTCCATCTAGCCCACCCGGGTTTCCCCTTCCCTCTCTCTTTCTCACCCCGTGTGCGCGCACACACTCGCTGACTCGTGGACCCCACCACAGCGACAGCACAGCATCGTCAATCTCGCGCAGGAGACCAGCTCGCTGCGGCCGTTTCCTCACCTTTTCAAAGCCGACGCAAATGCGCTTAATTGGCGTTAATTGCTCGCGATATTCTCTCCCCTGCCCCGACTACTTATTCCCCACCCCTTTGCGACCATTTCCTCCCATGCAGCACCACCAGAGCCCCACCAGGCTACCCGAATTTCGTGTTGCATCGCCCCTGACGAGCTCCGGCGACGCATTACGATGAGCCCCGTGCGCCCCTTACCTCTAGTTCACATGATCGTGATCCCCTTGCTCTTGCGCGTCTAACCATGCCTTTGGTCTGTCCCAAATCTCCCAAGGTCGTCGTCCCCGTCAACCCCTACAAACAACCGAGGCGTCGCTCGACTCCGACGAGCAATCATGGTAATTTCTGAGTGCCCCTTGACCTCTGTTCTATACGAGTAGGTTCGCCGTGTCTTTACGCAGTTACTAATGCCTCTCGTTTGCCCTATGGTGACCTAGGTCGTCCTCTTTGTCTCCGGCAGTGAGCACTCGACGCTAGGTCAAACTCCGATGAGATTTTCCGGTCGTGTCTCTGTGCCCCTGTCCAAGCCAAGTGCACGTTGAGCTTCCTCGCGTCTTCGCGACTCTGGTAAGCATCAGCGACCCTTCCCTAACCCCCTAGCCTCGTTGGTGTGTCACCAGCAGTAGCGTCGCCGCCACCAGCGCAATGTGCGTCGCCAATCTTTGGTCGTTTAGATCTAGACCTTTAGATCTGCATCCAGCGGCTAGGATTAGATCACTTATCGAACCGTTTTGTTTTGATTTGAACCGTGCATATTCACTTAGATCTAACAACGTGTAAGCGCGATCCAGCACGAAGAGGTACGCGCAAAACTCAGATTTTGATCTATTAGATGAATTAGCTTGTAAAATTCATAACTTTTGATATGTTTGTCCAAAAATTACAAATAATATATCATTGGATTCAGAAAATTAACTCTTTGCAACAATGGCCTTGTTTTGGCCATTTGCTTCTGTAAAATTAGGATTTTATACATAAAATTTTGTAGGCTTATTTTGGCTATATAAATTGTTTAGAAAATTGTTTTAGAGTAAAATTTGGTTTATTTAGATCTTAGAAAGTTTAATTTTTGTTTAGTATTTTTAGTTTGACTTGTTTAGTGTGGAAAAATCATTCCATTGCATTTGCATGCATTCATATTTTTTTTTGTATATTGAATGTGAATTTGGTGTTATGATTTTATGTGTAGATTTTGGTGATTGTGGTGATTGTGATTGTGAGGATTGTTCCTATTCCCCCAACTACCAAGGCAAGTGATGCTTCATATTTTTTCCTACTATTTTATCTATGCATTAGTAATATTTTGAGTGAGATTTGCATGGTTAATTTTCTAAGTATATGCTATGCTTGGGAAATCCTATAGATATTGTCTTAGTAGTTTTCCCTAATATAAGAAACTTGCTATACTAGTATGCTTAGCCTAGCTAGTAGAAAACAAGGGTGGAATATTCATACTATGTTGTTATGCAAAATCTATGACTTTGTTTTTGAATAATAAAACAACATGTGAATGAATCACCTGGGTGGAATGTAAAGATTGGCTTGTGTTGAGTGGTTACACAAGGCCCATGTCTATGGTTTACCTTGTGTATCACACTTGTGGATGGCCACCCAGGAACAAATGGATTTGAGATATTTAGTGTTAAGAAGCTTCTATTGCAACCATATGGTATATGGGCTCTGCCTTGACCAACTAGGTTGCAAGAACTTAGCCAGATGGACAGTTGGTGATAGGGTTGATAGGATGGAACGCGTCCATGGTAATCTAAGGGAATGCTTCTGAAAGGTCTCGTCTCTATGCATGTCGAGTCTTGTGGGAAAAGTGCACCACCTCTCGAGAGGGTAAAACCTAAGTACTTAGCCGTGTCCCCGGCAACGGACAATTTGAGCATCAAAGACATTGAAATGATCAAGGATCTCCTCATCCCAATTTCTCTAAGTTAAAACTTGTGGTTGAACAAGGGTAAAGGCTCGCCAATGTCTATTGGTGGTTCCTTGGGTGTTTTTGTCAAACAAAAACTTAGTATTTTCAACTAATAAGAAAAATGTTATTTTGAGCAAAGGCGGACTGAACTACACTTAGCCAAATTCATATAGTTACTAGATGTTATTATACTACTATGGTATCACTTGCCAATACAATTCCAAATGTATTAACCCTCTGTGGATGTAACTTATGATGTTGCTGGTTACTCTAATGGAGACTAGGGTTATGAGTCTACGCTCAACATGTTTGCCCGTGGCACATGAAGATGGAGACTTCTATCTATTTACTTTATATTATGAACTCTATGTATTAGCCTTGGGCTAATGAGTTGTAAAGACTATGTTATCTCTGGAATGATGATGTAATAATGAACTTTGTATCTGTGTACTTCATCTTAAAACTGTAGATGCTAGCAATTCGATCCAGGGACTAGCATCGCAATCACAGGGGCCTTTACCTTAAATGGTGGGGTCCTGCAACAATTCAAGATGGGAAGAACAATCTCAAATCCTAGTCTTGCATGGTGGAGATCCCTCTCTCTCCCTCTCAAGTACAAGTAATGGCTACGGAGGTGTGGTGGCTAGGAGATCAAAGATCGTGGGGCGAGATGAAGAACGTCTTCCACTTTTTCTCCGGATCTATTCTTTCTCCCTTCTAGATGATATGGTGGCTCGTGTGTTCTGTTTTTGACCTCGTGCCCTTCATGAAAGTTGTCCCTTTTAATAAGACAAAGGAGATGGCAGCTATACGGCCGGACAAATATTCCCACTGTATAGTTGCTCGTTAAAGCTTCTATATTCTTCCCTCGATTGCTTCCAAAAAGGTACTTGCTTGTTTTCGTCTGAATATTGTGTTTTTGCTGTTAAATCCCTCTGTTAATGTTCAAAACCTGAAACACACATTAAAAACCAAGTTTTCTTTGCTACCGAAGTATTAGCGTTAGATAAAGCTAGAAAACCATCAAATCCAAACGAAAACCATTGATAGAAACCATCAAAAATATGTAGAATCTCACAACTATCATTGGTGATGGTTAAAGGTTCGATGCTCGCTGTCTTCCATGCCTCGGCGAGGCACTCGTCCTCCTTCGAGATCCACTTCGGTTTGCGGGTCCTGGCTTTCTTCTTCTCGGCAGGGGCAGCCGTGTCCGCCTTCTTCTTCCATTTTAGACCAGCCAAGGGGACCTCCACCTCCTCGACTGGATCGGCCTCCGCGTGGGCGTAGGCCTCGTTTTCCCATAGTTCCCTGCCAACCTCCTCCTCGTTGCTATATGCCTCAGCTTCCTCCAGCATGTAGGCGTGCTGTGAGCCCCGTTGATGAGGTCGATCATGATGTAAGCCAAATGGCCCATGGGTGCCTTGTGTGGCATCCCGCAAAAACCACTACTAGAAAATCGCGTTGAATTTGTGCATGGCATCGTCATCATCATGCATTGTTTGCTAAAACTATGTTTGCAAAACCCGTCTTTGTTTTCTAAACGCCCCATCTTATTCAAACACCGGAAACCGGGTCCCCGGAATATTTTGTTTAGGCCGCTATCGGTTTGCAGACGGCCGTTTAAAAACAAATAAACGTCTTAATTATTTTTAGTAGGGGCAGTCGAACGGGCCAGCCCGACCCGAACGACCACCCCTTTATAAAACAACGGTCCGCCAGATATTCCTAAAGCTACCCAGGAATCTACCTCTCTCACCCTCCACCTCACTCCCACCATTCAGAGCCCGCCACATCACCTCTCCCCTCCCCTCTACCAATCCCAGGCCGCCACGTGGCCAGCCCCCTCTCCCCACTAAGCCACACTCACACCACAACCCCCCACCCGCCGTACCCTACACGCACCTGGTCCACTTCCCGCCCCAACCCACAAGTCCCTGTCCCCTGGCCCCACCAACCCCGTGGGCCCCCCACCTGCCCTGCACCCACCGCAACGCGTCTCCCTCCCCGCAATCGCCTCCCTCCTCTAGCCCTCTGCCCCGCCACAGCCGCCAACCTCCTCCTGTCCTCCTCTCTCCCCAGCCCCGCTCCTCCCCATCGCCCGCCCGCACCCGCTAACCTCGCTCTCACGTTCCGCCCTGCCCGGCCTCGCGTTACGCCCAGCGCCGCCAGCCTTCAGCTCCCTCGCCCTCTCTGCAACCTCGCCCGCCTCGCCCTCTCTTCCAGCGCCCGCCCTGAGCGAGCCTGCCGCCATCCTCGCTTGCCTTCGCCAGCGCCTCGCTCGCCATCCGCCCGCCGTCTCGAGCCCGGCGCTCCTCCGTTCCTCACCAACCTCGTCGGACCGCACCACCTCGCCTCGCCTCGCCTCGGTCAACCTGCGCCCGCCCCCTCCGTTCGTCCTTGCGCCCCTCGGTTCGTCCTCGCCGCGCCACCGGTCCCTCTTCCCCGAGCTCGCCGGCAGCCGCGGTTCTGCCCCGGCGACCTCCGTTCCTCCCCGCACGGCCCCGCCGGTCCGCCGCGGCCCGCGTCCGTCGCCGCCGTAGCCTGCTTCCCCGGAGTGCTGCGAGCGCCCTCCCCCCCAAGTTTTGGCCGCCGTCGGTAGTCCTCGACGCTTCAGGACCTGCTCCACAGCGAGCCTGGTGAAGGGGAGTCGTCTGCTCCGGCCGTGGCACGTCCCTTGCAACCTTGCTGTGGCCCCGAAGCCAAGGACGTCTTGGGCGCCAACAACTGTTGGTTTGCTCTGTCAAGGATAGTTCCGCTACAGTAGTGTGTTGCAGAGGTGCTGCTGTTCCAAAACCCGACGCCATGTGTTGTGGTGTGTTGTCTGTGTCCTCAAGATCTCCGTCCTGAGTGTGGTTCCATCACCGTCGACTAATCAACCGGAGACCGACCCCGTGACGAGTGCATCGTCTCCCACCAAGTTCTTCCGACGCCGAGAAACCGGACGCCAAGATCACCGTCACGGATACGACATGATCTTCCCCCTCGGACGCCAAAACCCGAACCGGGAGGACGCAAAGATCGCCGCGAGACCGACAAGCGCTTCACCCCGAAGACAAGACCGACCCGACTCGAGGACCCGACAAGTTCGACACCGGCCAGGGCGAGCCCGATGCCCCGACGCCAGACCAAGTACGCCCCCGGAACTCCAAGGTCCCCGCGAGGAGCGCCATGACCGACAACATGACCCGAAGACCGCGAATGCGACAAGACCGTCGCGACGACAAGAACGCCCCGACCCGAAGAACCCGACGAGACCCCGATGCGACAAGATCGCCCTGACTGAACGCTTCCGAACCCGAACCCCGGATCCGTGAACCACGGACCCCGAACCCCGGACTCCCAAGATCGTCGAGCCCCCTCTGATGTGTGAACCCCTTCCTTGAACCCTATTTTATAACATAACAACTTGTTGCATATTTCATTGTCATCTCGCATGCATATCTGTGGTTGGGGGCCTTATGCCGATTCACCTCATAATTAAATATGGGGCCCACATGCGGGCAAATCTAGCCTTATATTGGCCTCATTTAAACATGTGTAGCGAACCGGTTCCTTCTGTTGCATTGCTAAACAACATATAATTGCGGGGTAGACAAATAACTTGAACCACCTAACTAATGTCGGGACCCCGGTTCCACTTAATATTGACCTAATCGCATCGCACCTTTGCCATGTCATGCAACATACATGCATCATGCCGATCTTCTGCCGTTGTATTAAATATTGCATCCGGTGTTTCTTCTAGTGTTTTGGTTCTTCGCGGATAAGGCCGTTGAGTTGATGTGAGCTTCGACCCGATCTTCGGTTGAACCCTTCTACAATGTTTTCAGGCGAGCATCTCCCCCTTTCTACCTATCTTACTTTTATAGTATTTATTCCCTCCTGTTGATCTATTGCTATCTGTGTTGCGATGCTTTAGTTTCCGTACCTGTGATATACCGTGCAGCCCTATATTGCCTTGGACACATCCTATTACCTGTTGTTTGGTAGATAGTTGGACTTGCGCGTCGTAGTTGCTTGCTCAAGTGCTGATGTGTGTCGCCATATGCCACAGTTGCTGATGTATTGCCGCATGTTGATGTTGGAGATGATTCTAGTTTTACTTATCGTCACTTTAATTTCTGTTTAACAACTAAAATTGAATAAGCAGAGGCATCGGTGGGTGATAGATAATATTTGGTTTCCGCCCACTTGTGTCCCGTAAGACCCCGAGTACTTGATACTGTTCCTTGATTTTTTGCGCTATCCACATCCGGAGGTATATGGGACCCCCACGAGCGAGCTTGATTCATTCTTATTTCTTGGGGCCACAAACTAGTTTGAGGTTTTATTTACGATCCTGTACTTATGCCATGTTTTACCGCTTTATTTACGATTGTGCGAGGTATCGCACACCTGTCTTGTTAGGATCGGACCACGATTTCGCGGTGTCGACAAGCCCGTTTGGGGTTCCCGATCGTTCACGGTAGTCCATAAACCTTGAGGCCGTCTCGGAGCTTGCTTACTCCGTTGCGGGTTCTACTTAAGGGTGGCCCCTGAAATATTTCTGAATCCTGATTGTTCGATCGTGAAAGCCTCGTTGGGTTTTGATTTGGTTTTTCCGAGGTTGATCGAGCGTGTGTTGCTATTGGTGCAACCCGGCCGGGTAAAACTTTCTGAAAGCCGTGTCCGCGGATATGGACGACTTGGAGCACAGTATCTCGATCATAGACAAGCATAACTAAAGTTTACTGCTATAAATTTGAATTATAATGACTAGTAATTAGCTTCACTATAATGGAATGACTAATTAATACTGCCCACAATTGCTTGTTTGGTTGTCGCTTGCGACAATTGTACCTGACTAGTAAGTATCGCAACTACAACGAAATGGCTGAATAAAAGTACCAACAACTGCTGGGTTTTTGGGTTTATTTCATACTATCTGTATATGACTAGTAAGTGTTGCCACTATCACGGAATGGTTAACTAAAAGTGCCCACTGCTTACTTTATCAGGATGATTATCTAAACCTGACTAGTAATTGCTGCAACAATAACTGAATAAATAAAACTGCCAACGGTGTGAGTTCCTCGGTTGACTTCCTCGATTGGTCTCGAGGGGGGGAAATATCAGGATGGGTTTGTTTGGTGTTAGTTTCAGGTTGGATCCGGATAGGTCATTCTCACCCCTCTCTGAATACCGCCAGTGTATCGAGTCTCTATAGGTTGTTTAGTGCATGCTGCCGCTGCCGCTTCAGTCCACCATACCTATGTAGGCGAGGACCGCCGAATTCTAGCCTCGCCGTGTCTTGGCCTCGATCTTGGACTCCTTCTTTTCCTTTGCCCTTTCGGCACCCTTTTGTTTAAGCAGGTTTGAGATCGACGTCGTTAGCGGTTACCCTTCCGGCTTGGCCTGGGCGGGGTTATGGACGCCATTGGTTGTTCTTGAGGCTCTTGGCCCCATTTGCTTCTTGTCCGTAGTCGGACTCTCGTTTTCAAGGTGATTTGGATCTTTGTATATTATATCGTATTCTTGACTCTTTGAGTCATTGTATATATATCTGCATGGGTCCCATCGAGGACTGTTGTGTAATGTTATTACTTCGTTTTCCACCCGCACGAAAGTGCCTGGTGGGCACCTTTGAATCGTTTCTATGCGGGTTTGGTGAATTTTGCCCAAATTTGCATAGGTCCGATTCTGAGGGTGTTACACCTTGGTTGTTGCTGCCCGCGGCAAACTGTTGGAAGCCACCCTAAGGTGGAGGGGCACCATTGAACAGGGAGCAGCGGGGTATCGAGGATCCGGCATTGCCATAGCTCAGATTCGCAACAGGGAAGCTGCCTAGAGGATCGAACTCATGTAGGCCCGACGAGAAGCAAGAGAGCTACGGTGTGTACCTTGGCTTTCTAGGAAACCATCCGCTTGCACAGGAGACAACACTGCTGGAGAGGGCGAGGAGTGGCTGCTTTGGCTCCCCCATACGTCAGCCTCCCTGTTGGGGAGACGCTGCTTTGGCTTCCTGTGTTGCCAGCAACATCATCCATGTCATCATTGCAGCCCACTATGTCATGGTCGCCTCCGCCGCCTCCAAAGCCCTTTGATGCCTCGCCCAACTCCCCCTACCGACAACTGGCATTCTCCACCTTGTAGCGCTAGAGGTCGAACGCTCACTAGGTGTTGATCATCCCCCTCTTCTTTGGTGCAGCGTCAACAGCATCGTGTGCATCGGCAAAATAGGAAGCAACGTACCTCCTCTTCGGCACCATGAGAATGTGGCAGGCTCGACTAGTTGGAGGGGGAAATGGCAGGAGTGGTCAGCCAAATGGGGGAATCGGGGTGATATGGAGGACAAGATGGAGAAAAATTAATGTTTTAGAGGGAATATCGGGGTGTCTCCCCAACACGGAGGCCGACACCCCTGCTAGCCTCCCTGCACGCCAGGCTCAACCTCGAGGCGCCGGATGAAACAAAACAAAGCACACCATCAAAACCAAATTGGGGGGCATGGCTGCAGGATTTTTACATCAACGCCCCCGTAACCGGTTTGGGAAGGCAGGGTTAGAGTGGAGATCTATATTCAAATTGCATCCCCCTTTGATAGGGTTTTGTCTTCCTCCCCGACACAACCAGAAAGAACCTACACCTCCTACCTATTAGATCAGGCTACTCTTGCCTTCCCTCTACGGCAGGGGTTCTATGACATGCACTGGAATGGTGGTTTCCAACGACCACTGGGATTAGCCTGTTCCAGACATTTTCATGAATTCTGAGTTACTCACTCCATCAAATGTATCAAACACTAAAATCCAAGTAACTTTAGTATGTTTGATTTGACTAAAATGGCACATAGCATCTTCCTCAAAATCATATGTATTTTTTTAAGTTTTTCCAACATGAGGTGAGTGAATTATTACAATTGTTCGAAAATTGCTTTCCTTGGAAATTTGAACAAGCGGGTATTTAAGGTGATGTGCATGATTTGGTTGATTTTTGAAACATCAAAATAGCTTTTTTGCTTTTCTCAAAATCAAGTTTCTCCACCATATTTTCAATTCTGGCATCACCTAACTTGAAATTAAAACTGAGCAAAAATATGTAAAACCAAGATCATCGAAGTGCTATTCAGATGTGCATTCATAAATTACAACAGGTAATGTTATTACAGAAGGTAGGATGACAGTTATAAGGTCAAACACTGCCAAAATACAACGTTGCATTCTAACTTCCAACAGCAAAACAGGGTTGAAGTATGAGAAGTTCAGTAGATCAACCTTCACTAGAGTTTATTACAATCTGTAAAGATAGAATTATGTAATGCCGACTATTATGTAATGCCGACTGGCAGCCAACTATATACTACCAAATTACATGAAATTAAAACTAAGCAAAAATATGTAAAATCCAAGATCATCGAAGTGTTATTCAGATGTGCATTCATAATTTACAACAGGTAATGTTATTACAGAAAGTAGGATAACAGTTATAAGGACAAATACTGCCAAAATAAAATCAGCGCTGAAGTATATAGCATCTTCAATAGATCAACCTTCACTAAAAAGAGTTTATTACAATCTGTAAAGATAGAATTACATATTGTGGTACTACCAAATTACATGATCCTCAACCCCCATATTGCAAGTATATTTAACAGATCTACATGTTCACATACACATCTGAAACTTTGCTAGCAAAAGCACTTATGAGCACCAGCAAAGACAGAAACATATTTCAGTATTAATGTGTTGCATTACATCAAACATCCAAGGAAGGATCTAGCAGCATTCGCTCTCCAGCCTGGCAGGGCGAAAGCTCTTAGACGGCAACTACAAATCAAAATCGGATCTCGCATATATATCTTGTTGCGATTTTGATTTATGAGGCTTTTCGGTTTCTCACCAAGTGAGGTATCTCACATTATTCTACTTGATACTTTCTCACTTGGTGATAACCATTATTTCCACCTCTTATTGGGAAGCCCTTGTCGTCCTCTATCCAACGCAATTTGAATCGGAGCAATCGGAGCTTCCAGTCAAAAGTTATTGCCGTTTGAATATTTGTCTATCAATCTGTTTTCTGGACCGAGCGGTAGTACCGCCCGGGCGGGCCCGTACTACCGCCCGCCCCTAAAAGCGTCCCGTTTTCTTTCTGCATCACTAGGTACCTAAATCCGGTACTACCGACCGGCCCGGTAGTACCGGCCGGCCCAGATATTTTTCTAGATCCACATCCGCTTTCATGCGCCCATTCTCCGCGTGCGATCGCCGCCGCTGGCCGCGCGTCGCTTGCTTGCTGCCCGCTTCGTTCATGCGGGCCCGCTTCGCCGCTGCGTGGTCGCTTCGCCATAGCCACGCGTAGCTAGCCTCGCTTTCGCCATTGCCCCACTTGTCTGCTTGCCTTGCTTTCGCGGCGCTTATTCTTCTTCTTGCCCTGCCGCCGCTTTGCTCGCTGTGACCGCTGCTTCTTTACTGTATTGCTGCTTCATTTTTTCCTGGCGTTTGCAGTTTTGGTCCGGTAGTACCGGAACTACCGGACCGTTCAGAAAACACTCCAACAGCCATATTTTGTCTAGCCCTATATAAGTCTTTTGTCCATTTTCGTTTAGGGTTACTTCTCACTCCTCCTTTTGTCTAAGCTTTGCCCCCATTTGCCTTACTCTTTGAGCTTGATTTCTGCACACCTCTCCATTGATTCTTGCATATATTTGAGGGGTTGTTGGAGGTGATCTAGATCTACGTTTTGACCTAACCGATTCATCTCTTTTTGAGTGTATCTTTAGGGATCTGGATTTTGGGGAATTTTGTGTCTCTCTTTGATTCCTACTCTCTTGTTACCCCAATAGCTTTAGTAGCTTTGATGGAACTTGAGAGTGAGGGATTTCAGCATCTTTGTGGTGTTCTTGCCATTTGCATTTGGTGCATCGGTTTGAGTTCTCCTCGAAAGATTTGGTTTGAGTTGCTCATTGGAGCTTGTCCCTCCTGGGTTCTTGGAACCCTAGACGGTTTTGTGGCCTTGGTGGCATTTGTTGAGACCTTTTGTGGCGTTTGTTGGGAGCCTCCAATTAAGTTATGGAGAAGTGCCCCAACTTTGTGAGAGGTTCTGGTTGCCACCGACAAGTGCACCGATAGTGGAAGTGTGGATCGATCCCATTGGGGTGAGATTCACCGGAGAATAAGGGAGGCCTTTTGTGGTGTTGGTGGTTTGATACCACCCCCTCTCCAAACGAGACGTACTCCATGTTGGGAGGAACTCGGTAAAATATCGGTGTCCCCGCGTGCCTCGGTTATCTCTATACCCGAGCTCTTTACTTATGCACTTTACATGATAGCCTTCGTGCTTGAAGTACTATATATCTTGCTATCACTTTGTTGCTTGTATTTCTTAGCATAAGTTGTTGGTGCACATAGGTGAACCTTAGTTGTTTCTAGGTTGTGCTTTACAAAGTAAACACTAGTTTTATTCCGCCTTTGTTGAGCCACTCTAGAAAAAGTTTTAATCGCCTATTCACCCCCCCCCCCTCTAGGTGACATCCGTAACCTTTCACAAATAATATTAATCTATGTTCAGTAAATTAAAATCCATCATGGTCATGTTGTAATGAACTATGCAAAATTAATGATAGCTTCAAGAAGTGGAATCGAAATCATTAGTGTGAACTTCAAATTATTAAGTACGACACATTGTAGAGTCCGTCTCGCAGCACTAGAGAGTATAATCTGACGAAATCAGTAGATACTTATACTTCTAATGCCTTATGTCATGACTTAATAAAATGTTTGGGAGAGCACACTGTTATGACCATGGTCATATTTGACACTAGCGTAACTTCCCCAATGCATGTCTTCCTCCTTGGCGCCTACAATATGACGCGAGCTACCGCACCAGAAGCCGCCGTCGCGCGGGCAGAGTTCACCGGCGGCCGGAGCTGCTCCCACCGTGGGCCTCCTTGTCGGAGGAGTCACCGTTGGCGAGGCCCAGCATGGCTGGGCTCCAAGTGGCGGCGCGACGCCCGCAGCCGCTCGACAGCCGGCTGGGGAGCGAGAAGCTGAAGGGCAACAGGCGGCGGTGTGTACTCAAACGCGGTGAAGGAGAGGCCAGTGTCGGGAACGGCGGCAACCTCGGTGGCGCGACCGCATCGCGATGGGCGGCGCTCGTGAAGCTACGCACGCCGGAGTCGGAGGTGAAGGGCGTCGCTCCGACCGGCGTCGAGACAAAGGCGAACGCGTCGCCCTCGCGCTCTTGCAAGCGTGGCGCCTCCGACGGCGGCATCTGGAGCGGCACGGGGGTCAAACACGACGGGCATGGTTCATTGCCGTCGAACAGGCCTCCAAAATCGAAGACAGAGGTAGGCGATAGGCCGGTTGCGCCCATGCCGGCGAGGGCCGTTGGAGGCTTCAGCTCAGCGTCCGCGCCGTCATCCTCATGTCATGTCCATACATATGCGATGGGCAAACTACCCATCCATGTGCCTGGCACCAGAATTGCGGCGACGGAGGCACGACTGCAGGGTCGACGTCGACGGCCCCCAGCATCAGCACGGCCGGACCAGCGAGAAGCCGGTCCAGGATTGGCGACACAAGAGGGGGCACTGCCAAGGCAGCGTCGTTTGTCGGGCCGGCACCACGAGGGGCGTGGTGGCAAACCCCAATTCCGCATCGACGTCGAGCGAAGCGCGAGCGACGGAGGAACAAGGCATGTTTCTCACCTCTTTTCTCTAATTCCAGTGATCGCCGGAATCCTCGAAGAGTTCTCGCCGGAGCAGTTGCTAATAACGTGTTCGAAAAGGAAGGTTTGACAGCGAGAGACAAGAATGAAATCTATATCTTTATTGATGATAGATACAGCTTTCGGTTAAGAGATCTATCGTTTCTCTGAAGACGGCATCGATTAGACAGTTCCTAGATCGATGGCTATTGGAACTCTTTGGAAGAAACCGTCCGGGAGCAGGATGTTGGTTCACAAGTTGGAACGGCACCCTCCTAGTTAAGCGGGGATTTATCCCTTAATTTATTGGGATATAAATAACAATAATAGGTTTATGCCTCAGAAAGCAGCAAAAATATCGTCATTTTGAAAATCTGGCGGTAATTCCAACATAGAAGCTAATCATCATGGGCATAAACTGCTCTTTATAGTTCTAGTATGCAAAAACAAAACAAATTAAACAGAATGAAAAGTTAGTATCATCAGAATATAATAGCCTTCTCATTCACAGGAAAATAGGAACTCCGTCAGGAGGTGTCCTAAGATTGTTTCAAGGTTTCAGCGCCTGATACTGTAGAAAACAAGGAAAAAATCAGAAGCAAATTAAAAACTACCGATCTAATATGGATTCAATACAAAGATGACATCATATGGCTAGCCGGCCTCCGATCAAGTGTTGGATTATGCATCGATACCTAATCACGATCCAACAGATCAAGTAAAGTGGAAGGCAAAAAATAAAAATTATCAGCCTACAGACCATGGAGTGGTACACTGTTACTCAGTGGTGGCAATGTTTAAGGACTCTGCTTCAGTGACTTGATGATGTCAAGTCTCACCGTAACTTGCCTCCCACATCCACCATCAACTCTCCATCGGACGGACAGGGAAGAGTGGAGGCAAAAACTACCAGCTATTAGCAGTTTCTCATCTTTAAATGCCTCCAGTTCACAAACCATATGCTCAAATAGGCTGAAAATTTCACAAAATACATGATTTAATGTATATGATTTACTGTAATTTTTTCAATTTTTTCTAGGAAGTTATTTCGAGTTCAAATTTCGGACAAAAATTTAAAATGATTCTTATTCAAAAACCATATGCCCAAATCGGCTGAAAATTTCCCAGAATGCACGATATAATGTAAATGATTTACTGAATTCTAGAAAGTTAGAATTTTGAACAATTTCTAGCCTTTGGAGCTTTTTTTAAGTATTTCAGCAGCATTTTTGCACCATTTTCAGCTAGTCTTTTGCTAGACAAGTCACTGATTTACTATGTAAGTAGTAGAATGTAACCATAAGCAAGGGAAATCCATATACATACTAGCAGACATTGAAAAGTCCCAAGTTAAACCAAGAAAAAGCATAGTAGAAGGTCACAATATCGGAAGCATCACAACTCGATTGCATATCATTAAGGTTTTGTATCAACAAGTGCTACTGAACAAAAGACTACAATTAAAAACACAAAATACATTTAGGCCTCACCACTTGTACACTTAGGCCCCCAAGACTATAGTTAGCCCCAAAATATATCCAAAACACCAAAATAACTTCTAGAGTACCATAAGCAACATCTAAACACTAGAACAAGTTTCCATCATAAAAAATTATCACCCTCATAAGTAGCAGGAGCTGTGAGGAGCTAGGTAAAACTCTTAATGCCATTGTATATTTCACTCTCCACATTGGCTTGTTTCTTGTGGCCATCATACTCAACCTCAACTTGAGGTTGTGCATCATCATTTTTCTTGGATTGCTGCCAATGAAAGTTTAACAAGTTAGTTTATCAATGAATGGCATGAATTTTTAGTTTAGAACATACCTTTGCTGATTTTTTGGTTGAAACGGCAGGTTTATTAGCCAGGTTTATTAGCCTTGCGCTTGCCCTTGTACAACTTATCAAGCCAAGTTTTTCTTCTCCTTAAATTTTTGGATTCAACTTCCTTTTTCTTCAGCCGCGCAGCTTTAAATTTTTGGATTCAACTTCCTTTTTCTGCTGCATATTTGGGTCGATATTTTCCTAGTTATTACTTGGTTCATCCATAGCACAAGTAGATGCATTGAGTTTTTCCTCCAACTTTGGGAAAACACCATCAAGTGCATCTTCCAATAACAAACAACATTCTCTAGAATAGGCTATTTTATATGCCATACTATGAAATTTATGAGATAATTCCTTGTACCGAAGCATAGCTTCCAGTTTTGGGTTTTCCACCACAGTCCTTCCTTGCTTGTCTAATATGCTTCCTTTACGTGCTTCTCGTGTCCATCTCTTCAAGACATAATGTGTTGGCAATGTTTTTATGTTCATCAAATCAAGAACTTTCAGTCCATGTCCACACAATATTCCCGTCCTTTCAAACATTCCACAAGAACATGTTACGGTTTGGTTCAAAGAATCACCTATCACTATGCGCTCATCCTCAAACGTTAAGTCACCATGCAAAATAGTAATAGAAACAACATATTTGTTTCCATCCAATTGCTTAGTGCATGCAGCCATGGATCTTTCATACTCACCTTGAAAAGCTTCACCATGCAAAATAGTAATAGAAACAACATATTTGTTTCCATCCAATTGCTTAGTGCATGCAGCCATGGATCTTTCATACTCACCTTGAAAAGCTTCAAATATGACAGGAGCGTACACTTGGCTTGCTTGTACCAACATAGGGGTGCTCATCTTGATTCTTGGTATATTTTTTATTGCTTCAAATTCAGATTCCAGCTCCTTGTTTCTTTTTTCATTCACTGTCCTTTCAAAATGCTTCAAAAATCTCATATGAAAATCAGATTTCAAATGGTTCTTTATGAAATTGTTAAAGCTCTCACTTAATTGTGTACTTCTTACTCCCAAACTAAAGACATCTCTCATAAAACATTCAGCCCATTTTTCTTTAAACTTGTAGATGCTATCTAACCAAGTTTGCTTATGCACTTTACACCTCATATTGGCAAATGCTTCTTCAAATGCTGCCTTGTCTTCATAGCCATACATACAAGCACTAAAATCTTTGATAATGTGAGGTACTTTATCTTCGCCACCATCTATCTCTTCGCCACCATCTTTCTCTTCACCTGCAATTGGAGATTAGATGTTTAACAGCATTCATCATTATGTGAAAGGTACAAAGTCCATGGTATGATTTTGTGAACACCGCGTCAATAGCTTTTCCCATTGCGGCATCTTGACCAGTATAAATAGTTCTAGGCTGCTTGCCATTATGTGCAGCTAGAAAAGTTTCAAACAGCCATTTAAACGATGCAAATGTTTCATCAAATAGAAGTGCTGCACCAAAGATTGTAGTATCTCTAAACTGATTGAGCCCAAGAAAGACACCAAATGGCATATATTCCTTGTTTGTGTCAAAAGTTGTGTCAAATGTGACAACATCACCAAAGTGTGCATAATCTAGCATCATTTTAGCATCAGCCCAGAAAATGTTTGCTATATGCTCCTCACAATCTAGCTGCTGGTCATATTGAAATGATGGGTTTTCGGCAATTTAATCATGGAAAAACTGTAGCATGCTGCCCGCCTGACCAAAAGCCAACTCCCGTTGCCTCTTGGATTGCAAATGATTTCTATGGTCACGACTAGTGTAGCCAAGATTTAATGCTCCAACAACTTGACGTGTAGCAAGCTCATACGCAGCTTTAGGCGTAATTCCAGAATCATCTGCAGCTTCAATTTTGTAAGCTTGAAACTCTGAAATTTTCCTTTGCGATACCATGAGGTGTCGGGTTTGTGGCAAGTAAAGGAGATGATTGTGTTCAAGATCAACCTGTCGGACTTCAAAATTTCCAGACTCGCGATTCAATGTAAGACTCATAAAAGCTTTGCACTCAGTTCTTGTTTCATGTCTGAAACGCATTTGAATGGTTTCACGTTGTCCTTTTTTCCACAAACATATCTGCATGTGGTTACTTTACCATCCATTGAGCTCTTATTGGCATACCTCATAAAAGCTTTGCCCTCAGTTCTTGTTTCATGTCTGAAACGCATTTGAATGGTTTCACGTTGTCCTTTTTTCCACAAACATATCTGCATGTGGTTACTTTACCATCCATTGAGCTCTTATTGGCATACCTCTTCCTCAGGTCAAAGCCTACACGACCTCCATATGCACACCAAAAAAGCCAAGCCTCTTCTGTAGTTTTGAATATCATTCCAACTTGAGGCACACCCTTATCCAATTCTGCCATTTTGTACCAAGTCGCTCTGCCATCATGGAGAGTATAATCAGTTAACCAAACTGAACTAATATCATTCAAAATTATAGTACATATGAATTCAGACACACACATATATACCCTGTTCTGAAACTGCTAATAGCTGGTAATTTTTGCCTCCACTTTTCCCTGTCCGTCCGATGGAGAGTTGACGGTGCATGTGGGAGGCAAGTTACGATGAGACTTGACATCATCAAGTCACAGTCCAATGTTCAATTGGTTCGATTCTGCCGACTACTGTCGTCAATGCTTTCAGAAGAGAGAGCTTGTTATCCTCATCGCAACAACGGCCTCCAAAACAAATCAAAAAATCAAACTACGAAAAGATACACAAAGGAACAGGGTGAGAGAAAAGGAAAAACAAGGACAAAGTATCAGATGGCTCAGTTCAGCAGGATAAACGGCATACAAATAAACTCGAAAGAGCAGACCTGTGATTTGGTCTGTTGAGCTTTAATATTTGCAAATCATCACTGCCATCACTAAATGCAAAGGTACAGATCAGAAGAAAGCCCAACTTAAATCGGAAAAATTAACAGAGAAAAATGGAGAGACGGTGATGATACACTGGGGGCTTAAGATTCTCTTCGGCGACAATGATAAGATCTATTTGGAGAGACACTTAAATAAGATGAATTGTTTGGTTAGGGTTTAGGGTTTGTTGTGGCATATGCAAAGTACCCCAGATTGATATGTGAAGCCATGCAAACGAGCTTCAAAATGGAGCGACAGCATTCACACGAGGCTGCGAATGCAGGAAACGGAAAGACTACTGGCTCTGTTTCGTTGGTCTAGAGTTGCACTACTCATATTTGGACATATAAATTTAGGAAGAACTCATGCTAGATCCACATCTTTAGGACCAAATGATGACACTCATCCATCAAACAGTTGCAATTCTAGCTGTCCCTCAAGTTTTTGGCACACTACCTTTCCCCAACGTAGAAGCTAACTAAATGATGCTACGGATGACCATAGGATCAGCTCATGATACAATTCTTGCTAACATATCAAACCAGGTGCGACCATTATCTCCAACAAAAAGTTGAAAATGGGCCATGGGATTCCACAATTAAGATCAAGTAGGTTGCCTAGGGCATTCACTGGTTTGAATAATTTGACGATCCAATCAAACCAAAATCCAACCACTAGTGTCAGGCTGCCGAAAAGGACCCAAATGGACACCAAAGCTGCAAACAAAACAACCACAGACGACGCCTCGGGCAGAAGGCATTATCAATTTGGTCAGGTCCTTGTTACAGGACAAATACAAATCAATTACAGCGATTGCTAGGATAAAGAAACAAAGTACATTCTTCAATATCAATATTACAAAAGGTAAAATTTCATTTCAGATACACTGCCAAAAATACAACGTTATATTCTTATTCAAATAGACAAAACAAGTACAAGGTAAAATTATATGATCCCAAAGGTATTACAATCTGTGAAGCTGTTAAGAGATGCACAAAATTGCATAATCCTGAAGTACCACATTGCAAGTATATTTAACACATCGACATTCGCAAAATTAAACTTAATATAGGAAGGGTAAAGCAGCATTAGCTCTGAAGCTTTGCAGGCAAAAGCGCTCGCAGCATCGAAAAAACTTTTCATCATTAAACAATACATAAAAAGTGTTGCACCTCATCAGACATCCAAGGAAGGATTATTAGCTCTCAAGCCTGGCAGGGACAAAGCTCTTAGACTGCAACTGTCAATGTTTTAAGAAACAACCCTTACATTTATCATCGTTTGCAATGCAACATTAGTCAAAAATATGCATCAGAAAACAGAGTAATTTCAATTTATCAAGGCTCAGACATCCAAGGAAGGATCTAGCAGCATTAGCTCTCAAGCCTGGCTGGGCGAAAGCTCTTGGGCGGCAACTGCGAATGTTTTGAGAAACAAGCCTTAAATTTATCATCATTGCCATATATTCTTCAAGATGTCAAAAAAACTAGACTAAGGATTATAATCACAATTAACGGCTCTGCTAACCGACTGAAATGCAGTCACAGGTTCCTATCAAGATGTGAAACAACAGACATCTCTATTTTGGCCCAATCATAGCATCTTCGGTCAATGCACGTAGCTACCAGAGACGTGGCATCGGGCCAAGCATATACAGGTACTAAAACATTAAATAACTGCGAAATCAGGCAGAATCCCTCAGTGACCCGCTTAAAATCACGCACACAGCTGAATCAACCCAGATACAAATGGGTATTCTCCCCAGACCAAACCACAAAGGTAATGGTGAAGGGAGGACATTTGCAGTGGAGAGAAGCTGCTGCTGTTTACAGTGTCATACGGCACTTCCTATGGTCCGAGCTCCTCACTGGGAAAAAGCATGATGAACAATTTTCCAACAAAACTATTATTAGCAATATTAGGTTTATGCCTCAGAAAGCCGCAAAAAAATCGCCATTCGGAAGTCTGACGGTAATTCCAACATAAAAGCTAATCATCATGGACATAAACTGTTCTTTATAGATCTAGTATGCAAAAACAAAACAAAAATTAACAGAATGAAAAGTTAGTATCATCAGAATATAATAGCCTTCTCATTCACAGGAAAATAGGCACTGTGTCAGAAGGTGTCCTAAGATTGTTTCAAGGTTTCATCCCCTGATACTGAAGAAATCAAGGAAAAAATCAGAAAAGCAAATTAAAAACCACCGATCTAATATGGATTCAGATGCAAAGATGACATCATATGGCCGGCTCAAGCCGGCCTCGGATCAAGTGTTGGATTATGCATCAATACCTCCTCACGATCCAAACAGATCCAGTAAAGTGGGAAGGCAAAAAATAAAAATTATCAGCCTACAGAACATGGAGGAAGGTACGTTGTTACTCAGTGGTGGCAATGTTTAATTGGTTCGATTCTGCCGGCGATTGTCGTCAATGCTTTCAGAAGAGGGAGCTTGTTATCCTCATCGCAACAACGTCCTTCAAAACTAATCAAAAACACAAAAAACGAAAAGAAGCACAAGGAACAGATCCAGAGAAAAGGAAAAAAAAAACAAGAACAAGGTATCAGATGGCTCGGTTCAGCGGGATAATCGGCATACAAATCAACTCGAAAGAGCAGACCTGTGATTTGGTCTGTTGAGCTTGAATATTTGCAAATCGTCACTGCCATCACCAGATGCAAAGGTACAGATCGGAAGAAAACCGAACTAAAT
Source organism: Avena longiglumis (assembly GCA_030063025.1). NCBI lineage: Eukaryota > Viridiplantae > Streptophyta > Magnoliopsida > Poales > Poaceae > Avena > Avena longiglumis. Next base: position 416,196,668 of record CP125978.1, on the reverse strand, counting down.
AAATCAAGAAAAATAAGCGAGAAAGGATGGAGAGACCGTGATAAGATCGAGTACGCTGGGGGCTTAAGATTCTCTTCGGCGGCGATGATAAGATCGACTTGGAGGGGCACTTATATAGGGAGGAATTGCTGGGTTAGGGTTTAGGGTTCGTGCTGGCGGCGTGACCTGAGAGGATACTTCGCCGTGGGCTGTGACTTTCGCTGTAGACTTGTGAGCTGGCTTTGGATTGTATCAGCTGGTGGGATGGGCCGTGGACACACAGAGCTGGGCTCTAAACAACCTGCAAATTGCGTGTGGATATGCTGTGGTCGTTCGATTCAGCCCATTGGGCTCGACACTCTGACCAGGTCCGGTGTTTCGCACGATTATCATGTTGGAGCATCTCTAACGGTACATAAAAACCGTTAAACATCTCTACTATCTAATACTATCTAAAAAGAATATTGGTGTTCCGTTTTCTGCCACTCCGTCGTTCTTTTCGTCGCACGTCCCTCCGTCGCTAGCGTCCTGCGAGAAAAAAAACTGGGAACGTCGTCCCCGCTTTGCCTGTCCCGTCCCTTTCTCCCCCGAACCACACGCCCCCTCCAGGCCACAGCGGCGCCCACCTCTCGAGGCCACCACTCCACATCGCGAGATCGTTTGCACGCAGGAACCCTATCAGGGGCGCGCGATAGCCCATGCGTGGCTACATCGCGAGATCCTCCGCGCGCAGCCGACATGTGCGCTGGTGCTGGTCCTGCCTGCCGTTGGACTCCATGTTGCCGCTCGCGCCGCCATGAGCCTCGCGGATCTAGGTCTACACCTTCCTCTGCCCCAGCAGTCCCCTGCTCTACGGGCTCGGGGCCTTCATCACCGCCGCCACCGACGGCATCGGCCAGGCCTCGCCATACGCCGCCACCGATGGCATCGGCCGGGCCTCGCCATACGTCGCGCCGCCTCCAGACTCGGCCTCGTGCTCGTCAGCCGCAATCCGTACGAGCTCGCCCGACTCCGAGGAGATCAGGGTCAAGCACTCCAAGACCGAGGTCTGCACGTTCGTCCTCGACTTCACCGGCAAGTGGCCTTGGTTACAGATGTGCCTCTGATTTATGTTCAGATCTGACATCTCCGAACACCATGCCCAATGTCTGCACACTACTGCTTCGGTGCGGCGTGTAATGTCGTTGTTCAGAGAGGAGGTGACAGAGGTGATTGACATGGACGCTGGTGAATATCCATGCATAACTCTATCTTGGGCAGTGAGGATGCAGCTTCGCATACATAGACCGCTAGAAGAGGGACTGCCGCAGCTTTCAGGTCAATTCCCTACTCAAGATTCCTCTGTCCGCCTCTCTTCCGCTGGACTCCTATGGTTTGCAGGTCAGTTTCCTACTAAAGATATGTGTGAAGGGGATCAGATCATGCCAAAATGTGAACGATCTACTATGCGCCAGCTTCATATTGAATTTGCAGTAGCATAAGAACACTAGGATCAAGTTTACGGTGCATTTCCCATTATATTCTCTACTAATGTATCCCCGTACCAGGTATCACAGTATCAGTATCTTTATCTGTATCGCCGTATCTAGGCAACGTAGATGACGTGGATACATTGTTAAGTTCGACCTTTTTATTTTGATCCGGAGGTTTTGATTATATAATGTATTTTGAGGTCTTTGCATCTCAAATGTTGTAGTCATGATGGCACATCCGATTATGTGTGATGAAATGCGACCAGTTTGTTGTACCCTTGTTTCAATAATTGTTCGACAGGTTTTCTTGAATTGAATTTGTGGCTCACTAGCACCGCATAATTCACCAAAGGAAATCTATCTTAAAAAAAAATGAATATTTTCGATTGTATGTAAGTTGTATCCAAACTGGTGTTTATTATTTAGGTTTATTTCTGGACCGAAAGATCTCATGAGTAGAGAAGAAGTATAGACAATGGTACTATATCCTAATAGTCTCGTGGTGATAGTGACGTCTCTTCTAGGCATTAATCGGTCCCAGATTGCAAGTGGACATGTCAGACATCCTCAACCAACAATCTTAAACAAGGATATGTGCTTATGTATGGGGGCAACAAATTACATGAATTATGGAGGACATGAACCGGTGGAGACAAAAGCATAAAAAAGCGAAGGTATCTACTACCATACTAAGGTATTTGTGTGTGAAAATCCAACAATAGTGTTGCTGAAGCTACAAAGAGACAAAGGGGCCATGGATGGCGAAAAAGAGGATGAAGAAGCTGCAAGCCAAGGAAGCGCTGGAGTTCTCCATCCATGTCATGGTGCTCCAGTTCCTGATCGGTCGTGCCATTCTCCAACTGGGTTACCTAGCGGGCAGCGGATGCCGTTTGGTCGACGATTCCCCTTGTGTTGTTCAAGGTGATTATAGTCATATAAATTCTGGTGAGTTCGGCTCAGTTCTATCTGGTGATGTTCTGAATTATTAAGAGCATTATCTTTGGAATTGGTCATTCGGAAGATTATTTGTATGTTAGTGTGAGCTATTTTTGGGAAGGAAAAATGCAGTGTGGACTTTTTTATTCAAAAATATTGATACGTTCTGTTTGTTATGTGCTGACTATTTTGAACTTGAGATTAACGAAGTTTCTTTGTCAAAGGTGCTTAACTGAACCATTTATATATGCTTTTGATATTTCACATTATAACGATTATATATCATTGTGCCTACGATTTATTTGTAGCCATCCTTTTCCAGGTCAAAGCTTGATATTTTTTCTCTTTTATATTTATCTCCGTACTAATACTGTCTAGATTTCTTGTTCTTCCAGGAGTTCGGAGATCAAGTAGATGATTGCCTTATCCAGTCGCCAAGGTGATCACAGTTCCCGACCGCCATGCTGCCCTCATGTTAGGTTTACAGACAAGCATGCACATAAGGATGAATGTAAAAGCCTATTTGCTTCGTTGCTTGCAGAATTATTGATATTTGGTCTTGTTTGTTGTGCTTATTCGTAGTAATTCGCCTCGCCGGGCCACCACATCCTCCCCATGAACAAGCCTTGATTGGAAAGTGGGGAAGCAGCACACCAATTTCATCACGCGGCAGGACGAGGGCTAGAAGTCTGAGACTTCACGTTGTTGCCGCCATGCCGTCCTCTTCGCCTACACATGAAGGAGGCACAACTATGGGGGAATCACTTCACGATGTCGTGGCCATCATCCTCCTGCTCAGCGAGCATGAAGTCTATGCCAAATCCTACGATAGGATGATGCCTAGGACCCGAGGTGAGCCCTTCCCTTGCATTCTCTGCTCGTTCCTTTTCATGGGGCTTGCCCCTTGCAATGCTCAGCAATGCATTGACTTGACATATGACAAGATCTGCTCTCTAAATGGATTATAGGAATTAGTTACCAGGTGATGGACCTCTATACATATGGAAATAATGGGTGGAATTTATGGATACTATTTTTGTTGTATGCCTGTAAGATCTGGTCAGGATGGTAAGGTGAGGTGAATTAAATTTATTCCTTTTTGAAGTGTTTCAGATTGATAATACACTCCAGGGCACTGATTGTTGCTTGTGCTTACTCCACTGCATTCTTGAATTTGCATGTTGGTTAACTTTAGGATCAGAATTCATTTGCCAGAGGCATCCATTTGACCGAGCCATGTTCGTATTCAGGTACATCAAGTTTGATGCCTCGCTCCTGGCCTCCTACAGCCGAGAGAGGGATATTAGTCACAAGGGTCGTTTGTTGCATGACCCTGCAAGAGATTCTTGCTCATGCACTTGATGACGATGCTATAATGAACGATTGACATATAGTTGATTTTACAGACAAATGGTAACAACGTGAATGAACACAATGGCAACAAGGTGAATGACCAGTTAGATTTTAGTGCCCATCTCATTAGAAAAATTGACTTACAATACTATGGAAAACTTCATTCTTTGTACCATTTATTAAATGAGCGCGGGTTATGTCCAAACTGGGAGATGGACATAAATCTCAAGGTGTTCTTTTGGTTGGTGCAGATGGCATATAGTCAAAGGTAATGAGTTACCTGTCATATAAAAAAGAAGCAAAGTTGACCTTTTGAGGTTTATCTAGAGCCTCAATAGAGATTTTCTTAAAATAATAGGTGAGGAAGTTGCTTCTTAGGAAAATTGAAGCATATTATTCTGAATACATTTACTACACCAGAATTGCAGACTTTGTGCCTCCTGATATTGACACAGTTTGGGTATGTAGCTACATCCAACAATGACCATTGTTGTTTCATTTGTTTTGAAATATTAACACGCTCATCTTGTTCTGTTGGAGGTACCATGTGTTTTTTGATCGCAAACAATATTACCGCATGTACTGGTAAAAATGCAGCGGCACACATTCAGAAAGAATCTGATGGTAACTGGTCCTGAAAATGGTGAGCATTGTAGCATGAATTTCTTTGTTGATAATATTTTGTCGGTGTTATTTCAAAAGTATAATTCTTGAAAGAAAGCACAAATAGAAATTTTGATGGTACATATTGCTTTTAAACTATGTTGCTTATGGTCTTGGTACTATAATAATTGCAGATCCTGAATTATAGTATTCTAGGTGTTGCAGTCTTCCCTCGCAAACAATGTATCAAATGTACAACTTTTTTTAGGTTTCTGGTTTGTGTTTCATGACAGAACACAATCCGTTTATGGAATCAATTATGGTGAGGTTAGTTTCTTAATCTTCTTTGGAACTTATTTGGGTGCTCATGTGAAGAATGTGGAGAAACTAATATTTTACATGAAATGGGTAATTCTAGATATATTTATAGCACGTTTAATTGTAAATAAGATTTCCTGGCAGCTATGTCCTCTCCTATTTGTTTGTTATAATGCATTCTATCTTTACTACTCTGTCGGGTCCATAATTATGAGTCCAATTGTACCAAATCAACTGAAATTATTATAGATCGGAGGAAGTATTAAATTGAAGTTGGTGTTGGTTCACTTTGGCGATCAAACATTGGACGCATCATGACCGTTAAATCGCCCTTAAACAACACCCACCAAATATTATAAGAATCTTAACCATCCGACGCCCTCGGCTATCCATGGGCGCCACCAACAATTATATACTTCTGTAATTATTAGCGTCAAACACTTTCCAAAAATCTCCCTAATTATCATAAACGCTTGCCAAAATCTAACTCTGGCTCTAATCACGTCATCAATACTTGCGACATACAGTGAGGTCAGCTCCAGCTGGATCGGTGTATTTATTTCAAGAAGTAGGAGCTCCTGGGAGGTTAGTTAATTAAGTTTATGCTTGTGTGTTTTGTTCTTCAGGGAATTGGTCATTAATTTACTATGATTAGTTAATATCTGAGAAAGTTGGACAGTCATGTGTTTTTCACAAGATTCATTCCGAATGCTTGGCTACAAAGGAACTGAGAGTTGGGTCCTCATATCGATCAGATCCTTTCGTCCATCAATGCTGTAAGTTGGAGCAAGCACTTGGAAAGTTTCTAAGTCCCTCTACATTTATTTGTTGTTATTCTGAGTTGATTAAATTGCTAATTCATTTGTTGATAAAGTTGGTACCAAACATGCTTGGAAGCAATGCCCATATATATCATCGCAATCAAAAGTGATAATACCTCGCAAATTTGTCGACCATACTGTTGGGATTTATTAGAATCCATATTATGTCGTCGTTGCTTGCAGATTGTTCGGACATACAATGCATGTGATTTTTTCATGTGAAATAAGAGCATCATGTATTTTTTGTAAATGTAGCGGAAATGAAATATTTAAATTTTGCAGGTGATATCTATGGTGACGATTTCACACTCAGATGGTAAGGATCTTACGGAATGTAAATTCATTGCAGCCTAAATTCGAAGCTCTTGGTTTTGATGAAAGCAATAGGTTTCTTTAGGACATTTCCTCTACCACAGGTGAAACTACTTGCTATCCTATTTTCAGTTTGGTGTGTCTCCATGTGATGCTCATCTTTGTAAACCATTAAAGGTCATAGGATAACAATTCTTGCATTTTGTGGTGCAGCAACAAATTGGGCAGAAAGCAAGCTTCCAGTCCCTAGATGCACTCGGTGAGTTTTCGAGTCTGTTAATTAAGGTACTGTGACCTTCGACAAGCTCAGTCAGCACCATGAAATTTCTTTACCTAATTTTGACATACATACAAACACAATTGACCTAGAAAACTTATTTACTTACACGATTGCTACATATATACTTGCTCTAACCTTCTAATAATTAAGGTACCGGGACCTTGAACAAGCTTAGCCAGTACATGTTCAGCAACTTCCTGTGCGCTGCTATGCCCTCTCACTTACTTATCCTCTAATAATGGTTGTTGGCAATACTGACAGCAATGATGTAACTCTCATTGCACAGTAGCCATTCTAAGATTGTTTGATTCAATAAGCTTATTGGGTTTCCTTTTAGCTTCTGTTATGAAACGCATAGCTTAATCTGTACACATATGGTATTTTCACTCAAGGACAAAGTGATAATTGAGATAGCTAAGGAAAACAACACTTCAGAGGAGAAGATCTCCGACAGACAACACATATCATTTGACTGCTTTAAATATACCGCCTTATAACTTTATCTATTTGTGCATATAGTTATTCGGGTAAGGTGCTCTGATTGTCTTTAAAATGTTATGGGTCCTCAATACTTTATATTTTTTTCTTGGACCATGCAAACGTGAGAGATACTTTATTCAAAAAAAACATAACAAGTGTGTATAAGAGTAGAGGATTTCAGTAGCCATATCACAGATGTGTTTGCTTCAGGTTGCTTTGTTCATTATCTTGTATATAAGATATGTTTTAGTAATTTAGACCAGATCAAACAAATGTGTACCACATGAATTTGGGGCTGAACATTATGTTATTCCTATAACATTATCTTGCGATGTTCAGTTGTGTGGTGGTCCTCTTATTCTGCCCTGAGTGTGCTATCCAATTTTACAATTGAGGGAGGAGCAACAGACAGGAGGGAGATGTGGTACCATGGATATTTATTTTTGAGGAACAAGTTCATGGATAAATCATGACCAGTTGCATATGCATGTTAATTATTAGTTCATGGATAAATCATCAATGTGAGTTGTCGTAGTGTGCATGCTAAATATCAAGCACACTTGCATGATGTCCCTAATTTTCTTATTTTAAGCTTACACTTTATGCTTGGTTGTTTTATTGAATCGTCTCTGATATTTGTTAAATATTTAGTGCACTGTAAGATGTTTGTATTTCAGTTGAAAGATGTCTGTCTGGAAGAGTCATGTGCCATGAGAAGATTCTAAATCAGAGATACTTAATCTTTTATTATCTTCCATTGTGTTTATTTTAAAGTTGTGTTCTCTTAGAATCGTAGTTTTTTCATATATCATATGTTTCATAACAGAGCACAAAATTTAACTCTCTGCTTTTCATACTAGGATCACGATTATGATTAATTAGTGCTCTTCTCGCTTTATTTTTGTTTTCATGCAAGTTGTTTTGTACGCCAATGATGGTGCCATTCATCTTTTCATCTAATTGCAAGATAACCGCCAAAAGTATAAACTACCAGTTTAAGTATGAATTTTTTCACAAGTATTATGAGTACTTAAAAAATGAGGGAAATAAGTTTAATGGATGTGCAACGCATAGGTAAAATACTAGGAAAATGAGATGCCAACTATTACTTACGGTGTTAAAGCTTTTGTTTTTGTTTTGAAACCTTCATGTTCCATTTTGTAGGGTGTTAAAATATTTGTAAGCGACACAAATGTGTGGGCTGTATGGTATGTTGAAGGAAGATCTGTTGTCAATGGCGGCAACATGAAGGGTGACTGACTGGCGAAGTGAAGGAATATGTCATCGAGGTTGCCAAATAGCAGGGGTCCATTTGCTTTTACTTGCTCGAGAGTGGCCTCAACACTTGGCCAGGTGATACAATACAACACGCATTTTTTGGTTTTCGTTCTCCTTGCTGATGCGGGGGAATTTCTTTTAACTTTGCTTTGTGATGCAATCATGTGGTGTTCAGTTTCCATTTGATGCTTTAGTGAAAAGTCATGCAAATTTTGGTTCAGATAATGCCAATTCTCAATGATATTATGTATCTTCGTGTGTATTTTTCTATTTTCTTCTGATGTTATTCCAGATGAAGATGAGACTGATTAACATTATGGCAATATGCATTTTTGGTTTGATCAATGGAAAGTAGCTATGGCTTATTATTCTCATTCAAGAATTATTACACGAGAAACTGCTAGCATCAATCATATTGAGAGAAAAATTTGAAACACATATACTACTAAGGATCACCCGCATGGCATGAGTCAGATGAAATGTCTCAAAGAATTTGCTAATCGATTATAGAATAAATTACACCACGGACTCTATAATTATGATGACATGGACAGCTTGATTAAAATCAACCCGCATGGCATGAGTACTAGCTTTGACGTGGAAGAATGTACAATTAATAATTATATATATTTTTTAGACGATAGGCAGAGAGATACGGACTTGGATTACGTATGTATATATTACCCGTAGCAACGCACGGGCATTTTGCTAGTATAGTAAAAAATAGGGTGGTTATAGGTTGGGTCTAAAATGCGTGTTCTAACGGTACGTGTAAAAGGTGGTCGATCCTTAAACGATTTATAGGACACGAAAAATCTATTCGTGAGAACTTTAAATGTACAGATTGAGAAGCTATTTTTTGTTGGCCCTATAAAAAGTCAAACCTCATCGGAAAAGAAGGACCGTCACAGAACCTTCATGGGAGTCGCCCGAACTCGCACGAAATTCGCCGAAAAAATGTTGAAAACCCCAAGAGCAAGGTATAATGAGCACAGCAGCAAGTTTTACCTCGGTTATAGAACCAATGTTATCGAACCAGTAGGAGAAAAAATAAACCACTTTTAAAGGTGTTGCTAGCAATATAGAACCTGCACACAACACAACCAGAATACTTTGCCCCAATTAATTAATGAGGTTGTCAAACTCATTGGTTTTGCTGAAAATAAAGGATTAAACGTATAGTGTGGAAGAAAGTAATTGTTTGTAGTAATTATAGAAAGTAAACAGTAGATGAAATATCAATGGGAAGGAATGGATCAGGGTCCACAGTTCACTAGAGGTGTTTTCTCCATAAGATAAATAACATGCTGGGTGAATAAATTACAGCTGGGCAATTGACAAATAGAGAATGCATAACAATGCATGTACATGACATGATGATCATTATGATATTTATTTGGGCATTACAACATGATACATAGACCATAATCCAACTGTGTCTATGACTAATAATCCACCTTCAGGATATCATCCGAACAACCCTCGGATATTAAGTTATAAGCAATAGATAATTGCATTAAGCAAAGTGTGTAATGTAAACAATACAATTGTCTTGGATAAAGGATTGTTGTTTTCTCCCTAGTAGCAACAACACAGCTATAATCTTAGAAGCCTTTGTCACTCTTCCAAATTACTAGAGCCATGAATCTACTATCGAGCATAAATACCCCTCTTGGAGTCACAAGAAAATACTTAGCCAGAGTAACTACTAGCAATGGAGAGCATGCAAGATCATAAATAACATAGACATGATAAAACAATAATCAATCTGACATAATACTCAATATCCATCGGATCCCCGTAAACACAACATGTAGCATTACAATAAGATGATCTTGATTATGATAGGCAGCTCACAAGATCTAAACATGGTGGTAAAAATAGGAGAAACAACCATCTAGCTGTAGGGCTTCGTACCATGGAAAACAAAAAAAATTTACCGCATACAAACAAACAAGCGAAGATCCATCTACTAGATTGTAGCAACGAGTCGATAGAATAACTCACCCTCGAAGATTCCAAAGTGTTTAACGAGAGCGGATTCTCGTGGGTGATGTAGTCGTACTCTTTCCGATCTCAAGATCGCGTAGACGATCCTTCCGGCGCTGTGTTCCGGCCTTCAGATCGGTCACATGTTCGATTTCGACGAAGACCTTCCTCTCCCTTGTTCCAAAGAAAATGGAGGTTGTAGCACTCTCCTCGCGATTCCAAAGAAAGACAACGGCGTGGTATCGGAAGTAGAGGGGAGATCTCGCAGGGCTTCGCCTTAAGCCCGAGCGAGTATGGTGGACTATGAGAGAGAGCCTCGGCGATCTAGGGTTTAGACGCACCAAGGAGGGGGCAAGGCCGGCGGCTAGGGTTTGCCCTAGGCGGCGGCGAGTTGCCCTAGGCGGCGGCAGGAGGTGGCGGCGCCGGCGGCTAGGAGCTAGGGTTTTGGGTGGAGGTGTTGTGTACTTGGAGGGGCAGCCCTGCCCCTCCTTATATAGGTGGAGGGGGCGCGCCAGGGGATGGGAGTCCCTTCCCAACTCGGATCCCAAGTGGGACGGCGGTGGAGGGAGGGAACTCCTCCCCAAGTAGGTTTCCTACTTCCCCTCCACCTCACAAAATAGCCTTTTGACTTTTCAAATTGGCGTTTGACTTTTCAAACTAGGATTTGATTAAACCCTTTATTTTGTTCAGCGGTGACACCTAGTACATGATGAAATCATTCCAACTTGATATGACACATTCATGTACCCTTCCCCTTCGGAGTGTCGGACCTTCCGGAACCTTCTAGAACATTCCCGATGAAAACACTGGAACCATTCTCCAACCCCAAAACAGGACATTCCTTATATGAATCTTATTCTCCGGACCATTCCGGATCTCCTCGTGATATCCCGGATCCCATTCAAGACTCCAAACAGCATTCGGTCTCTTACTCATCTTTCCATAACTACTCAACAACGTCGAATCTTTAAGTGTGTCTCCCTACGGTTCGTGAATTATGCGGACATGATCGAGACACTTCTCCGAACAATAACCAATAGAGGAATCTGGAAATTCATATGGCTCCCACATTTTTCTACGATTACTTTGCAATCGAATGAACCACTTACATACGATACCAATTTCCCTTTGTCTCACGATAGTTTACTTATCCAAGGTTATGATCGTCGGTATCTCTGCATACCTAGTTCAACCTCGTTACTGATAAGTACTCTTTTCTTGTTCCCGTGATATGTGATCCCTTGTGAGCCAGTCACATGCTTGCAAGATAATTGGATGACATTCCACCGAGAGGGCCCATAGTATATCTATTCGTCATATGGATGGACAAATCCCACTCTTGATCCATGTGTCTCAACCAATACTTTCCGAACACTCAATGCCACCTTTATAGCCACCCAGTTACGGTGTGGTGTTTGATGTCATCAAAGCATCCTTCCCGTGAAGGTGATATGCATGATCTCGTGGTCGAAGGAATTAGGTTACTATGTATCAGAAAGCATATAGCAATTGAACTATTAAAATGACTTGATCTTTATGCTACGCTTATCTATAGGAGTATGTCCACCATATCATTCTACTAACGATATGATCTTGTTGTTAATAACATCTCAATGTTCATGATAGGGAAACCACAATCATTTATTAACCAACAAGCTAGTATTATAAAGAGGCTTTACTAGGGACTCTATTTTAGTTTACAAATCACACAAGTATTAATGTTTCCTTGTTAATACTATTATAGCATGAATGTAAACATTTATCATAAACACAAAGATATAATAATGACCATATTTATTATTGCCTCTAGGGCATATCTCCATCAGTCTCCCACTTGCACTAGAGTCATCTAATCTAGATTACATGGTAATATACCGAACACCCATGGCAGTTTGGTGTTGGTCATGTTTTGCCCTCGGGAGAGGTTTAGTCAACGGATCCGCCACATTCAGATCTGTGTGTACTTTGCAAATCTTTATGTCTCCATCTTGGACATGTTCTCGAATAGCGTGAAAACGTAGCTTAATATGCTTCAGCTTCTTGTGTGACCTTGGTTCTTGCGCATTGGCTATGGCGCCCATGTTATCATAGTAGATAGACATTGGGTCCAGCGCACTTGGAACCACACCCAGCTCTGTAATGAACTCTTTCATCCATATCGCTTCTTGTGAAGCCTCCGAAGCAGCCATGTATTCCGATTCATTTGAAGATCTCGCCACAGCGCTTTGCTTTGCACTCCTCCAGCTAACTGTTGCACCATTCAAAATAAATACGTATCCAGATTGTGATTTAGAATCATCCGGATCGGTGTTCCAACTAGCATCGGTGTAACCATTAACAACGAGTTGTTCATCACCTCCATAAGAAAGAACCATATCCTTAGTTCTTCTCAAGTACTTAAGGATTTTTTTGACCGCTGTCCAATGATCCACTCCTGGATCACTTTGATATCTGCTAGTTAAACTAACAACATATGCAATGTCGGGTCTAGTACATAGCATGGCATACATTAGAGATCCTATGGCTGAGGCATAGAGAGTCTTACTCATCCTTTCTCTATCTTCTGCCGTTGTCGGACTTTGAGTTTTACTCAAGGTCGTATTGGGCAACATGGGCAAGAACCCTTTCTTGCTATCTTCCATTCCAAACCTCTTTAGAACTTTGTCCAAGTATGTACTTTGTGACAATGATATTAGGCGTCTCGATCTATCTCTATAAATCTTTATGCCTAATATGTAAGCTGCTTCGCCAAGATCTTTCATTGAAAAACTATTATTCAAATATTCCTTGACACTATTAAGAAGGTCTACATCATTCCCAATCAACAATATGTCATCTACATATAGTATTAAGAATGCTATAGAGCTCCCACTCACTTTCTTGTAAATACAAGCTTCTCCATAAGTTTGTATAAAACCAAAACTTTTGATTACCTTATCAAAACGTTGATTCCAACTTCGGGATGCTTGCTTCAATCCATAGATGGACCGTTGAAGTTTGCATACCTTGTTAGCATCTTTAGGATCGACAAAACCTTTGGGTTGCATCATATACAACTCTTCATCAATGTATCCATTGAGGAATGTTGTTTTGACATCCATCTGCCATATCTCATAATCATAATATGCAGCGATTGCTAACATAATCCTTACAGACTTTAGCTTCGCTACTGGTAAGAAAGTCTCATCGTAGTCAACTCCTTGAATTTGTCGAAACCCTTTTGCGGCAAGTCGAGCTTTATATACAGTAACATTACCATCAGCATCTGTTTTCTTCTTGAAAATCCATTTATTCTCACAAGATGATCTTGATTATGATAGGCAGCTCACAAGATCTAAACATGGTGGTAAAAATAGGAGAAACAACCATCTAGCTGTAGGGTTTCGTAGCATGGAAAACAAAAAAATTCTACCGCATACAAACAAACAAGCCAAGATCTATCCAGTAGATTGTAGCAACGAGTCGATGGAATAACTCACCCTCGAAGATTCCGAAGTGTTTAACGAGAGCGGATTCTCGTGGGTGATGTAGTCGTACTCTTTCCGATCTCAAGATCGCGTAGACGATCCTTCCGGCGCTGCGTTCTGTTGGAGATATGCCCAAGAGGCAATAATAAAGTGGTTATTATCATATCTTCATACTTATGATAAATGTTTACATACCATGCTATAATTGTATTAACCGGAAACATTAATACTTGTGTGATTTGTAAACATAAAAGAGTCCCTAGTAAAGCCTCTTGTTAAACTATCTTGTTGGTTAATATATGATCATGGTTTCCTGATCATGAACATAAAGATGTTATTAACAACAGGGTCATATCATTAGGAGAATGATGTGATGGACATACTCCTATAGTTAAGCGTAGCATAAAGATCAAGTCATTTAATATAGTTCATTTGCTATAAGCTTTCTGATACATAGTAACCTAATTCCTTCGACCATGAGATCATGCTTATCACCATCACCGGAAGGATGCTTTGATGACATCAAACACCACACCGTAACTGGGTGGCTATAAAGGTGGCATTGAGTGTTCGGAAAGTATGGGTTGAAACACATGGATCAAGAGTGGGATTTGTCCATCCATATGACGGATAGATATACTGGGGGCTGGCCTCTCGGTGGAATGTCATCCAATTAGCTTGCAAGCATGTGATTGGCTCACAAGGGATCACATACCACGGAACGAGAAAAGAGTACTTATCGAACGAGGTTGAACTAGGTATGAAGAGATACCAAGCGATCATAACCTCGGATAAGTAAACTATCGTGAGACAAAGGGAAATTGGTATCGTATGTAAGTGGTTCATTCGATTGCAAAGTAATCGAGAAATATGTGGGATCCATATGAATTTCGATTCCTCTATTGGTTATTGTTGAGAAGTGTCTCGATCATGTCCGCATAATTCACGAACCGTAGGGAGACACACTTAAGGATTCGACGTTGTTTGAGTAGTTATGGAATGATGAGTAAGATACCGAATGTTGTTGAGTCTCGGATGGGATCCGGATATCACGAGGAGATCCGGAATGGTCCGGAGAATAAGATTCATATAAGGAAAGTCCTGTTTGGAGTTGGAGAATGGTTCCTGTTTTCATCAGAATGTTCTAGAAGGTTTCGAATGTCAAGCACTGAAGGGAAGGGTACATGAATGTGTCATACCAAGTTGGAATGATTGCATCATGTACTAGGTGTCATCGCTGAACAAAATAAAGGGTTTAATCAAATCCTAGTTTTAAAAGTCAAACGCCAATTTGAAAAAGTCAAACGGCTATTTTGGGAAGTGGAGGGGAAGGTGGAAACCGAGTTGGGGAGGAGTTCCTCCCCTCCACCGCCGTCCCCCTTGGGAAACCGAGTTGGGGAGGGACTCCCCTCCCCTGGCGCGGCCCCTCCACCTATATAAGGAGGGGCAGGGCTGCCCCTCCTAGCACCCAACACCTCTCTCCTCTAAACCTAAACCCTAGCCGCCGGCCTCCACCATTGTTGCCGCCGCCTCCTAGGGTTTGCCAAGTCGCCGAGTTAGGGCAATCCCCTTGCCCTAGTCGTCGGTCTAGCTCCCTCTCCTTGGTGCGTCTAAACCCTAGATCACCGAGGCTCTCTCATAGTCCACCATACTCGCTCCGGCTTAAGGCGAAGCCCTGCGAGATCTCCCCTCTACTTTCGGTACTGGCCGTCGTCTTCAGGAATCGCGAGGAGAGTGCTACAACCTCCGCTCTTTGGAACAAGGGAGAGGAAGGTCTTCATCGAGTATCGAACGTGTGACCGATCATGAGCCGCTAACGCAGCCGGAAGGATCGTCTACGCGATCTTGAGATCGAAAGTGTACGACTACATCATCCACGAGAATCTGCTCTCGTTAACCGCTTTGGATCTTCGAGGGTTAGTACTCTATTGACTCGTTTCTACAATCTAGTAGATAGATCTTGGCTTGATCATAGATTAGATCTTGATTGTGTGTTCATGCTGACGAGGTTTAATCTCGTCAATGCCCATTGTTATGGACTTGGGTTTTGGAGAATATGGGGATGCTGGAGATCTTGGCACGGTTAACAGACAAGCAACCAGGGGACACGAGATTTACCTAGGTTCAGGCCCCCGGAGGGAAAACCCTACTCCTGCTTGTCTGCTCTTTGATTACGGCGGAACCGAAGGTTACAGGGTGCGCAGATTCGATCTGGCGTGGATGCGTGTGCGAAAGTATGAGTCGAGGTTGGTTGCGTTCCCCTAGGACGTGCCCTCCTGGCCTTTATATAGACTTAGGCAGGTCTCGGGCATAGTCCTAGTCGGTTACAAGTTCTAGGGTTTCACCCCTTTGAATTTCCTATCTCCTCTAGTCTTGTTCTCCAAGGATCCGAAGACGTCATGGGACTTGGTCACCCGAAAATCATCATGGGCCAGCGTATGTCTGCCGTGAGACTTCCTTGGGATGGACTAGGTATGCTGAAGTTAAGTACCCGTAGGGTATAACCATGTCAGTAGCCCCCGAGTGATCAGTCGAATCGTAGATTCGGCTGAGGACTCTTCCATTCTTCGGGAGCAGCCATATGTTAATAGTATATATGTGTGTGTGTGTAGGGATTGTTGATGCGTGTGCCTGACTCACCCGACGGATCAGGGTCAGTTAACTGTCTTAGGACGAAACAACACGATCTTCTTCAGATTCGGGTCCCTTAACCCGAACCTGGTACATATGCTGGCGTAATTCAACTCAGGCCGCGGAGGACTTACAGGAGTGGAATTCCAGTGTTTTTAATTGGTGTACCCAACGCGTCCGTCGGGATTTTTCATCGTACCTGCTGGTACGGATTCATACTAGCAGAGCGCAGTCAGGTGCGTTGCCAGGCCATCAGATGATATCTGTAGGTCTTACCTTTGCGTCGCAGACGCAGCATTCGAACATTCATCACCTCGGAGGTGCTTCGAGTGGCCAAGGAGATTGTTGCTCACTTAGCGTTTTGTTGGGGCAGAGTTGCCAAAAAGTTTTTTGCGTGCTGATCCGAAAGATCACAGTCGAAGATTTCATAGGGTGCGCGACCAGCGCTCCCTATGGGAGTAGCCCCCAAGTGTCTGTTCGAGTCATAGACTCGAACGGAGACTTTTAGTTCAAGCATTGTTTCAATCATTAGGTCCTTAGGACTCGAAAATTTTCGGATGCTTAAATCCATCCTCCCTATGGGAGTAGCCTCCGAGTCCGTAGTGGAGTCGTAGACTCGACGTAGGACTCAGAGAAGTAATTTTGTCTTCGTTTATCTGTCGGTTGCGCGGCCAGCGCTCCTGATAGGAGTAGCCCCCAAGTATTTACTCGAATCGTAGATTCGAGTGAGTACTTTTAGCTGTGGAGCCGAAGTGGTGCTAGTATAGCTTTTGATGACGTCGGTGCTTACGATCGATGACCTCAAGCGCTCGCTACGCCAGATGACTTGATCGACGTGGGTCCCACTTGCTGACTTTGAATTGACCGTCACGCGGGCGTGGAGATGATTACGGCCTCCTCGATTTCCGCCGTAGTGGACGGGCGTGGTAACGACGGTTCGTTGTGGTGTTGACACGTGTACGGCCATATTTACCGTTGGGTGCTAGGGTCTTCTCGATGGACGGCCAGCGGCGCCTTCAGTTATAATCCTGGGTGGAATCGTGGTTTGTTTTTCACCGCACCAGTTCATCTGTTCACTGCCTTCTTGTTCTTGGGCGATTCCTGCTGCGCGCGGAGCTTTCCTTCCACATTTCCTTCCTTCTTTCTGCGTTGTCATCGCCACCACCGCTGCAGCGCCATGGGGAAAACAAAGAAGTCCTCATCTGCGGTTGGGACCAGCGCCGCCGGAGGCAAGAAGAGCATCGCCGCTGCTCGCATCACCGATGGTGGCTGGTGGCGATCAGAGACGCGGGAGAGCGATCTCCGCAAACTGCGTGAGCGGAGCCTGATCCCACAGGATGCGACAGCCGTGAGACTCCCCGGCAATGAGGTAATCCCCCGTCCCCCATCTGGGTATCGGGTTATGTTTGTTGCCTTCATCTTGCGTGGGTTTTCGTACCTAGTCCATGACTTCCTTCGTGGACTGCTCTTTTTCTATGGGGTTCAACTCCATCATCTGTCTCCCAACTCCCTTATCCACATTGCGTGTTTTATCACGCTTTGCGAGTGTTGGCTTGGCATTGAGCCGCACTTTGGCCTCTTCCGGAAGCTTTATTTCGTGAAGAGGCAGTCTGGTTCGGATGGTGTGTATCCCATTGGGGGTTTCATCATCTCTCTCAGTCCCAATGTCCAATTCTTTTCCTTTTCCATGTCCGAATCTGTCCGATCAAGTGAGGAAGTGGTTTTACATCCGTGACTCCGTACTGCCTGGGCAAGATTTTGGTCTCGTTCCTTTTGACCCCTCCCAATTGATTGATAAGAAAAGATCCTGGAAAAACCAAATTTTAGACGGTGAGGAGGCGGAGATAGAGGCCCTGTACCGTCGGGTGGAGGATCTCCAACTGATTCCTGATAAGGAGGTGAACGGTGTCGACGTCATCCGGACGTTTCTTGAGCGTTGGGTGCAGCCTCTCCAAGCGAGGGCACATCCGATGTTTCTTTAATCTGGGCGCCGTGATCCGACGAGGGTTTCGAGTGAGAAAATCTCGGATGCGGAACTTGATAAGGCTCTTCGCGTGCTGCTGAAGTTCAAGGCTGATGAAGAACTCCCGGGGAAGTCGCTGACTCCTCCCTTCTCTTCGACGTTGGCCGTGCCGAAGGTGTAGATTTGTGCACGTAGTGCTCCTCCTTTTTGTTGGGTGTGTATGTGTTTTCTTTGTTTGCTAACAAAGTTTCTTCTTATCTTGTAGAAATTCAAAGTGCCGGGCATGACAGCGCCATTGCCCGAAAGGTATCCGAATGCCCCGAACAATGAAGTGGTGGACTCCGTGTCCGAGCTGCCGTCAGCGCGATCTCCAGCGGAGGATGTCGACGAGTCGAGTGAGGACCATTCGCGCAAGCGATCACGAAGTTCCAGCGAGTCTTCAGATGCCTCGACTCCTCCGACTCCCAGAGATCCTCTGGGCCTTGAGCGTCATGATGATGTTCATGGGGGTTCTTCCTCTCCTCTTCCTGCCATTCCTGTATGCGCTGTTGTTCGACCCGCCAAAGAAAGGAAGAAGGAATAAAAGAAGGAGGAGAAGAAGGAAGAAAGAAGGAAGAGAAGAGGCCCAAGGGCTTCTCCTATCTTCGACCGAGCGTTGGGCTCGTAAGTTTTCTTGTTTCCATTGTTATCCTTTTTCCTTGTTATTTTTGCTGTGTTGATTGGTTCAGAGGCAATCCTCAAGCAGCTCTAGTGATGGAGCGCGAGATGATGGGGAGTCGAACATTGCGCCTCCTCCTCGACGGTGGAGACTTCGCGACGTTGCGCCAGCCTCCTGCAGGAGAGGTGGTGCGCCTGAATTTCGCAGCGGACTGCGGGTTCGCCTTGAACACGTAAGTTTCTTCGCTTGATCTTCGGGGAGCCCCGAGTGTCTTCAGATGTTGATGTTGTTTTTGCTTCTTTGTGTTGGGCGTAGCCCCAAGTCCTGCTTCTCGCTATTGCCTTTTTCTGCAGCCTTTTGTCCAAGAGGCCAAGCGGCTAGTGGAGGAGCGCCTGGCGCTGGAGGCGAAACTGCGTCAGCTTCAAGGTATTCGTCTGCCTTGTAGTACTTCTCTTGCTTATCCTTGTCCTGTTCTTTGACACTTGTTTGTTGTAAATGCAGAGGAGCATAACGACTCTCTCCGTGAGGTCGACGCTCTGAAAAAGAGCCTTGGCCAATCGGAGCAGAAAGCCGAAGCCGCCGCTGGTGCGAAAGAGCGCCTTGAGCTGGAGCTGACGAAGGCAGCCGAAGCGAAGGAGCGTCTACAGCAGGAGGCTGCAGATCGTGAGGAGCAGGCCACCGCTATGCCGCCGTGAAAGAGGGGTGGCAGATAAGCTCATGGCTGCTGCCAAGGCTATTTCGGGTGAGTACAAGCTTTTGGACTTGCTTCTGTTTCAACGGATCTTCTTCAATGCTGCCTTCCTTCATGTTTTCTTCTTTTTGTCTCAGATGCCGCAGGCATCGAGTTCGATCATGATGCTCGGAGCACGGAGTGCTCTAGATGATGCCACCGTGGCGAAGACCGCTGCAGACCGTCGTCAACTCCCTTGCCAAGGCGAAGAGGTCCTTGGTCGCTTTACCAGAGCTCTTCCCGGCGGGCGCACTTGAAGATGTGGATGCCTGGCGAGGCTCTGTCACCAAGTGCTGCTGCATAAGCGCAAGCGAAGGGCATCGGCCGGGTCAAGGCGATGGCCATGGCGTCTGGGCGGAGCCGACCTGCCAGACTTTCGGATGCCTACGGTGCGGATGGATCCAAGGTAGCTTTTGCCGCCTACTCCGCTCGTGCATTTATATGGGCCCAAGCTCATTGACTTGTCTGTTCGAGTACGCAGCGGCAAAGAAGGGCGAAGCCAAAGCGATCTGAGGCGACTCAGTGTCCTGCACCTGAGGCATAGTAGACGTAGGGTAGTTTGTAGTCGTCTTTTGTTGTAAATATCTTTTGTAGTACCATCCTTGTGCCACGTAGTGGCCTTATATATGTTAATGAATTCCTTCGAGTTGTGCTTTATCTTTGGCTGAATGTCTGTGTGCCTTCTTCTTTATGCTGCTGTAGGTTCCTTCGGGTGCTGACCCAGTTGACACTTCATCCGAAAGGCCCTTGCGAACATCATTGGATGATTCCTCGCAGCTTGCTTTTCTTCGAGATCGCGTGCGCAGCTTGGAGAGGGATTTGCTCGGGTTACGCGGTTGTGCTGATGTTTGGAAATCCAAAGCAGACCGTGGTGCAGCCAGAGAAGAGTATCTGATGGCGGAGCTGGGTCGGCTGTCCGAGCAGCTGCAATGTAAGTTGATCCTTCTTTCGGGCTGTAGCTCAATTCTTCGGGTGGGCCTGCTGGCCTTTACTCTTGTTTTGTGCGGTTGTCGCAGGTGCCAATATTGCTCCGAGGGAAGAAAAGGATCGTATTGCTGTTTGAGTCAATTGCTTGACTCAACAGGACATGGAGGCCGGAGGCTTCTTCTGGATGGTCGTGATCGCGCTGTAGTTCTGGCGACGGTGCAGGATCGTGTCTACCAGGTTTCGCGGGTGCTCCGCCAGGTGCAGACATCACTTTCATCGGTGCTGCACGTCATGTTTCCGTTGGATGCCGTGCCAACGACCCTTGCAGGTCTGCTGACGAAATTTCGGAATGCCGGCAATGTCAAGGAGCTAGTGCGGCAGCATCTCGTTGCAGGGGTGAAGGCTGCCTTGTCACTTGTGAGGGTGCACCGCCCTGATGTAGATTTGGCTGTTGTGGCGACTGGGCCACCTCCTCGACCAGATGGTGGCGAGTGGAATATGCGTCCGCATTACGCGTCAGTAAGGCGAGATGTAACAGATTGTAGATTTGTTTGAGCAGCGTGCTCAGGTTATTCTTCAGAATAGGTAGGACCTGAAAAGAAACAGATAGATGTAAAATTTGTATATTGCGGCTGGGCGTTTATGTGCCCTTTGTTGTAAAGGTTTGCTTGTTTGTGAGCACGCAGTGCTTTGATTGAGTACGTGCCCTTTTCGTTTGCCTGACGTAGTTAGCTACTCAGGTGTACATGTTTGGTCCTCAGTCGATGAAATCGTGAGGTGGGGGGAGCCCCCGAGTGCGCTTGTAGCATGTAGTAAAGTTCCAGAAAAATAGTCAACCGAAGGTTGGGAGCGAGACACTTAGCTTTATTTATATCATAATGGAGGAGGTACATGGTTCGGCTGAGTAGCCTTGGCTGAAATCCTTATTGGAGGTAAGAAAAAGGGGGGGTAGGTTGCTACGGGTAGAATCGTCGCAGGTGCGAGACGTTCCACAGGTTGGAGTATGCGACTCCAGACTCCACGTGCTTGAGGCGATAGGCGCCACCTGGGATGACCTCGGTGATGGCGTAGGGTCCTTCCCATGGTGAATCGAGTTTGTTCGGTCGCTTTTGCTTGAGTTGCAAGACGAGGTCTCCTTCGACGAAGGACCTTGGGCGCAGCCGACGACTGTGATAGTTGCGGAGACTTTGCTGGTACACCGCTGATCTAGCTGCTGCTATATACCGTGCTTCGTAGAGTGTGTCAACAGCATATTCGAGTGTAGCCGTGGACTCGGCTTCGCTGTAGGCGACGACTCGTGGAGCCTGGTGGCGTACTTCGGCTGGTAGGACAGCCTCAGCTCCGTGCACCATGAAGAATGGTGTGTAGCCGGTGGAGCTGTTTGGCGTAGTGCGTAAGCTCCACAGGACAGACGGTAATTCTTTCGTCCAGTTTCCAGATTTGTGCTCGAGTGAGCTCATGAAGCGCTTCTTGATGCCAGCGCCGATTAGGCCGTTGGCCTTTTCCACTTGCCCGTTTGTTTGCGGGTGTGCCACTGAGGCATACGTGATATTGATCCCGAGGCCTTCGCAGAAGTTCTGGAATTCTTCACAGATAAAGTTTGATCCGTTGTCGGTGATGATGTTGTGCGGTACGCCAAATATGTAGACAATGGATTCGAAGAACTTGACGGCGGTGGTGCCCTTCTGGTTGGTGACTGGCATGGCGTCAATCCACTTGGTGAATTTGTCAACTGCGACCAGGAGGAAAACGTGTGCTCCCTTCGAGGATTTTGGCAGTTTGCCGATCATGTCGAGGCCCCATTGGGCAAAAGGCCAGGCTATGGGTATGGGTCGAAGTTCGGACCCTGGTGCGTGTGGTTTGTCGGCGAACCGCTGGCACCCGTTGCATCTTCGGACGATGTCCTTCGCGTCGCTCATGGCCGTTGGCCAGTAGAATCCTGCTCGCAGAGCTTTGGCGACGAGGGAGCGGCTACCTGCGTGGTGGCCGCAGATGCCCTCGTGTATATCTTGGAGTATGGCCTTGCCGTCGTTGATGGTGACACACCGTTGTAGTACGCCCGTAATGCTGCGTTTGTACAGCTCGCCGTTGATGATGGTGAAGGCTTTTGACCGACGAGATATGCGCCGGGCATCTGTCGGGTTGTCTGGCAATTCTCCGTTTATCAGGAACTGTAGGTATGGACGTGTCCAAGTTTCTTCGACTGCCATGACCTGCATCAGGTTGACCATGGCGACTTCGGTATCCAACTTGGCGGGTCCTTCATGACCTTCGGGTAGCGTAGCCCCCGAGTGTTCTGCTTCTTCGGGTGATCCCTTGGGGAATTTCCGCTTGATGGATGTCACGCAGATCTGCTCGAGGAACACACCTGGTGGTACCTTTGCACAAGTGGAGCCGATGTTGGCGAGTCTATCGGCCTCCTCGTTTTCTTCCAACGCGTCAAGTTCGCAGTCGAATTCTCCTTCGAAAAGTTGTAGCGCAGACGCGATCATGTTTTCGGCGTGTGCGTCGCACTCATTCATCGTCTGCTGTACGACAAGGTTGGAGTCACCGTAGATGACCAGGCGCGTTGCGCCGCATATTTTTGCCATCTTCATGCCATGGATGAGGGCTTCGTATTCGGCCTCGTTGTTGGAGGCTCTGAATTTCATCCGAAGGACGATTTCATCTTGTCACCTTGCGGGAGGTCAAGATGACTCTGCCCGCCCGACTTCGCGTTTGGAGCCGCAAAATGCATTGTCCAGATCGACATGTATGGGGTGTCGCAGCTGCAGCTCCATCCAAGGCACCGTGAAGTCCGGAAGGACTTGAGATTTGATTGTGTCGCTTCTAGAGACGATGTCCAAGGGTGATAGTTCGATGCCACAGGCCACGCGCCCTGTGGCCTCTGGATTATTCAGATGCTTGTGGGCGCCTCGTTGACGACCATCACCGATGCTCCCGGAAGTAGTGTCTCGATCGTCGAGCCGTCATGAACACGCCGTAGGCTTTTTTTTGAAGCGGGTACCGCTGTTTTGTTGGAGTGAGAACCTCCGAGGTAGTAAATTGGGCGTTGTACCCGTGGGTCTTGCCTTCTTTGGGTCGTTCGACCACAGTCTTTATCTTGACCACCGTGTGTGGCTGCTATGTACAGAATAGGCTCGCGCTTTTTGGCGTGACCAAAACAGGCGAGGTGGAGAGGAGCCGCTGAGGCTTTCAATCGTCGTTGGCTTCGTGTCCACTCGAACTTGTCCTTTTGGCGCAGAATGATAAAATGGTAGGGCCTTCGCCCATGCGGCCGATGAACCCGCTTAGTGCCATCACTCGCGAGCTGTTGAACGCCTTTGAGGTTTTTCGGCTTCTCCATTGTCATGATAGCTTTGATTTTCTTCGGGTTCGCTTCGATCCCTCGCTGAGAGATGAAGTATCCGAGCAGATGACCCGAGGGGACGCCGAAGGCGCACTTTTCTGGATTGAGCTTGATCCTGTAGCGATCGAGGTTGTCGAACGTCTCGCGGAGATCGTATATAAGTGTTCTTGCCTCCTTGGTTTTTATGACTATGTCGTTGACATAGACTTGGACGTTGCGACCGATCTGGTCCTTGAGGCAAGCCTGCATGCATCGCTGATACGTGGCGCACGCGTTCTTTAGCCCGAAGGGCATTGTGTTGTAGCAATATACTCCGAACGGTGTGATGAACGGCGTTTTCTCTTGATCTTCGACCTTGAGTCGAATCTGGTTATAGCCTGAGTAGGCGTCGAGGAAGGAGAGTTTCTCACAACCTGCAGTCGAATCGATGATCTGGTTGATCCGAGGAAGAGGGAAGTGGTCCTTAGGGCAGTGTTTATTTAGTGACGTGAAGTCCACGCACATCCGCATGATGTCCGTGTCCTTCTTCGGGACCATCACCGTATTTGCCAGCCACTCGCTTTCCTTGATTTCCCGGATGAAGTCTGCTGTGAGCAATCTGTTGATCTCCTTGTCGATAGCTTTGGCCGTGGCTCCGAGAATCTTCGGATAGACTGCTTGACTGGCTTGGTGTCTGGGAAGACATTGAGTGCATGCTCGGCGAATTCCCTGGGAACTCCTGGCATGTCCGCAGGACACCAGGCGAATATTTCCCAGCGCTCACGGAGGAATTCGACGAGCGCGCCTTCTCCTTGGAGGCGTCTGTCAGATGGACCTGCACTTTCTTGGTGTTGATGGTGGAGTCAAAGGACATGTCGGGTGCGTTCTGCCTTGTGACTGGGGGTAGCCCATTGTCTGTCTCCTCGCAGAGCCTTACGAGCTCGTCTTGCATGCCGAAAGACTGGGAGATTTTGTTGAAATCCCTGTCGCATTGGTCCGATCGGGTGAAGCTCCCATGGATTGTGATGACACCCCTTGGTCCTGACATCTTGAGTAGTAGGTATGCGTAGTGTGGGACGGCCAGGAACCTTGCGAATTCTACACGTCCCAGGATGGCATGGTATTGCGACGGCAAGTCCACCACTTCGAATTCTAGGCGCTCCTGCCGAAAATTGTCTGGTTTCCCGAAGATGACGTCGAGCCCTATCTTGCCCAGGGGGAATATGCCCTTCCCTGGGACAATGCCGTGGAACGTTGTGTATGATTGTTCCAGGTTGCATTGCGGGATCCGCATAGCTGCTAGAGTGCTTGCGAACATTAGGTTGATGCCACTGCCGCCGTCCATGAAGACGCGACTCATCTCGAAGCCTCCGATCTGCACCTCCAGCAGGCAAGATGACCAGGCGAGGATCCGCAAGGTGATCCGCGAGTGAATGTGATGCAGGACTCCGATCCGCTGAGGTACTCAGGGATTGCAGGCGGAGTTGCCACGGCCAAGTTGATTTGTCGGGTGATTTTCTTCTGCACCCTATTTGTGGGGCGTCCCTTCTGTATCATATTGAGTGCTCCTTTTGATGGGGGGTATGGGACTCCGGCGTTGTTTTGCACCGGTGCGACTGATTGACTTTGGCCTCCAATAGGCGGTGGTGGAGGAGCTCCGTGTGCTATTTCACCTGGCGCGGGTGCGTTTCCGAACGCAAGAATTGGAGCTTGTTGCCTCATCTGCATCATGCCTTCGCTGAGTTTCTAGAACTCGCGGCAGTCCTTGAGCATGTGGCTGGCTTTCTTTTTGCCATCTTGTTTGTCGATGTAGAAGTGGATGGTGCATGGACCCGAAAGTTTGTCGAATGCCGAGGGTCCGTTATCGCGGTCGCGGCGTTGCCACGACTGCGTTGGTCGTCCGTTGTCGCGGAAGTTTCCGCTGCGGTATCCTCATTGCGGCCGTTGTCGTTGTGGCGGTCGGCGTAGCTGCGACCATGTCGGGTCCGCGGTCCTCGTGACGCGATCTCCTCTCTTGTCATGGCGTTCGCATCTTCGGCCGTAGTCGTCCTCTTCATCCGATTGCGGTCCGGATGCAATCTTCGCCCCGCCAACTGTTGGCGATTTCCATGAGGTGGTCGAGTGTCTTGGGCTTTACACGCCCAAGTTCCTCCTTGAAGTTCTGGCGCTGACGCCGTCCACAAGCGTCGATGGCCCTCTCTTCGGAGATGTGTGCTGCGGAGTTCTTGGTCGTGGACCAGCGTAGTATGTATGAGCGAAAAGATTCACCCGTTCTTTGAGTACAGGCTCGCAATTCTTCGATTGAGGTGGGCCTCTTGCTGGTGCGTTTGAAGTTTCGGATGAGGCGGTGAGAAAGCTCCTCCCAGCTTGGATGGATCGATGATAGGTCACGAGCGACTTCGCGCTACCGCTACCGCAATGAAGGCATTGCATGGCGGTTTCCTTGTTGCCTCCGTGAAGCTTGACGGATGACAGATGGTCACTGAGCCAGGACTTTGGATCTTGCGTGCCGTTGAACTTCGGAGTATCCGAAGGAAGCTTGAAGTTACGTGGCATCTGTGTTTGTCGAACGGATCTGCTGAAGCATCGAGCTCCGCAGAGTTCTCCTTCGTCTTCATCCATCTTAGATTCGGACGAACATGCGCGTTTAGCGTGTGCTTTGTCGATCTTGCGCTGTGTAAGCTTGTCTCTGGCGTCGTAGTCGCGTTTATGGCGGTGCGAGCTCTTCTTTCTTCGAGGGAGATCGTGCTCCTCTTCCTCTTCGGATGAGGGGGTGGGGCTCCGGTCGCGCCTGGCCGGAGCTTTCTTCTTCGGCTCCGTAGGAGCGTCTTCGTGGAGCGCAGCTCCGGTTAGTCCTAGTCCGGTGAGTGCGGACTTATGCATGGCCCTTTTTGGGTCCCCCTCCGGAGGTGGGTGAGCTGCGAGATATGCAGTGGCTGCCATGATCGCCGCTTGTGGCGTCTTCAGGGTGATGTTGCCGTCAGCGTCCATATCCATGAACGATGTATGGAGAGTTCGAGTCACTTCACACCGCTCCTTGGGGTCCATGTTTTCCACCCGAGAGCGGTGCTTGTTTCCCTGATTTCTGTTTGTGCTAGAGCCGGGTTCCATGGCGGAGAGCGCAGCTCGTCGCGCACTGGACTCAGCGGCTGCTTGCTTGCGTTTGTCGAGCGTCTTCTGCATCTCGACTTGCTTCTTGTGCTCCTCAATGAGGAGGTAGTGGTATGCCCTCAGCAGATCACGTGGGGAGTCCAGAGGTAGGACTATTTCGCCCGCGACGGCGCGGCGTGCTTCGACACATCCTTCTTTGCTAAGTTGGATGAGGTGGCCACGGTTTTCCCCGTTTTCGCCGTTTCCGTCCTGCGGGTTGGGGTTGGTTGGCGGGTTAGGCGTTTCCTCGTCGGTTTGGATGACTGCGGCGCACAGATAGCGCCTGCAGATTGGTTGGATGTTGCCGCAGCTTTCGGACCCGGAACCGTAGGTCCCTTCATCCGAAGGTGGATCGCAGAGATCGGAGTTGCAGCTGCTGCTGCCGTAGAACTCATCTGTTGATGGTGACGTGCGTAGCACGGGGTGTGGAGCCCACGAAGCGGGCCTGATGGACGGCATGGGCACCCGCTCAGGGAGGCGGAGGGTGCCGGTTTGTCCCACTGGAAGCGAAGCTCGAACAAGATCTCGAGTCCGCCGCCAGGCTCGAAATCCTTCATGGTAGCCGTGCGGTGGGCGGTGAAGTCGAAAGTGCCAAGAGGAGGTGATTCTCTGCCGCGGAGTTTAGATCGATCGGTCGAAACCGCCACGATCAAGACACCGCAGCCCCAATTCCCACAGACGGCGCCAATTGACGAGGTTTAATCTCGTCAATGCCCATTGTTATGGACTTGGGTTTTGGAGAAGATGGGGATGCTGGAGATAGTGGAACGGTTAACAGACAAGCAACCAGGGGACACGAGGTTTACCCAGGTTCAGGCCCCCGGAGGGAAAACCCTACTCCTGCTTGTCTGCTCTTTGATTACGGCGGAACCGAAGGTTACAGGGTGCGCAGATTCGATCTGGCGTGGATGCGTGTGCGAAAGTATGAGTCGAGGTTGGTTGCGTTCCCCTAGGACGTGCCCTCCTGGCCTTTATATAGACTTAGGCAGGTCCCGGGCATAGTCCTAGTCGGTTACAAGTTCTAGGGTTTCACCCCTTTGAATTTCCTATCTCCTCTAGTCTTGTTCTCCAAGGATCCGAAGACGTCATGGGCCTTGGTCACCCGAAAATCATCATGGGCCAGCGTATGTCTGCCGTGGGCCTTCCTTGGGCTGGACTAGGTATGCTGAAGTTACGTACCCGTAGGGTATAACCATGTCACATGCGGTAGAATTTTTTTGTTTTCCATGCTACGAACCCCTACAGTGGTATCAGAGCCGTGTCTATATGTAGATCTGTTGCACGAGTAGAACACAATGGTCATTGTGGGCGTTGATGCTTTTGTTGTCGATTGCATCTTGTGTACTTTGCATCTTGCGGGATGGTGGGATGAAGCGGCCCGGGCTAACCTTACATGACATCGTTCATGAGACTTGCTCCACGCTTGACATGCAACTTGTATTGCATAAGTGGCTTTGCGGGTGCCTGTTTCTCCCAACATAGTTAAGATTCAATTTACAACGGGTGATTGACAATACTAGTATCAATGTTGTGGTTCTTGTTCGTAAGTTAGAAAGACACTTATTGAAAGCCCCAAACCACGTAAAATATGCAAAGAAAATTAGAGGCGTCTAACTTTGTTTTGCAGGGGTGTGCTGTGATGTGATATGGCCATGATTGTGATTATATTTGATGTATGCAATGTTCCTTATTGTAAGTTGGCAACCGGCATGAGCCATATGGTTGTCTTTAATTTCTGTTAAGACCCGCGTGTCTATTCAAAGTAGTTGTAATAGTTGAAGCTGGTGGACGACAACCATGAAGCGGCGTCATTGACCTTGATGCAATGCCGGTGATGATGGAGATCATGTTCGTGCTTGAAGATGGAGATCGGAAGCACAAAGAAGAAAGGCCATATCATATCACATATTATGAATTGCATGTGATGTTAATCCTTTTATGCATCTTGTATTGCTTAGTTCACGACGGTAGCATTATAAGATGATCCCTCAAGCACACAATTTCAAGTTTTAAAGTGTTCATCCTTAGTAAGCACCGTTGCTAAAGCTCGTTGTTTCGAAGCACCACGTGATGATCGGGTGTGTTAGATTCTGCGAGTGTATACAACGTGAGCAAGCCAGATTTTCTCATGCGGAAGCTAAGGTTTGATCTTGACGAGCCTAGCATGTACAAACATGGTCTCGGAACACGGATCGCCGAAAGGTAAAGCATGAGTCATATAGTAGATATGATGAACATGTTGATTGTTCGCCATTGAAGCTACATCAACTCTCGTGATGATCGGTTTTGATGTGGTGGATTTGGTTCGTGTGATCACTAAAACAATGTGAGGGATATTGTTTTGAGTGGGAGTTCAACGGCAATATGATTAAAAGTTGAACACTATTTATCATAAATTAATTCAAAGTGAATTTGCATAGTTGTTGTAGTCATTGGCATCCGTTTACCACCTTGCGCTTAGTTTTAATTGAGATGATAGAACTATATAATTCTGGTTAGTTACTTTACGAACTAGTATCGTATTGTTTTGAAGTGTTAATCTAAAGTTTAAAAGTCCTATTGCAAACTTTCAGTAAGTTCCGGTTACTCCATGAAGTTTAATAATTAGTATTAAATCAAGAGTGACAATTCCAAGTGTTAGTGTATGAGTATCATGTTTGTCTCCATGATTCTTGATATTCAAAGGATTGTCTTAATATCAAGGTTATCTAGGATCTGAAAGAGTTGTTTCAGAAACCATGAGGTGTGGAAGATATTGTGATATCTGAAACTTTGGTTGCAACATGATAGAGTATAATATGGAAAAGGTCATGTTCTCATATTTGATGAGAATTTGCAAAAGGTTGGAGACACTAGTTGTCCTAATCCACCAAAAGGTTTTGGAGAGCAACATTATACTCGCGATTCATCTTTATAAGCTAAAAGTAGCTTGATCATGAATAATTCCATGATAAGGGTGAATATTTGATGTAGGTAAAATATTTACCACACCAAGAGATTACTAAAGAATGGAATTTGAAAGCACACCAAACATTTGATGATGGTGATCTACTTCAAAGTGCAAGTCCAAAGACATTGGTATTTAATTATACACGCTTTGGACTATGTGTCATATGTATGACTCCACTATTGATGTTGATAGATTCTTTCAAACAGAAAATAAATATTGAAATAGAATCTCATAAATATATGGCAGAAAAGAAAAGACTAGAATTGTTCAGTTTAAGTATATAGATGATATACATGTTATGGCTATATTCTTGGCTTATTAAACAATGTGGTTCTTATGTATTTGATACTGAATTTGTTGGTGTGAATCGTCATACGAAACAACACAATTCATGAACTACAATGGCCTAAGTAACTAGCAAAATAATATGTGATGATGTTCATCAAGAACAAATAAAGGGTTATTATGTTGCTCGTTAAACATCAAAGCTTGCCTTCAAGATTTGTTTTATCAGGTATTATGAGAACAAAAGGGTTGTCCAAATGATTGCCGTAATCCATAAAAGATGGATGATTCACAAATCTCGTTGGAAAAATCACATCCATAAAACTAGTGCTAAAAATGTCGAAAGACAAATTGATTGAAAGATCGCTTAGGAAGTGACATCGCCGTTTAAATTATATTGGAAATAAAACATGAAGAAACTCCATGTGGATGGAATTTTGGAGTATTTTGATTTTTGATCAAATGACGCTTGTGAAACTTTCCTAAAGATAATTAAAACTTCGTTCATAGGCCAAAAGGGAATGAATGACTAAGCTTATTGGAACTTGTACATATTGTTGTACAAAGTCCATTATGTGTAGTCAAGAGCGATGGATTTCAACTTCATATGCTTTCTCCGAAAATTTGAGTGAATATATGAATATTTACTTAATAAGCATAAAGTATGAAACATTTGAAAAGTTCAAAAACTTTCAAGATGAAGTGCAAAATCATTGTAACAAGAATATAAATAGTTTATGATAAGATCATAAAGGAAGATATTTAAGTTACAAGTTTAGCATAATACCTAAGATTTAAGGAATCGTTCCGTGGATTTGCATGTCCCGAAACACCATAAGAGTATGGAGCGTTCGAGATATGTAATTAAACCTTGTTTGACATGGTAAGATCGAAGGTGTAAATCATAAAACTGCCATTATATTTTAAAGATTAAAAGCTATAGAGACTACCGTTTTTCCACTGAAAAGAGCTCCATCATAATCCGTTGAAATGACACCATATAAAGTTATGGTTTGGGATAAAACCCAAGTTGTCCTTTCTTAAACATTGGTATGCTATGCATAAGAAAGATGTTTGCGACCAAAGTCGGATGAACTTGTCTTTGTATGTTATTTCGAATAACTGTTAAGTAATCCTCCATAACATCGGAGACAAAAGTGTTTGTCACTTAGAACGTCAAGTTTCTTTGAGAAGGAATTTTTTCGTGAAAAGATAAGTGGGAGGACAATAGAACTTTGATAAAGTTAAAAGAACCTTAGCTATATGTGCAAAGTTGCGCAGCGCCGAAAAGCGTTCCGGAGGCAGCAACAATGCTCATGGCTCACGTGCCTCATAGGTTGTGTTTACGAAGGTCAAAGTTTCTATTGAACCAAGTAGGTCGAGTAAGCAATCAAATACCAAGATTTGAGGGTTGAATCATTATTTGAGAATAATGAACGTACTACATGCAAAGAAGCGACGATAGGCCCTGACTCCGTAAAATGGCTTGAAGCCATAAAATCCGTGATAGTTCCATACACGAGAAATCAAGTTTTGAACTTGAAGGACCCTCGAGAAAGGTGTAAGACCTTACAGTTGTGTTTGGATCTATAAAGAAATAGACATGGATGTTTCGCATCTATGAAATGGTCGACATGTTGGGAAAGAGTTCACAACAATGTTCAAAGGTTGACTATGACAAGATTTGATCATTCATAGCGATATTTGGTCTAGACGAATTAATGTAGCAACCACGACATATAATTTTGTTATGTGTTGGATAAACAAAACAAATTCTTCTAATAGAAGGGTTACCTAGGACGTGTGCATGACACGGTCCAAAGGGTTTTATTAATTCAAAGGATGCTAAATGCATATGCAAACTTCAATGGTTGAAGTAAGCATTACAAAGTTGGAATCTTCACTATGATGAATCTGTTAAAGGAGTTTAAATTCGTCGGAGACGATGAAGATGCTTACATTTGCAAGAAATTAAGTGGGAGCGCTAAGAAATGTTTCTAATACATTATGTGGAAGACATATTGTTGATTGGAAATGATGTATCTTTTATTAACACATATTAAGAATTTCATCCAGATGAAAGACTTAAGCAAAACCCAAATATTTGGCATCAATAGACGCTAATATGGTTGTGCCGAAAGTACATAGATGATGTATTGAATGAGTTCAATATAGAAACTACAAGAAAGGTTCTTGTCACATAGAAAGGATTGAATGAGTTCAATATTAATGATATATTCAAGTGTATTGACACTGGGTAAGTGAAACAAAGATTCAAGTATAGATTGATACTTGATGTATGAAATCACAAAGAGTATTTATATCAATCATGTTGTGATATGTACAAATCCAGATATGTCCTATGCTCTAAATGTTATGAGCATATACCAGAATGATTCATAAGATGATTATTGGACGATAGTAAAGATATTCTTATGATCTTGTAAAAGAACTAAGAATATATTATTTTGTAGAAGTGACAAATAGATGGTTAGTTCATTGTAAATGAATTACATTGATACTAGTTTTGTCACAAAGTACAAATTAAGTTTATATCAATCTAAACTAAGGGTGGCACAATGTGATGGAAAGTAAGTTCCATAATGGATTTGGATGAGTTCCAAAGTTAAGACATTGTGACAGAACAACAAAAGGACTAAGTATATAACTGCTATTATAGCAGCTAAAGAGGGCATTTGTGTCCATTAGTTTGTTATCAAACTAGGTGTAGTTCACAGCGGTATAATACTATGAAGATATATTGTACGACAATGTTATCAACATGTTTTAAACCCCAAAGAACTAAAGGTCTCACCAAAGGACCAAATTTATACAAAGCCATCTCATTAGAGAATGAGTGATGCGTAGAGACGCAAAGACATGCAATTACACACGGACCTGGAAGTGTCAGATCCGGAGATCAGTTGACCACTAGCAATCGTGTACATACGACACCAGAAAGCCATAGGTGTTGAATACACAAAGGTTTGAAACTAGATTATTGACTCTAGTGCAAGTGGGAGACTGTTGGAGATATGCCCAAGAGGCAATAATAAAGTGGTTATTATCATATCTTCATACTTATGATAAATGTTTACATACCATGCTATAATTGTATTAACCGGAAACATTAATACTTGTGTGATTTGTAAACATAAAAGAGTCCCTAGTAAAGCCTCTTGTTAAACTAGCTTGTTGGTTAATATATGATCATGGTTTCCTGATCATGAACATAGAGATGTTATTAACAACAGGGTCATATCATTAGGAGAATGATGTGATGGACATACTCCTATAGTTAAGCGTAGCATAAAGATCAAGTCATTTAATATAGTTCATTTGCTATAAGCTTTCTGATACGTAGTAACCTAATTCCTTCGACCATGAGATCATGCTTATCACCATCACCGGAAGGATGCTTTGATGACATCAAACACCACACCGTAACTGGGTGGCTATAAAGGTGGCATTGAGTGTTCGGAAAGTATGGGTTGAAACACATGGATCAAGAGTGGGATTTGTCCATCCATATGACGGATAGATATACTCTAGGCCCTCTCGGTGGAATGTCATCCAATTAGATTGCAAGCATGTGACTGGCTCACAAGGGATCACATACCACGGGAACGAGAAAAGAGTACTTACCAGTAACGAGGTTGAACTAGGTATGCAGAGATACCGACGATCATAACCTCGGATAAGTAAACTATCGTGAGACAAAGGGAAATTGGTATCGTATGTAAGTGGTTCATTCGATTGCAAAGTAATCGTAGAAATATGTGGGATCCATATGAATTTCCAGATTCCTCTATTGGTTATTGTTCGGAGAAGTGTCTCGATCATGTACGCATAATTCACGAACCGTAGGGAGACACACTTAAGGATTCGACGTTGTTTGATTAGTTATGGAATGATGAGTAAGAGACCGAATGTTGTTCGGAGTCTCGGATGGGATCCGGGATATCACGAGGAGATCCGGAATGGTCCGGAGAATAAGATTCATATAAGGAAAGTCCTGTTTCGGAGTTGGAGAATGGTTCCGGTGTTTTCATCGGGAATGTTCTAGAAGGTTTCGAAATGTCCGGCACTCTGAAGGGGAAGGGTACATGAATGTGTCATACCAAGTTGGAATGATTGCATCATGTACTAGGTGTCATCGCTGAACAAAATAAATGGTTTAATCAAATCCTAGTTTGAAAAGTCAAACGCCAATTTGAAAAAGTCAAACGGCTATTTTGGGAAGTGGAGGGGAAGGTGGAAACCGAGTTGGGGAGGAGTTCCTCCCCTCCACCGCCGGCCCAAACCGAGTTGGGGAGGGACTCCCCTCCCCTGGCGCGGACCCTCCACCTATATAAGGAGGGGCAGGGCTGCCCCTCCTAGCACCCAACACCTCTCTCCTCTAAACCTAAACCCTAGCCGCCGGCCTCCACCATTGTTGATGCCGCCTCCTAGGGTTTGCCAAGTCGCCGAGTTGGGGCAATCCCCTTGCCCTAGCCACCGGCCTAGCTCCCTCTCCTTGGTGCGTCTAAACCCTAGATCACCGAGGCTCACTCATAGTCCACCATACTCGCTCCGGCTTAAGTCGAAGCCCTGCGAGATTTCCCCTCTACTTCCGGTACCACGCCGTTGTAACACCCTCAGAATCGGACCTATGCAAGTTTGAGAAAAATTCGCCAAACCCGCATAGAAACGATTCAAAGGTGCCCACCAGGCACTTTCGTGCGGGTGGAAAACGAAGTAATAGCATTACACAACAGTCCTCGATGGGACCCACAGAACAGATATATATAACAACGACTCAAAGAGTCAAGAATACAGATATAATATACAAAGATCCAAATCACCTTGAAATGATAGAGCGTCCGACTACGGACAAGATGCAAATGGGGCTAAGAGCCCTGAAGAATAACCAATGGCGTCCATAACTGCCTGAGCCAAGCGGAAGGGTAACCACGCTAACGGCGTCGATCTCAAAACCGCTTAAACAAAAGGTGCCGACAAAGGGCAAAGGAAAAGAGGAGCGTCGATCTGAGGCCAAGACAGCGAGGCTAGACGGCGGTCCTCGCCTACATAGGTATGGATCAAGCGGCAGCATGCACTAAACAACCTATAGAGACTCGATACAACTGGCGGTTATCAGAGAGGGAAGAGAATGACCTATCCGGATCTAACCTGAGGCTAACACCAAACAAACCCATCCTGGTGTTTCCCCCTCGAGACCAAACGAGGAAGTCAACCGAGGAACTCACACAGTTGGCAGTTTTACTTATTCGGTTATCGTTGCAGCAATTACTAGTCAGTGTAGATTATCATCCTGATAAAGTAAGCAGTGGGCACTTTTAGCTAACCATTCCGTTATACTTACAACAGTTACTAATCAGATACAGGTAGCATGAGATAAACCCAAACCCAGCAGTTGTTGGTACTTTTATTCAGCCAATCCGTTGTAGTTGCCATACTTACTAGTCAGGTACAATGGTCGCAAGCGACACTTCAACAAGCAATTGTGGGCAGTATTAATTAGTCATTCCATTATAGTGAAGCTGATTACTAGTCATTATAAGTCAAATTTATAGCAATAAACTTTAGTTATGCTTGTCTATGATCGAGATACTGTGCTCCAAGTCGTCCATATCCGCGGACACGGCTTTCAGAAAGTTTTACCCGGCCGGGGTGCACCAATAGCAACACACGCTCGATCAACCTCGGAAAAACCAAATCAAAACCCAACGAGGCTTTCACGACTGAACAATCACAGGATTCAGAAATATTTCAGGGGGCCACCCCTTTGAGTAGATCCCGCAACGAAGTAAGCTAGCTTCGAGACGGACTCAAGGTTAGCGCCAATGGTCAGAAGCGGGAACCCGAAAGTGTGGCTGGGCTTGTCGATACGCGTAATCACTCCGCCTTCCTAAAGACAAGGTGCTCCTCGCACAATTTAAATACGTAAAGTAGCATGGCATAAGTACAGGATCGTAATAAAACCTCAAACTAGTTGTGGCCCCAAGAAATAAGATGAATCAAGCTCTGGCTCGGGGTCCCATATACCTCCGGATGTGGATAGCGCGATAAATCAAGGAACATGTATCAAGTACTCGGGGTCTTACGGGACACAAGTGGGCGTTCGGAAACCAAATATTATCTATCACCCACCGATGCCTCTGCTTATTTCAATTTTAGTTGTTAAACAGAAATTAAAGCGACGATAAGTAAAACTATGATCATCTCCAACAGCAACATGCGGCAATACATCAACAACTGTGGCATATGACGACACACATCAGCACTTGAGCAAGCAACTACGACGCGCAAGTCCAACTATCTACCAAACAACAGGTAATAGGGTGTGTCCAAGGCAATATAGGGCTGCACGGTATATCACAGGTACGGAAACTAAAGCATCGCAACACAGATAGCAATAGATCAACAGGAGGGAATAAAGACTATAAAAGTAAGATAGGTAGAAAGGGGGAGATGCTCGCCTGAAAACATTGTCGAAGGTTCAACCGAAGATCGGGTCGACACTCGCATCAACTCAACGGCCTTATCCGCGAAGAACCAAAACACTAGAAGAAACACCAGATGCAATATTTAAGACAACGGCAGAAGATCGGCATGATGCATGCATGATGGATGACGTGGCAAAGGTGCGTTGCAATTAGGTCATATTTAGCGGAACCGGGGTCCCGACAATTATTCAAGTGGTTCAAGTTATTTAACTACCCCGCAGTTTATATGTTGTTTAACACGGCAAGATTGCAACATCGGTTCGCTACACAAATTTAAATGAGGCCAATATAAGGCTAGATTTGCCCGCATATGGGCCCCATATTTAATTATTAGGTGAATCGGCCTAAGGCCCCCAAACCAATGATATGCATGCGAGTATGACAATTAATGTGCAACATGTTTTATGTTTAGCATTTATAAAATAGGGATCGGAGAAAAGGGTCACACATTAGGGTTCGGCAGATCTTGGGGTTCCGGGGTTCGGGGTTGGTCTCGGGGTCCAGGGTTCGACGGATCGGTCTCGACGGAAACGCTATCGGACCACGGAGATAGGTCTTGGCGCATCCGGGTCTTCGGGTCATGTCGACGGTCATCGCGTTCGGGATGAAGCACTTGTCGCGTCGGGGTCTCGGTGTCGGGTGAAGATCTTGGCGTTCTCGGTGATCTTGGCATTCTGCAGGTTTAGGTCCTGGCGCTTCAGATCGACCTTCGCTCGGGACTCGGTGGTTCAGGGTCTCGGCGTCCGTGTGGCGGTCTTGTCGTGTAGGCGCCCCGAGGTCGATGGCGAACTTGTCCGCATCGGGTTCGGCTCATGGGTTCGACGGTGTCTTGTCGTCCCCTGACGAAGATCATGGCGAGCCCTCGGGTTTGGCGTTCGGGGGTTTTTGGTAGATGGTCCCATGTAGTCGGTCATGGCGAGCTTGGCACGACACCGGGTTCGGGTCTACCTTCGGCTCCGGGGAACGGCTTGCGGTCCGCGCAGATCTTGGGGTTCCGCCTCCAAACGCCGGGGTCGGCTTCGGGGTTTCGGAGTTGGGGACTTCAGATCCTCGAGGCGATCTTGACCAGGGATGCAACATCACCACATCAAGGCGCATCGCCAGGGACAAAACCACCAAACACAAAAGAGTGGGGCCATGTTCCTGGGGCTCGTTGACGCGGGACCGGAAGACGGTGGCCACGGCGATTCCGGCGACGAGCTCGGGGCCGGACGGGCAGCTCGGCCGGTGGCGGGGTCGGTGCGGGGTGACCGTGTCGAGGAAGGTGGCGCGCCATGACGGCGGGCGCGGCTCGCCGAGGCGACGCGGGTGACAGGGCCGCGGGCGAAGGTCTTGGCGAGGTTGGTGGCGGCGGCTTGCGCGGCCGCTGAGCTGCTTTCGAGGCGAGGCCGCTGGGGCTCCCGAGCCTGGAGGAGGGAGGCGCGTCCCGAGGCTGGTCGAGGAGGAGCTTGCAGAGGTGAGAGGGCGCGGCCCGTGCAAGGAGCGCGGGCGTGAGGCGGAGGGAGCCGGAGGCGCAGTGGCGGTGGTTTCGGCTGCCAGCGAGAGCGCGACGGCGGGGCTTGCAGGGGCAGTGGGTTCGAGGCGGAGAAGGCCGGGAAGGGCCAGCGGGGCCGCGACTGGTCGCGTGTCATGTGAGGCGGGAGCCAGCCGAGGAGGCGCAGAGGCGGCTCCGGCGGGCGACGCCGGAGGTGGCCGAGGCGGGCGGAGCGAGCCTCGGCGGCTCGAGAGAGCCGGCCGGAGGCGGAGGAGAGGTGGGGCGGAGGCGCTGCCGGTGAGGGGCTCTCGCGGGGAGGACGCGGGCGGGGCGGTGGATGCGGGCAGGTGAGGAACGGGACAGGGGAGGAAGGTGACAGGCGGAGTGGGCCTGGGGTGGGGCCAGAGGAGCGTGGGGTGTGGGAGGTGGGCCACCGCGTGGGTGCGTGTGTGGCAGGGTGGGTGTGTGGCGTGTGTTAGCTGCGCGTGCTGTGTGGGTGTGAGTTTGAGAGGGAGAGAGAGGGAAGGGAGAGAGGGGGGTTGGGTGATGTGGCAGTTTTAGATTGGTTAGGGGGGAGGGTGAGAGTGAGGTGGCACACACTGATTGGGTGGAGTGATGTGGAGGGGGAGAGAGGGTAGACTAACTGGTAGCTGTAGGTTTTGTCTGGGGTGTTCAGGTGGACCGATTTAAAACCCTGGGGGTGGTCGTTCGGGTCGAACCGGCCCGTTCGACTGCCCCCGCTAAAATAATTTAACTTTTTATTTAATTGCGATAAACTTTTGCAAGTGGTTTTTAGACAAATAAAATATCCAGCAGCACCCGGGGTTTGGCGTTTGAATAAAGATGGGGCGTTTTAGAAAACAAAACGGGCTTTGCGAAATAGTTTTGGCAAACAATGCATGATGATGACGATGCAATGCACAAATTCAACGCGATTTTCTAGTAGTGGTTTTGCGGGATGCCACAGCCGTCGTGCTGCCGGAATCGCGAGGAGAGTGCTACAACCTCCGCTGCCTGCTGGAACAAGGGAGAAGAAGGTCTTCATCGAGTATCGAACGTGTGACCGACTGCGGAAGCGCTGATGGAACGCAGCGCCGGAAGGATCGTCTACGCGATCTTGAGATCGGAAGTGTACGACTACATCATCCTGAAGGGAATA
Source organism: Avena longiglumis (assembly GCA_030063025.1). Lineage (NCBI taxonomy): Eukaryota > Viridiplantae > Streptophyta > Magnoliopsida > Poales > Poaceae > Avena > Avena longiglumis. The sequence goes on along the minus strand of CP125978.1, from coordinate 416,157,616 downwards.
TGCCCTGAGAGGCAATAATAAAAGTTTATTATGTGTATTCCAAGTATATGATAGATGTTTATTTTGCATGCTATAATTGTATTGATACGGAAACGTTAATACATGTGTGTTTAATAAACAAACAGAAAGTTCCTAGTTATGCCTCTCTCATAAACTAGCTCGTTGATTAACAAGATGATCAAGGTTTCCTGATCATGGACATTGGATGTTGTTAATAACGGGATCACAACATTAGTGTAATGGTGTGATGAACATTCATCCGAAGTATAGCATTACGATCAAAGTCATTGAGTTTATATTGCTATAACAACTTACGAAGTGATCCTAATCCTTAGACCATGAGATCATGTAACTCACTAACACCGGAAGAGTTTCTTGATAACATCAAACGTCACACCGTAACAGGGTGATTATAAAGATGGATTCAGAACTAATAAAGTGTTATGTTGAGGCTCATGGATTGAGAGTGAAATTTGTTCATCCCGATGACAGATAGATATACTCTGGGCCCTCTCGGTGATATCACATTGATTAGCTTGCAAGCAAGTGATTTGATCACTAGAATGTTATATCACAGGAACGAGAAAAGAGTGCATGTCGGTAACGAGATCAAACTAGGTATGGAGATACCGATGATCGAATCTTGGACATGTAATATATCGTGAAACAAAGGGATTAAGATACTAGCATAAAAGGTTCCGACGATCACAATAAAGTCATCGTTGAATGTGTGGGAGTCAGTATGGGTCTCCAGATCCCGCTTCTGATTATTGATCCGAGAGGGGTCTCGATCATGTCCGCATTATTCACGAACCGTAGGGTGACACACTTAAGAGACATCGACATCCAATTGGAGCAAATGTTTCATGCCGAAAGAATGAACAAGCGCAGGAATTTATTTCACTAGATACCAAACAAAGTTTTCGTGAAATTGCATAAAGTGGTTATGCATGTGAAATAAAATTCTAGCAAGGGGTTATTTGTGAATGTTTGTCATTAAAGTAATTGACAAAATTCTGAATAAAATAAAAGAGTTTTATTTAATGAGAGTTTGCATTAAATTTGGTGGAAATTTAATGGGAATTTGAGTGGACTTTTGAGTGGAGGGAATTTAAAGGATATTTGTGAGTGGAGTGTCCACCACATGAAGAGGGGGCAAGGGGCAGCCCCATGCGCCGCCACCCCTTGGGGTTCCCTCCTCCTATAAAAGGAGCCCCTCCTCACTTGTCTCTCACACCTCCTCGTGAAGGATCTCTCTCCTCTAGAATTTATCCCCATGGTCTCGGACTAGCGAGATACATGTTCCCGTGGCTATTCGGAAAGAAAGAGTTGTGCTTCCGCTGCATCGCTGGAGCGAGGAGGAGGTTGCTCGGTGCCTTAAACGTGTGTGCGAGCACGGATGCGCTGATTTGCGGGCGCTAGGACTTCCTCTCGATCTTGAGATCGGCAAGAGATCGTCTACATCAACCACGAGTTGAACTCGTTAAGCTTTGTCGGTCTTCAAGGGTATGTTCTCTACGGATATACATCTGCCGTTGTTTGTATCTAGTAGATAGATCTTGGTATATAGTTCACATCGTAGGAAAATTTTTGTTTTCTATGCTGCGAACCCTACAGTGGTATCAGAGCCGGATCTATGCGTAGATACTTTACACGGGTAGTACACATATGAGTATGTGGGCGATGATGATCATGTTGTTGCTCCTTTGTTGTAATTTTGGATATTGGTGGCATAGTGGGATGAAGCGGCCCAGACAAACTTTACATGTCCTCGCACATGAGACCTATTCCACGCTTGACATGCAACTAGTTTGCATAAGTGGCTAGCGGGTGTCATCTCTCCTACTATAGTCAATATCTATTTTGCAAGCGAGTTGTCAACAATTTGATTATCCTCGTTGTGGTTCATGTTCGTAGGTAAGAACGGTTCTATCTCGAAAGCCCTAAGCCACGTAAAACTTGCAATGGATAAATTAGAGGCGTCTAGTTTAGATTGTTCTTTGGGCTAGTGTTATGATATGGTAGTGTTGTAAGTAGAAGTATGAGATGATACTCTTACAACACACATAGCGTGTAAAATCCATAGACCTTGGATTTACACATATAGGTATGATAGTGATCATACCACGATGCACATGATAGAGATCATCTGCGGGAACCATATAATTTCACTAATAAACAATATGATGTTTTGATAGCATCTTATATTGCTTGTTTAGCGCTTTGTTAGCATAATAAGATGATCCCTCATTTAAATATCAAGATAACAATGTGTTCTTCCTTTAGTATGCACCGATTATGTTTTAAATGCTCCAAGACATCACGTGATGATCGGGTGTTCTTGGATCCACGACCATATTTGGTGTAAAAGCGATTACGCAAATACTAAGGTTCTAACTTGGCGAGCCTAGCATGTCTGAGACATGGCCTCGGAACACGGACGAAAGGTTAAGCATGAGTCATATAGTTGATATGATGCCCATTTGATGCTCGCCTTTGAAGCTATACCGACTCACGTGATGATCGGACTTGGTGTAGTGGATTTGGTTCATGTAATCACCAAAAAGGCACGAGGGATGTCGTTTTGAGTGGGAGTTAATTAATAATATAGATTAGTTGAACTCAATCTATCATACACTTAGTCTAAACTTTACAAATTCTGTTGTAGATGGCACCACCGCTTTTAATTTCAATGTGTTCATGGAGAAAGAGAAACTAGCAAGCGGTAGCAACTTTACCGAATGGGCCATGAATTTGAGGATTCTCCTCTCTGCGCATAAAAGCAATATGTGCTAGAAGCGCCGTTAGGCCCCACCTTTGATGATGCCCCGACGAGGAGAAGAATATCTATCGGACTCGTCGGAGGACCACAACTTAGTTCATTGCGGCATATTGTATGGGCTAGAGCGGAACTTCAAAGCGTTTCAAAGCGGCAATGCATTTGATACAATGGGTGAGTTGAAAATGATTTTCGACACACATCTTCAGAGAAACTACAACTTGAGAAAAGTTCTTTAGTCGCATGATGGAAGAGCACTCCGTTAGTGAGCATATACTCAAGATGTCGGGTTCGCCGATAAGCTTGTGTCCTTGGGAATACCGATTCCCATTGACTTAGGCATCCATCGTGTTCTGCGGTCTCGCCACCTAGCTATAAGAGCTTCGTGATGAACTATAATATGCAAGGCATGAAGAAGTCTCTCCCGAGCTTACATCAATGCTTAAAACTGCGAAGTGGAGATAAAAAGGAACATCAAGTGTTGATGATCAATAGGAACACCGGTTTCAAGAAAGACAAGAAGGAAAAACGGAAGGAAGTAAGGCGGCAAGCACTGTTGCCGCTGAAAAAACCCGAGTTGGACCTAAGTCGATTCGAGTGCTACTATTGTAAGGGAGCCATTGGAAGTGCAAGCGCCCCAAGTATCTGGCGCACAAGAAGGCCGGCAAGGCAAACAAAGGTATATATGATATACATGTTATTGATGTGTACTTGACTAGTGCTCGCAGAGCACCGGTATTTGATACCGGTTCGGTTGCTAATATTTGTAACTCGAATGAGGCTCGTAACAAGCGATCGCTAGCAAGGGTGAGGTCAAGATGCGTGTCGGCAATGGATCAAGCGTTGATGTGATCGCCGTCGAATCTGCCTCTCCACTTGCCGTCGGGATTAGTTATAAACTTGAATAAATGTTATCTGGTGCCTTGCGAGCATGAACATTGTATCTGGATCGTGTTTGATGCGATGGTTATTCATTTAAATCCGAGAACAATGGTTGTTCCATTTATATGAATGAAATCTTTTATGGTCATGCACCGATGATGAATGGTTTATTTCTATTAGATCTCGATGATAATGTTACACATATTCATAATGTTGATGCTAAAAGGATTAAACTTAATGATGATATATCCGCATATATGTGGCACTGCCGTCTAGGTCATATTGGCGTTAAACGCATGAAGAAGCTCCATTCGGATGGACTTTTGGAATCACTTGATTATGAATCATTTGATACAAGTGAGCCATGCCTTATGGGCAAGATGACTAGAACGCCGTTTTCCGGTTCAATGGAACGGGCGACAGATTTATTGGAAATCATACATTCTGATATATGTGGTCCAATGAATGTGTCGGCGCGAGGTGGATATCATTATTTTGTTACTTTCACGGATGATTTGAGTAGATACGGTTGTATCTACTTGATGAAACACAAGTCTGAAACCTTTGAAAAGTTCAAGGAATTTCAGAATGAAGTGGAAAATCATCGTAATAGAAAGATCAAATTTCTACGGTCCGACCGTGGAGGTGAGTATCTAAGTTACGAGTTTAGCACTCACATGAAAGAGTGTGGAATTGTTTCACAACTCACACCTGCCGGAACACCACAAATGAAATGGTGTGTCGGAGCGTAATCGTACTTTATTAGATATGGTTCGATCTATGATGTCTCGACGGACTTGCCGTTGTCATTTTGGGGTTATGCACTACAAACGCTGCATTCACTTTAAATCGGGCACCATCTAAATCCGTTGAAAAGACACCATATGAATTGTGGTTTGGAAACAAACCTAAGTCATTTCTTAAAGTTTGGGGATGCGATGTTTATGTGAAGAAACTTCAACCGGATAAACTCGAACCCAAAGCGGAAAAGTGCGTCTTCATAGGATACCCTAAAGAAACTATTGGGTATTCCTTCTATCACAGATCCGAGGGCAAGGTTTTTGTTGCCAAGAATGGATCCTTTCTAGAGAAAGAGTTTCTCGCGAAAGGTGTGAGTAGTCGGAAGGTAGAACTCGAAGAGGTTGTGGAACCTTCTCTTCAAAGTATGGCGAGTAGCGCAGCGCCGGAAGTTGTTCCGGAGTTGGCTCCACCTGTTGAAGAGGTAACTAATGATAATGATCATGAAACTCCGAAAGAGAGTACTATCGAACCTCGCAGGTCAAACAGGACGCGTGCAACTCCCGAGCTGTACGGAAATCCTGTCATGAATTTCATGGTTTATGAAAATGATGACCCTGCGACATATGAAGAAGCGATGATGAGCCCGGATTCCAACAAATGGTTAGAAGCCATGAAATCCGAGATGGAATCCATGTATGAAAATCAAGTTTGGAACTTGGTGGAATTACCTCACGACCGAAAGGCCGTGGAGAACAAATGGATTTTCAAAAGGAAAACTTATGCTGATGGTAATGTGACCGTCTATAAAGCTCGACTTGTTGCAAAGGGGTTTCTACAAATTCAAGGAGTTGACTACGATGAGACTTTCTCTCCCGTAGCGATGCTAAAGTCAGTTAGGATTATGTTAGCAATTGCTTCATATTTCGATTATGAGATATGGCAGATGGATGTCAAAACCGTGTTTCTCAATGGTAATATTGAAGAAGAGTTGTATATGATACAACCAAAGGGTTTTGTCGATCCTAAGGATGCTAACAAGGTATGCAAGCTTCAGCGATCCATCTATGGATTGAAGCAAGCATCACGAAGTTGGAATCTTCGCTTTGATGAGGTGATCAAAGAGTTTGGATTTGTCCAAACTTATGGACAAGCTTGTATTTACAAGAAAGTGAGTGGGAGCAATGTGGCATTTCTGATATTATATGTGGATGACATATTATTGATCGGAAATGATATAGATCTTTTAAACAGTGTTAAAAGTTATCTAAACATCAAATTTTCAATGAAGGACCTAGGTGAAGCGTCATACATATTAGGCATAAAGATCTATAGAGATAGATCTAGGCGCCTAATAGGGCTATCGCAAAGTACATACCTTGATAAGATTTTAAAGAAGTTTAAAATGGACGAAAGTAAGAAGGGGTTCTTACCTATGTTGCAAGGCAAGACATTGAGTAAGACTCAAAGTCCGGCTTGGTGGAAGAAAGAGATAATGGACAAAGTCCCTATGCTTCAACCATAGGCTCTATAATGTCATATGCTATGTACAAGACGGATGTGGCACATGCTATTAGTTTGACTAGTAGGTACCAATCGGATCCGTGTTGAACCTTTGGATAGCGGTCAAGAATATCCTTAAGTACTTACGAAGAACTAAGGATATGTTTCTTGTATATGGAGGTGAAGAGGAGCTCGTCGCTAAGTGTTATGTCGACTAGCTTTGACACCGATCCGGATGACTCTAAGTCTCAATCCGGATCGTATTTCTCATGAATGGCGGGCGGTTAGTTGGAGGAGCTCCAAACAACCTGTGGTAGCGGGATTAACAACGGAGGCCGAATATGTTGCTTTGCTTGAGCGGCTCGAAGCGATTTGGATGAAGGAGTTCATATCCGAACTAGGAGTGGTGGCAAACGTTGGACCCAATGGTGATCTATTGTGACAACAATGGTGTCATTACCAATGCCAAAGAGCCAAGGTCTCACAAGCATTCCAAGCATATTAAGCGCCGGTTTCACTCCATCCATGAGCATGTCAAGGATGGAGATATAAAGATTGTAAAGTACATACGGATCTCAATGTAGCGATCCGTTGACTAAAACTCTCCCTAGAGCAAAACATGATCAACACGAACTCAATGGGTGTTAGATTTATCACTATGTAACTAGATTATTGTCTCTAGTGCAAGTGGGAGGCCCGAAGGAATATGCCACGAGAGGCAATAATAAAAGTTTATTATGTGTATTCCAAGTATATGATAGATGTTTATTTTGCATGCTATAATTGTATTGATACGTAAGCGTTAATACATGTGTGTTTAATAAACAAGCAGAAAGTTCCTAGTTATGCCTCTCTCATAAACTAGCTCGTTGATTAACAAGATGATCAAGGTTTCACGATCATGGACATTGGATGTTGTTAATAACGGGATCACAACATTAGTGTAATGGTGTGATGAACATTCATCGAAGTATAGCATTACGATCAAAGTCATTGAGTTTATATTGCTATAACAACTTACGAAGTGATCCTAATCCTTAGACCATGAGATCATGTCAATCACTAACACCTAAGAGTTTCTTGATAACATCAAACGTCACACCGTAACAGGGTGATTATAAAGATGGATTCGGAACCAATAAAGTGTTATGTTGAGGCTCATGGATCGAGAGTGCAATTTGTTCATCCCGATGACGGATAGATATACTCTGGGCCCTCTCGGTGATATCACATTGATTAGCTTGCAAGCATGTGATTTGATCACTAGAATGTTATATCAGAACGAGAAAAGAGTGCATGTCGATGCGAGATCAAACTAGGTATGGAGATACCGATGATCGAATCTCGGACATGTAATATATCGTGAAACAAAGGGATTAAGATACTAGCATAAAAGGTTCCGCGATCACAAGAAAGTCATCGTTGAATGTGTGGGAGTCGATGGGTCTCGGATCCCGCTTCGATTATTGATCCGAGGGGTCTCGATCATGTCCGCATTATTCACGAACCGTAGGGTGACACACTTAAGACACCGACATCCAATTGGATCAAATGTTTCATGCCGAAGAATGAACAAGCGCGAATTTATTTCACTAGATCTGAAACAGGTTTTGGTGAAATTGCATAAAGTGGTTATGCATGTGAAATAGAATTCTAGCAAGGGTTATTTGTGAATGTTTGTCATTAAAGTAATTGACAAAATTCTGAATAAAATAAAAGAGTTTTATTTAATGAGAGTTTGCATTAAATTTGGTGGAAATTTAATGGGAATTTGAGTGGACTTTTGAGTGGAGGAATTTAAAGGAGATTTGTGAGTGGAGTGTCCACCCACATGAAGAGGGGAGGCAGGGGCAGCCCCATGCAAGCCACCACTTGGGGTTCCTCCTCCTATAAAGGAGCCCTCCTCACTTGTCTCTCACACCTCCTCGTGAAGGATCTCTCTCCCCTCTAGAATTTATCCCCATGGTCTCGGACTAGCGAGATACATGTTCCGGTGGCTATTCGGCAAGAAAGAGTTGTGCTTCCACCGCATCGCCGGGAGGAGGCGGAGGTTGCTCGGTGCCTCGAACGTGTGTGCGAGCACGGATGCGCTGCTGATTTGCGGCGCTAGGACTTCCTCTCGATCTTGAGATCGGCAAGAGATCGTCTACATCAACCACGATTTGAACTCGTTAAGCTTTGTCGGTCTTCAAGGGTATGTTCTCTACGGATATACATCCGCCCGTTTGTAACACCCTCAGAATCGGACCTATGCAAGTTTTAGCGAAACCCGCCAAACCCACATAGAAACGATTCAAAGGTGCCCACCAGGCACTTGCGTGCGGGTGGAAAACGAAGTAATAACATTACACAACAGTCCTCGATGGGACCCACAGAACAGATATATATAACAGCGACTCAATGAGTCAAGAATACAGATATAATATACAAAGATCCAAATGACCTTGAAAACGATAGAGCGTCCAGCTACGGACAAGATGCAAATGGGGCTAAGAGCCCTGAAGAATAACCAATGGCGTCCATAACCTGCCCGAGCCAAGCGGAAGGGTAACCCTATAACGACGTCGATCTCAAACCTGCTTAAACAAAGGGGTGCCGAAAAGGGCAAAGGAAAAGAGGCGTCGATCGAGGCGAGACATGGCGAGGCTAGAATTCGCGGTCCTACATAGGTATGGTGAAATTTGAGCGGCGTGACGATGCACTAAACAACCTATAGAGACTCGATACAACTGTCGGCAATCAGAGAGGGGTAAGAGAGACCTATTCGGATCCAACCTGATACTACCATCAAACAAACCCATCCTGGTATTTCCCCCTCGAGACCAAACGAGGAAGTCAACCGAGGAACTCACACGGTTGGCAGTTTTAGTTATTCGGTTATAGTTGCGGCACTTTACTAGTCAGGTTTAGATAATCGTCCTGATAAAGTAAGCAGTGGGCACTTTTAGTTCATCATTCCGTTATGGTAGCAACACTTACTAATCAGATACAATTAGCATGAGATAACCCAAAACCCAGCAGTTGTTGGTACTTTTATTCAGCCATTCCGTTGTCGTTGCAATATTTACTAGTCAGGTACAATGGTCGCAAGCGACACTCCAAACAAGCAATTGTGGGCAGTATTATTTAGCCATTCCATTATAGTGAAGCTGATTACTAGTCATTATAAAGTCAAATTTATAGCAATAAACTTTAGTTATGCTTGTCTATGGTCGAGATACTGTGCTCCAAGTCGTCCTTAACCGCGGACACGGCTTTCAGAAAGTTTTACCCGGCCGGGGTGCACCAATAGCAACACACGCTCGATCAACCTCGGAAAAACCAAATCAAAACCCAACGAGGCTTTCACGACTGAACAATCACAGGATTCAGAAATATTTCAGGGGGCCACCCCTTGAAGTACACCCGCAACGAAGTAAGCAAGCTCCGAGACGGACCCAAGGTTTGTGGGGCGGTAAGCAACAGATCCCCAAACGGGAATCGATACCACGTAATGGTCACAATTCCTAAGATGCAGTGTGCTCCTCACAATTTAAATACGTAAGTAGCATGGCATAAGTACATGATCGTAAATAAAACCTCAAACTAGTTTGTGGCCCCAAGAAATAAGATGAATCAAGCTCGCTCGGGGTCCCATATACCTCCCGGATGTGGATAGCGCGATAAATCAAGGAATGTATCAAGTACTCGGGGTCTTACGGGACACAAGTGGGCGTTCGAAACCAAATATTATCTATCACCCACGATGCCTCTGCTTATTCAATTTTAGTTGTTAAACAGAAATTAAAGTGACGATAAGTAAAACTAGAATCATCTCCAACATCAACATGCGGCAATACATCAAGAATCAGGCATATGACGACACACATCAAGACTTGAGCAAGCAACTACGACGCCAAGTCCAACTATCTACCAAACAACAGTAATAGGGTGTGTCCAAGGCAATATAGGGCTGCACGGTATATCACGAAACTAAAACTAAAGCATCGCAACACAGATAGCAATAGATCAACAGGAGGGAATAAAGACTATAAAAGTAAGATAGGTAGAAAGGGGGAGATGCTCGCCTGAAAACATTGTCGAAGGTTCATTCGAAGATCGGGTCGACACTCGCATCAACTCAACGACCTTATCCGTGAAGAACCAAAACACTAGAAGAAACACCGGATGTACTATTTAATACTAAGGCAAAAGATCGGGCATGATGCGGGTATGATGCATGGCATGGCAAAGATGCGATGCAATTAGGTCATATTAAGCGGAACCGGGGTCCCGACAATTAATCAATTGGTTCAAGTTGTTTATCTACCCCGCAATTTAAATGTTGTTTAACAAGGCAGAATATATCACCGGTTCGCTACACAAGTTTAAATGAGGCCAATATGAGACTAGCTTTGCCCGCATGTGGGCCCCATATTTAATTATTAGGTGAATCGGCATAAGGCCCCCAAACCAATGATATGCATGCGAGATGAATGACAATTTAATATGCGACAAGGTTATATTTCATTTATAAAAATTGGGTTTGCGGGAAGGGGTTCACACATTAGGGTTCGGCAGATCTTGGGGTTTCCGGGGTTCGGGGTCCGGGGTCGGTCTCAGGGTTCGACGGGATCAGCGGGAGCGTGCTCGAATAACTGAGGTAGATCTTGTCGTTGCGAAGGGCTTGTCGATCGGAAGTAGATCTTGTCGTCCTTGTGGCGATCTTGGCGTCCTTCTGGTTCGGGTTTTGGCGTCCGAGGGAAGTACTTGGCGTCCGGGGACGATCCTGTCGCATCCGCGGTCTTCGGTTCGGCCGATGGTCTTGGCGTCTCACGGTGGAGATCTTGGTGACCCGGGGTCTGGGCGCCTTTGGGTCCGAGAGGGAGAACTTGGCGTTTCGAGGGGGAACTTGAAGCCCGCGAAGGAGATCTGGCCGGTCCATGACGAAGATCTTGAGGGTCCATGCCGGCACACTCGGCGCCTTCATATCCGAAGATGTTCTCATGTCCGTGATTCTTCGAGCACCTTCGGGGTACGAGGATTTTGATGGCGTCGAAGGATCTAGTCCGAGGTCTGGAATGTGAGCGTAGTCCTCGGCACCGCTTTGTTACAACATCACAGGCACACGCATACTCACACACACGCAGGAGGTTCGGGGAGGACCCACGACGACCCGCTACGAGCCGAGGAGGAGCAGGGCCCGGCCCAGGATGAAGACGGGTCGGGCCGTCTCATGGCAAAGACCGGCCGAGGAGGACGAGGTAGGCAGTGGCCGGGCGAGGAGAGCTCCCCGGGCTGCGAGGAGGACGGAGCCAAGGCAGAGAGGCGACGGCGGTGGAGGAAGGCGAGGCGAGGCGTGGCGGAGGAGAAAGCGGCGGGCGCAGAGGCGGCAGCGGTGCTCACTGCCGAGGACGGGCGGAGGCGGGCGGCCGAGCTCGCAGACAGAGGCGCGTGGCCGAGGACGGCGGCGGGAGATGCTCGCCGCTGCGGGTGGTCGAGGACGGGCGACAGTGGGCTCATGAGCACCGGGCGGCAGCACTGGAGGAAGGAGGCGGCCTTCGGCCGAGAGAGAGAAGAGGAGGACGCGGGCCGAGGAGCGGTGAGCTCGAGGAGGCACGGCGAGCCCGAACGGGGGGCGCGTCCGAGGCAGGTCGGCGAGGTCGAGCCGGGCACCGCATGGCCGGAGGCGTGGGGAGAGGTAGGCGGCGACCTGGCAAGGCGAGGGCGCTGGCGCCTGAGGCCGGGGCGGAGAGAGGAAGGAGAGGGATGGAGGCGAGGCAAGGGTTCAAGTGGCGTTGTCGAGGGCGGAGAGCGGGCACCGAGGGAGAGGGCGGCAGTGGAGCGAGCAGAGGAGAGGAGGTTGTGGGGGAGGTTGGGGACGAGCGCGTCGGGGGGGCGTGCGGTGGGCCAGAGGGGTGGGATGTAGGTTGACCAGAGGAGAAGAGGTGGGGCAAGGTGGGACCAGGCAGGGTGGGCAGTGAGTGGGCGTCTTGGCGTGTGTGAGAGAGAGGGGTGAGTTGAGAGGGCTGTGGGTCGGTTGAGTGGGTGGGGCTAGGTGGCAGCAGCCGATTGGAGGGGAGAGGGAGAGAGGTGAGGTGGCGAGAGAGGATAGGCTGGGGTGAGGTGGAGGAGGGTTGGGTAGACTAGGTTTGGGTAGGAATAGGTTTTCGGGCGAACCGATTTGATTTCTGGGGGTGGTCGTTCGGGTCGATACGGCCCGTTCGACTGCCCCACCAAAATAAATTAAATAATTTTAATATTTTAAACGGGGTTTTTGCAAACCAATAGCAGACAAACAAAATTAATCCGGAGACCGGGTTTTGCGTTTGAACAAAGACGGGGCGTTTAGAAAACAAAACCAGACTTTTCAAAAATAGTTTTATGCGAACAGATGCAAGATGATGATGATGCTCAAATGCAATGTGGCATGATGACATGAGCATGCGGTCATGATGATGCAATGCACAAAAACAACGCGATTTTCTAGTAGTGGTTTTGCGGGATGCCACACCGTTGTTTGTATCTAGTAGATAGATCTTGGTATATAGTTCACATCGTAGGAATTTTTTTGTTTTCTATGCTGCGAACCCTACACATCCACGAGAATCTGCTCTCGTTAACCGCTTTGGATCTTCGAGGGTTAGTACTCTATTGACTCGTTGCTACAATCTAGTAGATAGATCTTGGCTTGATCATAGATTAGATCTTGATTGTGTGTTCATGCGGTAGAAAATTTCTGTTTTCCATGCTACGAACCCCTACACGTTCCGGCAGCGCTTCCGCAGTCGGTCACACGTTCGGTACTCGACGAAGACCTTCCTATCCCTTGTTCCAGCAGGCAGCGGAGGTTGTAGCAATTTCCTCGCGATTCCGGCATCACAACGGCGTGGTACCGGAAGTAGAGGGGATATCTCGCATGGCTTCGCCTTAAGCCGGAGCGAGTATGGTGGACTATGAGAGAGAGCCTCGGCGATCTAGGGTTTAGACGCACCAAGGAGGGGGCAAGGCTGGAGGCTAGGGTTTGCCCTAGGCGGCGGCGAGTTGCCCTAGGTGGCGGCGGCGGCGAGTTGCCCTAGGCGGCGGCAGGAGGTGGCGGCGCCGGCGGCTAGGAGCTAGGGTTTTGGGTGGAGGTGTTGTGTACTTGGAGGGGCAGCCCTGCCCCTCCTTATATAGGTGGAGGGGGCACGCCAGGTGAGGGGAGTCCCTCCCCAACTCGGATCCCAAGTGGGTCAAGGTGGAGGGAACTCCTCCCAAGTAGGTTTCCTATTTCTCCACACCAAAATAGCCGTTTGACTTTTCAAATTGGCATTTGACTTTTCAAACTAGGATTTGATTAAACCCTTTATTTTGTTCAGCGGTGACACCTAGTATATGATGCAATCATTCCAACTTGATATGACACATTCATGTACCCTTCCCTCGGAGTCTTGGGACCTTCCGAACCGTTTAGAACATTCCCGATGAAAACACGGAACCATTCTCCAACCCCAAACAGGACATTCCTTATATGAATCTTATTCTCCGGACCATTCCGGATCTCCTCGTGATATCCGGATCCCATCCGAGACTCAACAACATTCGCTCTTACTCATCATTCCATAACTACTCAACAACGTCGAATCCTTAAGTGTGTCTCTATACGGTTCGTGAATTATGCGGACATGACCGAGACACTTCTCCGAGCAATAACCAATAGAGGAATCTGGAAATTCATATGGCTCCCACATATTTATACGATTACTTTGCGATCGAATGAACCACTTACATACGATACCAATTTCCCTTTGTCTCACGATAGTTTACTTATCCGAGGTTATGATCGACGGTATCTCTGCATACCTAGTTCAACCTCACATCGATAAGTACTCTTTTCTTGTTCCCGTGATATGTGATCCCTTGTGAGCCAGTCACATGCTTGCAAGCTAATTGGATGACATTCCACCGAGAGGGCCCATAGTATATCTATCCATCATATGGATGGACAAATCCCACTCTTGATCCATGTGTCTCAACCAATACTTTCCGAACACTCAATGCCACCTTTATAGCCACCCAGTTACGGTGTGGTGTTTGATGTCATCAAAGCATCCTTCCGGTCAAGGTGATATGCATGATCTCATGGTCGAAGAAATTAGGTTACTATGTATCAGAAAGCATATAGCAATTGAACTATTAAAATGACTTGATCTTTATGCTATGCTTATCTATAGGAGTATGTCCACCATATCATTCTCCTAACGATGTGATCTTGTTGTTAATAACATCTCAATGTTCATGATAGGGAAACCACAATCATTTATTAACCAACAAGCTAGTATTATAAAGAGGCTTTACTAGGGACTTTATTTTAGTTTACAAATCACACAAGTATTAATGTTTCCTTGTTAATACTATTATAGCATGAATGTAAACATTTATCATAAACACAAAGATATAATAATAACTATATTTATTATTGCCTCTAGGGCATATCTCCAACACTAGCTACTGCTATGGATCCATAGTCCAAGAATGAACTACTCACACATCACTCCGGAGGCTGGCATGGTGATGAAGAAGGCCTCCGGAATGATCTCCCCTCTCCGGCAGGGTGCCGTGAAGAGTTTAGATCTCTCCCGATCTAGGAACAATGGTGACGGCAGCTACAAACTTTTTCGTGGAATTCTGATCGGGTCCTTAGGGTTTCGTCTCGGGGGGTTTATATAGGCGAAGGGGCAAGGTCGGTGGATGCCTGAGGTGCCCACACCATGGCCAGGCGCGGCCCAGGGTGGGCCCACGTGGCCCCCTGGTGTGTCTGCCTCGCGTCGCCTATTCGTCTCTCCTTCGGACTCCGTGTCGTGTCGGGGAAAATAGGAACTTTGGCTTTTGTTTCGTCCAATTCTGAGAATATTTCTTTACTAGTTTTTCTGAAACCAAAAATAGCAAAAAACAGGAAACTGACTCTATGGCACTTGTTAATATGTTAGTTCCAGAAAATTTATAAAAATGCCAAAGTGTGGACAAAATATAATATAATTGGTGCAAAACAAACATGAAGTATCAAAAATTATAGATACGTCTGCAACGTATCAGAGAGTGCGGCACCGACAAACACAGGGTTATGTAGCTCGTTCGCCCGCTGATGGCCTACAAGTGCACATGTTTGTGAGAGCATGTTTTCGCAAAAGTATTATTTCCAATTTTTATATCAATCCCAATAAGGAGCCTCGATAAATGTCTTTATGCAGTGTTTTTGTCGCACCCAAGGTGTCATGTTGTGTTGAGTGAATTGACTGCAAGTATTGAAGGTGCAAAGTGGTGAGTGAGTAATAGATGAAACTTGACTAAAGGTAGATGCAAAAATTAAAAAGAAGACAAAATTATTCGGAGTTCCTGCAGACGAGAAGTTAGGCGCGACGAAAAATAGTTCATGTGATAGTAAATATGTCAAGTGAATGAAATAAGATAAGTGACTGTGATACTTCTTATTCATAAGTGAGTATGCAAGCAACATGTATGCTGACTAGGAGTCCTCATGGCAAATTCCTCCTTGTCTCAATGATCCATATGTATGTTACCACAATAATGGTAAACATTAATAAAGATCTTCTAACCGGATCATGGCTTTAATCTTGATGGTTTTTTGTTTATCCTCGAGTAGTACTAGCTCCTCATTGATATCATCTGTGTCACTCAAGGGTCGCCGATTCGCTAGTAAATAAGTTCATATATATATGAGATTTCGGGATCATATTATCTAAGCCCTTAAATTAGACAACAAGCATCAGGCAAGCATAGATATTTATTCTCATATTATGATAATCACGACAACAATCACAAAAAGATGGAAATAAGAGAGGCACATCACATCTCACCAATCTCCTACATCTCCCACGCCTATGGGGATTTACACAGACATACGAGAAAGATAGATCAAAGACATAATAATATTGTAAATGAAAATCATCTCAACTTTACCGTAGCAAGCCACAATACCCTTTGAGGATCAAATCAAATACAAATCAAGAAAAATTAAAGTATCAAACCCTAATCTTACAAGTGTCAATCCCTCTCTCTCACAATACAAGTGGGGATGATGATGGAGTGAATGGTTTAGAGTCTAGAGATCATCGAGGAATGATGCGATGTTCTTCTCCCTCTTTAGATTTGATCTCTCCTCTTCTGAAATGGTTTGCGGCAGATGTTGATATAATAAAGGCGTGGCCGGGTCGTCTGGGCGAACGGTACGGACGCGTCCCGACCGTACCAGTGGTCGTTACGCATCGTGGACATCTCTTAAGAAGGAGGCTTCAATTGGGGATTTGTTTTTTGTAAATAACCCATAAATGCTTCAAGATCTTCCAAAATTGTTTATTTTCTGAAAATCATTACAAGAAACAAAGGTTTCACTAATTTGTGATATTAACATTAATTGAAATATAAAATCCAACGAAACCCGGTAAAAAACATAGAAAAATCATCGGTAAAAAGTATTAAAACTTGGAGCTATCAACATTTCCAAGCTCAGCTATTACTCACCCTCGAATGACAAAGCTATAAAAAATAATAACAATAAATTAAATTAAAGAGAAAAATTCACAAGTTCAAGATTATATCATATTCCATCGTCACAATTATTTAATCATATTATTCTGAATCCAATCAGAACTGAATCTTGTAGTAATTCAGCTTGAGTAAAAAACTGTCTTTTTCAAATGGAGAAAAAGACATTTTGGTTGTATATTTTCGCCTACTTTTTAGGCCTTTTTTAATTAAAAAGAATCCTATAAGAATTCTGGAGGATTTTGATCCTTTGGAATTTTCTATATGGGCATTGTTTGATTCGTAGAATTTTATAGAAAAAGTTTTCATATACTAGCATTATACTATGTATTTTGGAGGGAAACTTTCAACCACTCAATCCTCACGTTACAATTTCTTTATTTTCTCGTGATTTAAACATTGATTGAAGAAAATTCCTCTAGTATCAAATCCTACAGAATTTAGCTGGATATGACTTTTTTTTTGGCGAAAATAGCTGGATATGACACTCTAATCCCTAGTTTTTCCATTACTTCGTTCTTGCAAATCAGACATGCCGTCAGTATCAAAGATGTCAGACGTATCTCAGGCTAGTGGCGGTGACCGGTGTTTGTAGCCGTGTTTTTGTTTAATAACTGCACGGCCATCAGAAAACCACTAATCTCGGATATATATGTGGATCTCCTTCATCTCCATCTGCTGCTTCATTTTTCTTCTCACAAGAAAACAAAAACAAAATGATTAGAAAATTGAGCTCCACTACTTGCTGCCGCGACGCTCCTCTTCCCCACTCCACCGATCGCAACTCAGAGCCACCACTTGCTTTCTTCCTAGCTCCAAATTCGCCATTTTCTTCCATATATCTGACCTATCCACCCATCAATCTCACCTCCGGTCCGTCGCCATCGGCCGACGCATCATCACGGATTCGAAGCTCTAACGGGGAGCATCGCCGGCGATGCTTTGCTCCGGCCGCATGCTAGCCTGCAGCGGCCTACGCCCAGGGAGGTTCCGGCCGCCGCGCGCCTACGCTGACCGGCTGCGCCCCCCGCTCCCCGCCCGCAGGTGGCGGGTCGCCGCCTCCGCCGCGGCGCCCGGCGGTTCCCCCGACCTGCCGTCGTCGTCGTCGAACTCGAATCCCCCGTCGTTTGGCGCCGGAGACGATCAGGCAGCGGCGGCGGCCGCCGCCGCCGCCTCCTCCTCCTCCTCAGGGTACCGATTATTTGATATACCGTGTGAGTAGTTGGTAGCTAGTGGTGCGCGATCCGTGTGCCGTGTCCACGACTTTGTCAAGCAGATTTAGGAAGCAAGATTTTGAGTACATATTGCAGTATGCTTCGTACAGCTTATGCTTCGATCGAGCAAACTGGACTACGATAAATATATAACTTCTGTGGAATACATTTAGGCTAAGCCTTGCTTGTTCTGGTTTCAGGTTTTGTATCATTGAAGGGCCAGAGACAGTCCAAGATTTCGACAAACTGGACTTGCAGGAGATTCTCGACAATATTAGGAGCCGCCGGAACAAGATATTCTTACACATGGAGGAGGTTTGTCGATTTTTTGTTGCTGTTGTCAATATTATTATTTGCCTGGTTAAATTGTATGTAACGTGCTTGTGCAAGCTTGATGTATACATATTGCCTGTGAGAAAGGGGAAGTACAGAAGAGCAGGACATAGTTTAAGACTTAAAGTATGGCCACCGATGGAACTAAAATGGAAATCCCAGAACTAGAAATTGTGACATTGAACTAGTTTCTAAAGGGTGGTCTAAACATGTGCTGTTAGAGTGTTGGAACATGTTAGTTTTTTTCATCTTTTCTTCAAGGCTCTTATGTTATTGGACAAGATGAGTGCATGCACACTTCACATACAAAATCTTGGAACATCCATGATCCTAGAGAATTAGTTTTTGTCCTTACCTTCTGGTACTTTACCCTGTTTTCCTTGTTCCTTCATATAGATCCGCAGATTGAGAATACAACAAAGGATTAAAAATGCTGAACTTGGAATCGCAGTTGAAGAGCCTGAAGGTGAACTCCCAGATTTTCCATCATTCATCCCGTTTTTGCCTCCCCTGGTGAGTAGGCCTTTGTTAGACCCAAACCAATTAAGCAATGGCTTTACTCTGTAATACTTTCCATGCCATGGAGTAATGTATTGAACTCGAAACTGGGAAGCAGTTAGTTACCATATTTTTACTTTCTGTCAACAGAGTGCAGCTAATCTGAAGGTCTATTATGCTACATGCTTCAGTCTTATTGCTGCAATAATGCTCTTTGGTGGATTTATTGCACCAATTGTAAGTTACACTCTTGATTCTCAAATTGGCAATTATTGCTGTCCACATTGATCTTATCATGAAAAAATGTTGTGGGTGTGTAACAACTCTATGTTTTCTCCTTGCAGCTAGAACTTAAACTTGGTATAGGAGGCACATCTTATGCGGACTTCATCCGCAACGTTCATTTGCCTATGCAATTGAGGTGCCACCACTGTTACATGATCCAGTTTTAATTTATGAAGCATCTTCTGGCCATGGAAATTAAGTGGTTATTTACTGTCCTTTTTCTTGATTTGTTTATCTGATATTGTAGTCAAGTAGATCCTATCGTGGCATCTTTCTCAGGCGGAGCAGTCGGAGTTATCTCTGCCCTGATGGTTGTTGAAATAAACAATGTGAAGCAGCAGGAGCATAAACGGTGCAAATATTGTTTAGGAACTGGTACCTCCCCCCCCTCTCAGATAACTCATCAAATCCATTAAGTAGGGAAGATTGCACATGAGATACTTCATTTTGACAGGGATACTTTAGTGTAAAATTATATCACACTATCTGAATTCATTTTCAAATCCGAGACGGGTAAACTTAATTGCTTGCTCTGTGTAAAGATCAAACATGGAATAAATCTCAGTTGGATTTAAAAATATGGTAGCTGTAATATCATAGCTTATTGTGCATCGTTTACCAAAAAAATAACTCTCTGAGAATCCACGGTGTTGCTTGTAGGGTACCTGGCTTGTGCTCGCTGTTCAAGCACAGGAGCCGTTGTGCTTACTGAGCCTGTTTCGGCCTTCATTGATGGTGATCAACCTTTGTCTGCACCAAAAACAGAGAGATGCCCAAATTGCTCTGGTGCAGGAAAGGTAAAGCAGTCCTATGCATCCTGAACTGCACCCTGTTTCTGAATCAACATAAATATCATAACCTAGTTACTTTTAGCTCTTATGAGTAGGTTACATGCAACCCTATACGACTATTTGGATTTTTGGGACTTTAAGCAAAAAATATGACTTGTAACAATATGCCTGCAGGTGATGTGCCCAACATGCCTCTGTACGGGGATGGCAATGGCCAGTGAGCATGACCCTCGAATTGATCCCTTTGATTAAAAAGACACCTTAGCTCAGGAATTCTCGTATCACTATGTAAGGTGTTTGTAGATAATAGATGGACAGTCACGCCAGGGATTGAAGGCTTATAATTACAAACAGGGCACCATTTGGTACACCGGCGAATCTGAGTAGACCACGACACGAATCTGTAGCACTGTATCATACCCATCATTTGTAACACCATATCATACCCATCAGCTGTATTCTGTAATATCAGTCTCTTGTACTGATCAACTGCTTGGACTGAATTGCCAAAGAAATAAATTGTGTAGTAGTACGTCTTTGTAACCAGCACTTCAATCTCATCAATTAATTTCATGGCACCTTTGCTAATGTGTGTGTTGAAAAAAATATCCTTGGCAATGGTTTGAGGCACCGTTCTTTGAAACATGCATGGCTTTTTGGAAATATTTGTCGGACTACATTGTGAGATGTGGTATGGATCTGCAAATTTTACAGACATGGCGATTTGTATGGGACATAATAACAAAATTAGGTACATTTACAGATGTTGTTTTGACCTTGTTACTTCTTTTGTCCAGACACAATGGGTATTTTTTCACCAAAGGTTCTCATATATTTGCAAACTTAAACATTGTTTTAAACTTGTGCAACACAAGTTTTATTTTGAACATTACTTGAAGTGTATCAGCTGAGCATTCCAGAGTGGATTAGAACAATCCATATATACTTTTCTATGATCTGTATAGGTTATAGGATTCTGTTATGCAAAAATCCTCAAATCCATACACCACTTCTCCTGGTAGCGGCAACGGTACCGGTGTACCACCGCGGCCGATGGCGCGGGTCAGGGCCTGGACGGGAGGAATTGTTTCGGTCTGGCAGCTCACTCGATGGGGATAGTTCAGGGAAATTGCAATCGTGCCGCCTCTTGTGTCGACAGACTGCGTTCAGAGATTGTGTTCCGGTCCTTTCAGATCACCGACCCGGTTACGCAGCTTCGGACACCAGGCGGCGCCGCCGATGGATGCGCTCATGGCGAACTACGCGTCCGGCTCCGACGACGAAGACGAAGAGCAGCCGGCGCCCGTCGCGGGCGCCGTCCCGGACCCGGAGCCCCAGGAGGCTTCCGCGCTGCTCCCTCCCCCTCCCCTCGACCTCCTCCAGCCCCCCAACTTCGTAGGCATGATTCTTGACCTTCTCCTCGAATCTATTCTGGTTGTTTGGGGATCTCTGCTGATTGCTAATGTTTTTTTTTTTTGGAACTGTACCTGCTGCAGATTACTCGACACTGGCGCAGGGGAGTCGCATCCGGAGCTTCCCCCATGTGGAAGGCAAATACGCGCTACATGTCTACATCCCTGGTCTGTTTCCTTTTGCCACTAGTAACATAGTATATCCATCTGGAAACAACCCATGAAAAGTTCAGCTGTAAAGCGGATGAAGAACAATTGTTGGTAGTCTGTTATTGGTCAGGCATGCGCTCGCAGATCCAGCACAGGACTCAAGATGATGCTACCGCTACGATTGTGCTCTAAATTCAGAACTTCTTTTCAGTTTTTATACCCAGAAGATACTTTCCTCTTATGACTTATATGTATAGCATATCTCATATGCAGTTGTCATTCCCCTCGCCGCAAGGAAGCAACTGACCCTCGTCATGAGAAGAGCTGCATCGCTTGTGCCAGATCTCTATGCTGTAGATGCGGATTATGCACTTTCGGAGTTGTGCAAAGACGAGCAAAAGCTTGAGAGAGTGCTTCTGGGCAGGGAGTTCCATGTAAGCTTAGGAAGAACTGTTGGAATTCAGGTGCATCAGATTGACTCCGTCATCGCTATGCTTCGTCAGAAGTTTCAGTCACAACAGCGGTTAGCCACCTCTCGTAACTTTATTGCCAAGACGATAATATTTTTTCCCCTACCCCATGTTTTTTGAATCATGCGAACTTCTGTTAGAGGGCCGTGTTTGGCCAGTTATGCATGTACCTATTTGTGTCATGGTTTGCATCTATGTTAATGCTTTAATTTTCTGTTTACCATAGGTATTGGATGGACTTCAACAAATGGGAGCATTTTGTCAATGACAATTCTACACGATCATTTCTTTCACTAGAGGTTACAAGAACTGGGTTACCGGAGGTACTTGTTAGTATTTGTCTTCACTGCTCAGTGTCTATATGCATCATAAAATTGTCAATGTGTGTTTGTTTTATTTTGGTTCTATGGCTAACTCATCTTGTCTTGGCTTCTAATGAGGTGTAGGTGTACTTTGTTAGTTACTTCAATTTCTTTTGCAGATAAGTAAACAGATACATTTGGTTGATGAAGTATATCGATTGCACGGTCTTCCTGAGTTCTACAAGGTACTGTATCATTCAATTATCTGTAGTTTCTGGATGATTACCAGATGGTATGACACTTCTAGCTGTGCCTGTCATGGATAACATAACTGCAACTTGGAACTGATAAATCGAACACTCTGCTTGAAAACAGAAGGAGTTTCAGTTGTCAAATCAGAGGATGTGTTTGTATTTTCATGTGTGGAAATGCAGTAGTTAGTTATTTTGGAACGTTGATTGTGACTAAATTAGGAGCAAGCAACTTCTCCGTTGCCAATCTGGGAAAGAAGTCTTAACTGGTATTTGGTCATTTTGCAGAATCCTCGGCCACACATATCATTGGTGTGGGCATTGGGTGATGTTAGCTCCAAACTGAAGCAGGCCATCAAAGAAATTGAAAAAATTCAGAACAGCACCAGCTCATCCAAAAACTGCAATCTGAGATGCAATTTCGGTCATGTAGTGTGTAAAGTAGGCAAGAAGGTGTACGATGTCTGCAAGATTGCAGACTGAGACAGCGTTCTTGTACACTTAACTTGCCGAATTATGGACTTCGGTGGAGTCAATCCCTTTGGTTGTAACAAGGGCTTGTTTGATTCACAGGGTAGGAAAAATGGAGGGATAGGAAAAATGAAGGATTGGTGTGGCAATGTCCCATTGAATCCTATGAAAATGAGAATCATGGGAATTGGCATAAGAGGGTGTTTGATGGCAATGTAGGAGAGCCACAGGAATTTGGTTGAAGTTTGAGTGGTTAAACAAGTAGGCTTACTCACAAAGTTACCATAGGAATTTTTTCAAGAGCTCACACCTAATGAAAATTTTCCTATAAAATAGACTAGGCAATGTTCCATAGAAAATAATTCCATGGGTTCTGTTCCTATGAATCAAAGGATGGTGGTAGGAAAAAAATCCATAGGAACTCAATCCTATGAGAATCCCATGAAAATCCTACAAATCAAACAAGCCCGGTAATTGCACTGGAGGTACACTTAACTTGTCGCATGGATTTGTTGTAGTCTACAAAGTTGCAAACTGATAAAAATTAGTCCACAAACTTGTCCCGTGGGATAGATTTGGCATGAATCCGTTTTCTAATGGCTAATCACGCCTCTAGAGATTCTATAGAAAACCCTAGTATTGCGTTGAAAACATTCAAACGGGCCATCAAAACCGTTTTGTGTCGTTTTTTCCCACACCTGGGCTGCCTTGCAGCTAAAGACCAATATGCCCTTGTTCTTTTGTCCACCTAGTCCTACTCACTTGGCATGAGCGGCACGCTAACGACGACAACTGGCACATCGATGGTGTGAGAGGCATGGCAACCTACCACTCTCCATTGCCAGGCCTAGAGAAGAAGGCCACAATTCGGTGGGAGAGCAACAAGGTGGTGGTAATTGGGTGGCAGGGTAGGAAGGAGGAAGGAGTGGTCATGGAGGATGTTGAGAAATGAAGCGACACCGGCCCTTCTACCAAGAGCCGCACCTGATTGATATCGTCGAAGGCCTAATAGATATCGTCGAAGGCGCTGTTGCACACGTTAAGTTCCTTCATCAGGTGCTCATGCCTGTGGCGGTAATATGGCCCAGAGACAATAACAAAAATGTGTTTCCTTATGCATTTATGAGTTATTTATATTATCTTCGACCATCAACACCTCGACCATAAAGCCACTTCCCTTCTTCACACCTTTATTGTGGGACAACCTGTGTCTCCCTTCACTTAATGGAGAGCTTGCTCTATAAATCGTTGGGCTATCCTTTCTAGGGTGGAGTGGGGAGCATGGCAATAACAATCTTAGAGCATCTCTAACAGATACCGCATCGTTCCATACCGTAAAACATGCATGCGGTAAAACTGCAACTCGACTTTACGGTGCAAAAAGGGACAAGGCGGTTCAGATGTTACATAGTTATATCGCAAAACAGAATATTTCATTTTACGGTTCAGTTACGCGGCATCTGTTCCACCCGTCGCGTGTACTGCAAAATAACGTATACTGCAAATCAAATTCTACAAACCAACAGTTCAAACCAATACAAATTTTTTAAAGTTTACAACAACACAAACAAATAGGAAATAAATATACTAGGCTTTCTGATGATCAGTTCTACCATTCGCAGCAGCTCTGCGAGCTTTCCTTGCCTCGAGGATCTCTAACCTTCTATCTTCCCACCACTCTTTTGTGATCGGATCCATCTTCTCAGGATCCATGGTCATCACTCGGCAATCACAACTGCCCTAGCCTTTTCCTCTTCGAGACGGATCCTCCGTTCCTTAAACTTAGCTTTGCGCTTCTCATCTTCACGAGTTGCAAGCCATATTTGCAGCTTGGTCTCTTCTCATCTTGAGCTTGGTTTACATTTGTTGTTGCGCTACTAGCGACTTATGCTTTATCATTTCATCAATCTTGTTCCTCAACTTTTCATGCTCAACCTTTCTCTTCAACCCTTCTTTCACCTTCTTTGTGCCATCTAGCCCTTTTTTAGCTTTTGGTTCGTCATCTTCCTCCTCATCTTTTTCCTCCAAGTTTATTGCCGCACAGTTTCTCGGAGCTGGTGCCTCTCGATCCCGTACCCTCCACTTCTTACTTACCTTGAGCAATTCCCAACAGTGATGGAGAGAAAATGGTTTGTTCCTCGATGCGGCCATGTCCTTGTACCTAAATTCAGCAACCTTGTCATATTCGTCATTGATGACCCAGCTAGGGGGATGAGTCTTGACTTTCTCGTAGGCGACACTCTAATGACTGCAAGATTGTTTGATTGTATCCTACCGATACATCGTAAACGTATCTATAATTTTTGATATTCCATGTTTGTTTAGTATCTACTTTGCTCTGCTTTGTCTATACTTTGAGGTATTTTTATATGTTCTCTGGTACTAACCTATTAACAAGATGGCACGGTGCCAGTTGCCTGTTTTCTTCTATTTTTGGTTCCAGAAAAGGCAGAAAATCAATATTCTCGGAATTGGACGGGACAAAAGCCAAAATCAATATTTTACCATGGGGAACACGGATCCAGAAGACGAGACGTAGAAGAGCCACCAGGGGCCACACCCCTGGTCGCGTGGCCAGGCCTGGCCCGCGCCTGGGGGGTGCAGCCACCTTGGGTTCCCCCTGCCTTGCCTCTTCGCCTATAAGAATCCCCCGATACCAAAACCCTAAGTACCCGATCAATCTTCCACGAAATAGTCCGTAGCTGCCACCACCATCGTCCCTAGATCGGGGGATCTGAAGCTCTTTCCGGCACCCTGCCGGAGGGGAGTTCATACCGGAGGCCTTCTTCATCATCATGCCAGCCCGGTATGAAGCTTGAGTAGTTCCACCTTGGACTACGGGTCCATGTAGTAGCTAGATGATTGTTTCTCCTCCTTTGTGCTACCATGTTTAGATCTTGTGAGCTCCGCTCATGATCAAGATCATCTATTTGTAATCATGCATGTTGTGTTTGCGGGGATCCAATGGATATTGAGATTACTATGTCAGATTGATTAATGGTTCTATCTTATTGATTCTATCATGTATGTGTTGTTTGTGATCTTGCATGCTCTCCATTTCTAGTAGCTATCTTGGCCAAGTAGATGCTAGTAACTCCAAGAGGGAGTATTTATGCTCGACAGTGGGTTCATGCCTCTATTTAATCTGGGGAAGTGACATAAATCTCTAAGATTGTAGATGTGTTATTGCTACGAGGGAGAAAACAACGATCTCTTGTTCATGGAACAAGTGGATTGTTTACCTTACACACTTTGCTTAAAACAGTTATCCGTTGCTTGCAACTTAATACTGGAGGGGGTTCGGATGATAACCTGAAGATGGATTACTAGTCATAGATGCAGTTGTATGGCGGTCTATGTATCTTGTTGTATACCCAATCAAATCTCATAGGATCATGAATGTCTAGTATTGCATTGTTATGCGTTGCTCTGTCCTATCAATTGCGTTGCTGTAATTTGTTTACCCAGCATACCATGTTTGTTTGTCTTAAGGAGAGCACCTCTAGTGAACTATGGACCTCGGTCCAATCTTTACCATTGATACATCTTCCACTGTTACTGTTTACTTTTTGCAAACCACCATTACCTTCCACACCATACAGTTAATTCTTTGTTTTTAGCAAACCTGTGAGATTGACAACCTCACTGTTCGTTGGGGCAAAGTCTGGAGTTTATGTTGTGCAGGTTTCCAAGTTGCTAGCAACATATTTGGGTCATTTCCTTCATCATACTGGTTCGATAACCTTGGTTTCTTTTCGAGGGAAAACTTGTTGATGTGTTCATCATACCTTCCTCTTGGGGTTTCCCAACGAAGCTCTACAGTGATCTGAGCTGCATCAAGTTGTTTTCTGGTGTCGTTGTCGGGGATTTACAGAAGAAGAAGCTCCCACGTCAACAACACGCCATCAAAGTGTTTTCTGGCGCCGTTGCCGGGGAGGCTAAGGAAGGCTTCACAAGGGGAGTCCTTCACAACCTTTCTCTTTACTTTGTTTTTGTGTTGCTTAGTTTCTTTTGCCTTGTTTTGTTTGCTTCTTTTTATCAAAAACTCCAAAAAATAGTTTCATTCGGTTTGCTTTCTCTTATAAAAAACACACAAAAAATAGTTCCTACTCTAGTTGTTGGTCTGTTATTGCCTTGCTTTGTCATGCTTTCTATCAATGGTGGTTTTTTTAAAACTAGTTCTTATTGGTAAGGTGGGTTCACGGAAGAACAAATGTATTATTATAAGGAACACCGTTTTTCACAAAAAGGGAAACACTTATGGGAACAAATTGATAAATTGAATACTATTGTTAGAAAGGTGTGCTCTACTTATAATGTTACTTATTGCTTTGATAAATCTTGTTGTTGTAGGAGGTATAAACTCCTACATTTTCAATGTGAGTATAATGATAATGTTACCATATCTTCTTATGTTAAAGGAAATTATGACTTTTATGATGTGGAACAAATTGAAGAATTTATTGCTTGGAAGGGTGCATTTGAACTTGCTAGTTTGCTTGAAAATATTGATGATTCACCTTATGAATATGAGGTTTATGATATACTTAAATTTTGCTTTGATAATTACAAGGAAGAAAATGGCTATATATTCTTGAACATTTTAATAGATACTTTCCACGAACGAAAGAGACTAATGCCTTGCAGGAGCTTATGGAAGAAGAAATTGCTGAACCTGAAAGCTCATTAGATGAAAAGGAGAAGGACAGTGATGAACAAAAGGAAGAAGAATGGATCTATCCATGCCTACCTTCTAATGAGAGTAACTCTTCATACCTTACATTATTTGATTGTCCCCCATGCTTACCAAAGGAGGATGAATATTATGCTCCTATGGGTCCTTTTGAGATATCTACTATGGGTAAAACTTGCGATAATAATTATGCTCCTATTATCTATGATAATCCTTTATTTGCGCCTAATTTCGAAATGCATAGTACTAAAGAGTTTTGCTTAGAAAATGTTTATGATAAAGCTCTAGATGATGGTCCTATATTGAATGATCAGTCATCTTGTTATAAAATTGTTAAAAGTGGGTTTGAAGGTTTTAATCCCACTATTTTTTAGCTTTATAAAAATTATGTGTTTGTAGGTCATGAAAATCATACTTTATGTGATAGTTATATTGTTGAGTTTATTCGTGAGGCTACTGAAAATTATTATGAGAGAGGAAAATATGGTTGTAGAAGTTTTCATGGTACCGAAACACCTCTCTATATGCTGAAAGTTTTGAAGTTGCTCTTGTTTTATCTACCCATTCTTGTTACTAATGAGTGCAGCAGCACTTCGTTGGAGACCCCAAGCGGAAGGTATGATGCAGTACAACAGGCAAGTTTCCCTTAGTAAGAAACTGAGGTTATCGAACCGGTAGGAGAAAGGAAACATCCCAAAGGTGTTGCAAGCAACGTGGAAATCTGCACAACACAAACTCAAGACTTTGCCCCAACTAACAGTGAGGTTGTCAATCTCATCAGTTGCTGTAACAAAGATTAACTATATGGTGTGGAAGGTGAAAGTGGTTTGCAGCAAGTAAACAGTAATAGTGGAAGATGTATCAATGGTAAAGATTGGACCGGGGTCCATAGTTCACTAGAGGTGCTCTCCTTAGATAAACAAACATGACATAAAGGGTAAACAAATTACAGCAGGGCAATTGACAGGACTGAGCAAGGCATAACAATGCAATACTAGACATAAAGATCCTATGAGATTCGATTGGGCAATACAACAATATACATAGACCGCCATCCAACTGCATCTATGACTAGAAGTCCACCTTCAGATTATCATCTGAACCCCCTCTAGTATTAAGTTGCAAGCAACAGACAACTGCTTTAAGCAAAGTGTGTAAGGTAAACAATCCAATTGTTCCATGAACAAGAGACCGTTGTTTTCTCCCTAGTGGCAACAGCACATCTACTACCGTAGAGATTTCTGGCACTTCCCTTCATAAGTAGAGGCATGGACCCACTATCGAGCATAAATACCCCCTCTTGGAGTCACTAGCAACTACTTGGCTAAGATAGCTACTAACAACGGAGAGCATGCAAGATCACAAACAACACAGACATGATAGAATCAATAAGACAAAACCATTAATCAATCTGATATAGTAATTTCAATATCCATCGGATCCCCACAAATATAATATGCATGGTTACAAATAGATTAGATCTTGATCATGAACGGAGCTCACAAGATCTATACATGAAAGCACAAGGAGGAGATACAACCATCTAGCTACTACATGGACCCTTAGTCCAAGGTAGAACTACTCACGCTTCATCCGGAGGCTGGCATGATGAAGAAGAAAGCCTTCGGGATGATCTCCCCTCCAGCGGGGTGCCGGGAAGAACTTCAGATCCTCCCGATCTAGGGACGATGGTGGCGGCGGCTATAGACGGTTTCATGGAATTTGGATCGGGTGTTTAGGGTTTTGGCATCGGGGGGACTTTATAGGCGAAGAGGCAAGGCAGAGGGGCACCAGGGCGGCTTCACCCCCCAGGCACGCCTAGCCCTAGGCCGTGCCGCCAGGGGGTGTGGCCCCCTGGTGATCCTCCTCCGTCTCGTACTCTAGCTTCGTGTTCCCCACGATAAAATATTGACTTTATCTTTTGTCCCGTCCAATTTCGGAAATATTGATTTTCTGCCTTTATAGAACCAAAAATAAAAGAAAACAGGCAACTGGCACTGTGGCAACTTGTTAATAGGTTAGTACCAGAAAACATATAAAAACACCTCAAAGTGTGGACAAAGCAAAGCAAAGTAGATACTAAACAAGCATGGAACATCAAAAATTATAGATACGTTTCCGACATATCAAGCATCCCCAAGCTTAACTCATGCTCGTCCTCGAGTAGGTAAGTTATAAAAGAATAATTTGTGAGGTGACATGCACCATCAAAACCAAGATCAAACCATTTGCAAGCATTGAAAGCTAGGATCAAAGAACTCTAAACATGTGCATGAAAGATGGAGTTCTAACAGTAAGAAAAAGTAACTATGCATGCAACATGAAAGGCTATAAACAAAGATCATGAGTAACATGCATTGAAAAACATTTGTTTGTTTCACATACAGAAAACATGGCATAGTGGCAATCAGCTTGTCCCTCATAGAGTAGCAAATAGATGCATAGGACACCTTCAAAATTCATAAGAGTGACTAGATACAAATAGCACAAGAACAAGTAATATCACAATGTGCATCAATCAATAAGTTTTGGGACACTGCACATAGAACTAAGAATGGCAACTATGCTCTCTTA
The DNA here is from genome assembly GCA_030063025.1 of Avena longiglumis. NCBI lineage: Eukaryota > Viridiplantae > Streptophyta > Magnoliopsida > Poales > Poaceae > Avena > Avena longiglumis. The sequence goes on along the minus strand of CP125978.1, from coordinate 416,127,746 downwards.
ATGGTGTCTAAAGATAGAAGGTGGAGACTCAATATAATAGTGGAAGAAAGGCCCTTCATAAAGGGAAGCAGGGATTTCAAGTTTCAAAAAGAGCTTCCAAAAATTATGGTACTTTTTAGCTTTCACCCCTCATTGCCCCTATCATAAACATCATGAAGTGATTAAGGTTAAAGTGAGCAAACTATGTAGTATATGCTTGATAAAGTATAAGTTGGCAATTTCATGTCCCTTGAATACGAGGGCCACACCTCATGCTACTCAACTTTAGTCACCTGTAAGTTCTTGTCATAGTAAGTACATGTGTATCATAGATAACCACCAAAGGGGTACCCCTTGCACATGGTGTTGGAATTATGCCCTAGAGGCAATAATAAAGATGTTATTATTATAATTCTTGTTCATGATAAAGTTTATATTCCATGCTAGAATTGTATTAAGCGGAAACTTTAATACTTGTGTGGTTTGTAAACAACACCGTGTCCCTAGTATACCTCTATGGACTAGCTCATTGATCAATGATGGTTAAGGTTTCCTAACCATAGACATGAGTTGTCAATTGATAATGAGATCATATCATTGGGAGAATGATATGGTGGATAGACCCAAACTAAGCGAAGCAATTAGATCGTTTCATCGTGTTCATCTTTGGCGAAGCTTTTCTTATGTCAAATATTGTATTCCTTAGACCATGAGATAATGCAACTCCCTGGTACCGGAAGAAAGCTTTGAGGTCATCAAACGTCATCCTATGAGAGGGTGATCATAAAGGTGTCTCTCAGGTGATCGAAAGTATCTGTAGGTTGTATGTATCGAGATGGAATTTGTCCCTCCCAGTCGGAGAGATATACTGGCCCACTCGTAATCGATATCAACACCGCTTGCAAGCATGTGGTTAAGGAGTTAATCACAAAGTGATATCGGATTACGGAACGAGTAAAGTACTTCGTGAACGAGATTGAACTAGGTATGACGGTACAATTCGAATCTCGGGCAAGTAAAATATCGCGAGACGGGAATATATATATGGGATTGATTGAACTCGCATCGTGGTTCATCCGATATGATCATCGATGAATGTGTGGAGTCAATATGGGTGCCTGCACTCACCGTTGATTATTGATATAAGATCATGTCTCATATTCTCGAACCCGTAGGGTCACACACTTAACGTGTCTTGGCGCTAGGATAGATTGGATAATTGGTTTATGAGTTTTTGTTCGAGTCTCGGATGGGATCCGGACATCACGAGAGGTTCGGAATGGTCCGGAGAATAAGATTCATATAAGGCAATGCAGTTTTTGGAGTTGAATTGTTTCGGGTTAATCGATATTGTACCTAAGCTTCTAGAACCTTCCAGGGGGGACCAACGTGGCCCCACCTGTCGGGAGGGGCATGGGCCTATGAGGGAGTGCCCTCCGATTAAATAGGGCACAAGGCCCCATAGGGCCCAGCCGGCCAAACCTAGGGGAAAACCTAGGGAAGCTTCTAGAAGGAGGGGGGAAACTTGCCCCCCACTCTTCCCTCCTTGGCCGCCGGCCTAGGCTTGGGGAAGGGGCTAGGGTTGCCGCCCACCCCTCTATATAAAGAGGGCTGGGGGCGCAACACCCCCATCACACCTCCTCCTCAAGCCTAGTCGCACTGCTGCCCTCCTCTCTCTCTCCCTCCCGACTGTGTGTAGGCGAAGACCTGCTGCAGAAACTCTCCACCACTTGCACCGCGCCGTCGCGTTGTAGATCCAATCCGTCTCTCCACCATACTTGCTGGACCGAGGAAGGAGGATACGTCGAGGTGCCGCACGTGTGCATCTCTCGGAGGCATCGCCACTTGCAATGTTAGATCGGAGCGGATCGCGAGGCGGAGAAGCTTAGACTACATCACCCACGCTCCATTTAACGCTCACAGTAATCTTCAAGGGTATGAAGATCTCATCTAATCTCTCTCGTTGTTTGCATCTCCTAGATTAGATCTTGGCTTTCCGTCGCATTCGTAGAATTTTTTGATTTACTATGCGCTAAACCCTTCATGGTATCGATCTAGATCTATGCGTAGATGTGTTTCACGAGTAGAACGCAACATGGTTGTTGCGCGCTGATGTTTTCTGCAAGCCTCTTGTTTGTGTTCTTCTTATGATGCGGATAGTGAGATTGAAGCGGTCCGTGCCAACCTTACGCGACGTCGTCATGAGACCGCTCGCACTTGACGTGTGGCTTGTTCCACACATGCGCCGGTGGATGCCGCTTTCTCACTATAGTTTTCATGGGATTTACAATCGGAGTTTGGCAACCATAATATCACCGTTGTGGGTTTCGTAGGTAAGAATCGTTTTAGCTTGCTACTCCCATAAGCCACGTAAAACATGCAACAACAAAGTAGAGGCGCCTAACTTGTTTTGCAGGAGTGTTTTCTGTGATATGGTATGGCCCAAGATGTGATGTGTATATTGTATCCGATGATCATGTTTTGTAATGTTTCACGACTTGCATGTCGATGAGTACACAACCGGCAGGAGCCATATGGTTGTCTTTATAATTGTGTATGACCTGTGTGTCAACTTCTTATACGCCATGTAATAGTTTCACTTTATCGCTAAGTAGTTAGCAATAGTTGTAGTTGCTATTCGTGGTGGAGGCAATCATGGTGGAGTGATGGAGATCATGCCGGCACGCACAAGATGGAGATCATTGCGCGAAGATTGGCTATACCATGTCACATAAAATTATATGCATGTGATGTTTATCCCTTTTATGTATCTTATTATGCTTAGATAGCGACGGTAGCATTATAAGATGATTCCTCACTTAAAGATCAAGATAAAACTGTGTTCTCCCCATGTATGCACCGTTGCGAAAGTTCGTCGTGTCCAAGCATCACGTGATGATCGGGTGCTATAGACTTTACGTTCACATACAAGGGTGCAAGCCAGTTTTTGCACACGCGGAAATACTTGGGTTTAACTTGACGAGCCTAGCATGTAGAGACATGGCCTCGGAACACATGAACCGGAAGGTTAAACATGAGTCATATGAATGATATGATCGACACTTCGTTGTCCACCATTGAAACCACATCTCTTCTCGTGAAGATCGGATTAGGTATGGTGAGTTTGGATCATGTTCACTAAACAACTTGAGGGATGTTGAATTTAGTGGGAGTTCATCTAGTAATTTGATTAAAAGTTGAACTAGTTATCATGAACATAGTCTAATTTGTACTTGCAAATATTGTAGATCAAATGGCTAAGTCCAACTTCAACTTCAACGTTTTTGCTGAGAAAGAAAAGCTTAAGAACAATGGGTCTAACTTCACCAACTGGTTCCGCAATCTGAGAATCATTCTCTCTGGCGGTCAAAAGGACTATGTCCTTGAAAATGCGCTAGGTGACGCCCCTGCTGCAACTGCGCCGGCTGATGAGAAAGCTGTCTATCAGTCGCGCAAAGATGATTATGGTGTGATTAAGAGCACCATGTTGTTTTCTATGGAATCGGACCTTCAAAATCGTTTTGAAGACTATCCCGGGTCCTTTGAGATTCTCGAGGAGCTGAAAACCATGTTTCACACTCAGGCCCGTTCTGAGAGATATGAGATCTCTGAGAAGTTCTTTAACTTCAAGATGGAGGAAGGGAGTTCCGTTAGTGAGCACGCCATTAAGTGTCGGGCTACACTCAACGCCTTGAGCAACTGGACTGCAAGATTCCAGAGGAGCTCAAGATTGAAAGGGTTCTGCAATCACTCCCTCCCAGCTACAAAAGTTTTGTAGTGACTCATAATCAGATTGGTTCGACTGATACGATCACCGAGCTCTTCGCAAAGCTGAAGGCTGCGGAGGTGGACATCAAAAAGGATAATCATGTGTTGATGGTCAACAAGCCCCCCACCTTCAAGAAAGGTAAGGGTGCAAAGAATCCCTTCAAGAAAGGCGCGAAGCGTTGCCCGCCGAGAAGAAGCTCAAGTCCGACCCAAGCCGACACCGAGTGCTTCTATTGCAAGGACAAGGGTCATCGAAGCGAATCGTCCAAGTACTTAGCGGACAAGAAGGTCGGCACCATCAAAGGTATATTTGATATACATGTTATTGATGTTTTCCTTACTAGCCCTCGCTGTAGTGCCCAGGTATTTGATATTGGTTCGGGCTAATATTTGTAACTCAAACAGAGCTACGGAATAGACGGGCAATGCGAGGATGAGGTGACGATGCGCGTTGGCAACGGATCAAGAGTTGATGTGATGGCCGTCGGCATGCTCTCCTTAGTTTTACCTTCGGGATTAGTTTTAAACCTCAATAAATGTTATTATGTGCCTGCGTTGAGCATGAACATTATTTCTGGATCTTGTTTATTGCAAGACGGTTATTCATTTAAATCGGAGAATAATGGTTGTTCTATTTATGAGAGTAACATCTTTTATGGTCATGCACCTATTGTGAATGGTTTATTTCTTCTAAATCTCAAAAGGGATGAAACACACATCCATAACATTGAGGCTAATAGATAGTGATAATACTACTTATTTGTGGCACTGTCGTCTAGGTCATATTGGAGTAAAGCGCATGAATAAACTCCATTCTGATGGACTTTTGGAGTCTCTTGATTTTGAATCATTTGACACATGCGAACCATGCCTCATGGGCAAGATGATCAAAACCCCGTTCTCCGGAATGATGGAGCGAGCAACGGACTTGTTGGAAATCATACATACCGATGTATGCGGACCGATGAGTGTTTCGACGCGCAGTGGATATCGCTATTTTCTCACTTTTACCTATGACTTAAGTAGATATGGGTATATCTATTTAATGAAACATAAATCTGAAACATTTGAAAAGTTCAAGGAATTTCAGAATGAAGTGGATAACCATCGTAACAGAAAGATTAAGTTTCTACGATCCGATCGTGGAGGTGAATATTTGAGTTATGATTTTCTCACGCATCTTAAAGCAAGCGGAATCGTTTCGCAACTCACGCCACCCTAACACCACAAAGAATGGTGTGTCGAACCTAATCGAACCCTATTAGATATGGTCCGATCGATGATGTCTCTTCGATTTGCCGTTACCATTTTGGGGTTATGCATTAGAAACCGCTGCATTCACTTTAAATAGGGCACCGTCTAAATCCGTTGAGACGACACCGTATGAACTGTGGTTTGGTGCTAAACCTAAGTTGTCTTTCTTAAAGTTTGGGGATGCGCTTACGCCAAAAAGTTGATGCCGACAAGCTCGAACCCAAAGCGTAGAAATGCGTCTTCATAGGATACCCTAAGGAAACTATTGGGTATACCTTCTATCACGTAACCAAGGCAAAGTGTTTGTCGAAGAACGGTTCCTTTCTTGAGAAGGATTTTTCTCAAAAGAAGTGAGTGGGAGGAAAGTAGAGCTAGACGAGGTTGTTGAACCTTCTCTTGAGTTGGAGAGTAGCGCAAAGACTGAAATTGTTCCAAAGGTCGCCGCAACAATAGAGGAAGCTAATGACAAGGATCATGAAGCTGGACGATGTCAAGCCATCGAACGTCGCAGGTCGACAAGGTCGCGTGCCCCTCCTGAGTGGTATGGCAACCCTGTCTTGACTATCTTGTTGGTAGAAGACAGTGAACCTATGAACTATGAGGAAGCGATGATGAGCCCAGACTCTGAGAAATGGCTAGAAGCCATGAAATCCGAATTGGGATCCATGAGCGAAAACCAAGTATAGACTTTGGTGGACCCTCCTAGCGACCGAAAGGCCGTTGAGTGCAAATGGATCTTCAAGAAGAAAACGGACGCGGATGGTAATGTTACCGTCTATAAAGCACGGCTTGCCGCAAAAGGTTTTCGACAAGTTTAAGGCGTTGACTACGATGAGACTTTCTCTCCCGTAGCGATGTTTAAGTCCATTCGGATTTTATTAGCAATTGTTGCGTTTCATGATTATGAAATATGGCATATGGATGTCAAGACTGCGTTCCTCAATGGCAATATTGATGAAGAGTTGTATATGATGCAACCCGAAGGTTTTGTCGATCCTAAGGATGTTGATAAAGTGTTCAAGCTTCAGCGTTCCATTTATGGACTGGAGCAAGCATATCGGAGTTGGAACCTTCGTTTTGATCAAGTGATCAAGAGCTTTGGATTTGTTCCAAATTGCTACGAAGCTTGTATCTACAAGAAAGTGAGTGGGAGCTCGGTGACATTTCTGGTACTATATGTGGATGACATATTGATTATTGGAAATGACATTAACATGCTTAACGATGTGAAGAGTTATTTGAACAAGTGTTTTTCAATGAAAGACCTAGGTGAAGCTGCTTATATATTGGGCATCAAAATCTATAGAGATAGACAAAGACGCCTGATAGCTTTAAGCCGTAGTACATACCTAGACAAAGTTCAAAAGGTTCGTAATGGATAAGGCAAATAAAGGTTCAAGGCCTATGTTGTCGTGTAAGATATTGAGCAAGGCTCAGTTGTCCATATGGTAAATGATAGAGAAGCTATGAGCAAAGTGCCTTATGCCTCGGCCATAGGTTCTATCATGTATGCCATGTTGTGTACTAGACCGGATGTGTCCAATGCTCTTAGTTTGACGAGCGATATCAAAGTGATCCAGAGGAACATCGACAGCCGTGAAGAACATCCTAAAGTACCTAAACAGACTAAAGAAATGTTCTTAGTCTATGGAGGTGATGAACAACTCGTCAGTAAAAGGTTACGCCGATGCTAGTTTCGACAATCGACAAGGATGATTCTAAGTCTCGCAGGATACGCTTATATTTTGAATGGAGGAGCTGTGAGTCGGATAAGCTACAAGCAAAGCGTGATCGGATCTACAGAGAAGCGGAATACATGGTCGCCAATGCGCCAAGTGAAGGAGTTTGGATCAGAACTTCATCATCGAGCTTGGCGTGGTTCCAAGTGCATTGGACCCACCGGAGATATTGTGTGACAACACCGCGCCATAGCACTCTAAGGAACCAAAATATCATCCAAAGACCAAGAATATCAACGAAAGTTTCATATAATCCGAGATTATATAGCGTATGGAGATCTCAAGATTAGCAAAGTACACAGATCCGAATGTCAGATCCATGACTAAACCTCTTCCACGTAAAACATGATCGACCTTAGTGCCATGTGTACACCCTCGACACCTATGCAAGTTTGGGCGAAATTCACCAAACCCGCATAGAACGATTCAAAGGTGCTCACCAGCACTTTCGCGGGTGGAAAACAAGTAATAACATTACACAACAGTCCTCGATGGGACCCACGTAATGTATATATATAATGACTCAAAGAGTCAAGAATACGTATATATTATACAAAGATCCAAATCACCTTGAAAACGATAGAGCGCCCACTACGGACAAGATGCAAATGGGGCTAAGAGCCCAAGAATAACCAATGGCCCATAACCGCCTGCTGCCAAGGAAGGGTAACCTCGCTAACGACGCCGATCTCAAAACCTGCTTAAACAAAGGTGCCGACAAAGGGCAAAGGAAAAAGAAGGAGCGTTAAGATCGAGGCCAAGACACTCGAGGCTAGAATTCGGTCCTCGCCACATAGGTATGGTGGATCGAGCAATGGCAAAGATGCACTAAACAACCTATAGAGACTGATGCAATCGCGGTTATCGTGGGGTGAGAAAGACCTATCCGGATCCAACTGAAGCTAACACCAAACAAACCCATCTCGTGTTTCTCGAGACCAAACGAGGAAGGCAACCGAGGAACTCACACTGGCGCTTACTTATTCGCTATAGTTGCGGCACTTTACTAGTCGTTTAGATAATCGCCCCGATAAAGTAAGCGAGGGCACTTTTAGTTAACCATTCCGTTATAGTGGCAACACTTACTAGTCGACATGCTAACATGATGAAACCCATAAACCCAAAGTAGCTTGTTGGAACTTTTATTCACCATTCCGCTAGAAGTTGTGATTTACTAGTCAGTACAATTGTCGCAGTTTACAACCAAACAAGCAATTGTGGGCGTATTAATTAGCCATTCCATTATAGTGAAGCTGATTACTAGTCATTATAAGTCAAGTTTATAACAAAAACTTTAGTTATGCTTGTCTATGATCGAGATCTTGCTCCAAGTCGTCCATAACCGCGACACGGCTTTCGAAAGTTTTAACCCACCGGGTGCAAATAGCAACACACACACGATCAACCTCGAAAACCAAATCAAAACCCAACGAGGTCTCACGACAAGCAATCACAAGATTCAGAATATTTCGTGGGGCCACCCCATTAAGCTACCCGCAACGGCAAGCTAGCTCCGAGACGGACTCAAGGTTCCGTCGATGGTCAGAACGACGCAGGTCCCAATCGGGGACTGCCGACACCGAAAACATCCCGCTTACCTAAAGACAGCAAGACTCGCACAATAGTAAAATAAAGCAAGAAAGCATGGCATAAGTACAGATAATAAAGCCCCAAACTAGTTTGTGGCCCCAAGAAATAAGACTAATCAAGCTCGCTAGGGGCCCATACTCCCCATATGTGGATAGCGATAAATCAAGGAACAGTATCAAGTACTGGGTCTTACGGGACACAAGTGGGCATTCTAAACCAAATATTATCTATCACCCACCGATGCCTCTCGCTTATTCCATTTTAGTTGTTAAACAGAAATTAAAGTGACGATAAGTAAAACTAGAATCAACTCCGACATCAACATGCGGCAATACATCAAGAATCGTGGCATATGGCGACACACATCAAGACTTGAGCAAGCAACTACGACGCAAGTCCAACTATCTACCAAACAATGTGTAATAGGGTGTGTCCAAGGCAATATACTAGGTCAGGGATATCAAAGGGTACAAACTAGAGCATCGCAACACAGATAGCAATAGATCAACAGGAGGGAAATAAAGACTATAAAAGTAAGATAGGTAGAAAGGGGGAGATGCTCGCCTGAAAACATTGTCGAAAGGTTCATCCGAAGATCGGGGCGAAGCTCACATCAACTCAACGGCCTTATCCGCGAAGACCCAAAACACTAGAAGATACACCGGATGCAATATTTAATAAAACGACAGAAGATCGGCATGATGCATGCATGATGGATGGCATGGCAAAGGTGCGATGCAATTTGGTCTATATTAAGCGGAACCGGGGTCCCGACGATTAATTAAGTGGTTCAAGTTGTTTAGAACCCCCGCAATTTAAATGTTGTTTAACAAGACAGAATATATCACCGGTTCGCTACACAAGTTTAAATGAGGCCAATATAAGGCTAGTTTTGCCCGCATATGGGCCCCATATTTAATTATTAGGTGAATCGCATAAGGCCCCAACCACATGGAAGCATGCATGCAAGGTGAATGATTAGTATGCAACAGCTTGTTATTTCAATTATAAAATAGGGTTTGCGGAGAGGGTTCACATTAATGGGCCTCGACGAACTTGGGTTCCGGTCCCGGTCGGTCTCGGGGTCCAGGGTCGATGGAAACGTTCTCGGACTTAGGGGTAGGTCTTGACGCATCCGTGGTCTTCGGTCATGTCGACATCATGGCGTCGGGGAAAGTTCTCTGTCCGTGAAGCACTCGGCGTTTCTACGGTTCCACGCCGACGGCCTTGGTTTCGATGGAGAACTTGGTGTGTCCGTGTCGGGTTCTCGCCGCCGGGCGCCGCCTTCGGGATCGGGTCCGGGAAGAAGACCTTGGCATCGGATGGTCCTTGTCGGAGTTCTTGTCGCGCCGGGGCCTTCGGATCGGGCTCCGGGATCGGTCTTCGGTCGAAGTTTCCGGAAGCAGATCTTGGTGCTTGATGTCTGCGAGGGAGATCTTGTCGTCCGATTTTTTGGAATCATCGTCTTTATTTCAGCCTCAGACCATCTGGTACTTGGACTTCCCTTAGCACCTTCCAACACAAACACGGAACACACACGCGTGAAGCGTCCGAGACGGGCTCGACGGCGGCGGAGATGGGCACGGCAGCGGGGAGGGCTCGGGGCGGCCGGACGCGGGCCCGGGAACGGTGGCGGCGACGCTTGCGCCGCAAGCGCGGTGGGACTCCGCAGGCGCGCAGAAGGGCGCTGTGAAGAGCCGCTGGCGAGGCCGCCTGGACGGACGGAGAGAAGGCGGGCGAGGGGAGGTGCGGCGGCGCTGCCTGGCTCGGCGGCGCGGAGCGACGAGGTCGCCGGGCTGCATGGCCGCGGCCGCAGCGGCGGGGCACGGAGGCAGTGAGCGCCGGGCGGACGGCGGAGGAGCTTGGCGGCGCGGCCACCATGACGGCGGAGGAGCTTATGCGCGCTGCCACGGCGGACGGCAGCGCATGAGGGTCGAGGCGGCCGGTTGTTGAGGAGACCGCAGACGCTGGGCGACATGGTGGCGGAGAACGGTGGAGGCGGACGGCTTGAGGCTGCAAGGCGAGCGGATGTGGGGCTCGGGCGGAGTTCGGGCGACGCTGTGGGAGGAAGGGCGCGGCGCTGGGCTGGCGGGGCGGAGGGAAGCGGGAAGCACGGCGGACGGGGCTTGGCTTACGCGGAGCGCAAGGGAGGGCGGCTGAGCTCGTGGGAGGCGGGCGCCTTGGGGAGAGGGAGAGGCGGGAGGCTCGCGGGCGAGGGAGAAGGAGAGGAGCGGGCGCAGGCGCGTGGTGGGGCCAGGGACTGGGATCGGGAGGTGGGCAGGCGGCAGGCGGCAAGCGTGGGGCTGTGGGTGTTTAAGAGGGGTGAGAGGGTCCAGGGGCTGGGCGACGCGGGGGCCTGGGAGACGGGCCAGGCAGGAGAGGGTGTGTCTGCGGTGAGGAGGCCAAGGCGGTGGTGGGTCCGGGAGGCAGGAGTGGAGGGAGGTTGAGTTAGTCTAGGTGGAAGGGATGATTGGTTGGGAGAGGAGGGTGACGTGGCGGCCCGATAGGTGAGAGTGAGGTGGAGGAGAGAGAGGTAGATTCTGGTAGCTTTAGGAATATCTGGCGCGACTGCTTATAAAGGGGTGGTCGCTCGGTCGGGTTGGCCTGCTCGACCGCCCTACTAAAATAAATTAGGTTTTTATTTAATAACCGTTGTAACTAATTTTGTCAAACAAAACCTCCGGAAGCGTTCGGGATTTAATTTGAAATAAAAGGACGGGGATTAATATATATAAAAAACAAAATAGGGTTTCTAGTAAAATAGTTTTGAACAAATATGTGTATGATGGTGCATTGTGCAAAATTTCAACGCGATTTTCTAGTAGTGGTTTTATGGATGCCACACCGACACCACTAACAAGGGATCTCGCCGAGATCCGCCTCATGGTACCGGAAGGAAGGTCGGCTTCTCCGCCTTCTCGCTTTGTGTAGATCCTCGCGACACCACTAACGAGGGTTCATCCTCCATCTTGAAATCGCCATGACACCACCAACAAAGGGTCGTTGTTCCGATCGACGAGAGAGCACTGTGAGAACAAAGGACGAAGGTAGAGGTATCAAACGACACCACCTCTAACTTCCATTAGAAGAGGGAAAAGTTACATTGATCCACCAGTTCGATATACGAGCTAACAAAGAGAGTCGGTAGGGTGATCATCCATCCGACCCAACTATCAACTCTATACATGGGTAGGAGAATCAGGCAACTCAACTCTCGAGATTTAGATCAAGATCTTCATAAGCGTGTCCTAACAAAGGGATGATGCCAAAGTAAATCGTATGAAAGACTCAATGATTAGGTTTCGCGATGGTTCCATTGGCATGAACAACACGTGCTCAAGGTCGACTCCAACTTCACCAAAGCTCGCCCTTCTCATATGTTTTCAATGACACCGATATCCAAAGAAGGAACACATAGGGATGAGGAGCTCAAGAACAAAAGGTTGGAGGAAGGGTACAACAACAAGTTGCGATTGATGATCGTAGCACCTCCGCATAAAAGGGAGAATTCAAACCTCAAGGTACGACGGAAACCCAACCACGAGAAATCGGACTCAAGAAAGAGAAGAGAGCGATTCAAAACACGAGAGGTAAGATGAGAATAGCAGAGGGTAAGGAGTAAAATCGACCTAACCGTAACTCAACCGATTTTCAAAAATAGTTTTGACACTTCTACTTCGTCGTTAGCTAGGTTATCCTAGGTGGACTTGTGGGTATCGCAACTGCCGAGCTCGATACCACTCAGAACACCTCAGACGGACCTATGCAAGTTTGGGCGAAATTCACCAAACCCGCATAGAAACGATTCAAAGGTGCTCACCAGCACTTTCGGGTGGAAAACGAAGTAATAACATTACACAACAGCTCGATGGGACCCATGTAACAGATATATAACAATGACTCAAAGAGTCAAGAATACGATATATTATACAAAGATCCAAATCACCTTGAAAACGAGAGCGTCCAGCTACGGACAAGATGCAAATGGGGCTAAGAGCCCCAAGAATAACCAATGGCCCATAACCCCTGCCCGCCAAGCCGAAGGGTAACCTCGCTAACGACGCCGATCTCAAACCTGCTTAAACAAAAGGTACCGACAAAGGGCAAAGGAAAAAGAAGGAGCGCCAAGATCGAGGCCAAGACACGGCGAGGCTAGAATTCGGTCCTCGCCACATAGGTATGGTGGATCGAGGCAGCGCAAGATGCACTAAACAACCTATAGAGACTCGATGCAATGGCGGTTATCGTGGAGGGGAGAAAGACCTATCCGGATCCAACCTCAAGCTAACACCAAACAAACCCATCCCGTGTTTCCCTCGAGACCAAACGAGGAAGGCAACCGAGAACTCACTCGGTTGCTTTACTTATTCAGTTATAGTTGCGGCACTTTACTAGTCAGGTTTAGATAATCGTCCTGATAAAGTAAGCAGTAGGCACTTTTAGTTAACCATTCCGTTATAGTGGCAACACTTACTAGTCAGATACAGTTAACATGATGAAACCCATAAACCCAGCAGTTGTTGGAACTTTTATTCAGCCATTCCGTTGTAGTTGCAGGATTTACTAGTCAGGTACAATTGTCGCAAGCGACAACCAAACAAGCAATTGTGGGCAGTATTAATTAGCCATTCCATTATAGTGAAGCTGATTACTAGTCATTATAAGTCAAGTTTATAACAGTAAACTTTAGTTATGCTTGTCTATGATCGAGATACTGTGCTCCAAGTCGTCCATAACCGCGGACACGGCTTTCAGAAAGTTTTAACCCGGCCGGGGTGCACAAATAGCAACACACACACGATCAACCTCGGAAAAACCAAATCAAAACCCAACGAGGTCTCACGACAGAGCAATCACAAGATTCAGAAATATTTGAGGCCACCCATTAAGCTACCCAACGGCGTAAGCTAGCTCGAGACGGACTCAAGGTCTGCGTCGATGGTCAGAACGACAGAAGTCCCCAATCGGGGCTGTCGATCACTAAAACATCCCGCTTACCTAAATGCGATTAAAGCAGTACCTCGCACAATAGTAAAATAAAGCAGTAAAGCATGGCATAAGTACAGGATAGTAATAAAGCCCCAAACTAGTTTGTGGCCCCAAGAAATAAGACGGAATCAAGCTCTGGCTAGGGGGGGCCCATACTCCCCATATGTGGATAGCGCGATAAATCAAGGAACAGGTATCAAGTACTCGGGGTCTTACGGGACACAAGTGGGCGTTCGGAAACCAAATATTATCTATCACCCACCGATGCCTCTGCTTATTCCATTTTAGTTGTTAAACAGAAATTAAAGTGACGATAAGTAAAACTAGAATCAACTCCGACATCAACATGCGGCAATACATCAGCAACTGTGGCATATGGCGACACACATCAGCACTTGAGCAAGCAACTACGACGCGCAAGTCCAACTATCTACCAAACAACAGGTAATAGGGTGTGTCCAAGGCAATATACGGCTGCAGGGGATATCAAAGGGTACGAAAACTAGAGCATCGCAACACAGATAGCAATAGATCAACAGGAGGGAAATAAAGACTATAAAAGTAAGATAGGTAGAAAGGGGGAGATGCTCGCCTGAAAACATTGTCGAAAGGTTCATCCGAAGATCGGGGCGAAGCTCACATCAACTCAACGGCCTTATCCGCGAAGACCCAAAACACTAGAAGATACACCGGATGCAATATTTAATAAAACGACAGAAGATCGGCATGATGCATGCATGATGGATGGCATGGCAAAGGTGCGATGCAATTTGGTCTATATTAAGCGGAACCGGGGTCCCGACGATTAATTAAGTGGTTCAAGTTGTTTAGAACCCCCGCAATTTAAATGTTGTTTAACAAGACAGAATATATCACCGGTTCGCTACACAAGTTTAAATGAGGCCAATATAAGGCTAGTTTTGCCCGCATATGGGCCCCATATTTAATTATTAGGTGAATCGGCATAAGGCCCCCAACCACATGGAAGCATGCATGCAAGGTGAATGATTAGTATGCAACAGTTGTTATTTCAATTATAAAATAGGGTTTGCGGGAGAGGGTTCACACATTAATGGGCCTCGACGAACTTGGGTTCTGGGGTCCGGGGTCGGTCTCGGGGTCCAGGGGTCGATGGAAACGTTCTCGGACTTAGGGGTAGGTCTTGACGCATCCGTGGTCTTCGGGTCATGTCGACGGTCATGGCGTTCGGGGGGGAAAGTTCTCGGTGTCCGGGTGAAGCACTCGGCGTTCTACGGTTCCACGTCGACGGCCTTGGTTTCCTCGATGGAGAACTTGGTGTGTCCGTCGGGTTCTCGCTTGATCGCCGCGTCGATCTTGGATCGGGTCCGGAAGAAGACCTTGGCATCGGATGGTCCTTGTCGGAGTTCTTGTCGCCACGGGCCTTCGGATCGGGCTCGGATCGGTCTTCGATCAAGTTTCCGGGCGTATCTTGGTGCTTGATGTCGCGAGGAGATCTTGTCGATTTTTGGAATCATCGCCTTTATTTCAGCCTCGCACCATCGGTACTTGGACTTCTTAGCACCTTCCAACACAAACACGGAACACACGCGCGGAAGCGCCCGAGACGGGCTCGACGGCGCGGAGATGGGCACGGCAGCGAGGGCTCGGGCGGCGGACGGGCAGAACGGTGGCGGCGACGCTTGCTCGCTTCGCGGTGGGACTCAGAAGGCAGCGAGTGGCGACGCCGGGCCTTGCAGAGCTGGCGGCGAAGCTGGCCCGGGACGGCGGGCGGCCAGACGGAGGCGGCGGGAGGAGAGTGCTGTGGCGGCGGCTCGGGCGCGGAGTGCGACGCAGAGGTCGCGGTGGGCGTCTTGCAGCTGCGGCAGCGGGCAGGCGAGGCGGAGTGCGCGGCGGACGGCGGAGGAGCTTGCGGGCGCCACGGCGACGGAGGAGCTTGAGGCGCAGCGGGCGGGCGGCGGCAAGGAGGTCGAGGCGGCTGGTTGTCGGAGACCGCGCAGACGCTGGGGCCGGATGGTGGCGGAGAACGGTGGGCGGGACGAAGCTTGGAGGCTCGGGCGGCGAGCACGGGATGGGCGGCTCCGGCGGAGCCGGGCGACGCCCAGGAGGAAGGGCGGGCGGGCTGCGCACAAGGGCGTGCGGCGGAGGGAAGCACGGGACGGGGCTTCACAAGCGAGCGGCAGGCGGGCAAGGCGCCGGGCTGGAGCTCGAGGCTGGCGGCCTTGGGGAGAGGAGGAGAGCGGGAGGCTCGGTCAGGCGAGGAGAAGGAGAGGGCGGGCGCAGCGTGGGTGGGGCCCAGGGGACTCGGGATCGGGGAGGTGGGCAGGGTGCGGTGCAGGCGAGCGTGCGTGCGTGGCCAGGGGTGTTTGGTGAGGGGTGAGAGGGTCCAGGGGCGGGGCTGGGCGACGTGGGGCCCGGGGAGACGGGCACGGCAGGAGAGGGTGTCTGCGTGGTGGGAGGCAGGCGCGGTGGTGGGTCCGGGAGGCAGGGGAGTGGAGGAGGTTGAGTTAGTCTAGGTGGCAGGGGATGATTGGTTGGGGAGAGAGTGGGTGACGTGGCGGCTCCGATAGGTGGGAGTGAGGTGGAGAGAGAGGTAGATTCTGGGTAGCTTTAGGAATATCTCGGACCGCTTGTTTATAAAGGTGGTCGTTGTCGGGTTGGCCTGATCGCCCTACTAAAATAAATTAGGTTTTATTTAATAACCGTTGTAACTAATTTTGTCAAACAAAACCTCCTAAGCGTTGGGATTTAATTTGAAATAAAAGGACGGGGATTAATATATATAAAACAAAATAGGGTTTCTAGTAAAATAGTTTTGAACAAATATGTGTATGATGGTGCATTGCGCAAAATTTCAACGCGATTTTCTAGTAGTGGTTTTGCGGGATGCCACACCATGGGTGTGAGATTGTTGCCAAATGTAAACTAGATTATTGACTCTAGTGCAAGTGGGAGACTGTTGGAATTATGCCCTAGAGGCAATAATAAAGATGTTATTATTATAATTCTTGTTCATGATAATGTTTATATTCCATGCTAGAATTGTATTAAGCGGAAACTTTAATACTTGTGTGGTTTGTAAACAACACCGTGTCCCTAGTATGCCTCTGTGGACTAGCTCATTGATTAATGATGGTTAAGGTTTCCTAACCATATACATGAGTTGTCGATTAATAATGAGATCATATCATTGGGAGAATGATATGGTGGACAGACCCAAACTAAGCGGAGCAATTAGATCGTGTCATCGTGTTCATCTTTGCGAAGCTTTTCTTATGTCAAATATTGTATTCCTTAGACCATGAGATAATACAACTCCCTGGTATCGGAAGAAAACTTTGAGGTCATCAAACGTCATCCTATGAGAGGGTGATCATAAAGGTGTCTCTCAGGTGATCGGAATGTACCTGTTGGGTTGTATGTATCGAGATGGGATTTGTCCCTCCCAAGTCGGAGAGATATACTTCAGGCCCACTCGGTAATCGATATAAAAACCGCTTGCAAGCATGTGGTTAAGGAGTTAATCACAAAGTGATATCGGATTACGGAACGAGTAAAGTACTTGCTGTGAACGAGATTGAACTAGGTATGACGATACAGACGATCAAATCTCGGGCAAGTAAAATATCGCGAGACGAAGGGAATATAAATATGGGATTGATTGAATCCTGGCATCGTGGTTCATCCAATATGATCATCTATGAATGTGTGGGAGTCAATATGGGTTTCCAGACCCCGCTGTTGATTATTGATATAAGATCATGTCTGCATGTTCTCGAACCCGAAGGGTCACACACTTAACGTGTCTCGACGCTAGGATAGATTGGATAATTGTTTTATGAGTTTTTGTTCGGAGTCTCGGATGGGATCCGAGACATCACGAGAGGTTCCGTAATGGTCCGGAGAATAAGATTCATATAAGGCAATGCAGTTTTTGGAGTTCGGAATTGTTTCGGGTTAATCGGTATTGTACCGGAAGCTTCTAGAACCTTCCGGAGGGGGACCAACGTGGCCCCACCTGTCGGGATGGGGCATGGGCCTATGAGGGAGTGCCCTGGCCGCATTGGGCTAGGGGCACAAGGCCCCATAGGGCCCAGCCGGCCAAACCTAGGGGAAACCCTAGAGGAGCTTCTAGAAGGTGGGGGGAAACTTGCCCCCCACTCTTCCCTCCTTGGCCGCCGGCCTAGGCTTGGGGGAGGGGCTAGGGTTGCCGCCCACCCCTCTATATAAAGAGGGCTGGGGGCGCACCACCCTCAACACACCTCCTCCTCAAGCCTAGCCGCCCTGCTGCCCTCCTCTCTCTCTCCCCACATGCGTGTGGCAGCCTGCTGTAGAAACTCTCCACCACTTGCACCGCGCCGTCGCGTTGTAGATCCAATCCGTCTCTCCACCATACTTGCTGGACCGAGGAAGGAGGAGACGTCGAGGTGCCGCACGTGTGCATCTCTCGGAGGCATCGCCACTTGCGGTGTTAGATCGGAGCGGATCGCGAGGAGGAGAAGCGAGTACGACTACATCACCCACGTTCCGATGAACGTTCCGCTGTGCGAATCTTCAAGGGTATGAAGATCTCATATAATCTCTCTCGTTAATTGCATCTCCTAGATTAGATCTTGGCTTTCCCGTTCGCATCCGTATAATTTTTTTGATTTACTATGCTGCGAAACCCATCAATTCTCTCTCTACACCTGAAATTTTTCCTTCATACAAAACTTCACACAATCTTCATTAGCAACATTGGTGTATTCAAAAGATAATAGACCTTTAGGCTTAGATTTGGAACAACAAAACTTTTCACTAAAAACACAAGCTAGTGTATAAAGTCCTTCAAAAAGCTCAATTTCCCAAAAAGAACCCAAAAAGGAATCAATAAGAAGCAAAAACAAATAATGGCAGAAATCTGTCAAAACAGACCAGCAGGTAGAAACCGATTTTTTCAAAAACCTTATGTTGCTCAAATCAAAAAGTGTTGAACTAACAAAAGTTAGCTAACATACTGGGGGATTTATTTGTAAATTTTCAGATCAATCCGACTTACAGAGACTCCTCACAAATTTTTATGATGGAGGACAGAAATCTGTTTCACGACAGCAACTCCCCAAATCTTACTTCCCTCTCATTAGAGGTCATTCTTGGCACAAAAAGCAAACAAAAAAGGATAATGAGAGGTCATTACTTTTCTTTAACGCCTTTGTTATGCTCTACTCATTCTCTCACAAACTTGATGACACACTTTATTTTTCTTGGCCCTAAATAAACTTAAAACATTGTGTCATCTATGTTGTATATGCTTGCACTTATACGTTGGAATTAGCAGAACCATGTTGTCATGAGGAACGTTTTGAAGATTTCACTTGTATATTGTACATAGTTGATAGCATGCTCTTTTTTTATGGATGTCGTCGGTGTGAAATAAAAGGGGAGCTTATAAGTCCATGGAGTTATGTATGTGTGTTAGAAAAACGCCTGGGCCGCTAGCCTAAGCCATGCCTAATCATGGTGGAAATTTGCAGCAACACCATAGTGAGCAATCTATAAAGCTTTCTTCTTATAAAAAAGAGACATATTAAAAATAGGAAAGTGAGAAAAAAGCACCATTTTACCATGGTAAATAAGAAGATTGCTTAGATGCTCATTATTTGCTTGCCTTGTCATTTTGATTATGGGATAGCTCCTATATCATGTGCAAGGGGTACTTCATTGGCGGTTCTCTATGATACACATGTACTTACTATGACAAGAACTTACAGGTGACTAAAGTTGAGTAGCATGAGGATCGGCTCTCGTATTAAAGGGACATGAGATTGCCAACTTATACTTTGTCAAGTATATACTCCATAGTTTGTTCACTTTAACCTTAATCACTTCAAGATGCTTATGATAGGGGCAATGAGGGCTGAAATATAACAAGTACCATAATTTTGGAAGCTCTTTTTGAGACTTGAAATCCCTGCTTCCTTTTATTAAGGGCCTTTCTTCCACCATTATGAGTCTCCACCTTCTATCCTTAGGTACCAATTAAGAGAGCATAGTTGCAATTCTTAGTTCTATGTGCATTGTCCCAAAACTTATTGATTGATGCATATTGTTGATATTGCTTGCTCATGAACTATTTGTATCTAGTCACTCTTATGAACTTTGAAGGTGTCCTATGCATTTTTTTTGGTACTCCATGAGGGACAAGATGAATGCCACTATGCTATGTTTCCTATATGTGAAACAAACAAATGTATTTCAATGCATTGTCATTCATAATCTTTGTTTGTAACCTTTCATGTTGCATGCATAGTTACTTTGCCTTATTATTAGAACTTATTCTTTCATGCTCATGTTTAGAGTTCTTTGATCCCAGCTTTCAATGCTTGCAAATGGTTTGATCTTGATTTTGATGGTGCATGTCACCTAAAAAATTATTCGTTTTATCACTTACCTACTCGATGACGAGCAGGAGTTAAGCTTGGGGATGCTTGATACGTCGTAAACGTATCTATAATTTTTGATGTTTCATGCTTGTTTAGTATCTACTTTGCTTTGCTTTGTCTACACTTTGAGGTATTTTTATATGTTTTCTGGTACTAACCTATTAACAAGATGCCACAGTGTCAGTTGCCTGTTTTCTTCTGTTTTTGGTTCAAGAAAACGCAGAAAATAAATATTCTTGGAATTGGACGGGACAAAAGCCAAAGTCAATATTTTACTGTGGGGAACACGGAGCCAGAAAAAGAGACAGAGAAGAGCCACCAGGGGGACACACCCCCTGGCCATGTGGCTAGGCCTGGCCCGCGCCTGGGGGGGTGCGGCCACCCTGGGTGCCCCCTGCCTCGCTTCTTCGCCTATAAGAATCCCCCGATACCAAAACCCTAAGTATCCGATCAATCTTCCACGAAATAATCCGAAGCCGCCGCCACTATCATCCCTAGTTCGGGGGATCTGAAGCTAGTAACTCCAAGAGGGAGTATTTATGCTCGATAGTGGGTTCATGCCTCTATTTAATCTGGGGAAGTGACATAAATCTCTAAGGTTGTAGATGTGCTATTGCTACTAGGGAGAAAACAACGGTCTCTTGTTCATGGAACAAGTGAATTGTTTACCTTACACACTTTGCTTGAAGCATTTATCTGTTGCTTGCAACTTAATACTGGAGGGGGTTTGGATGATAACCTGAAGGTGGATTACTAGTCATAGATTCAGTTGGATGGCGGTCTTTGTATCTTGTTGTATTGCCTAATCAAATCTCATAGGATCATGAATGTCTAGTATTGCATTGTTATGCCTTGCTCTGTCCTATCAATTTCTCTGCTATAATTTGTTTACCCAGCATGCCATGTTTGGTTATCTTAAGGAGAGCACCTCTAGTGAACTATGGACCCCGGTCCAATCTTTAACATTGATACATCTTCCACTCTTACTGTTTACTTTTTGCAAACCACCATTACCTTCCACACCATACAGTTAATCCTTTGTTTTCAGCAAACCGGTGAGATTTACAATCTCACTGTTCATTGGGGCAAAGTCTTGAGTTTGTGTTGTGCAGGTTTCCAAGTTGCTAGCAACACCTTTGGGTCGTTTCCTTCCTCCTACTGGTTCGATAACCTTGGTTTATTTCTGAGGGAAAACTTGTTGTTGTGCTCATCATACCTTCCTCTTGGGGTTTCTCAACGAAGCTCTAAAGTGATCTGAGCTGCATCACCTACCGACCTTGGAGAGATCTCAATGTGCGAGTGCTTCCTTTTGGCACTAGCTTGAAAAAATTGTCCTTAATACGCTGCCAATACTTCTTCCGGGATTGGTCACTCCTGGTGACAGCATCCATTTGACAGACCCTCCCAAGCCTAGATCAATGTCGTGTCTTTGTCCGCGGTGTAGTTGGCATATCTCTTAGATTTTAGCTTCTCTTGGGTAGCATCGAATGCCTCCCCGACCACCTCTTCTAGTTCATCGTCTTCCCAGTCATCGGTCTCGACACTCCTTCCTCCCCTTCACCATCGTCGGTAGCACCAGTATAAGCCTCGTTAGGTAGGGGCAGACCTCCATTGATGTTCACCCCCGCGTCGTTCAACATGTCAATGAACGACCACGGAACCGAGAGAAGATCCTCGCTACGAACACCCAAAGTCTGGAGATTTTAAGGCAATCAATTTCTACGTGACATGTGCGACAGATCTAGGGAGAATTCGACTGCAAATAGATCAACACGGAAACATACCTTCCAGGAACATGGGTGGATTGGGTGGACGGTCGCAGGGGAGTCGCCGTCACCAGCGTGCATGCCGAGAGGGCCTTCCGGCTCACGTTTCTCTCCGGCTTCAGGCCAGAGGGAAGCTTGGATCCGCTGATTTTCCTCCGACTGCTGGAGGGCCGTATGAGGCCAGTCAAACCATCGGCATCACGACTGCACTCCTAGTCGCTTCCTCATCTTTTTTTCCATCGACGCAAGCGCAAGGCTGTCATCGATGACATTCGAGATGGAGGGGGTTTCCGATAGGTATTCCACCATGGAATCGGTCGGCTATGGATGGGGAGTGTTCACGACGGTGGTGGTGGGGTGGCAGTGTGGTGGGGAAAGCCTAGAGGCGAGAGGATGACGAGATTGAAAACTGGTGGTGGTGGCGACGAAAATGTCCTTGGCGCCAAGCAAAAGTCAGGACAACCCTTGGTATGGTAAATATACGGCACGGAAGCGAGCTTTTGCGGTGAACCGCAAAAAAATCCGGATGCGATACGTTTTAGGGTATATGGAGTGGCCACTTTTTTCGCCTCGTACTGCAAATTGACGAAATCAACCCAGAGAGGGTGCCACCACCATCCATCAGGCCCACTTCGTGGGCCCCACCCATCGGCACGTGGTGTCTACGCACTTCTATTCTTGTAGACAGTTTTTGGGCCTCCAAGTGCAGAGGTTTGTAGAACAGCATCAAGTTTTCCTTAAGTGGATACCCAAGGTTTATCGAACTCAGGGAGGAAGTGGTCAAAGGTATTCCCTCTCAAGCAACCCTGCAATCAAGATATAAGAAGTCTCTTGTGTCCCCAACACACCTAATACACTTGTAAGGTGTATAGGTGCACTAGTTCGGCGGAGAGATAGTGAAATACAAGTGGTAACGGTGCCAGAAAAGAGCTGATGGCGTGGAGGAAAGGTAAAAGCCCAAAACCTCCCCGGCAAACGGAACAAAGATGGAAGCAAGCAAACATGCAACATATCTAGTAGCAAACGGTGTTTCAATGCTTAGAAACAAGGCCTAGGGATCATAATTTCACTAGTGAATACTCTCTCATATAAATATCCTCTATTTATGACACTACTCTTAACTACTCTCCGGTTGGACACTCTAATCATCGGTAGGGCTATAACAACACTCCTCAAAGTCTGCCTTCCCCAATATAGATAACCCCACACTGTCACCTTGAGCGCTAGATGGTTTCAACAAACACCACAATTTCATAGAGACATCCAACTCCAAATATAACTCATAAAAAATATTGAATCTAGCCAAAGTGCCGCACACGGTATGCAAGATGTCACTTTCACACGCATGGGGAAAAACATAGATCTATTAAAGCACAAAGAGTATTTATGTAGACTCAAGCCTAAGTGCCACCATGACATGCACGCTGTCACTTTCACACACATGGGGAGAGCAGAGATCTAATGAAGCACTTGAGTAGCAAGGTAGATCTACTTGATTACAAAGCTCATGACCACAAGATCATGCAAAGAGAGAGAGAGAGAGAGAGAGAGAGATGAACATATAGCTACCGGTAGAGCCCTTAGCCCTAAGGAAGAACTACTCCCTCCTCATCATGGGAATCAACAACGGTGATGAAGATGGTGATGGAGATGGCTCCGGGGGCACTTCCCCGTCCCGGCAGGGTGCCGGAACAGAGACTTTCTGTCCTCCGAATCTCCCCTTCGGTGGCGGCGGTGCTACGGAGTTTTTCGTGGATTTCTTATGGATGCCCTAAGGTTTTTGGGTCGGCGGCTTCTTATAGGCGAAGGGTGAGGCCGAGGAGGTGGCTAAAGGGCCCACACCCTCCCCAGACATGGGCCAAGCTTGGCCGTGCCCAGGGGGTCTGGCCACCCTCTAGTGCCTCTCCGTCCCTCCTTCTGGATTCGTGACCCTCACAGAAAGTTATTGACTTTTGGCTTTTGTCCCGTCCAATTCCGAGAATATTGATTTTCTGCCTTTCTAGAACCAAAAACAGAAGAAAACAAACAACTGGCACTGTGGCAACTTGTTAATAGGTTAGTTCCAGAAAAGATATAAAAACAACTCAAAGTGTAGACAAATCAAAGCAAAGTAGATACTAAACAAGCATGGAGAATCAAAAATTATAGATACGTTTCCGACGTATCAAGCATCCCCAAGCTTAACTCCTACTCGTCCTCGAGTAGGTAAGTGATAAAAGAATAATTTTTGAGGTGACATGCACCATCAAAACCAAGATCAAACCATTTGCAAGCATTGAAATTTAGGATCAAAGAACTCTAAACATGTGCATGAAATATGGAGTTCTAACAATAGGACATAGTAACTATGCATGAAACATGACAAGCTACAAAAAAAATCATGAATAACATGCATTGAAAAACGTTTGTTTGTTTCACATACAGAAAACATAGCATAGTGGCAATCAGCTTGTCCCTCATAGAGTAGCAATATAGATGCATAGGACACCTTCAAAGTTCACAAGGGTGACTAGAAACAAATAGCACAAGAACAAGTAATATCACAATATGCATCAATCAATAAGCTTTGGAACACTGCACACAGAATGACAACTATGCTCTCTTAATGGTGCCTAAAGGTAGAAGGTGGAGACTCAATAGTGGTGGAAGAAAAGCCTTTTATAAAGGAAGCAGGGATTTCAAGTTTCAAAAAGAGCTTCCAAAAATTATGGTACTTGTTAGCTTTCAACCCTCATTGCCCCTATCATAAGCATCTTGAAGTGATTAAGGTTAAAGTGAACAAAAATGGAGTATATGCTTGACGAAGTATAAGTTGGCAATCTCAAGTCCCTTGAATACGAGGGCAACACCTCATGCTACTCAACTTTAGTCACTTGTAAGTTTTTGTCATTGTAAGTATTTGCATATCATTGAGAACCGCCAACGGGGTACCCCTTGCACATGGTACAGGAGCTTTCCCATAACCAAAATGACAAGGCAAGTAGATAATGAGCATCTCAGCAATCTTCTTATTTACCATGGGAATATGGTGTTTTTTTATCTCTTTGCTCTTTTCTCAATGTGTCTCTTTTTTATAAGAAGAATGCTTCATAGATGTCACTATGGTGATGCTGCAAGTTTCCACCATGATTAGGCATGGCTTAGGCTAGCGGCCCAGGCGTTTCTCTAACATAGGATACAAACTCCATGGACTTACAAGTTCCCTTTTTATTTCACACCGGTGACATCCATAGACAAAAGAGCATGATATCAACTGAGTACAAAGTACAAGTGCAATGTTGAAAACATTCCCCGTGACAGCACGGTTCTGCTAATTACAACGTATAAGTGCAAGCATATACAACATAGATGACACAATGGTTCAAGTTTATTAGGGGCAAAGAATATAAAGTGTGCCATCAAGTTTATGAGGGCTTTAATCACTAAGTTTTCACATAACAAAATAGTTTTTAATTGGAAGATAGTTGAAAACAAGAATATACTTGGAATGGTGTAACACACCATGCATAGGAGTTTATAGTGTACACTTTGGAAAAACTTGCTTTCTTGGGAGTTGTAAGCATGAGTAGAACTTACTCATACAAGTGGAGGCTAGCAAAAGACTGGGAGCAACCAACTAAGAGAGCATAATGGGCATAATCATGCAGTGCAACAAAGCATACTAATCAAAGAAAAGAGTGGTACTACAAGTCAAGGACTAAGTTATAATAGAGGCTAATGGTGACTTGTCATAGTCATAACATGGTTTGAACATGTGCCAAGTCAACCCAAACAAAGCATCAAAGGAGAATACCACAATACTATGCTTTTGTATGCTAAAACAACACATGATTCCTTCAAGGCACATCGCAATCCTAATTGTTTGGAACAAGTCATGCTACAACAATAATCACTAATCATAAGGTCAAAACAAGATCTAGCATGACATGATAAAGTCTAAGCCACAGTCAAAACAAGCTCCCTTTTGTACCACTATAAGCATGAAACTTTCTACTCTTTTCCAACACCAAACAACTTATTTGAAACAACTCACAAAGATAATAATCAATAAAGATCCGTGAGCTTGTCTCACAAATCCATAGAGAAGAACTAAAAAGTTCTAAGCTGAAAGCACAAGAAAACTAAGGATCAACGCAATGCTAACAAAAGTGAACACTCACAAAACAATAAGGCTGAAAACTAGAGTGTTCTAGGCAATGGAAACAGAGTGTGCTCTCTCCAAAAGAAGTGTGATGTAACCAACCAACTTACTCAAGAAAACTAAGCAAACAAAAACCAAAAACAAAAACTAAGACGCTCCAATAACAACACAATTGTGCATGAAACAATAAAAACGAAGTGTCTAGAAAGACCTGAGATTTTTATTGATGAAGAAGGGGATGCCTTGGGCATCCCCAAGCTTTGACGCTTGTACCTCTTGAATATTTCTTGGGGTGACACGTGGGTGGCATCCCCAAGCTTGAGATTTTGTCCATTCTTCATCTCATTACATCATTCTTTCTCTACACGTGCAAATTTTCCTTCATACAAAACTTCACACAATCTTCATTAACAACATTAGTGTATTTAAAAGATAATAGACCTTTAGGAAAATCTTTGGAACAGTAAGACTTTCACTAAAAACACAAGCTACTGTAGCAACTCCTTAAAAAAGCTCAATTCCCCAAAAGAGGACTCAAAAAGGAATCAATAAGAAGCAAATGCAAATAATGGCAAAAATCTGTCAAAATAGACCAGCAGGTAGAAACCGATTTTTTAGAACATCTTTTGTTGTTCAAATCAAAAAGTGTTGAATTAACGAAACTTATCTAACATACTGGGGGATTTATTCGTAAATTTTGAGCTCAATATGAGTTATAGAGACTCCTCACGATTTTTTATGGTGGAGGATAGAAATCTGTTCGGGACAGCAACTCCCCAAATCTTACTTCCCTCTCATTAGAGGTCATTCTTGGCACAAAAAGCAAACAAAAAGGATAAGGAGAGGTCATTACAGAAGTAATAACTTCCAAGACTCAAGAAAACTCTTGGGTTATCTCCCAACAAGTACTTCTCTTTAACGCTTTTAATTAGGCTTGATAGCTTGAGAAGATGCTCACATAACAATTATGAATTAAAGTCAAAGAGAGCATCAAGAAGCAAATTCAAAACACATTTAATTCTAACCCACTTCCTATGCATAGGAATCTTGTAAAGAAACAAGTCATGAAATCACAAAGCACCAAGCATAGGAAAGCAAAACAAGTGCAACTTCAAGACTTTCAACATAAAGAGGATAAACTTAATGTTATTGAGATGCATAAAACCATGTTCCCTCTCTCACAATAACTTTCAGTAGCAACATGAACAAAATTAACAATATAACTATCACATAAAACTTTCTTATCATGAGCCACATGCATAAAATGATTATTACTTCCATATAAGAATTGTCATTCTTATTAGTGGGAGCAAATTCAACAAAATAGCTATCATTATTATTCTCATCACCATAATCATCAAATATAGGAGGAATATTGTAATCACAACTAATTTCCTCCTCAATAGTAGGTGGACTGAAAATATCATATTCATCATTGTAATCATCATATATTGGAGGTATAGTATCATCATAAGCAATAGAATAGCTATCTTCCAAAGCTGGGGGACTAAAAAGATCATGCTCATCAAAACCAGCTTCCCCAAGCTTAGACTTTTCCAAAGCATTAGCAATAATGGTGTCCATAGAATTCATACTAATAACATTGCTATTAGCATGCAAATAAAGTTCCATAGGCTTTTTAATTTTCTCTTCAAACACTTCATGTCCTAACTCAAGATAAACACTATAAAGCTCTCTAATTTTGTTGTTGTTTTCCATTAAGCCTAACTAGTGAAAACAAGAAACAAAAAGACAAAATTGCATAATCTAAAGGAAATAACTTCGAGCACTCACACCGGAGGATGTGAGTACCTTTTTAGATTACCTCCCCGGCAACGATGCCAGAAAAGAGCTTGATGTCTACGCACTTCTATTCTTGTAGACAGTTGTTGGGCCTCCAAGTGCAGATGTTTGTAGAAAAGCAACACGTTTTCCTTAAGTGGTCACCCAAGGTTTATCGAACTCAGGAAGGAAGTGGTCAAAGGTATTCCCTCTCAAGCAACCCTGCAATCAAGATACAAGAAGTCTCTTGTGTCCCCAACACACCTAATACACTTGTAAGGTGTATAGGTGCACTAGTTTGGTGAAGAGATAGTGAAATACAAGTGGTAACGGTGCCATAAAAGAGCTGATGGAATGGAGGAAAGGTAAAAGCCCAAAACCTCCCCGGCAAATGGAACAAAGATGGAAGCAAGCAAACATGCAACAGATCTAGTAGCAAACGGTGTTTCAATGCTTAGAAACAAGGCCTAGGGATCATACTTTCACTGGTGAACACTCTCTCCTATAAATATCCTCTCTTTATGATACTACTCT
The DNA here is from genome assembly GCA_030063025.1 of Avena longiglumis. Classification (NCBI taxonomy): domain Eukaryota; kingdom Viridiplantae; phylum Streptophyta; class Magnoliopsida; order Poales; family Poaceae; genus Avena; species Avena longiglumis. The sequence continues at coordinate 416,099,803 of CP125978.1, read as the reverse complement.
TAACTACTCTCTGATTGGACACTCTAATCATCGGTAGGGCTATAACAGCACTCCTCAAAGTCTGCCTTCCCCAATCTAGATAACCCCACACTGTCACCTTGAGCGCTAGATGGTTTCAACAAACACCACAATTTCATAGAGACATCCAACTCCAAATATAACTCATAACAAATATTGAATCTAGCCAAAGTGCCACACACGGTATGCAAGATGTCACTTTCACACGCATGGGGAAAAGCATAGATCTATTAAAGCACAAAGAGTATTTATGTAGACTCAAGCCTAAGTGCCACCATGGCATGCACGCTGTCACTTTCACACACATGGGGAGAGCAGAGATCTAATGAAGCACTTGAGTAGCAAGGTAGATCTACTTGATTACAAAGCTCATGACCACAAGATCATGCAAAGAGAGAGGGAGATGAACACATAGCTACCGGTAGAGCCCCTAGACCTAAGGAAGAACTACTCCCTCCTCATCATGGGAATCAGCAACGGTGATGAAGATGGTGATGGAGATCGATGGAGATGGCTCCAGGGGCACTTCCCCGTCCCGACAGGGTGCCGGAATAGAGACTTTCTGTCCTCCGAATCTCCCCTTCGGTGGCGGCGGCGCTATGGAGGTTTTTGTGGATTTCTTCTGGATGCCCTAGGGTTTTTGGGTCGGAGGCTTCTTATAGGCAAAGGGGAAGGCCGAGGAGGCGGCCAGAGGGCCCACACCCTCCCCAGGCGCGGGCCAGGCTTGGCCGCGCCCAGGGGGGTCTGGCCACCCTCTGGTGCCTCTCCGTCCCTCCTTCTGGATTCGTGTCCCTCACGGAAAGTTATTGACTTTGGCTTTTGTCCCATCCTATTCCAGAATATTGATTTTCTGCCTTTCTGGAACCAAAAACAGAATAAAACAGGCAACTGGCAATGTGGCAACTTGTTAATAGGTTAGTTCCAGAAAAGATATAAAAACACCTCAAAGTGTAGACAAATCAAAGCAAAGTAGATACTAAACAAGTATGGAGCATCAAAAATTATAGATACGTCTCCGACGTATCAGCGAGTTACATGCGTCGACGCTGACAGACGACTCAGATGTCATCAGCAGCTGCAACTCAGATCTGTGCGGACCTTCCTTAGATGAAGGAACCTACGTTCCAGATCCGAAAGCTGCGGCAGGAGCGATCCAATCCACGGGCGCTACCTATGCGTCGTCGTCATCAACAATGTACCCGACCCTCCACCGGGTTCGAGTGCGTAGCAAACACCCAACCCCTTCTCAACCCACAAGCTGAGAACGGAGTAAATGGGGGAGATCCGCCTAACAGGCTCAATGAAGGCGGCACTCACGCCTATAACCGGATCAACCTCAACAAGGAAGGCTAGCGCCAAGCACGCGAGGCCATGGCAGGCAACATAATCCTACCCGTGAATGCTTCTTGGAATCTACTGATGGCCTACCACCTCCTCCTCATCGACGAGCATAACCGGCGGGTGAAGCTAATGGAGGAGCTCGACAAGTGTAAGAAGGCAGCTGCGGAATCCAGCGTGCGGCAAGCTGCGCTCTTTGTCGCTGGTGGATCCAGTTTGCATGGCAACAACGCCAACAAGTACCGCTCCAGTACGGAGCACATGGACCCCGCCGCACGACGCGAGGTCACCCGGGCCCTCAACACTTCCATCATGACGATGGACTCGCACGACAACGTCATGCCGAAAACACCGCAGGCTGCGATCATGACAACCACTACATATCTCGCGTCCCATCCACCTCCTGTGGGTGACCCAAAGAGCGCCATACACAATTCCGCGCTAGCAGGCCTCAGACTCATCGGAGATGCGCTCCACGATGATGCTCCTACGGAGTCAAAGAATAAAATTGCGGTCAAGTTCACCCGGAACCCTACACTCTCATCCGAGGAAGACGAGCATGATCTGCCCTAGCACCGCAAGAGCCCATGACGCTGCAGCAGCAAGTACGACGCTCGCAACAAGCTCACCCAGGCCTGGCCAGACGTACGCCAAATGCGTGTGATCAATTGAGCCCAACGAGGAAGATGACGGAGAGTTGTGCGGCGCCAGATGCTTCGACAGATTCGTTCGGTGAACGCGGATGCCAAAAAATGTCAAGCTCCCTTCGGACAACCCAAAGTTCGATGGCATGCAGGAACCAAAGGCCTGGCTCGACGATCACCAGTCGTCAGTCAAGCTCCATGGTGGAAACAAGAACACCGCCTTACAATGCCTTCAGTTGCAGCTCACAGGCGCGACCAGGGTCTGGCTCAGCAGCCTATCCTCCGTCTCCATTCGTAGTTGGGAAGAGCTAGCATACAGCTTCATCCGCAACTTCAAGGGCATCAGCAAGAGGGCAGCTTCGATTGAAGACCTACGGGCCTGCACCCAACGGTCCAACGAGTCCATCCGCTCGTACATACTCCGCTGGTCCCACATCAAGAACTCTGCTGCGCACATCTCCAAATAACGGGCGATCGACGCCTTCAAGGACGGTGCCAGGCGCCTAGATTTCAAGGAGGAGCTTGGGTGCATCAAGCCCAAGACGCTCGACCACCTCATAGACATCGCCAACCGTTGGGCAGATGGTGAGGATTCCGTCACCCGAACACACTCGAATGACGAAGACGGCTACAGCCGCAGGCGCGAGCGCCGCAGAAAAAGAAGATCGTGCGTCTATGACGATCGCGACGGAGTCAACATGGTCGCGGCTGGATACACTGATCGACGCAACGATGGCAAACGCAGCAGCGGATACTGCAGAGGCAACTACCGCGATGGCGGGCAACCCACGCAAAAGTGGCAACGTTGCGACCGCGACGACGAGCCTTCGACATACAAAAAACCGTCTGGTCCCTGCACCATCCACTTCTACATCGACAAATAAGATGGTAAGAAGAAGGCCAGCCACATGCTCAAGGACTGCCTCAAGTTCTAGAAGCTCAGCGAGGGTCTCACCCAAATGCGGCGCCAGACCGTGAACCCTAGATTTGGGCCCGCACCCGTACCAGGTGACATCGCCCACGGAGCTCCTCCGCCACCACCCATCGGACCGTCGCAACCGGCGATCGCACCAGCACTAAATAATGGTGCAGGTGGGTACCCGCCACCAAAAGGGTCCCGGATGATCCAGAAGGGGCGCCCAACTAACAGAGTGCAGAAGAAGATCACCTGCTAAGTCAGCCTGGCCGTGACCTCCCCACCAACCATACCTGAGTACCTTAGTGGCTCGGAGTCCTGCATCACGTTCGATCGTTCAGATCACCCAAGCCAGATCCCTCGCCCAGGTCATGCTGCCCTGGTGCTCGAGGCCCAATCGAAGGATTCGAGATGAGCCACGTCTTCATGGACAGCGGCAACGACATCAATCTGATGTTCACCAGCACACTCGCAGTGATGCGGATCCCACTGTGCAGCCTGGAGAAATCAGACACGACGTTTCACGACATAGTCCCAGAGAAGGGCATATACCCTCTGGGCAAGATATGGCTCGACGTCATCTTCGGCCAGCCCGAAAACTTTAGGCGCGAGCGGCTGGAGTTCGAAGTGGTGGACTGGCCATCACAGTACCACGCCATCCACGGGCGTGTGGCATTCGCACAATTCTTGGCAGTACCACACTATGCGTACCTACTACTGAAGATGCCAGGACCTAGGGGCGTCATCACCATCCATGGAAGCTTCACCCGATCCGACCACTGAGATAGAGACTTCAACATAATCTCATAGTCGTTCGGTATGCAGGAGGAGCTCACGAGGCTCAGAGAGGTGACAGACAACAGGGCACCCCCAGTCACCAGACAAAACGCACCCGATATGTCGTTCGACTCCACGGTCAACACGAAAAAGGTGCAGGTCCACCCGACGGACACCTCCAAGACAACGTTGATCGCCAACGACCTTAGTCCCGCATAGGAAAGCGTGCTCATCGAATTTCTCCATGAGCGCTGGGAAATTTTTGCCTGGTGTCCTACGTACATGCCAGGAGTTCCCAGGAAATTCTCCAAGCATGCACTCAATGTGTTTCCGGATGCGAAGCCAGTCAAGCAGTCTATCCGACAATTGTCCGAACCAAGAGACGAAGCCGTTGGAGTTGAAGTCAACAGACTACTCGATCCAACATCATTAGGGAAATCAAGGAGAGCGAGTGGCTGGCCAACACAATGCTGGTCCCCAAAAAGGACGCGGATGTGCGTAGACTTCACATCGCTCAACAAGTACTATCCCAAGGACCACTTCCCCCTACCACGGATCGATCAATCATCGATTCGACTGCAGGATGCGAGAAACTCTCCTTCCTCGATGCCTACTCAGGCTACAACCAGATTCGGCTGAAGGTCGAAGATCAGGAGAAAACGGCGTTCATGACGCCGTTCGGAGTGTTCTACTACAACACCATGCCCTCCGGGCTGAAGAATGCAGGTGACACGTACTATAGGTGCATGCAGGCGTGCCTGAAAAGCCAGATCGGTCGTAACATCCAAGTCTATGTCGACGGCATAGTAATCAAGACCAGAGAAGCCAAGACATTGATCGACGATTTCCGCGAGACATTTGATAACCTTGATCACTACAAGGTCAAGCTAAACCCAGAAAAGTGCACCTTCAGCGTCCCATATAGCCAATTGCTCGGCTACTTCATCCCCCAAAGGAGAATCGAGGCGAACCCGAAGAAAATTAGGGCCATACTGGCCATGGAGAAGCCTAAGAACCTCAAGGGTGTCCAACAACTTGCCGGGCGGATCGCGGTGCTAAGCAGATTCATTAGCCGAATGGGCGAGAAGGCCCTACCCTTTTACCAGCTGCTGCGCAAGGCGGACAAGTTCGAGTGGACACCCGGAGCAGAAGACGCATTCGAGGACCTCAAGCGGTTGCTCTCCACCTCGCCTTTCCTGGTCACGCCGAACGAATGGGAGCCTTTGATGTTATAAATTGCAGCTACACATCAGGTGGTAAGCACCATACTCGTGGCCGAACGACCCGAAGATGGCAAGACCCAGGGGGTCCAACGCCCAATCTACTATCTCAGCGAGGTACTAACCCCAACAAAGCAGACGTACCCTCACTACTAGAAGCTCGCCTACGGCGTATTCATGATAGCTCGTCGGCTAAGCCACTACTTCTAGGAGAATCAGATCATGGTCGTCAACGACGCCCCGCTGTCAAACATCCTGAACAACCCCGAAGCCACGGGACGCGTAGCCTTATGGGGCATCAAGCTGTCCCCTATGGATATAATCTATGAATAGCACACCGCCATCAAGTCTCACGTCCTACCTGACTTCCTCGTCCACTGGATGGAGCTCCAGCTGTTGGATACTCCGGACATGTCGCAATCCTGGACGATGCACTTCAACGGCTCCAAGCGTGAGGCTAGAGCAGGGGCCGGCGTCATACTGACGTCCCCTCAAGGTGACAAGATGAAGTACGTCCTTTGGATGAAATTTCACGCCTCCAATAACAAGGCCGAATATGAGGCCCTCATCCACGGCATGAGGATGGCCAAGATCTGCGGTGCAACACGCCTCGTCATCTACGGTAACTCGAATCTCGTCGTCCAGCAGACGATGAACGAGTGCGACGCTCACAACACCAACATGATCGCGTACCGCGCACTTTATAACTCACTCGAAGGAGACTTTGATGGCTGCGAGCTTCGGCATGTCGGAAGGGAAAGCAACAAAGAAGCTAACAGGCTTGCCAACATTGGCTCCACCTGTGCACAGGTGCCACCAGGTGTGTTCCTCGAACAAATCTGCGTGCTCTCTATCAACATAAAATTCCCAAAAGGCTCAGCCGAAGAAGAAGAGCACTCGGGGGCTGCGCTGCCCGAAGGACAAGAAGGACCCAAAAATCTCGACACCGAGGCCAAGATAGTCAGCTTCATGCATGGACTCAGCCGTACCTTCGATACCTGATAAACAATGAACTGCCCGATGACCCGACAGATTCCCAGCGCATATCTCGCTGGTCAAAAGCCTTCACCATAATCAATGGCGAGCTGTATAAGCGCAACATTTCGAGTGTGATCCAACGGTGCGTCACCATAGGTGATGGCAAAAGCATCCTCCAAGGCATCCATGAGGGTATCTGCAGCCATCATGCAGGCAGCCGCGCCGTCGTAGCCAAAGCTCCACGAGCTGGATTCTACTGGCCAACCGCCATGAACGACGCTAAGGACATCGTCCAGAGGTGCAATGCCTGTCAAAGGTACGCGGACAAGCCACACGCGCCATGATACGAGCTGAGGCCCATACCGCTGGCGTGGACCTTCGCCCAATGGGGCCTCGACATGATCGGCAAACTGCCAAAGTCCTCTCCAGGAGGCCACGTCTTCCTCCTGGTCGCAGTCGACAAGTTCACCAAGTGGATCGAGGCTATGCCCGTCACCAACCAAAGCGGCAAAACCGCGTTCAAGTTTTTCGAGTCCATTGTCTATAGGTTCGGCGTGCCTCACAACATCATAACGGACAACGAATCGAATTTCATCTCGAAGGAATTTTGAGCCTTCTGCGGGAACCTTGGCATCAACATATCATACACCTCTGTGGCGCATCCGCAGACCAATGGACAAGTCGAAAAGGCCAACGGCCTAATAGGCAACAACATCAAGAAGAGCCTGCTTTGCCTACTATAAAGTCTTGCGGGAGCCTGGGGAGATGATCTACCCTCCGTCCTCTAGAGCTAACGAAAAGGACATGCACAGAACAAAGCACCACGTGCCAAAAACATAAACTTTACAAAGAGCGTCACTAAGCCCACTCGAATACATACAAATTTTACATCATCTATTTTTCTTTACATGATCTAATTGTTCTGGAGCATTATATTTGCCCGCTGCTCGAACAGATCTACAATTTCCTCCGCATGCTACGCCATAGCTGCATAGTGAGGGCGCATGTCCCATAATTTGCCATCTGGTCGAAGGGGTGGCCTAGTTGCCACCTCTACAAGATTGACATCATGGCGATGCAACCGAACAAGAGACAAGGCAGCCTTGACCCCTGTAATCAGCTGATGCCACACCAACTCCTTGACATGGCCCACACTCCGAAATTTACCAAGAAGACCCAGGAAAGTAGAAGGCGCGATGTCCAAAGGGAACATGACGGACCAGATGGCCGCCAACGATGACCTCGCCTGCCTCAACACCCAAAGAACCTGGTTCATGATGCAGCGCTGAGTTGATGTAGGAGCGCTTCGTTGGGAACCCCAAGAGCAAGATGTGAAGCAGCACAACAACAAGTTTTCCATCAGTAAGAAACCGAGGTTATCGAACCAGTAGGAGGAAGGAAACGTCACACAAGTGTTGTAAGCAACGCAGAAATCTGCACAACACAAACTCAAGACTTTTCCCCAACGAATCAGTGATGTTGTCAAGCTCACCGGTTTGCTGCAAGAAAGGATTAAACGTATAGTGTGGAAGGTAATGGTTTGCAGCAAGTAAACAAGTAAAAGTGGAAGATGTATCAATGGTAAAGATTGGACTGGGGTCCATAGTTCACTAGAGGCCTCTCCTTAGATAAACAACATGGCATGAAGGGTAACAAATTACAGCAGGGCAATTGTCAGGAACTGAGCAAGGTATAACAATGCAATTACTAGTCAGAAAGATCATATGAGATTCGATTGGGCAATACAACAAGATACAAAGACCGCCATCCAACTGCATCTATGACTAGAAGTCCACCTTCAGGTTATCATCCGAACCCCCTCCGGTATTAAGTTGCAAGCAACAGACAACTGCTTTAAGCAAAGTGTGTAAGGTAAACAGTCCACATGTTCCATGAATAAGAGACCGTTGTTTTCTCCCTTGTAGCAACAACACATCTATAACCGAAGAGATTTATGTCATTTCTTTTGGAAACTAGAGGCATGAACCCACTATCGAGCATAAATACCCCCTCTTGGAGTCACTAGCAACTACTTGGCCAAGATAGATACTAACAACAAAGAGCATGCAAGATCACAAACAACACAGACATGATAGAATCATAAAGACAAAACCATTAATCAAACCAACCTAATAATCTCAATATCCATCGGATCCCCGCAAACACAACATGCATGATTACAAATAGATTAGATCTTGATCATGAACGAAGATCACAAGATCTATACATGAAAGCACAAAGGAGGAGATACAACCATCTAGCTACTACATGGACCCATAGTCCAAGGTGGAACTACTCACGCATCATACCGGAGAGAAGGCCTCCGGGATGATATCCCCTCCGGCAGGGTGCCGAGAAGAACTTCAGACCCACCCGATCTAGGGATGATGGTGGTGGCGGCTACAGACGGTTTCGTGTAGATTTGATCGGTGCTTAGGGTTTCTGCATCGGGGGCTTCTTATAGGCGAAGAGGGAGGTCGAGGAGGCGGCCAGGAGGGCCAAACCCTACCCAGGCGTGGGGTAGGGCCCACCCGTACCTAGGAGGGTTTGGCCGCCCTGACAAGCTTCCTCGTCTCCCCTCTGGAATTCTTCCCCATGGAAAGTAATTGACTTTGACGTTTGTCCCGTCCAATTCCGAGAATATTTCTTTACTAACTTTTCTGAAACCAAAAATAGCAGAAAACAGGCATCTGACACTGTTGCAACTTGTTAGTAGGTTAGTACCAGAAAACATGTAAAAAGCACCTCAAAGTGTAGACAAGTAAAGCAAAGTAGATACTAAACAAGCATGGAGCATCAAAAATTGTAGATACGTTTCCAACGTATCAGTTCACGCAATCTTGCACCATCGCAAGGACGATGGCTCGATCACGGTCCATCTAGAAGAAGCCACCAGCCTCTAGGTCTTGCTGCGTCAAACAGTTCATCCGAATGGCGACGCACTCCTTCTCTTCCCTCAGAATGAGATTCACATGTGCACAACACACGGAATGAGCCAGCATACAAAGCTGCACTCGAAAGAACATCGATTTGCGAAGACTCACATTGAAGTTGCTCACCCATCTACCGCAATTCCCCAAGCAAGAACTCCTCCCTGGCAGTGGCTCGCTCAACCTTTGACTTCCATACATCCGCGTGGCCCCGGATGCTAAGGATATCCATCTCCAGGCCGCGAACACGATAGTGCAGAATGGCCAATTGCGAGGCATCATCCAAGGATGGTCGAGACTCAGGAACAGTCGGAGCAACCATTGGAACCTGACCCGAAGGACCCTAGAAGCAAATAAACAAGCATAAACATCGCAAGCACTTTCAGCAGCAGCCCAAAGATAGACTTATATACATAATTAAGGCCACCTCGTGGCAAAGTGAAACTTGTTCATCCGCAAGTTATTACAAAAGCAGCAAAAGGAGACACTACACTAGCTACATTACAAAGGCCTAAGCACCCGCATCTGGAGCAGTCTCAGAGCCAGACGGCCTGCTCTTGGCCTCATGCTGCCGCTGTGCCACATAGTCAGCCAGGAGGTTGATGAGCTTAGGCCCATAACGCTTACAACGAGAAGCAAAGAGGGCGAAAGCTACCTTAGAGCCATCCGCCACCGTTGGCATCCTGGACGTAACCTGTGGAAGGTCCATCTTGGCTCCAGACGCCATCGCCAGCCTCATGGAAGCGTTGATCCCCTTTTTCTTGCGCTTATATTCTGCCGGAGCCTCCTCTGACAAGGCATCCGCAAGGGCATTGACGTCGTCAAGGGCAACACCCTTAGGAACGATCTCCTTGTAGAAGCGTGCATGCACTTTCTTGGCTTTCTCCAAGGAGCCAGCAGCAGTGGCGCGGCGATCGTCGATCGCAGCAACAGCATCAGCCAAAGCATCTCCGTGCTTCAGCACACCACGATCAAACATGATGCCAGAAGCATCTGATAAGAAGAAGAACAGAACACTCGAATGAGGAAGGATAAAATGCACTCGAATATCAGAAAACCCAAAGGGATACAAGAATAACTTACCGGAAATAGCCTTGGCAATAGCCGTGAGCTTGTCGTCCATCTCCTTCTCCCGCGTGGCTGCAATGGTCGCGAGTTGCTGCTCGCGATATTCAGCCTCCTTCTGTTGGCGCTCCTTGGACTCCCCAACATCCGCGGCCTTCTTCTTCGCTCGACCGAGGCTCTTTTCGAGAGCATCCAGTCTTCGGAGGGCAGCATTATTATCATCTACATCATGAAGAAGTTTTGGATGAATACAAAAAACACACTCGACAAACTAGAATGACAACCCAAAAGAAAACTACGCACCTTGAAGCTGTTTCAGCTTAGCCTCCATCGCCAGATGCTGCTGGATGAGAAGGTTGGCACTGTGTACAAAAGGCTACAGAACAAACAGAAACAAAAGTCGATGAACAAAGGGCTCGGGGGCTCCCCCCCAAAAGCAAAAGATCAACAGGTTACACACAAAAGGACTAGGGGCTCCCCCCATGGAGTATCAAAAACAACACTTACGTGTTCAGGCATGGACTCCGAAGGTCTGCATGCTGCCTTCTGAGTTGCGACTGCCCGAGCTTCTCTCCTGGAGGAGTTAGGGCCATTTTCCTCAGAGTCGGCCACCACCTGGGGGACAGAAGCCGCCGGCTTTGACTCCGCCATTAATTCTTGAGTGTCCCGATCAAGGGACTCCTCCGAAGGATTGCTGCAAGCAACCAATCAAATCAGCAACAAGCTCAAATTGCAAAGATGAAAAGGAAAACAAGACTCAAGCGCAATGACTTACGACTCGATGTCCGATAAATTGAAGACAAGAGATGCCTTCTCCTTCTTCTTCTCGGCTGGCGGCTGCGGAGCCACCGCCCGACTGGGCATGGCAGGGAAAGGCGCAAACACACCTTCTTCCACACCGTCCTGCTCGAGGAACGGCGGGCCCCTTGGAATTGGTGGGATAGACGCATCCGAAGACTCGCTTGATGACCCACAAGTATAGGGGATCACAACAGTCTTCAAGGGTAATATTACCCAATTTATTGATTCGACACAAAGGAGACAAAGAATACTTATAAGCCTTAACAACTGAGTTGTCAATTCAGCTGCACCTGGAAATAGTTCTTGTTCACAGTAGTTTATCAGTAGCAACAGTTTTGTAGTAGCAATAGCAAAGCAACAACAGCAGTAAAACAAGAGCAATAGTAACAGTAGTAGCAACAGTAGGATATGAGTGTAGTAGGCATAGGGATGGATGGACGGGCTTTGCATGGACGAGTCTAAACAAGTAACTTCAAGATCTAGGGCAATTACAGATAAATAAGATAAAGCATCCAGTATTAAACAATCATAGGCATGTGCTTCATATATAGTCATGCGTGCTCGCAGTGAGAACTTGCACAACATCTTTTGTCCTGTAAGCCCGTTGCAGCAGGGCCTCAAGGGAACTACTGGCAATTAAGGTGCTCCTTTTAATAGAGCACTGGATCAAAGCATTAACACTCCATGAACACACGTGATCCTCACATCACAACCATCCCATCTGGTTGTCCCAATTTCTGTCACTTTGGGGCCTTTGGATCCGGACAATGATATGTGTACACAACTTGCAGATAAGATCACAAACAATACTATCATCATGAATAAATAATAAGTTCAGATCTGAGATCATGGCACTCGGGCCCTAGTGACAAGCATTAAGCACAACAAGTTGAAACAAAGTCAAATAGCACTAATAGAGATACTAGGCACCATGCCCTAACAATCATATTCGATTACATGATAGAACTCATCCAATCCCTACCATCCCCATAGCCTACAACGAGGGATTACTCACTCATCGATGAGGGAAGCATGTATGGTTGATGGAAGGCGTTGTTGATGATGATGGCGATGATCCTCTCCAAATTCCCCGTCCCGGCAGGGTGTCAGAACGGAGTTTCTGGTTCCGAATCGCGGTTTCTGGTGGTGGTGGCGCAGCGAAACTCTTTCTGGAAAAACATCGAAGCCCCCCCTGAGTTTTTAGGATAGAAGGCAACTTATAGGCGAAGATGGAGGCCGAGGGGGTGCCTGGGGCAGCCACACCCCCTCCAGGTGTATCCAGGCCTGGCCCACACGGCTGGGGGGTGTGGGCCCCCAGGGTCCCTCTCGTATTCTGGCTCCATGAGTCTTCTGGTGAATTAGGATTTTTGGCATATTTTTCGGGATTTTTCCTGATAGTTGATTTTCTGCACAAAAACTAGACACCAAGGTAATTCTGCTGAAAACAACGTCAGTCCGTGTTAGTTGTATCCAAATCACACAAGTTTATAGGAGAAACAATAGCAAAAGTGTTCGGGGGAGTACATATGTTTTGGACGTATCATCGCTCCGAGTGCGCTTTCGGGTCCGCCCTTCTCTCGCCTCGGGGGCATCCGCGGTAGGAGACTGCGCCGGAGGAAGCTCGAATTCAGAATCCACAACTTCGTTATCCGGCGCAAACGGAAACTTCTTAGGCAGAGGGGGAATCATCCAACTACCTTGAGATTATGTAAGTAAACGAAACAAGGATTAGTGACATCAACAGTAAGCAAATTACTCGCAAAGGAGGAACGTTCAAGCTACAATTTTCCACCTGTGGAGCTGCATTTTTGGTGCTGAAGGGAGAGGTCAACGATTTCCCCGGGAGGTCCTCGTCGGCCTTAAACTTCAACAAGGGCTGAAGGTATCTATCAAGGTCACCCTTGGACAGCTCCTCAGGTAAAACCCTCGTCGGGTCATTGCGGCCAGCATAAAGAAACATCGGGTGCGCCCTCGCCTGAAGAGGCTATACCCAACACTTGAGGAAGGTACGAATGATATCGACACCATTGACCTCCTTATCGACCAGCAACTAGAGCTCCTCCACGCGACGGTAGATCTCCTCCACCTCCGCCGTTTCACCCTCCAAGATGTGGTTCTTCCACGACCTCTTCGGGACAATTTTCTGGACAGAGTCGAAAGGAGCTAGACCATATTCTTGTCCGTCTAATTTGGCGTCACGAATGTAAAACCACTTCTTCCGCCAATACTGGACGGACCCGCACATGGAAAAGGAGAAGAAAAGAATATAAGATCGAATGGAGATGATGTAGCCGCCGAGCGGATAGACTCCGCCGGTGCCGGACTGCCTCTTCACGGAATAGAGTTTCCGGAAGAGGCCAAAGTGCGGCTCGATACCAAGCCAACACTCTCAAAGAGTGATGAAGCAAGCAATGTGGAGGAGAGAATTGGGAGACAGATGATGTAACTGAATCCTGTAAAAGAAGAGGAGTCCACGAAGGAAATCATGAACATGAAGAGAGAGACCGCAGATGACAAAGACATAAAACAACACCCGAAACCCTTCGGGTGGGCACATGATTACCTCGTCACCGGGGAGGATGGCGTCCTCCTTGTTCTGGGGGATCAACCCAGCATCGCGCAGCTTGCGCAGATCCCCATCGCGCATGTTCGTGCGCTTCCACCCATCGTTCGTGGCACGGGCGGTAGCGGCGACCTTCTTGCCACCGGCGGCGGTGCTCGAACCAGCTCCGGCAATGGTTTTCTTTGGCTTGCCCATCTTGTAGCGGCGACGGTGGCGGTGCGAGCGCAAGAATGAAGGGGGAAAAGTGCGGAGAATGTCCAGAACACAGCAAAGGGCAGCGAAGCTCATGAAAATGGAAGCAATGGAGATGAGCAAATGATGAAGGTAAAAGAAAAGTATTGTTTACCTACGGTATAAAAGGAAGAAGACGACGCACATGAGCCGTTGATTCAGAATCCCTAGCGCGCACCTCAAACCTAACCATACACGTGCCGGCACTACACCGAACCGTCGCCAGCACGCCGTCCACTATGCATGAAACCGAGGAGACCCCGTAATTTTCGCCATGTATACGCGTGACTAGTCAACTTCAAGTCAGGTGGTGGGACCCATGATCGTCTCATTGCATCATCTCTGCTGCTGCAGACGGTTGAGATCACCAAAAGTCAGCACTGACATCATCAAGGCAAAGCCAAGCAATGGCTCAATTTTTTTGGATGATTAATCAAAGTACTTACTCGAATCTACGATTCGAGAAACTACTCGGGGGCTACTCTTATCAGGAACGCTGGCTGCGCACCTGAGAAATGACTAAGGTAACTACACCTCACGATTATCTTCGAGTCCTACGTTGAGTTTGCGACTCCACTATGGACTAGGAGGATACTCCCATAGGGAGGATCGGTTGAAGCATCTGAAAAAATTGTGTCCTTCGGACCTATGCTGAAAACGACTGAACTAAAGTCTTTGCTCGAGTCTACGACTCGAACAGACACTCGGGGCCTACTCCCATAGGGAGCGCTGGCCGCGCACCCTATGAATTCTTCAGATCAAATACGACAAAAATGTTTTTGCAACTTTTCCCAAACCAATGCTAAGTGAGAAGCAGTCTCCTTGGCCACCCGAAACACCTCTACGATGATAAAACTTTGGATGCTGTGTCTGCGACGCAAAGATAAGCCCTACAGATATCATCTGATCGTCTGGTAACGCACCTGACTGCGCTCTGCCAGTAAACATCCGTGTCAACATGCACGATGAAAATCCTGACAGACGCGTTGGGTATATCACTTGAAAATCACTGGGATTCGACTTCTGTAAGTCCACAAATGGCTTGAGTCGAATCACACCAGCAATCGTTCTGAATTCGAGTCCGGGACTCGAGTTTGATAAAGATCGTGTTGTTTTGTCCTATGACAGTTAACTGGCCCTGATCCGTCAGGTGAGCCGGCCACACGCATCGACAATCCCTATGAACTAAATATTTCTCCTTGCAAAACAGGTTCGACTACATAGCACCCGAAAGATTGAAAAGTCTCCAGCCGAATCTATGATTCGACTGAACACTCGGGGGCTACTAACATGGATATACCCCACGGGTACACGACATTGGTATACCTGTTCCAGCCCAAGGAAGGCCCACATCAAGACACGTGGCCCATGAAGATTTCGGGTGTCCCAAGCCCATGACGTTTTCGACTCCATGGAGGACAAGTTTAGATTAGATAGAATTTCAAAGGGTACCAACCCTAATTTGTAAACGACTCGACCTAAAGCCCGAGACCTGCCTATCTATATAAAGGCCAAGAGGGTACGACGAGAAGGATCCTCTCCCACCATCGCATACGCACCTCACGCCAGATTGCATCTGCGCACCCCTGTAACTTTTAGTTCCGACGTAATCAAGAGCAAACAAGCACGAGTAGGGTTTTCCCTCCGAGGGCCTAAACCTGGGTAAACCTCGTGTCCCGCATTGCCTGTCTGTTAACCGTTCCGCGACTTCCATCATCCCCATCTTCTCCAAAACCCAAGTTCATAACAATGGACATTGACGAAATCAACCCTCGTCAACGATGTCGGATGTGGTATCTTCTAGAGATGCTCTTAGGAGAGATAGCAAATAAAAATGGCATACAAATAGTAGAGGTGCTACCGGTTGCCTAAAAATTCCATCTCGAAACATCATTTCATCTTGCTTTATAAATAAAACAACTACATTCCTACAAGGTTCAAGTGTAAGTAATTTTTTCAAAGCCTACCGGTGCAACAACACAAACATGCACAATTGGAAAATAGAAGGTAGCGATACAACTTCAGTTGGGAGTGAAACACATCGGCTAGGAAGCATGGATACATGGTGTGCCTCCACTAGGGGATCCTCAAGCATGCCGTCCAGCCAATCCTTGCCCCGTTACTTATAGAGTGGATACCACTGTCATAGAGATGCCAATATTTTGAACACATAATCAGAAGCATGCCTTAGAAGACACGTTTAATAACCATCTTATTACATATAGTCTATAAATTTAAGGTCATCGCGGCAAACAATAACCAGATGAGGTGCCTCCTCCGGTTTGCTCGGGCTTCCAGGAATTCTCTGAGGTCTAGGGCCTTCCAGTTGAGCCCTAGATCCTCAGAAATCCAAAGGAAGCAGCCAACATGATAAGCGAACATGATGTGTGTTTCGGTTTCCGAAACTTCACACATGATACAAATGTCGTTACCAGACCCATAACGCTTCACCACCTTAACGCCCAAGGGTAGGTGATCCCGGAGGAGCTATAGAAGGAAAATCTTAATTATCAAAAGAATTAGCGCTTTTTCACAACGAGGATTCCCAAGTCACAAAGGGCCCTCTAAATAGGGCACGATATGTGGAACTAACAATGTAGACACTCGAGGGGAAAGGTACCATGACATGTTGTCTTAAGAGTCGAGAGCGACCGAGGGGGACTTGCTTGTAACTCATCCATGCTATAGTTCCCTCCACGCCAAAATTTCGTTAGAACGATATGCTCCAAGTCCCATTTGGGGCCGGAAGGGCCATCAGTATCATCGGATTTGAGCAGATCGCGAAGAGGTCATGAGACTCTTACTGTAAAGGCCACCTACCAAGCCATGGGCCGAGCCAAAACATGGTACCCCTACATCTCCTATGGAGGTTGTGACCCTCATTCCAAGATCATGTTTGATGGACCGGATGGATCTCTAAAACCGAGATCCCTCCCGTGTTGGTTACATGCCATGAGAGAGCAACCCCGTAGATATTCAGTTTAACAAGTTGTAGCCACAAGCCATCATCACCCCTAAGGATCCGCCAACCTCATCTCAGCACCAAAGCCACATTCATGCGATGTGTTGCTAAGATACATATGCCCCCAGATTCCTTGGTGGCGCACAAATCAACCCATTTTTTACCATCTAATATTTTTTCTCCAATTGCACGCCTGCTAGAAAATGCATGACAACTCCTTGTTGAAGCTGCATTGCACCCCTTCAAAGAGGATACATAATCCCATCATGTACATGGGAAGACTGGAAATTAATAGAAAAGTCAACGAGGATGACCTTTCGTCCCTTGAAATTAAACCTCTTGCGACATGACTCATTCTTCGAGTTGACCCGTCCTACTAGCGGATCCAGATCCTTGATAAGGCTCCTAATATCGTGGATCAATATCCCTAGGTAATTGACATGGAAGGTATAGAACCTAGAACAGAGGTTATTTGCTACCCGCTGCTGATTCCCAGGGGGAGACCCCAATGACCACAACCTCACTTTTATCAGAGTTGATTTTGAGGCCAAGCATGGCCTCAAAGGAGAGGGTGAGAAACTTGAGGTTAAAAATGTAAAGTTCTGACCCTTCCACCATGATCTTGGTGCATATTGGAGGTGGTAACCCCACCTCATGGGATAAGGTGCCCTCTTATACACAAAAAGTGTCCGACCATCTTAGCCTCCCGATACTTGCTACCGGTAGATAATCCAACTCAACCACGGGCAACAAACTTGAGTAGTTAAACCAATACAACACCTTTTAGAAGTTAGCAACACTCATGCATCAATGTTGCGAGAACAAGCCCATGAAGGCCAAAACATGGGTTTCCACCATGGGCCGTCGCCTTGAACCCACCAGCGAAAGCGATTACCATGAGCACAAGGATACTTAAGTTAACACCTCCGATAGATGGGATGGCATGCCTGCTAATATCTAAGCTACAAAGGCCATTTCAAAGCCTTTTTGCCTCAAAGCTCAAAAACTCATCTATAAATGCCAATTATAACCCATGTGTTGTCGATTGTTAAATCCCAAACCCCTGTTTCACTTCCAAAACTCCTCATATTCCAACACATCGCCACGTGCGGGTGCGAAGTCATCTTGAAGATATGCCTCCAAGATGATGTAGATTCATTCATAGAGCTTAGCAAGATTGATGTCCCAATCGTGAGACCTCGGACGATCCAAACGATAATGGTGAAGAAGCGGTGCTTAAGATAGACTTGGAGGCTCCTCTTGAGTAGCCTTGAAGGTAGCGACTCAGGAGAGGTACCTAATGTTTTCATCTGATATCTACTCCCTTTATTCTAAAATACAAGATGTTTATACTTCTTTTAAGGTACATGTATCTAGACATTTTTTACTGTGTAATATACTTATTTTACTCCACATTTTATTGCTTATCTTCCTTATCTTTGGAAGCCACCAGCAAATTCAATCATCGGAAGTGCTATGATACTTACGGTATCAATCAGACGATAATCACAACCGATCCGTAGCTCTTTCGATCTTTGCGCTACGTTGTTTCAAAAAAAGCTCGGCGAGAAGTCTGCAAGCTGTGTTATATGCTCGTATATGCTCTAAATAGCTGTCATGCACCATGGCAGTTGATGATTTTACTAATCCGGAAGCTATAGTACTATCACAAGTTGGAACCGTTTCCCACCAACTTCCGGTGCGACGACAGCTCGGATTCAAAATTTGACGCGAAAACACAAAAGCACTTCACAAAAAAGTCCCAAGGAACCAAGAGATTTACGAGAAGAGGCGCCGATGAACCATAAAGGAAGGAGCTCGTACCGCATAACCCAGAAACCAGGGGGTCCTTCTGCGCAACGGAGCCTAAAAAACGAGCTAACCATAGTTAGTTAGCTTTACCCTTTCCTCACGATACAGACCAAACCAGGGTTCCGCGGACGCGAGCGGCGAAGAGCACAACTATCATCCTCTTCCTCGAGCTTCCCCCCCTCCATTCCTCTCTCGTCGATTCCTCCCAAAAATCCCCTCCAGACCGAAGCACGATTCCTGCCGAACCCTGCCCGGGCGCACCCGAATTCCGCACCGGACTGGCCATGGTGTAATTGGGGTTCCCGACCACGCTGGCGATGGAGGCACAGTGGCTCGCCGAGTACCCGCACCAGGCGGCCGACAAGAGGCCGCGCAAGCGCCCCCGGCTCGCCTGGGATGCCACGCCGCAGCTCTTCCCGCCTCCCAAGGTGACCGTGCTAGCTACTTGCCGCCTCGATCCGCTTCTAGGCGTGTCGTTATGTGTTAGTTTTGGGCTAGATCTAGTCGTCGTTTCGCTAGATTTGGGTGCGACGGCTCGATTCAGGCGTGCAGCTCGTCGTACCGTGTATCTGCGATGTGGTTATTGCGAATCATCGGTGATATTTTGCGGATTAGTGGAATAAGCTGAGAACAAGTTGCTGGTGCAAAGAGAAATTTTGTATACGAACGGACCTCTATCCGCCTGTGTTGGTCAATTCATGGGACTGGCATATAAACCTTTTAATTATTATCATATAACTGTCGATTGTTGGGGATCTATTTTTTGGAAGAACTCGTAAGCGTCACTCAATGATCTCCTCGTGTTGCTCAGTTCATGGGACTAGCAAATAAAGCCTTTGGTAGATCAGATAACCGTCGATTGACTAAGATCCTGTTTTTTTTTTGGAAGAACTCGTAAGCGTTACTAAATGAACTGCCCTATTGGAGTAATGGATAGTGAATTTAAAGGATACCATGTGGTTTGTGTCCATTGTGCTGCAAAACACGCGGCGGTTATTTGTCCGTTTCTGTTCAGTTGAAGTTTTCTAGGCTTGTTATCAATCTAGTTGTCGTTACTAAGAAAATCACTGGTGGCTTTTGTAGGCAATCCCGATGCTCTATTGTGGGCAGGAACTAATCAACGGTAATTTCACAACTGCTTTCCTGCCACCGCCACAAATTTATTATCCCGGACCACCGCGAAATCTTTCGCCCCCTTGGAGGCCGGATGACAAGGATGGACACTATGTTTTCGCACTTGGCGAGAACCTTACACCAAGATGTACTTTTCCTCAACTCAATCTTTTATTTATTTGCTTGCACTTGTTACTTTTTTTGACACATTTTATATTCCTTTAGCTGCTTTAGGTGATGTTTCTTTTGGTGAAGTGTCGGTAGCATTGAATGCTACAATACTGGACATGGTGTTTTCATTTTCGTTATTCTGGCTTTGCATAATTGTTCCGTGGTTCAGATTAGCTACCCATTCATACCGTTAAACCGTGCCAAGATATTTCTCTGAAACTCTGTTTTTTGGCTCCTAACAATTTTTCATGTGTCGTTGTCATGTTTTTTAGTTGTGTGCCATCTACTCAATACCTTTGTGTCTTCTAGCTTTACTTAGTGCTAGCATTCTTTGTCACTGAGATCCACAAGAGACAGCTTGAGTTAATTTTAAGCTCTTACATTGTTTTCCTGTTTGTTCTGTGCAGATAGGATACTCAGCAAGATGGGCGAAGGTTGGTTTGCTTCTCCTAGTGACCTAATATGCTGCATTTTTTAGCTTGTCTATACTTTCAATGATTAGTTCTAAAGTGAATACTACATCATATCAAGATATTGTCTCTCGCACTCGTAAAATTGGGCCGTTATTTACCCATTATCTGCCTTTTCTGTTCGCGTTACAGGGACGTTTGGGCAAGTTTTGGAATGCTGGGACTTGGAAAGCCAAGAAGCAGTAGCTATCAAGATTGTGCGTTCCCTTCAGAAATACCGAGAGGCTGCTATGATCGAAATTGATGTGCTTCAGAGACTTGGGAAGCATGATTTTACTGGTAGTCGGTAAGTACATTACCTTCCTTGATTTACTTCTTAACTCTATGTTGAGTTGATGGATTTGCATCAATGGTTCTATGCCTGCAGTTGTGTGCAAATACGGAATTGGTTTGACTATCGTAATCATATTTGTATAGTAAGTACATATGCATCAAGATGGTTATACTTTCTTTTCTCTTTTATGGTCTAGAGTTTAATCATGAATTAATTACCTTTTCAGGTATTTGAGAAGCTTGGGCCAAGCTTATATGACTTTCTACGAAAGAATAGCTACCGTTCCTTTCCAATTGATCTTGTTCGGGATTTTGCCAGACAAATATTAGAGTCTGTTACATGTGAGCATTCAGTTTACTTCTGTGGTTTGTTGTGCTAGACAAATTACTGTTCTGTTGTAACCTGGCCCTTGCGTGCTAAGGTTCTTTCTTTAAATGTGTATGCCAGTTCTAATGGACCTATTCATTTTTCTTCTTTTGTTCATATACATATTAATTCTAATTTTATTACCTATGCAGTTATGCATGACCTGCGACTTATTCACACGGATCTTAAGCCAGAGAACATTCTTCTTGTTTCACCTGATACTATCAGGGTTCCTGATTATAAGGTAGTACTGAACTTCTAAATTGGTATCCGTCCTAAATTTGAGATTTCCTGTATTAATACTTCTGTTTATCATTTCTCCCGTGGAGGGATTTGTTGATTACTGAATACTCTTTAGTCTTTACTGCATGCATGGATTTTTTTTCTTAACCCTGTTTTTTTCCCCATGAAGATTCCTATACGCCCACCCAAGGATGGTTCAGTTTTCAAGAATCTTCCAAAATCTAGTGCTATCAAGCTTATTGACTTTGGAAGCACAACATTTGATCATCAAGATCACAATTACGTAGTGTCAACAAGGCATTACCGTGCCCCGGAAGTTATCCTTGGTATAAACAACATTTTTTCTTCCAGATCTCTTCAAAAGGACAATGCCGTTTCCCCTAGTGCACTCTGTTTTACGACCGAATTGCTTAATTTTTTTTTATCTGCTATTCCTCTTTAGGTCTCGGGTGGAATTATCCATGCGATCTTTGGAGTGTCGGATGCATCTTAGTTGAGCTCTGCTCGGTTAGTTCACTATAGATGCCATTCTGTACCCGAGTTACTTTATTTTTATCAATATCCAGTGCTGGCTATTACAACTCTGAGGTGCTTCTTTTGATATGCTGCTTTGTCCTTTTTGTTCTGCATGGAAATACTAGGGGGAAGCTCTTTTTCAAACACATGAAAATTTGGAGCATCTAGCTATGATGGAGAGGGTTCTAGGCCCCCTTCCAAAACACATGATGGCTAGAGCTGAGTATGTATACAAGATCTTTATTATTTTTTATGAAATATTAAGATAATCTGAAGCTAAGTTGGATAAATGGTTACTGACATGCATTGATTAATGCTATTATGCAGTAGACGAGCTGAGAAGTACTTCAGGCGTGGATTAAGGCTTGACTGGCCAGAGGGGGCAGCCTCACGAGAAAGCATGAAGGCAGTATGGAAATTGCCTCGTCTCCAGGTAATTTACCATTTTACATAGTCACTAGTCTTTTCATAATAGCAATTTTTATGTGCTTAATGTATAGCAGACACCTGATCTTTCTCTTGAACAATTCTAATTCTAGTCATGTATTCATGCAGAATCTGGTAATGCAACATGTCGATCATTCTGCTGGGGATCTAATAGATCTTCTTCAGGGGCTTCTTCGGTATGATCCTGATGAGCGCCTGAAGGCACGTCAGGCTCTTCAACACCCTTTCTTTACCAGAAGCCACAGAAGATGTGGTTACTGAGACTATACTGAGATTGAATGCTCAATTCTGTATTTGTTCATTTCGATGTGTAAGAGCTACCAAAAAAATGGAAATGTTCTGCAGAAAATGAAATATGCTAACTCGCATTCTGTTCAATGATGTGAAAGGTAACTGTTGTATATAAAATGAGTTCTTCGACAGTTGATTTATTTTAACTGGAAGGTATTTTTCAGTTGTTACAAATTACTGCCCTAGAAATCCATACTAATTTTTTACCAGACTGCTCAGTACTAGCAGGTAGCGTGCAGAAATCTAACTTGATGATAGTCAACTGAGGATTAGGGGGCATGCAGTGGCGACTTGCATGGAAGACTGGTACGACATATTTGATGGTGACACACGGTGAGCATTCTGCCCATATGTTTCAGTGTAGCTGTATGCCGCTGGTCTTAGCTGGTAGTCTTGAGTGCATCTAGGATTTCATTATTTCCTCTGCAAGGGTAATAGCTGGTCATCAGGTTGAAGCCGCATTATGTTTGTTATATATTGACTTGTGATTATGCCTGGATGCAAATCCGGGCATGCTTAACTTGTTACCACCGGTTTTCGTGTTAGGCTTGAAACTGTTTTTTAGCAATAATCATTGTCTCTGGCTTGGAATTAGCTTGAGTCTGGCGTCTTAGAAAATGTTAGTGAGCATTGCCACAATTTGTCGATCTCAGAAAGGAGCTCTGCTTGAGTTGAGCTTTATAAGTTGTTACCGGAGTTCAAAATCTTCAGTATCTGGTTGATATTTTCATCTTTTCATACAATAAGACTAAAACACATAAGAACTATATAATGACGTAAATGGTGGGGCTGGTTACCATCTCTGGGTTGGATACCTTGTGTGCAAATGAGTGCACTGGCACCATGAGCCCTTAAACCCTGTGTTACATTTGGATTTTATTGAATTTTGTTGCCTTCATTCGGTATCCTTCGATTTTTGGTTGCAAATAAAATATCTCAACTGATGCTTTTTAGAAGACAACGATATTGCATAGAGATGCAAATGGGTCATGTCGAGCAATCATTTATCTATATTAGTTATTAAGTGAGCAACCATGTGTGAACTTAAGCCACTTAACTTAAGTGAGAAGTGAACATGAGCTAAGTTGGTAGGGTCCAAAATTTCAAATGGGTTGACGCATCTGCATTTGTTGCATCCTGCTTTGCCCTTTTTGTGTGTTGAGAATTGGGTAATGGTTTGGGTTTGGACTAACAACGTTTTATACGT
Organism: Avena longiglumis; assembly: GCA_030063025.1. Classification (NCBI taxonomy): domain Eukaryota; kingdom Viridiplantae; phylum Streptophyta; class Magnoliopsida; order Poales; family Poaceae; genus Avena; species Avena longiglumis. The sequence continues at coordinate 416,076,450 of CP125978.1, read as the reverse complement.
GTCAAGGCTTTTAATTACTATTCTTTGGAATGGATTTTCTTAGTATATTTTTACGAACAAAAATCTTTGAGAGAGTACCTTGTTTCAAGATACTTCTACACTTCCTTTTGCCACTCTCCAAGTTATTTGTCAACTAAAAGTTCTTTGGAATGGATTTTCTTAGTATATTTTTACGAACAAAAATCTTTGAAAGAGTACCTTGTTTCAAGATACTTGTACACTTACTTTTGCCACTCTCCAAGTTATTTGTCAACTAAAAGTTCTTTGGAATGGATTTTCTTAGTATATTTTTACGAACAAAAATCTTTGAAAGAGTACCTTGTTTCAAGATACTTCTACACTTCCTTTTGCCACACTCTGAGTTATTTGTCAACTAAAAGTTGTACTTGAGCAATAGCACTAAATGAAGTTAACTTTATTTTTTCTCTGGCGGATGTTTAGAAAAACATGTTTTCAGTTTTACATTGGCGTTATGATTGCTAGATGGGCGAAATATGCTTTCTATGCAGTTTAGACGAACAAAATGTTTGATAAACAGACTCAACTGGTGCTCTGCCTTTTAAGTTTTATATACCCGTTTTTCGTTGAGTCGATTTCCATCAAGTATATGATCTGATGGATATCTTGAGGTAGGACAACATGTTCTGAGATTATTTGCCTGGATATCTTACCCGAGCCTGGAGCTCGGTTCGGAATTGTACAGTTTCTGTCTTCCAATAAGAAGAAAAAACAGTTCGAAACACGAAAAGGGTGTTCAGAAGTCTACAATATCTGTCTGCAAGGAAACTGACATGCAGAGAACACATCATGCAAGACCAGGAAACTGACCTTCAACAATTCAGCAAGACATTTGAAAAATAAATAAATTTCAGTGAGGTAGTCTGATATTGGAAGTTATAATTTGGTGAAAAGAAATAAGAATCTGTGCAGGGCAGTCACATTCTTGTGCAGCATCAACTACTATATGATATCCTGATACAATGGTTAGCTTCCTCAATTTCATGTAGCTTCGTCAAATCAGTTGCGAGCTGGTTGGCTGAGTATTTGCTACGTGGTTGTGAATGCCTGATCGCTTACTCACACTTGAATATAATAAACATGTGCTATCTGTCTATCATTTTAAGAAGATATACCCCAAAGGCGCCATGGAACAAATCGGAAGTGGTTCACCAACTTACCAACCTGCCATTTATCACTCTATCAGTGCTTTTTTTTACTCTGGATCTTTCTAGTATATGGTGGAACGTTGATGATATATGTATAAAAGCTCGCTAGGTAACGTAGTTGCCTGTTTTATAGAAATTGCAGGTTATGCCGATCCATTACACACCTTTTCCCCCCACTTTGCCAAGGTTAATGTAGGATGCATTTTTAGTTGAAAAAGTGGCGACCCTAGCAAACTCGTACATAAAGTACACAAAAAAGGGTGAATCAGAGAAAAAGTGAATCGGAGAGACCCTGACATACTCCATTTGTTCTTGCTACGGATAAGCTGGCTCAAGGCGTCATATATACCTGACATACCCCATTTGTTCCATCCGTCTTTGCCACCCTAACAGAAATGCTAGTCCTGTCTGTTGCTTGTTCCTACACTGGCCAGGTATGGCAGCTGGTGCTGAATCACCTGGGTACGCCCCTCTTGCTGGCGCCAAACAGCTACATCTTCGTTCCGGTGGGAGCACGGTTGGTCTGCCAAGCCCAAAGGAAAATTGAACACCATAGATCCTCGTCTAGTGGATGATATGGAACGAGAGGAAACGATCTCACTTTCCGCGATGTGGCTCATCAGGCCACTCTAGCATCTTCTGGGACAAGTCTGGCTCGTCAGGCCACTGGTTTCTTTCCAACCGATCAAAGATGACATCGTGGACGAGTCACTTGGCGTTCTTGCCTGATTTTGTTTCATTTCTTTCTCTCTTTCCTTAGTCTTAGTTCTTTCATTGCACTCTTTTCTCTTGTACTCTCCTCGATCAGTATGATGATAGCGACACTACCGTATTTGTAAAAAAAAGGAACTATAAACACCCAGCTGTTACAAAAACTTATAAATACACAATTGAATGAGTTGAAAAAGATGGAAACAAGATACGGGAACACAAAACAGGTAGGCCAATGAAGCCGAAGGAAGACATTCTTCTCAAACATATTTGGACGGATAACCAACTTGACAATATCTTCATCAAGCCTCTTGATGAGTCTATCTTTTGGCAAGTTGAGAAGGGAGGTAAATATTCTTGATTTTCTATAAGCTAGGTCAATTTTCTACATATATATACATGTATTAGAGTAGTGAAGTTCTTAAGATGGTGAACGCACCAAGGGTGTATCAGCTAACTCAGTTGCTCTTCTACTACCTTATGTGTGAAAAGTATATTATTTCAATGTATTTTGTAATCCTTAGGGTGAAAAAATGTGCAAGATATTCAACTTGTCTCATAGGACCCAACTCATTCTTGAACATGTTGTCCTAACTAACATCTTTGTTGACTAGGAGCTGCTTTTGGGCTTGAACTGAAAAGCTTGGTTTAATAGTCGATCCCCTCCGTCGATCCTCCATTTCAAACAAGAGTAGTGCATGTTCATGCTCAGCCCTTTCGAGGCTTGCTTTACTCCTGGGGATTTCTTCCCACCGGATTCTTTGTTCATCTTCTACCAATCTTTTGGGACCTTTTCCTTGCTATCTATCAAAAAGCCAATACCGACGCTTGCTTATCAGCTTACCAGTTCAACAAACCTCCTTGCTCTGCCTTTTATACTAGATGCCTCCTCTTAAACCAAGGCATACTCTATTGGCTTTCTATTCTTTATCCGCTATCTGTGCTATTCCATGCACACTTGAGCTACATTCTTTTGAAACCCAAAACCTTTTTTCACTTGAAAGAAATGCCGATTTCAGGCACTAGGCATAGAAGGAAGAAGATTGAAAAACTAACAAACAAATGGTCTTCAGCCCTACTTACTTATAGGTTGACTTGACCCAAGAAACAATATCGTCCGAGTCATTGTCATCTGAGAAAGACGTGCTAGCATCCATGGGAGAATTGACTTTGGATAACGTGATCGAAACCTTGAAAAAGGTTCATTGCCGTGGGGTTTCATTAGTACTACTTTGGCTAGCCGGCCACTACTTCACCAGTTCGCTGGAAAGTGCACTCAAAATTGTGCTTTCTAAAATGGCATACCTATACAAGGGTTCAAGTTTCGATAGATATTTGCGGAGTGGATCATCCCTCTCGAAAAAGCAGACTTTAAACTGAAAAAAAGGAGTAATCAGTTGTGACACATTCGCGAATAAAAAAAGTTCAAGACTAAGTGCAGAACTAAGAATGCCATGGATAGTAAAGTGAATGCTTCCTCAAGCTTGATGAAGGAAGGGTCCAAGGACCTAAGCGACAACCTCTACGAGATATCAGAAGCAAATGAACTTCATTGAGAGAACAAGGGCTCTCTTCAGGAGCTAAATCTGATACTCTACCTCAATTCATCATTTCGAACTTCATACAGAAGGTTTTTCTGTACCAGCTCCTTCTACCTATACCGCAGTTGAAGTACCTAAAGGTGAATTTGGTGTCTTTCTCGTGACTGCGTAATGTGGCCTTCCCCGCTGGAAGAAACAAATTTCCAAAAATCTATCATAAAACAGCAACTAAGATTGGAAATGCCCTCGTACTGTAGCATACCGACAACACAGCAACCAAGCAGCAGCAACAGTAAACTGGATATCACCAACTAAGGCACCAGCTGTGAGAAACTGCAAATATCAGATGTGTTATCTCCAGAATACTGTTACTGCATGAGAACGCGAAATTAACAAGCAAGCAAATGCGAGTTGCCAGAATTGGGCAGTGGCACAGAAATGCAGACTACAACCCCATTAGCAGGTTCACGAACATATCTTATCTCAGTGCAGTACTACAAGTTTAGATTCAGAGAATCAGGGCCATCCCTTAGGACAGGAAGGGGTACTAAATTCAAGTTTGAATTCCCTTCCTATCTAGATAGAGGGATTGGAGTTGGACTAATCACTGCATAGCCAAACAAAACAAAACAAAACAAAACAAAACAGTTCATCCCCTTGCTGTTGCAGGTTCAGAGACAGGCTACATGCCTTCAGAAAACAAAACAACATCCGTCGAGCATCTCGGTAAGTCGATACAACAACATTTTGATAGCATTTATCTGCTACAGACTGGGTCTCCCATAGCTCTCCTCTTGCAGATGCAGACATGGCTTTTTCTTTCACCATGGGGTTTGCGGCCCTCCTACACTGCTTGGAGAAGGACATTAATGTAAGTTCTAATTAGTACACTACACATCTAGAAAAAGATCACACTTGCTGATAAACTAGTAGAAATGTGAAAACAAGGATAAGCACTCTTCGTCTAAGAACCATAAGATTTAGTTACAAAACAATAATGACATAGCTGAAAAGCCTCGGACCAACAGAAAGCAGGAGGAACATGGAAATAGGTAAAACTTCACACATCCTTCCCTACAGTTCACAATAGTCTGGAGCCAGCGGCGGAGGACGATCTAAAAGTTTGTTAGAGCGAAATCATAGACATATTATTTTAATTAGAAACCATAGACTTATCATTTTAACTAGAACCATAGGGGTGGGGGCAGATGCCCCCCCTCCCCTATATTGGTATTTTGTCTCAAAAATATTAGCACCATAAACAAATAAGGAAATTACCAACATTCTGATATCAGAAGCTTTCTTACCAGAGGTCTAAATTTGATAGCCACTGAGACGGGAGAACATTGACAAACATCTCTTTCATATTTTCATCTTCAGTCATATCTTCCAAAATACTGTCACTGGAAATAAGTTGTGGTGACTGGTTGCCCTGTGCAGGCTGTGACTCATTTGAAAACAGCAGCTTGGACATGTGGTCTTTTTTAGCTTGTCTTTCAAATTTGCTCTTCTCTTTTGTTCCTTCTGTGATTAGATTGTACGTATGGACAATCTTCTGTTGGCCGATTCTATATGCGCGGCCAATTGCCTGCTTTCCGACGGAAGGGTTCCACACAACATCAAGGAGAACGACACGCGATGCCCCAATAAGCTGTATGCCTTCACCACAGGCTTTTGTGCTGGCAAGCATCACCTTGGCATCACTCTTCATGTCATTGAAGGCCATCATCATGGATTGGCGAGTTTCAACCTTGACTTTCCCACTCATCTGCAGGATCTCCCTGTCTTTAGTCCAATGGAACTCCCTGCTCAGCTGTTCCCTGATCAAGTCCAGTGTTTCAAGATACTGGCTGAAGACAAGCACTCGCTCTTTCAAACGGTAGCATCGACGCACAATCTCGTAAACAAACCTCGCCTTGACTCCTTCACATGGCTTCAGCCGTATCCTCTCCAACGAAGGTTGGTCCACAATAGATGCTAATTCGTCCGACACATTTTTCATGCAAGTGATTAGGGATGGATGTACAGACGCAAGAGATATCTTGTACTCTAATTCCAAGCTGCAATGCTTGTCATCCTTCTCCATCGCCGCGATGATTTTCTTCTGCATAGGAAAAGGATTCAGGATGACAACAGATTCTCTCAGTCCTGGAAGGGACTTATGAAGAATGTCACCAGTATGGATGTGCAAAAAGGGCTCCATCTTTGCGCGGACCTCGTTAACCCTTTCATCAATGATGTCTACCGTCAGAGAAGCCCAGAAACCCTTGTCTTCATCCTTCCCTGGAAGCTTGCTATGACAATCTCCTTGTAACAGGCATAAGATGTTGTGGAGCTCTACAAAGTTGTTCTGAAACAGAGTTCCGGATAGAAAAATCCGCTTCTCGGTACGAACTTGAGCAAGACATTTCCAAATCTGGCTGTCCCTGTTCCTTGGTATGTGCCCCTCATCAAGGACCAGCAAGTCGGTTCTCCGAAGAAGCATCTTCCTCAGCTGCCTCATCTTTTCACGGTCCCTGCCAGTATCATCATCATCATCATCATCATCATCATCATCATCGCCTTCTTCTTCTTTGGTGAACTTGGTGAACAGCTTGTAACTGAGAGCTATCACACTGTTACCCTCACACCACGACAGCAGCATCACGTCTCTCCTGAATTCATAGTCAAGCAGCTTCTGCGCGAGATTGTCATCGTTTGCGGCCAGTCTTTGGATAGTCTTGTCTCCATCCCAGCAAATATGGGTGGAATTCAGTATGTGAAGCGGGACCTTGGCATTCCATTTTCTGAACTCGTCTTCCCATGTGGCCAGCATCACCTTGGGAGCGATGATCACCGGGCTGCACCGCGGAAAGAGCTCGAGGTAGGACTGAACAAAGGTGGTGGCTAGTCTGGTCTTCCCCGTCCCTGGGGCGTGAGAGATAAAACAGCCACTCAGAGCATCACTCTTCACATTCTTCCTCACCTGTTCGATGTCGGTGCCCCCTGCCAGTTTGTTCCACATGAACTCAAAGGCTTCCCTCTGGTGCGGGAACATGTCATCGCGGACACCCGGAACAAGATCCCAGACTGGGCCACTTCTGTGGCTCACAATGCAGCATTCTTCTTCGAGCCCGTTTGATTTCAGCATATCGTTGAAGTCATCGACGTACCTGTCCAGCTCGCGGTCTGCTCTCGGATCCCTTTCCTCTGACCAGTTCCCCTATTGATGAGTAAGAAAAAAGAGAGGAAGAATGTATATATCGATGTTATCTAGTGATGAAGTCTAAGCAGGTATTTCAGGAAACACATGTTGGAGGGAACATGAGCTTACCATAGGGGGGAAAACATGCCTAATTTCAGTCTGGACGAAGTGGCAGTGCCTGCACACAATTCCAATTTGGTCGTTCTCAATGAAATCATGCTCCTTTCCTGGTTCGCATAAAGTTGCTTTGTTGACAGGATTTTTTCCCCCATTGCCCTCTTCATCCTGAAAACCACAACGCAACGGTTTTTTTATATCTAAATTGTTTTTTCTGTGTGTGGGGAAATTATTTTTATATCTGAGTTGTTAACTGGCAGATAACCGCAAAGGCAAAAATCTACGTGATCATAGAATTTAACATGATTTTTGAGACGAAAGCAAGGTCGACTCAGACATGAATAAGGTTTTTGTGCCTCAAGCTATCGTTGAAGATGTACTATTCATAAACAATAAAGCAGCTTTGGTACTCGTACTATATAGCATCGAAATAGAAAAAAAAAACCTATTAAAAAAAAGTTACGCGCACTAAAGAATTTCACTGCACCCACCAATTGCAAAAAGGGGTAAACTTAATAATCACCTCAGCCAAAAAAAACACTAATACAATTGACTAGTAACAAAATTGGCTAATTGAAGTGTTAATCCCAATTTCTTGAACCCAGCATCTCTATGTTTAAAGAAAAACTTCACAACAAAACTCAAGTTATTCTTGGATGCCAATTCAGAAAGTTATCTTTCACACATTAGTTCAGCATGCATTATCTCTATTTTTTTTGATAAAAACGGCGCTTTTATTAAACTCAGAACGCCACACCAAGGTGATACAAACGGTAGAGAGTTCACACCCGTCCTCTGCATATCCAGGTTACACTTTCTATTTATCTACTGCATGGTCAAGATAATATTTGCACGGACACACATTTGGGTGCATGTTGGAGAGAAGATACTTTGCATGGCAATAGGTTTCCCACAGGTGGTAGATTATCAATTATAGTAAAATTCAATAATGTTAGCCATTCCAATGTTTAACTTCTGAAATATCAAGATTTGCAGGACAATGCCTAATGAGATACCGGATAGACAATCCACAACAATTGTTTCAGTTCCCGCAATTTTTTTTTTTGTTTCAGTTCCCAGGTTAATAAAGAGGTTCATGTCAGTGGAATCTGGAATGGTATGCATGATTTGATGAAGCAAAAGTACAATTAGAACGACAGTAGATTCAAAAGCAGTGCTATTGATGATTACTTGAAAGAACTCTTGACAAACTAAACTGAACAACACTATCTACTATGTGCTTTTCCCAGAAATAGACTGCACTAAGAAACACAATATCACATAATAACTGGATCCAATACTTTAAAGCAAAGTGAAAGTATGTATGATTAGAAGGAACATTAGTATAGCCAGAGAGATAGGTACCTGCTCCTCCTCGGGGCTCTGAGAGTCATTCCTGCCCTCCAAGATAAGATCTAAATCTCCCCACAGTTCGTCCATTTTCTTGTCATACTCTGATTTCTCTTCTTCCACCTCGTCTTCATCTCCGAACGAGAACAGCAGCGGCTGAGGCTGCGTGTCCTCCTGTGCCTGTGCAGCAGGAGCAGAGCCGTTAGGATGATGCTTCTCTAATTCGTCGAACATGGAGTTGAACAAATCGTCGTAGGCTTTTTTCTCCGGCGTGTTCTTCCAACGCTTCCCCCCCTTGTGAGGAAGCAAGGAATTTTTCTTGAAGGCAACATCGCCCTGCATTTGCGGGTCGCCCCTGTCTGCGGGGTTCCCTGCATAGTAGTTCTTGACGCGCTGTGGGTTTGAACAACCCGCGTAATCTTGGCAGCAACCCTCCTTGGCAGTCTGCTGCCGGTAGGGCGCGCCGCCGTTCTTGGCCCTGCCTGAGCTCGGCCCCTTCTTGGCGTTCCTTGCAAGCGTTCTGTCAGACTCAGAGCCGGAGTCATCTCTGTGAAAGACCTGTTGCCGGCGCCGTCTCTTCTTTGCGGGTGCTCTGTCGTCGTCGCTGTCGTCCCCGAACGCCGAGTTGGATTGCTGCACGTTCTCCGTCGGCGCCGGAGGCGGTACCTCTTCCTCGGGGTCGGATTCCGACACATCGATGCAGTACGGCTTGCTGAAAATTCCCCGGGCGAGCAGTTTCTTGTCCGAGCACCTCCGTTGCGACCGTGTCCGGTTCCTGACACCCTCGCCGGCAGAGGTGGTGTCCGCATTGTCGACCAGACACAGTCCCTCGAACTTCATCTTACGGATGGGCGGCGTGCCGTCGCCGCCTGGTCTGGCACTCCCACCGGCCTTGGCATTGCTGCTAGGCGTGCGACGCAGTTCTTCCCCTGCTTCGTGAGATTCTTCTTCTTCTTCCTCTTCTTCTCTTCCGTCCTCCTCTTCCTGTGGCTCCGTCGTGTCATCGTTCTCCTCTTCGTCGACACCTGCATAGCTGTCGTCGTGAACGCCGTTCCCGTCCTCCTCCTCGACGGATTTGTACATGTCCTCGCTGTTATAACCATTAACATCCACCTTGTTCTCCCCCTTCACCACATCGTCCTCCTCCTGGTCACCTCGTGATCCCCCATTGTCATCTGAACTAATAACCTCTTCCACATACTTTGCCTCAGATGCCACCTTTCTCCGGTCGTCGCCGTTCCGTGAACGGGTACTTGACGAGACAGCTGCACCGACCTGCCTCGCCGGCGCAGAACCACGCCAATCCGGGCTGCCGCCTCCCTTGTGGCTGTGTCTCCCGCACCCTGCGCTCTTCACCTTGGCCGGACTGCCACTAGACCGTGATGCAACAACTGCGCCGACCTGCCTCGCCGGCGCACCGTCATGCCGACCCCTGTCGCTGCCCTTGTGGTCCTGTCTCCTGCACCCTGCGCTCTTCACCTTGGCCGGACTGCCACTAGACCGATGGTTGGAATAAGGAGGATAATCGTCATCCCCACTTCCGTCAGAGGCCACGGACGCAGGATACTTTGCAGCAGATGCCACTTTTCTTCGGTCGTCGTCGTGCCGTGAACGAGCCCCTGATGCAACAACTGCGCCGACCTGCCTCGCCGGCGCAGCGTCGTCGTGCCGACCCCTGTCGCCTCCCCCCTTATGGTCGTGTCTCCTGCGCCCTGCGCTCTTCAGCTTCTTGCGCGGTGCACCACTAGACTCGTCGTTGGAATAATGAAGCCGAGGACGGCCAGGTCCCCTGCGAATGCTCTGCTTCCCGGACCCGCCGGGCTCGCCGCGGCCGCCCGCCTTGTGCGGCTTGGACTCCCGTCTCCGCTTGCTCGACTTCCTTGAGCCGCCTCGCGCGGAGGCCGCCACCCTCGCGCGGGCTCTCGCACGTGCATCCTCCGGATCGCTGCCCGAATACTCGAGCGGCTCCTCCTTGAAGAGCCTCCGGCGCTCGACGCGCGGGGCTACTTTCTCCGGGCGCTCGCTGCCGGAGTCGTAGTCGTCGAGTTCGATCACCTCGTGTGGCCTCGGGGCGCGGACTACGGCCGGGGAGGACGGCGCGAGCGGGCTCTGTCGCGCCGCGTGACCACCGCCCGACGAACCACCCCGACCGCGCTCTGAACCGCCGAAACGGTCCCCCTCAGCGCGCCGCCCGCCTTGACCGCCCGTGCCGGCCACCGGGCGCGAATCCCGTCCGAGGTCGCCGCTGCGATCGTCGTCGTCGTGGATGAGTATGGCATTGCGGGGCCTTGGGGGGCCTAACTCGACGAGCGGCGGCGGCTTGGGCATGGAAGGCGCAGGGGCGGCGACGGGAGGCGGAGGGGCGATGCTGGTTTTGGGAGTGGGGTTTTTGCCTCCCGGTTTCTCGCTGGCCTCTCTCTGAATAGGAAACCTGGGCGCGCGCAGATTAGGAAACTTTTTTTTTTGCTCTCTCGGTAGGAAGGAGGAACGGCAAAGGGCCAGATTTGTCGCTGGGCGGTAACGGGGCCCGCCTGTCATTGGACTGACGGGATGTATCTGGTGCCGTGAGGAGTAATTTTCCTTCTATTGATGCTGTGTGGGTTTCACTGCTGGGAACGAAACGTCGGGGCGTAGGCGTTCAGCGCTTACCAATGAACTGTGGGCCCCAGGCATCGTCGGAAATAGTGGACCCAGTAGTCAGTGTTTTAAAAGGTCGGTAAAAAGTCTATTCCGCTGGGTTAGCCTACTCCAATACCCTGCTGGACTGTAAATAAAGCATTAAAAAGCCATATCTACGAACAGGCTGTCAAGATACTCTGAGCAAATACTCGTACCGGAATTAAATCACTACAATTAAAGACCAGTATATACTCCAGCCTAAAACACATAATTCCTGCATGTAAAAAACACTGGAATTCTATGAATTTTTTACGTATGCTCCGTCGTTTTAGTTGCGTTGAAAAAGAACACATAGTTTCAAGATGGTTTTGCACCCAGTGTAATCGTTTTGTAAACTGTTTTTCCTCTAGTCATCTTAATGAATATGCATAGCTCCTGCCAGCGGCGCGGCGGAGCTAGACCAAACACAATCAGGATGCACAACCTAGTAATATGGGGTGATTTTGCTTCAGGGTGCACTAATTATGTATTAGAGAGGTGCACAAACTAGTTTTGGAGGTGATTACAAGGTTAAATATTTATTTACCCCGGTGGATGTGCACCCCCTGATGCATGCAGCTCCGCCACCGGCTCCTGCCGTGTTTTGCGAAAAAATAAAGGTTTTCTGCGTATGAATTTTTGAAAAATAGATAAGCTATATGCTTGCTTTGTTGAGATCTGGCGTCGCTTTGCACACGGATTAAAAACAAACGATTATGAAAGGAAACACGATAGTATGACTTGCTAAGCTATGCGTCCTGTTTGGGATCTGTTGTTGCGTCACACACCTATATTGAGATAAACCATAAAGCACGAAAACATCATATAAGAGGGCAAACGATGACAAATGAAAAGGAACAATGAATACACGTAGACTTACCATTACCATCCACATAGGCAGCAAGCTCGAGTGGTGGCATGAGGCAGGAGGGGTGGAGGCACGGGGACGACGCATGGGGAGCTCGGGGACCGAGAGCGACGAGATCAAGCCGGGATCTGGGTCGACGGTCTCGCAACACGAGCAACGACACCTACTATACGAAAGAGAGGGAGAGAGGGACAAAGACAAGCGAGCGGAAGGGTTGGTGGACAAAGACAAGCGAGCGGAAGGGTTGGTGGGAGGGGGGATGACCAGGTATAGATGTTGGATCGGAGCGAGGAAATGCAATTCTCACTGCGCGCCCGATACTTACCCATGCCCTGCAGCCAGTCAGAAGTTGCCATCTGTGGCTGTACCTTTATACCCAATCTCATATTTTTCTCGTATTTAATGTGTATATGATGTATTCTTTCTAGAACAAAACTTATTAGTATATTTAAAAATATTTTATTAATGGATTTTGAAAAATATTTTAAATAAAAATCATATATCTAGATGATTTGGGGTGATATGTCATTGCTTTCAAAAGGTTCTAAGCTGCTTTTCATAAATATTCATACACATTATAGTTATTTTATAAAATAGACTACATAGTTTTTGCAGACGTTTAATTTTTTTAGTTAATTCAATCATATGCATAGTTATGAGAACTTTATCAAATATATGTGGTTCACATGAAACCATAATGAAATACGCACAAAACCCCTAATATATAATATATTTTCAAATATTTCTCATAAATGTTCATACAAATATCAATTATTTCACAAATATTCTACATAGATTTCACACATATTTAGAGTATTTCAGTTGTATTTCACTTACATTACATACATAGATATGTGTAACTCTTATGAAATACATGTGGTATCACAAGACACCATAATGAACAATGCAAAAAACCTCTATTATACCGAAACATATGTCGTGATAACTTATTTTTATTCAAGTCTCATCACAGTTTCACAATTAAGATTTCATATTTTTTTCAAAATGTGTCCATGATTAATCGTGTTTTGAAGATATGGTCGCCATGCACTCAAATATCAAAATGGATAAAAATTGGTCCATTGGTTCAAAAGATAAAGTCATACAAACTTGGGATTCAAACTAAAAATGATGAGTGGGTAGGAAATTTGCACTTTTCAGTCAAAACGTATCCGTCGGTCGCAGAGGTAGGTTAGTTGAGTTGAGATAGAAATTGGTTGGTGTTAGAGCATCTCTATAAGATTCCCTATATAGCGGATCCTTAAAAGTCATATAAGGGGAACAAAAAAGATTTTTACGATATCGCGCGGGCCTAAAAAAAAGTTTATGAGATTTGTTCTGTCCAAGCCCATGCAATACTGTAACCTCTTGCACTTCCTAATGGATTCCAACTTGAGAATTAACAAAGGTTTGCAAATTAACTTGTCAATAGTTCAACTAAACATTAGTTAAACATCCAAAAGTGGTTTAACATGACAATAATTGAACTAGACAAAAGTATAACATCCAAAAGTAAACCCTCAACTTAACAATTGTTTAACATGGCAGTGCTTCAACTAGTAAGCAGTTTAACATCCAAAAGTATGTGCAACCAATGTAGCAATCAATCATGACAAAATGCGCAATCATCAACCGGCGGCCTTGCGGTGATTTTAAGGTGTGGGTCAATTGTACCGGCATGAGACGATGAAACTTGTCATTGATTCTTTGCCGATACTTTTGCTTGATTTGATCATTGTAGGTCACTACATCAATTGACACACTCTCTGATGTCCTCACTAAGCAAACATCTTCAATTGTCGTGTAACTCAAACTTCTCTTTCTTAGGATCAGGGTAGAAGCATCTAACATCGTGTTCTCCAATTTGTAACTTACATAACAGAAACCGAAATTAACAAAGTGAAATCATCCAATTTTGAACAGATTCGGAGTAGGGTGAAATTTTATACCTATTTGGCATTTCCTTGAACACGTTGTAGGTGTTGCCGGTGTTGAAGATTGGGGTGCTCACCTCTTCCATCGCAGATGGTAGAGGAGGTGTTGTGCCTAGGTGCACCTGTAGGGTTCTCAACATAGAAGACAAAAAAATTCCTACGATGAAAACAACTATGTACCAAGATCTATCTACTAGATACAATCAACGGGCGGATATACATCCATAGAGAACATACCCTTGAAGACCGATAAAGCTTAACGAGTCCGAACTCGTGGTTGATGTAGACGATATCTTGCCAATCTCAAGATCGAGAGGAAGTCCTAGCACCGCAAATTAGCGACGCATCCATGCTCGCACACACGTCCGAGGCACCGAGCAACCTCCGCCTCCTCGCTCCAGCGATGCAGCGGAAGCACAACTCTTTCTTGCCGAATAGCCACCGAGAACATGTATCTCGCTAGTCCGAGATCATGAGGAATAAATACTATAGGGGGAGAGAGATCCTTCATGAGGAGGTATGAATGGGAGAGAGGAGAGGGGGCTCCTTTTATAGGAGGAGGGGGGCACCCAAGGGGGTGGCCGCTGGCTATGGGGGCTGCCCCCTCCCCTCCTTCATTCATGTGGGTGGACACTCCACTCACTCAAATGCCTTTCAATTCCCTCCACTCAAAAATTCACTCAGATTCCCATGAAATTTCCATCAAATTTAATGAAAACTCTTATTAAATAAAACTCCTTTTATTTATTCAGAATTTTTTCAATTACTTTAATGACAAACATTCACATATAACCCCTTGCTAGTATTTCATTTCACATGCAAAAACACTTTCTGCAATTTCACTCGAAAACCTGTTTCGGTATCTACTGAAATAAATTTCTGCGCTTGTTATTCTTTCTGGCATGAAACATTTGTTCTAGATGGATGTCGGTGTCTCTTAAGTGTGTCACTCTACGGGTCGTGAATAATGCGGACATGATCGAGACCCCTCTCAGATCAATAATCAGAAGCGGGACCTGGAGGTCCATACTGACTCCCACACATTTAGCGATGACTTTCTTATGATCGAGAGAACCTTTTACGCTAGTATCTTAATCCCTTTGTTTTGCGATATATTACATGTCTGAGATTCGATCATCAGTATCTCCATACCTAGTTTGATCTTGTTACTGACATGTACTCTTTTCTTGTTCCCGTGATATAACATTCTAGTGATCAAATCACTTGCTTGCAAGCTAACCAATGTGATATCACCGAGAGAGCCCAAAGCATATCTATCCGTCATTGGGATGAACAAATTCCACTCTCGATCCATGGGCCTCAACATAACACTTTAGTAGTACTGAACCCATCTTTATAATCACCCTGTTACGGTGTGACGTTTGATGTTATCAAGATACTCTTCCGGTGTTAGTGATTGACATGATCTCATGGTATAAGGATTAGGATCACTTCGTATGTTGTTATAGCAATATAAAATCAATGACTTTGATCGTAATGCTATACTTCGGATGAATGTTCATCACATCATTACACTAATGTTGTGACCTTGTTATTAACAACATTCAATGTCCATGATCAGGAAACCTTGATCATCTGGTTAATCAACGAGCTAGTTTATGAGAGAGGCATAACTAGGAACTTTCTGTTTGTTTATTAAACACAAATGTATTAACGTTTCCATATTAATACAATTATAGCATGCAAAATAAACATCTATCATATACTTGGAATATACATAATAAACACTTTATTATTGCCTCTCAGGGCATATTCCCTTCATTCTCCCACTTGCACTAGAGACAATAATCTAGTTATATGGTGATAAATCTAACACCCATGGAGTTCTGGTGTTGATCATGTTTTTCTCTAGGGAGAGTTTTAGTCAACGGATCTGCTACATTGAGATCCGTATGCACTTTACAAATCTTTATATCTCCATCCTTGACATGCTCGCGGATGGAGTGAAACCGGCTCTTAATATGCTTGGAATTCTTGTGAGACCTTGGTTCTTTGGCATTAGCAATGGCACCATTGTTGTCACAATAGATCACCATTGGGTCCAATGCGCTCGCAACCACACCTAGTTAGGATATGAACTCCTTCATCCAAACCGCTTCCTGAGCCGCTTCCGAAGCAGCAACATATTCGGCCTCTGTTGTTGATCCCGCCACCACGGGTTGTTTGGAACTCCTCCAACTAACCGCTCCACCATTTATGAGAAATACGTATCCGGATTGAGACTTAGAGTCATTTGGATCGGTGTCAAAACTAGCGTTGTCATAACACTTAGTGACGAGCCCTTCTTCACCTCCGTACACAAGAAACATATCCTTAGTTCTTCGCAAGTACTTAAGGATATTGTTGACTGCTATCCAGTGTTCCGAACCTGGATCTGATTGGTACCTACTAGTCAAACTAATAGCATGTGCCACATCCGGTCTTGTACATAGCATGGCGTACATTATAGAGCCTATGGCTGGAGTATAGGGGAATTTTTCCATTATCTCTCTTTCTTCCGCCGTAGCCGGACTTTGAGTCTTACTCAATGTCTTGCCTTGCAACATACGTAAAAACCCTTCTTACTTCCGTCCATTTTAAGCTTATTTAAAATCTTATCAAGGTATGTACTTTGCGATAGCCCTATTTGGCGCCTAGATCTATCTCTATAGATCTTTATGCGTAATATGTATGACGCTTCACCTAGGTCCTTCATTGAAAATTTGTTGTTTAGATAACTTTTAACACTGTTTAAAAGATCTATATCATTTCCGATCAATAATATGTCATCCACATATAATATCAGAAATGCCACATTGCTCCCACTCACTTTCTTGTAAATACAAGCCTCTCCACAAGTTTGGACAAATCCAGACTCTTTATCACCTCATCAAAGCAGAGATTCCAACTCCGTGATGATTGCTTCAGTCCATAGGTGGATCGTTGAAGCTTGCACACTTTGTTAGCATCCTTAGGATCGACAAAACCCTTTGGTTGTATCATATACAACTCTTCTTCAATATTGCCATTAAGGAATGCGGTTTTGACATCCATCTGTCATATCTCATAATCGAAATATGCAGCAATTGCTAACATAATTCTAGCTGACTTTAGCATCGCTACGGGAGAAATCTCATCGTAGTCAACTCCTTGAATTTGTCGAAACCCCTTTGCGACAAGTCGAGCTTTATAGACGGTCACACTACCATCAAAATCAGTTTTTCTTTTGAAAATCCATTTATTCTCCATGGCCTTTCGGTCGTGAGGTAAGTCCACCAAATTCCAAACTTGGTTTTCGTACATGGATTCCATCTTGGATTTCATGGATTCTAACCATTTGTTGGAATCCGGGCTCATCATCGCTTCTTCATACGTCGCAGGGTCATCAATTTCATCAACCATGAAATTCATAACAGGGTTTCCGTATAGCTCGGGATCTACATGCGTCCTGCTAGACCTGCGAGGTTCGGTAGTACTCTCTTTCGGAGTTTCATAATCATTATCATTAGTTCCCTCTTTAATTGGTGAAGCCAACTCCGTAATGACTTTTGGCATTGTGCTACTCGCCATACTATGAAGATAAGGTTCAATAAACTCTTCGAGTTCTACCTTTCGACTACTCACACCTTTTGCGAGAAACTCTTTCTCTAGAAAAGATCCATTCTTGGCAACAAAAACCTTGCCCTCGGATCTGTGATAGAAGGAATACCCAATAGTTTCCTTAGGGTATCCTATGAAGACACATTTTTCCGCTTTGAGTTCGAGTTTATCCGGTTGAAGTTTCTTCACATAAACACCGCATCCCCAAACTTTAAGAAATGACAGCCTAGGTTTGTTTCCAAACCACAATTCATTCGGTGTATTTTCAACGGATTTAGATGGTGCCTGATTTAAAGTGAATGCAGCGGTTTCTAGTGCATAACCCCAAAATGACAGTGGCAAGTCCGTTAGAGACATCATAGATCGAACCATATCCAATAAAGTACGATTACAACGTTCCGGCACACCATTTCGCTGTGGTGTTCCGGAAGGTGTGAGTTGTGAAACAATTCCACACTCCTTCATATGAGTGCCAAACTCGTAACTTAGATACTCACCTCCACGGTCGGACCGTAGAAATTTGATCTTTCTATTACGATGATTTTCTACTTCACTCTGAAATTCCTTGAAGTTTTTAAAGGTTTCAGACTTGTGGTTCATCAAGTAGATATAACCGTATCTACTCAAATCATCCGTGAAAGTAACAAAATAACGATATCCACCTCGTGTCGACACACTCATTGGACCACATACATCAGAATGTATGATCTCCAATAAATCGGTTGCCCGTTCCATTGAACCAGAAAACGGCATTCTAGTCATCATGCCCATAAGGCATGGATCACATGTATCAAATGATTCAAAATCAAGTGATTCCAAGAGTCCATACAAATGGAGCTTCTTCATGCGTTTAACGCCAATATGACCTAGACGGCAGTGCCACATATATGCGGATATATCATTATTAAGTTTAATCCTTTTAGCATCAACATTATGAAAATGTGTAACACTATTATCGAGATCCAACAGAAATAAACCATTCATCATAGTTGCATGACCATAAAAGTTTTCATTCATATAAATAGAACAACCATTGTTCTCGGATTTAAATGAATAACCACTTCGCATTAAACACGATCTAGATACAATGTTCATGCTCAGTGCTGGCACCAGATAACAATTATTAAATTTTTAAACTAATCCCGATGGTAAGTAGAGAGGTTGCGTTCCGACGGCGATCACATCAACACTTGATACATTGTCGACACGCATCTTGACCTCACCCCTTGCTAGCGGTCGCTTGTTCCGCATCCCCTGATTCGAGTTACAAATATTAGCAACTGAACCGGTATCGAATACCCAGGTGCTACTGCGAGTACTAGTCAAGTACACATCAATAACATGTATATCATATATACCTTTATTTGCCTTGCCGGCCTTCTTGTCTGCCAAATACTTGGGGCAGTTGCGCTTCCAGTGGCCAGTCCCCTTACAATAATAGCACTCGGTATCAGACTTAGGGCCAACTCGGGGTTTCTTTTCAGGCACAGCAATCGTCTTGCCGCCCTTACTTCCCTTCCGTGTTCCCTTCTTGTCTTTCTTGAAATCAGTGGTCTTATTGATCATCAACACTTGATGTTCTTTCTTGATCTCCACTTCAGCAGTTTTAAGCATTGACAAAAAGCTCGGGGAGAGACTTCTTCATGCCTTGCATATTATAGTTCATCACAAAGCTCTTATAGCTAGGTGGCAGAGACTGTAGAACACGATGGATGCCTAAGTCAATGGAAATCGTTATTCCCAAGGACACAAGCTTATCGGCGTAACCCGACATCTTGAGTACATGCTCACTTACGGAGTTGTTCTCTTCCATCATTTAGCTAAAGAACTTTTCTAAAGCATTGTAGCTCTTTACAGCAACATGTGTGTCGAAAATCATTTTCAACTCACCCATTGTATCAAATGCATTGCCATTTTCGAAACGCTTTCGAAGTTTTGGCTCTAGCCCATACAATATGCCGTAATGAACTAAGTTGTGATCCTCCTGACGAGTCTGATAGACATTCTTCTCCTTGTCAGGGGCATCATCGAACGGCGGGGGGCCTAGCGGCGCTTCTATCACATATTGCTTTTGTGCAGCAGAGAGGAGAATCCTCAAATTCATGGCCCATTCGGTAAAGTTGCTACCGTTTGTTGCAAGTTTCTCTTTCTCCATGAACATTTTGAAATTAAAAGCAGGTGGTGCCATATACAACAGAATTTGTAAAGTTTAAACTAAGTTTATGATAGATTCAGTTCAACTAATCCATATTACGAATGAACTCCCACTCATTCGCATTAGGGCTTTGCAAGTTTTACCTGGCTTAGGGCTTTCGAAGATAGAACCGTTCATACCTACGAACATGAACCACAACGAGGATAACCAAATTGCCGACAACTCGTTGCAAATTAGATATTGACTATAGTAGGAGAGACAGACACCCGCTAGCCACTTACGCAAAACTAGTTGCATGTCAAGCGTGGAACATGTATCATGTGCGAGGACATGTAAAGTTTTTCCGGGATGCTTCATCCCACTATGCCACCAATATCTAAAGTACAACTAAGAAGCAATAACATGATCATCATCGCCCACATACTCATATGTGTACTACCTGTGCAAAGCATCTACGCATAGATCCGGCTCTGATACCACTGTAGGGTTCGCGACATAGAAAACAAAAAAATTTCTACGATGGGAACAACTATGTACCAAGATCTATCTACTAGATACAATCAACGGGCGGATATACATCTGTATAGAACATACCCTTGAAGACCAAAAAAGCTTAACGAGTCTGAACTCGTGGTTTATGTAGACGATATCTTGCCGATCTCAAGATCAAGAGGAAGTCCTAGCACCACAAATCAGCGGCGCATCCATGCTCGCACACACGTCTGAGGCACCGAGCAACCTCCGCCTCCTCACTCCAGCGATGCAGCGGAAGCACAACTCTTTTTTGCCGAATAGCCACTGGGAACATGTATATCGCTAGTCCAAGACCATGGGGAATAAATACTAGAGGGGGAGAGAGATCCTTCACGAGGAGGTGTGAATGAGAGAGAGGAGAGGGGGATACTTTTATAGGAGGAGGGGGCACCCAAGGGGTGGTCGCCGGACATGGGGGCTTCCCCCTCCCATACTTCATTCATGTGGGTGGACACTCCACTCACTCAAATGCCTTTCAATTCCCTCCACTCAAAAACCCACTCAAATTCCCATTAAATTTCCGCCAAATTTAATGCAAACTCTCATTAAATAAAACTCCTTTTATTTATTCAGAATTTTGTCAATTACTTTAATGACAAACATTCACATATAACCCCTTGCTAGTATTTCATTTCACATGCAAAAACACTTTCTGCAATTTCACCCGAAAACCTGTTTCGGTATCTAGTGAAATAAATTCCTGCGCTTGTTATTCTTTCCGGCATGAAACTTTTGCTCCAGATGGATGTCTGTGTATCTTAAGTGTTTCACCCTACGGTTCGCGAATAATGCAGACATGATCGAGACCCCTCTCATATCAATAATCGAGCGGGACACGAGGTCCATAATTCTCCACACATTCAGTGATGACTTTCTTGTGATCGCGAGAACCTTTTACGCTAGTATCTTAATCCCTTTGTTTCGCGATATATTACATGTCCGAGATTCGATCATCGGTATCTCCATACCTATTTTGATATCGTACTGACATGTACTCTTTTCTTGTTCCCGTGATATAACATTCTAGTGATCAAATCACTTGCTTGCAAGCTAACCAATGTGATATCACCGAGAGGTCCCAGAGCATATATATCCATCATCGGGATGAACAAATTCCACTCTCGATCTATGGGCCTCAACATAACACTTTAGTAGTACTGAACCCATCTTTATAATCACCTTGTTACGGTGTGACATTTGATGTTATCAAGATACTCATCTGGTGTTAGTGATTGACATGATCTCATGGTCTAAGGATTAGGATCACTTCGTATATTGTTATAGCAATATAAACTCAATGACTTTAATCGTAATGCTATAATTCGGATGAATGTTCATCACATCATTACACTAATGTTGTGACCTCGTTATTAACAAGATCCAATGTCCATGATCAGGAAACCTTGATCATCTTGTTAATCAATGAGCTAGTTTATGAGAGAGGCATAACTAGGAACTTTCTGTTTGTTTATTAAACACACATGTATTAACGTTTCCGTATTAATACAATTATAGCATGCAAAATAAACATCTATCATATACTTGGAATATACATAATAAACACTTTATTATTGCCTCTCAGGACATATTCCCTTCAGCACCGACTTCTTCTTTGGGTCGATTGCCGTCTCTGGCCACCCTCCGAGACGGCATTGCCAAGGTCGCCAAGGCTACCAGCGCCAACGCTGCGGGAGGGGGCCTCAAGGGAGAGTCCACCACAAGACTGCCTCCCCAGAGGATGTTGTAGCCCTGGAGCTTGCATTTGCTCGTCGCTACGATCGAATTTGGCGGCGCATCGACAATGACGGCTATAGGAGGTGTGCAATGTGTGGGAGCGACGAGCGGCTTTGACTAGGAGAAACTTGGAGGGTTTCATGGAGGCGCTTGGGCAACGCGGATAGGATGGACAACATGTGGAGAGATCAGCGGGAGCAAGAAGACTGTAGTTGAAATATGAAGGGTTCGCAACATAGAATTTTTTCCTACGATAAGAACACCAATTGCACCAAGAACTAATCTAGTAGATGCTAGTAATGAGTAATGGGGTAACCGTAATAACTTACCCTCAAAGACCGAAAGCATTTTCGAAATCAGATTTCATTAGTGATGTAGTCATTCACTTGTCAATCTCAAAATCGAGTAGAAGAACTCCGCAAACTAGCAGAGCATCCATCCTCGGGCACACGTCAGGCTACTGACAACCTCCACTCCACCAGAGCAACAGAAGGAGTAGATAAATATTACTCTAGAGAATCCAACAGAACATGTACACCACTAATTCTAAGTCATAGGAAAATGCTAGAGGGGAAAGAGAACCATCACGTGGAGATGGTGCAAGTTGAGAGGAGGAGGGATCCTTTTATAGAGGGAGGTGGATGCCCAAGGGGCTTGGCCGCCAGCCATGGTGGTGCTGCAACCTCTTCCCTCATTAATGTGAGTGGACTCTCCACTCACATCAATTCCTCTTCCACTCACATGCATTTAATTCCCACTTAATTAAATGCATTTCTCTATTAAATAAAAACACATTTTATTTATTTTATTCAGAATTTTGTTAATTACTTTAATTAACAAACATTTGCATAAAACCCTTTGCATTATTTCGATATCACATCTAAAACTATTTTCAACAATTTGACCCGAAACACTTTCGGTGATCATCAAAACAATTTTAGCTCTAACAAAATTATTCCCGGATATGTTTTATCCACCACTTAGTGTCGGAGTACCTTAAGTGTATCACCCTATGGTTGATGAATAATGAATAAATGATAGATACACATCTCTTAACAATAATCAGAAGCATGACCTAGAGATCCATACTGACCCCCACATATTCAACAATGACTCTAGTGATAGTGTGAACCATTAACATCGTAACCAATTAATTTTACCTCGAGATATTTTACTTGTAGAGATCCGATCATAGGTATCGACTATACCGTAGTTTGATCGCGTTCCCAACAATTACTCTTTACTCGTTTCGTAATATAATATCTACTGGGAATATGCCCTAGAGGCAATCATGTATGATGATTTTCCCTAAAGTATTCATAAAGTTATTAAGTTGTCCCTTATGTGAACATCTAATATATATCATTGAATACGTGATTCGATTGTGGAACTATATATTCATGTTGTTCTTTCAAGATGTCCTTGGTTATTGAGGTTGTGATGGACACACAACTTAGACTAATGTGAAGTTGGCTTGATGACTCGGTTCCACTTGTCATGAGCATGGTGATGCTATTCCAACTTGCATGGACTCGGCTAAATAGTTTAGCGAGTCGGACTGACCCATAGTTGAGATGCAACGAGCATGTTGTTATTTGCAGTCTCATACAATGGAATCCTTTGACCTGAGGTGATCGCATGATACGAGTTGTGGATCGCCAACTTAGGTTCTATCAAACGTTGTTCTTATGAACCCATAGAGAGCTAGTTGGTTAGGGTCTTTATGCCCCTCATCACTATCAACCAAAGGATACTTGTAAGATGCCTTTGACTTCAAGTAAAGGGTGTTTGAAAGGTTTTTGTTTGAATACAATAAAGTAAATAAAACAAGTAAAAAGAAAGCAAGTAACAAGAGTTTATGGAGTGGTGGTTGAACTCAATAGGGCTAAGACGTCCTTGGGATGTAGGATACACCCCTATCATGTTGTAATTAATCAAAATTAGGATAACCTGTTTCTTATGTCATGATATGTGTGGAGAGAGCTCCGTAATAAGATGTTCATTACAAGGCTTGTAGGAAGCCACTTTGTTGAGCCAAGAATGAGGTCATCTCTAAATAAACACCGCGATGTCTGAGATCAGTCACCCATACAGACCACCACAATTAAGGGTCTCAACGTGGATATCATAATTAGCTTAGTGAATCTCTCTTTGTTCCCCCTTCGACCGTGCAGGTTGCTAGCTGTGCTTCTAGTCACAATAGCTTAGGGCACGCTTACAAACATGTCCAAAGGGTTTCAACCTCGTCTTTATACCTGAAGGCAAATGATATGTGGCCGACTACACATACCATCTAAAGGGAGAGATCAAACACACATCATAGATGAATGGATCATAGACAAAAGTAGTAGAGCATCTTTATTTAATTTCATAATAATGCTAGGGTTTCTCTGTCTTCCCAAGAATGAAGGAACTACTCACACATGGAAGCAATCAACAACATCATCATAATCAAATGGTTGGATAAATGTAATGGAATGAATCTAGTGCAAACCATAGTTGAATCTAGAATTACAACAAGATATAATGAATGGAATATGGGGGTAGAGATGGTGATGGTGATGCAGCGGTTGATGGTATAGGGGACGATGCATTGTCCTCCAATGATCCGTGCAGCAGCAAGGATTTACCCTTCTTCAAGTTCCTCCTTTAGATCCCTTTCTGGTGTGGTTTTTCGTGGCTGGAGGTTTCTGTGAATGTCGGATCTGTGATCCGTCTTTGTGAGGAGGAAGTATTTGACGAGGCAGTCACGATGCATGGTCGTATGGGAGAACGGTATGGGTGGGCTTTGCCCGTACCACTGGTCGTTACGTGGCCTGTAGTCTCCTAGGCGCAATAAATTCCTCCATGTGCGAAGATAAATCGATAAAATGAATTTTATCACTTTAAAATATCATATTACAGTATAATATGATAGTCTCAATTTATATGTTCATAATAGACTTAGTAAATTGGGATCCTGTTGAAACAAGGACAAAAGGTGCACGCAAACACAGTAAAATACTAAAATCTCTACTCTACTTGTACAAAAACAATAAGTAAAAATGCTCAAATTTTGGACTAATTAGTCCCCATGATAATACCCCCGTTTATTAACCATGAATTAATACGACATGTATCTCTAGGACTCGGGATTCGGTTTCTGTCAAACTCCAGCTATCCCTCATCCTATCAACATGAAACGGTGACAACTTTGTGCATCCCCCAACATATGTGTGCATTCATATGCTAGTACAACAAGATCATCATAGAAGATAACATATACTTGTATGCAACCAACAATAAACTATATCATAATTTCCATAAACAAGTCACTACTCAAACATCAACATAGAGACACAATAGATCATGGGAAAATAATATATTGCATCATACATCATGTTTTCCAAGAGATTGCAGTAGGGGTATGGACAGGATCTTGTTGTAGATGTTGATCATGAAAATGTCAGAGGGGGTGGAGTCCACCAGAGGCGATCCCGGTAGCGTTTCCCCTTCCGATCTCCGCTACAGGTGGCCTACAAACTCTTTGTCTATGTTTTTTCGATCTCTGCCTCCATGTGTGTCGATGAAAACCACCAAAGGGTATATATAGATGTTTTTAGGTCAAAAAAAGTCAGTGAGTAAAAAATCAAGCGAATCAGACGACCAAGGGGGAAAATACCCTTGGTGGCGCGCCCTAAGAGGGTGGGCACGACACAGGGCCTTATTCTCATCCTGTTGGTCCCTTGGTTTGCCCTGCTGGGTGCATCTCAAAATTTGTGAACAATGGCCTCTGACCTTGCCCTTTTTCGAGTCCCGTAGCTCCTGAAAACGCAAAAATAGTAACAGAATGTGTTTTCTGCCAGACAGAGTTATAACCAAAAGAAACGGGATCATTGGTAAATCCCCATAAATCAATGTAAAACATGAATATAACATCATACATGTATGTGGTAGTTCACAGCAACAAACTATAATGTTTATGTATGCATTTTACATGTATCAGATATCGCCGAGAGGGCCCGGAGTATATCTCTGCATCATTAGGATGGAAAAAATCCACTCTTGATCCATGAGCCTCTACATAACACTTTCTAAATACCTAAACCCACCTTTATAGTCACCTTATTACGGTGTGACATTTGATGTTATCAATGTATTCTTCTGGTGTTTGTGATTGACATGATCTCATGGTCTGAGGGACTAAGTCTACTTCACATATGTTTGTTGTAGCAATGTAAACTTAATGACTAGATCATATTGCTAAATCTACTTTAGGTGTATGTTCATCATATCATTCTTCTATTTAAATGATCCCGTTATTAAAAACATCCAATATTCATGATCATGAAACCTTGATCATCTACTAATCAACGAGCTAGTGTAAAGAGACGTATTACTAGGAACTTTGGTTTGTTTATTAAACACACATGTATTAATGTTTCCTATTAATACAATTCTAGCATGGGAAATAAATATCAATCATAAACTTAGAATAAGATAATAACATTTTATTATTGCCTCTCAGGCATATTCCCCCTCGCCGGAGGCTTCGGTGCTACAGGACTTGCCCTCTCATGGAGTAGGAGAGGACTTTCGCCTCCGCCTATGTAAATCGTGGGAAAAATATGGCATAGATTTTCTGGCGAGATGGAGACATCTGTAAAAAGGAGGAGCCGAGGTGATGATCGTGGGCCAAGCAAGCATGGGTGGCGTGCCCAGCAAGGTAGGGCGCGCCACCTGGGCTCTTTTAGGCCCAACAACTCTTATCGCTTAATTCTTTCGCTCACGGTCCTTCTCCAGGTGAAAAACTGATCATGTATTTTTCCTTTGATTTTTAGGTGTCTAGAAGGTCCCTTAAAACAGCAAAATACGAAAAAGGAGGGTTTCTGCCTCCCATAAATTAAATACCAATGAAAGGGACTTTGTAGGAAAGTCTCCTAAATCAACTAAAGATGCATAAATAATGATATAACATGGCAAATATTATTCAAAACAGATCATATAA
Source organism: Avena longiglumis (assembly GCA_030063025.1). Classification (NCBI taxonomy): domain Eukaryota; kingdom Viridiplantae; phylum Streptophyta; class Magnoliopsida; order Poales; family Poaceae; genus Avena; species Avena longiglumis. Next base: position 416,049,911 of record CP125978.1, on the reverse strand, counting down.
GTCACTATATTTATGATGTGAAATGCTCATATCAACTCCCCCAAGCTTAAACTTTTGCTCGTCTGCGAGCAAATAAGCGAATAGATCATATCATGTAGCAGTGGGATTTTGGTTGATAATAAAATATGAGCATGGAATCATCAACTTATGCATATTCATTTGTCTTAAAAGGTCTATAAACCAAAAATCACACAAATGTGGGCTACATAGATAGGAGTGATACGTCGAAAACGTATTTATAATTTTTGATGCTCCATGCTTGTTTAGTATCTACTTTGCTTTACTTTTCTACACTTTGAGGTGCTTTTTATATGTTTTATGGTACTAACCTACTAACAAGTTGCAACAAAGGTCGATGCTTTTTTCAGCTTTTTGGTTTCAGAGAAGTTAGTAAAGAAATATTCTCGGAATTGGACGGGACAAACGTAAAAGTCAATTACTTTCCGTGGGGAACAAGAAGACCAGAGGGGAGCCAGAGGGGCCTTCTAGGGCGACCAGACCCACCCCAGGCGCGGGTGGGCCCCATCCCGCGCTTGGCTAGGGTTTGGCGCCCCTGGCCGCCACCTCGGCCTCCCCATTCGCCTATAAAAAGCCCCCGATGCAGAAACCCTAAGCACCCGATCGAATCTCCATGAAACCGTCTGTAGCCGCCGCCACCATCGCCCCTAGATCGAGGGGTGCAAGTTCTTCCCCAAGACCGCCGAGGGGAGATCATCCCGGAGGCCTTCTCTCCGGTATGATGCGTGAGTAGTTCCACCTTGGACTATGGGTCCATGTAGTAGCTAGATGGTTGTATCTCCTCCTTTGTGCTTTCATGTATAGATCTTGTGAGCTCCGTTCATGATCAATATCTAATCTATTTGTAATCGTGCATGTTGTGTTTGCGGGGATCCGATGGATATTGAGATTATTATGTTGGTTTGATTAATGGTTTTGTCTTTATGATTCTATCATGTTTGTGTTGTTTGTGATCTTACATGCTCTCCGTTGTTAGTAGCTATCTTGGCCAAGTAGTTGCTAGTGACTCCAAAAGGGGTATTTATGCTCGATAGTGGGTTCACGCCTCTAGTTTCCAAGGGAAGTGACAATAATCTCTTCGGTTGTAGATGTGCTGTTGCTACTAGGGAGAAAACAACGGTCTCTTGTTCATGGAACATGTGGACTGTTTACCTTACACACTTTGCTCAAAGCAGTTGTCTGTTGCTTGCAACTTAATATCGGAGGGGTTCGATGATAACCTCAAGGTGGACTTCTAGTCATAGATGCGCTTGGATGGCGGTCTATGTATCTTGTTGTATTGCCCAAACGAATCTCATAGGATCTTTTCGACTGGTAATTGCATTGTTATGCCTTGCTCGCCTCGCACAATTGCCTCTGTAATTTTTTTTACCCTTCGTGCCATGTTGTTTATCTAAGGAGAGCACCTCTAGTGAACTATGGACCCCGGTCCAATCTTTACCATTGATACATCTTCCATCACTTGTTTACTTGTCGCAAACCATTACCTTCCACATCATACGCTTAATCCTTTGTTACAAAGAAACCGTGAGCTTGACAACCTCACTGATTCGTTGGGGCAAGGTCTTGAGTTTGTGTTGTGCAGGTCTCCGCGTTGCTTGCAACACCTGTGTGACATTTCCTTCCTCCTTATGGTTTGATAACCTCCGTCTCTACTGAGGGAAAACTTGTTGTTGTGCTGCTTCACACCTTGCTCTTGGGGTTCCCAACGAAGTGCTCCTACATCAACTCAGCGCTGCATCAAGGAGCTCCAGCAACTACCCCTTGCTTTTGAATAAAACTAACCATTGTATGTTGGTCAATTGAACAAGTCTCAATTTTTTATTTTTTATTTGCTAATATTAGCTTGCATGTTTTTTACCTTTTTTATGTTTGATCCACTCTTGCCTTTGCAATGAAGATAAAACTCTCATAGAACAACTAGTTAAAAGAAGAGAGTTAAACAGCAAGATAGACATGAAGTTTGACTTCGTCAAACACTTTCACCATTTTTCAATGGCATCAATTAAGGATCTTGCCTCCTAGTTACTAGTATAAACCTTATTCATGGATCTTTCAATCATGTCATATGCTCCACTCAACCTTTGCCTTTCACTTTCCATGGCTAACCGATCCTCGGGTGCCTGCCTTTCATACACTTTCCATAGAGCATTATATGTATTGAAATATCTATGACCCTCAGTTTACTCGTTGATTACTAAATAGAACAAGAGTATCTTATGCCCCTTGTCATCATCTCTTCCTAACTATTTGTTTTACAAAACCATATCTCTACTACAAATTCAAGGTATTTCTTATATATATATATTTGTAAACATCATTCGCATGGATCTTCCCTTTGTTACATTTTGTTTGTTTGAGAAGTTCTATACTTGTCCAACACACTCAAGTTAGTCTAATTCAAGACAAGATGTAACTGGAACTTATATATATGAGGCGCACATCTGCATGAGTGTTACCCATAAATCTCCAAACAAGAGAATCATGGATCACACCATACTTCATATTTCATTAAAAACCTCTCAACCAATGATACAAGATAATGCCCTAAGAGCCATTTAAGCGATGAGAAAATCGACACCTAATATATAAAATAAAAAAACCAACCTAACGAACATGACCAGAAGCAATACAATAAACTAAAAGGCATTAAAGACTTGATAAACTCCCCTAAGCTTGAGTGTTGATGTAGATCCTTAAGCAACAACCTTCATGAACTCATCATCAGTAGTGTTCATGATACTCACCAAGGCTGCATGCAACTTCTTGTCGATTTCAACTTGCTCCTCCCACTTGGCCTTATAACTCTTGAGCTCTTCCTCCAGCCTTTCAATAGTCTCCGTGCAAAATGCAGAGTTTGTTTGCATGCCCCTAATATACTTTGTGTTCACCACTTCTTCATAGTCCTGCAATAATTTAATATGATGACGAGAGCCAGATGAGCGCTTCTCTTTGTTTGGTGAAGGAGGTCAATCCGTGCTTGAATATCCAGGTCAACCAATACCCTAAATTGAGGATCTTCAACCTTGCTCATCCTCCTTGCTCCATCTTCAAGTTGATTCCTTGAAAGGCCATTGTCCCTAGGGTCTTATTCTTCCCTTTGTAGCTGACTCCTTGGTGGGGAGATCCACCATGAGGTCCTGGTGCGTGCACACGGTAATCCTCCCATTAGGTTTCTCCACCGTGAACACATGACTAGTTACACAGATGAGATCTGGAAAACAAGTTCATAAAAAATGTTTGCTCAAAAAGACTCGATGCAAAATTAGACCGAAAGTGAGGGTTATATATTGACAAGTTTTAGAGTAAGACGATGCGTTTGAGACAAAACCAGGGCGAAACGGACGTTAGAGGAGTGAAAGAGTCTAGGTGGCATGCCCAACAAGGTAGGGCATTCCACCTGGCCTCTTTCCCTCTCCGGGACTCTGTTTCGTCCAATTCTTTCCCTACACGCTTTAATTTTCCAAAAATAATGACTTACCTAAAATATGGAGATATTCCGAGATAGTTACGCACCCGAAAACCTCCGTCTATTGATTTCTAGTATCTGGTAGGTTTTTTTTTTCAATATGTCCTCGGGGCTCTGGAGGTTTAACTCTTCCACCTTTTAATGAATTTTTGGCCTACAGTATAATGTTTAAGACGTTGTCCATTAACAACATGAGGTTTAACTTTGTAATATCCATGAAGATGGATGGCTACAGAGTGATACACCTCCTGCACGATTAATGGACCTTGCCACTTTGATGCTAACTTCCCTGCAAAGAACTTGAGACGAGAGTTGGACAATAATACTTGATCCCCTACTTTAAATTCCTTTCTCTTTACTTTCTATCATGCCAAATCTTCACTTTTTGTTTAAACAACCTAGCACTTTCATAAGCTTCATTCCTTCATTCATCTAACAAGTTTAGGTCTAGAATTCTTTTCTCTCCAGCAGTTTTGAAGTCAAAGTTGAGTTGTTTAACAACCCATATAACTTTATGTTCTAATTATACGGGGAGGTGACATGCTTTACCATAAACCATTTTATAAGGAGACATAACCATTGAATTTTTAAAAGTAGATCTATAATCCCACAAAGTATCATTGATTTTGGTTGGCCAATCAGACCTAGCTCTATTGACTATCTTTTCTAGAATGAGTTTGATTTCCCTATTACTTAGTTCAACTTGAACACTAGTTTGAGGGTGATATGGGGATGCTACCCTATTATTGACACCATACTTAGCTAAAGTTTTTCTAAAGACTCCATGTATAAAGTGAGAACCACCATCAGTAATTAAAAATCTAGGTACTCCAAACCTGGGAAAGATGATGTCCTTAAGCATCTTCATTGCTATATCATGATATGCACTTTTTATTGGAATTGCTTCAACCCATTTTGTAACATAGTCCACTGCAACCAAGATGTGAGTGCGTTTTGTTGTTGATGACGGGAATGGTCCCATAAAGTCAAATCCCCATACATCAAATGGTTCAAGAGGCAGTGAATAGCTCATAGCCATTTCATTTCTATTACCATGTTTCCAACACGTTGACATTTTCTACAAGCTTTAACATAGTTAACACAATCTTTAAATAAAGTAGGCCAATAAAACCAAATTGTAATACCTTTGCAGCAGTGCGGTCACCTGCGTGATTTCCTCCATAAGGACTATCATTACCATTAAAGTTGTAACCAATTCCTTTTGTCTCACGATATTTTACTTTTATGAGATTCGATCATAGGTATCAACTATACCCTACTTTGATCTTGTTTCCGATAAGTACTCTTTACTCGTTCTGTGATATAACATCCTTGTGACCTAGTCACATGCTTGCTAGCGGTGTTGATGTGATATCACTGAAAGGGACCAGAGTATATGTCTCCATCGTTAGAATTGACAAATCCCACTCTTGATCCATGAGTCTCTACATAACACTTTCGGAATACCTAAACCCACATTTATAGTCACCCTGTTACGGTGTGACGTTTGATGTTATCAAGGTATTTTTCCGGTGTTAGTGATTGACATGATCTCATGGTCTGAGGACTAAGTCTACTTTGCATATGTTTGATGTAGCAATGTAAACTTAATGACTAGATCGTATTGCTAAATCTACTTTGTGTGTATGTTCATCATACCATTCTTCTAATGATATGATCATATTATTAACAATATCCAATGTTGATGATCATAAAACCTTGATCATCTATTAATGAACGAGCTAGTGTAAAGAGAGGCATTACTAGGAACTTTGTTTTTTTATTAAAGACATGTATTAACGTTTCCTATTAATACAATTCTAGCATGAGAAATAAACATCGATCATAAACTTGGAATAAGATAATAATATTTTATTATTGCTTCTCGGGCATATTCCTTTTAAAATATCCTTTCAACTAAGCTAGTTGTGCATTACGGTGAATGGACGAAACGACCTCCAATCCGAGCTATATGTGGGATTTTGGCTCAATTTTTTTGGCACCCCTTAAAATCCTCACTTGTCTGAGATCTATACTTTGCACATCAAAGTGTTGTGTTAGAGCATTTCTACTAGATGATGTAAAATAAAACTAGTGCCCTATAAATTATTTTTAGGGCATGTGGGCAAAAAATATACCCAACACATGCCCAATAGCAATTTGGTGCCCCAAATGGTTTGGGTATGCCTATATTTCGGCGTGGATGCCACAAAATTAATCTCTCGTGCGCGGAGGTCCCAACCATTATGCTAAAATATTCCCTCCCCTCTCGCATCCCTATCGCGCCTTCCTCCCACAGCTCCACACCGTTGCTCCATCGGATCTGCCCGATTCCTCCATTGCGTCATCGTTCCCCTGCTGAATTTCTGCCTCCCCCCACCGATTAAGCCCTCTGCATCGCGTCGCTGCTTCCACATGATGTCGTCGATCCCGCTCATGAAGGGCATCACCTTCTTCCACAACATTCAATCATGTCCAACTAGCTGCTATGCCACCGAGATTTCGTCCGAAGGCCACTTTGGATCTTAGCACCTTCGAGACGCTAGAGATCCCTACACACGTGTATGACATGTCAGTGTAGAGGTTAGGCGATAGTGGTCGGATCTCAACTTACCCGAGGTGGAGAGCTGAGCGGAGACTGAGTTCCTCGCGCCGCTGCTGTAAATGGTGACTTGTGAACAAGAGGTAGAATCGTCGGGCCTTCTTGCATCTTCGTACCAACAAGTTCGATGAGATGTCCATGGAGAGGTTCTGCTGTGAACATCTAGAGCTTGTGCATGCGGAGGTGGAGCTCTACGTCGCAAATAGGCAGCGAAGAAGAAGGCTGATGCATAGTCGTAGGCTGGCCCCTCCACCATCGCTGTCCACTCGGACTCTTATGAGTTGGACTCTGATTTCTCGAATAAGCCCAGCGAGCCGTCCTCTGACGACGGCTAGGATGATATGTAGGGTGTGTATGTTAGAGTCGAGGTAGGTTCTATGTTGAAGTATTAGAGTCGAGTTTGTGTTTGTTGAACTATGAAGTGTCAGAGTCGATCTATGTAGTGTCGAAGTTGAGATCTATGTATTGTCAGATATGCATCAAAGTGTGGAAATGAAAGTTCAAAGTGTCGAAATGGAAGTTTGTAGTGTTGAATCAAAGTCTGAAGTATCGAAATCGAAGTTTAAAGTGATGGACATGTACTATTTTATATCAATGTAAATCTTTCCATTGCCCTATTTTCCATCATCTAGGATGGCAGGAATAAATTTGGTGCCATAAAAGTAAAAAAAAAGGTGTCCTATAACTTTTTCTAGATGCCCTATTTTGCATCATCTAAAAGATAGTATGTCCTTACGGGCTCCGTATTTAATTTACAGCGTGATGCAGGGCATCTGCTAGAGCTGCTTTTATCCCCCCCCATTTATCTAAACCTGCTGGATTTTTTGGGTTTTGGTTTTTTCTAAGGGCGTATGGAGTTGCTCTCAACATTCAGAGTTTTAGCAATAAGCCTTTAATTGTCCTCATTTATCTTGGATATTTGGAGGCCTTTTAACATCATGAATATTTAGTTCCAAAGTAAAAAAATCCATCTATGTGATTATTCATAATCGGAAATTTTCATGCCCGGATGTCGCTCCATCGAATCTTTGCGTCCTCGCCAATGTTGCCATGCTATTCCAGCTTCTTTTCCCAAGGAGAGTGCTACACTGCTACTCGAGTTCTGAAACGGCATTCATAATCTTCTAAGGAAGAATACGGATTAGTTCGGGACGTCATTTCAGTCAGTTCCAGCTTTCACGATGATGGTGACCAAGCATAGCCTGGCTGACTGGGAAGTCATCTGCAGCTCTGCTGCTGGCAAACTGTCCACTGACATGATGCCGAGCCCAGCAGCAAAAGAAGGAATCGAGTATAGACGGAGTACAATGCTGGATTTGACGCCGAGCCTACCAGAGAGAAGTTGTGGTAGTAGTACAGAGTTCGGAGCAGAGTGGGTGTGTTTGGTTTGTGTTCAAGATTGTCCCATCAAATTTTTAGCTAGTTAAAATTTTGGTTAAGCCTTTGCTTGCCCACAAAGTTGATCAGCATTGGCTAAAAAATAAACTAGAGTTAATAGTAAAGCATTGGCACGCCAAAAAGTTGGCAATAATCCAAACAAGAGCCATTTTTTTGATCATGACTAAAATATTGGTAGGGTACGCTTTATCCACAATCCACGTCTAAGAGCCTGCAGTTTTGGTGGTCGTTTTTCTCTGCAGCAAAAGCGGTTCGCCAGCACATACTATTCTCGCGACGTAGCTAGCTAGCTAGCTAGACCTGGGTTTTCTTCAAGCGAGACTACTGTAGTACTAGTATATTTCTTACTGTATCCACATGGCCTGCCCCGATTTGCACATCTTTACAATTTTAACTAGTCAAATGTGCTCTGTGCCTGTACTAGGCAGGTTGCTACCCAATGATCACTGACTGCTAGATAAAATTGCAGAAGGCAGGCAGATCGCGCATCTTTCTTTCCCTCTGGTGTCTGGTCCTATACATGGGCTCCTTTCCATCCAAGGGTTTGGGTGATGCTGATGCAGTAGTACTATATTCCCTTGCATAATCTTCTCGTCTTGTTTCGGTCTAGTATCCAATCCAAACTAGTATGCCCACGTGCATCACTTGATGCAGTGACCAGCCTTTCCCCTTTTCGAAATAAACATCTAAATAGGTTCAGATATTTGCACTCAAAACTGTATTACTATGGCTTGTGTCTCCTACCGTCATCACGACTTATAATAATTTTTGGCGTATACTTAAGGAGACTAGGACTTTTGGATGAACTAACTGGTGGATTTATACGTTATATATAGTATCGATGCCAACAAGTTTCAAGTTTAGGATCCTACCAATGTAACATTTAACAAACATATCTACGGCAAACACAGACTCCATGTCCAAAGGTTGACAGTGCATGCGCAGGAGTGAAAGTGCTAACATTATATTGTTTATTCATCTTCGTCGCTTCGGATTAATGAATGCCATAATCTGGAATAGAAGGATGTCTGGTGACTGGTGACGACCAGGCCGACACTGTGAGGTCTTGTTTGGTACCAGTGTATTAGCGGGGATTAGAGGAGATAATTTTAAAGGGATTGGATAAAACCCAACCTACACCCAAACCTCTCTAATATTAAAAAAAAATCCGCATCAATTCCACTATGTAGGGGTTAGTGTATTGGATATGAAAAAAATAATACACTAAAACTTGAGAAAAAGTGGGGATTACTGAGGATTGAATTAGTCCAATACTCTATAACCAAATATACTATTTGAAGTAAGTCGGGATTTGGGGTTTGGTGGGGATTATCCCATCTAATTTTCACAAATACTCTAGTACCAAACAAAGCCTAAGGGAGGTCACCGGAGGTAGGTTTTGGGCAAATTCTTCATTAGAGCGCGATGAAAACACATCATCGCGTTCGTACTTGTCGTTGGCGAGAGCTAGGTCTTATCAAGGGTCTCTCGTTGTCATCGGAGGACAAGGCGCTCATGGACTCCCCAAGATGTAGGAATAAGTTGAACAAGAGATTGATCGAGAGGAAGGCGGTGTGTTATGTTTTATTCAACCTTTGTTATATCCCATGTGTTGCAATTCAATGAAAATGTCAACCTAAATGGTTAATTGCAAGAGTAAAACGGAATTTGAACATCAAATTCTAAATACATGTGAATTTACATGTGTACTACTATATTTCCATGTGCGACAAGGAAATGTTTTCAAACCGTGGCAACATACGGACATTCAGCTATAAGTGAAAAAAGAGTTCGGTAGAAACACGATTCCGCTAGAATCAATCTGGTAAAAAGATTAGCTTCGTTCAATTTGTTGCCTCCTTGCCCACGAAAATCCACCTATATAGCCCCTTTCCTCCGGGAGCGATTCTAGCTGGCTACTTCGTCACCGGAGGTAAGTCGCGGTCATGAAGATTAACATTCTTCTCAGGTGTCGGTGTGTCTTCGCTCCATAGACTTTCTACCTTGATCACTTTGACATGTCGGAGTGGGTTAGGGATGCAACGGAAGGTTATGTTGAAAATATAAAAAAAACTTCATATGATTTAATCCAAATAAACAATTGTTAAAGTATGATCATATAAATAGTAATTAAACAGATCATGCAAACTAATAGATTAGATGAACATATTACATCTAAATATGATAATCTGATTACATCTACTCCAAACGCTAGAACAAGTAACTGTAACAAAATCTGAAAGAGAAAGTTCAGGGTCATGTATGGTGCAGGATGAGCAGCAGCGGCGGTAGTAACGGTAGTCGCAGCGGTGGCGGCATCATTGTTGCGCATGTTAAGGTTGTCAAAGAGGTCACTGACATCTGGGAAGAAATCGTCATTGGGGAACTCATCATCGGACAACGTTGTAGTTACTACTAGTCGCACTTAAGCGCTTCTCAGAAACATGATCGCCCCTCACCCATACAGGTTCACAAGAGGTGGGATTTTGGAGGCCTACTGTCCCGATCTATGATACACACAGCAAGTCGGGATAGGGAAGACGAAGGCGACGACACAAGGTTCTAGAAGTAGGTGTGTGTAATTCGTCCTTTTCGTGTAGGGTTTGCGTCTTGGTTTATATAGTGTAAGTCGGGTAGGTCATGGACGTCCGATTCACCACAACCCATGATCCATAAAATCTAGAAACGACTAATTGACGTGTCTGTTAATGACTCATAAATAATTTCCTGAAACAAAAATATAAACGAGATGCATAGACATGACCTCGACTCTGCTCATTCCTGTAACCCGCGGCGTGTCGTGACAAGACGTGGCGTCGGATGAGGAGTGCGTGATAGTTGCTTCGCTTCTCATTCACTTAGTAGTGCTATAACAACCTCTTATATAAGGTGCTGCGACTCCCTCTTAACTAGCAAGTGGACCTAAACTTTAGCTCTATAGCATAGTCATATGCTGCCATGCATAAATGAGCCAAAGAGAATTTTTGAATTTTCCTTATGGGACAACAACCCAATACTCACCAAATTCCAATAATCCACCACAAAGTCTCATTAGCACATCACATTAATTTTGTTCCAAAACATTATTTTATATATTGGTGCCTAGTGAGACTGTTAAGTTAAACTTCAATGTTAAACTTCATGCTACACTAGCTAGCAACTTGAATAGTGGACTATTTCTTGAACTATGAGTTTTATACATATTAGTTTCACACAAAGTCTAGATCGATACAGGATTTCGTAGGGATTCCCCCATGGTTTGGAGCTTATGGTCATACTCCAGGGCCTTTCATGAGTTTATTATAGAGCACCCAAATCTCAGAGACTACGACGTTTGACAGTAAGACTCATATAAATGTGTTCTTTAAGAGATGTTTCGCAAGACAACATCTCTGCTCAGATAAGTCACTTAGAATACATTAAGATATATAAACCTGTCATGCAGAATAGGAGAGTACAACATCTTCACAGAGAGATAAATTCCGTATAAGGGATACTCTCCTCCCAGCTGTCCAACAACTTATCTCCGAACTCTAATTCATTGGATCTTAGATCACATAGAGTGGTTTAGTACTATGAAAAACTCATAGTGTGGGTCTCAAACCCATCTCCATCGATGTATTATCTATCACATTGCGTGATAAACCCTTTGTAAAGGGATATACCAAATTCATAGATGTTTGGATATAATCTAATGCAATATCTCCCGGGTTTCTCAATTTTTGAACAAATTTTAATCTCCTCTTCACATGTCTTGATGAATTCATATTATCCTTAAAACTATTTACTTTGGCGATCATAGTTTGATTATCATAGTTCATTAGGATGGCTAGTATTTGTTTTTCAACCACAAGTCCACCAAGAGCTCGCGAAGCCACTCTGCTTCAATAGTTGATGTGTCTAGTATTGTGAGTTCTGCTTCCGTTGTTGACCTCGTTAAGATGATCTTCTTGCAAGACTTTTATAAAACAGTGCCACCACCAAGTGTAAACAAATAACCACTCATGCCCTTTATCTCATCAGCATCAGATATCTAGTTTGGGTCACTATAACCCTCAAGTACCCGTGGATACCTAGTATAGTAAATATAATAATTTGTAGTGACTTACAAATAGTGCAAAACTCTCTCAAGAGCATGCCAATGATCATCTCCAGGATTTGACATAAATCGACATAGTTTTCTTATAGCAAAGGAGATTTTAGGCCTCGTAGCTCTAGATAAATACATGAGCGAGCCAATAATCTAAGAATATCTCAATTGAACTTTAGCATTCCTTCGATTCTTTCAAAGTAGCACACTAGGATCATAAGGCGTTGGAGAAGATTTGAAGTCGCTATACCCAAAGGGACTCAATATCTTTCCCACATAGTGGGACTGAAGCAGTGTAATCCTACCATTTTTATCCTTCAGTAGCTTGATGTTTAAGATTACATCAGCCACTCCAAAGTCTTTCATCTCAAAGCAAGAAGATAGGAAATCTTTGACATCGTCAATAACATCGAGATTGGTTCTGAATATCAATATGTGATCGACATAGAGACACATAATAACTCCCTTGCCCCCACCATGGTGATAGTACACACACTTATCAGCTTCTTTTACAAAAAATCCTTTAGTGGTTAAAGTTCTTTCAAACTTCTCGTGCCACTTCTTAGGAGCTTGCTTAAGACCATACAAATACTTCACTAACTTACACACCTTTCCGTCTTGACCATCTACTAAAAATCCATCAGGATGCTCCATAAAAATTTCCTCATCCAGCTCTCCATTCAAAAAAGTTGTCTTAGCGTCCATTTGATGAACGAGAAAACCGTGTGAGGCAGCCAAGGAAAGTAGTACTCGAATAGTGGTCAATATAGCTACATGTGAGTAGATATCAAAGAAGTATTCACCTTATTTATGGGTATAACCCTTGGCCACAAGATGTGCCTTGCACTTTTCAATAGTACCATCAGGTCTAAGATTTTCCTTGAAAAACCACTTATATCCTACAGGTTTGCACCCATAAGGATGATCACTGACCTCCCAAGTTCCATTAGCTAAGATGGATTCCATCTCACTTCGGACAGCTTCCTTGAGATGCATAGGCTTCTAAAATAGAAGTGAGAGTATCATCCACAAGGTATAAACATAAATCATCACCAAATGACTATGTAGTCCTTTGTTTCTTGATCCTTTTGGGAGATTCATTTGTCGTCCTCCACATGATCATCATAGTGTTCTATCGGCATAGTGGTTCAGAAAATATATAGCAAATTCGTGACTAGATGAACTATTCATCTCCGGATTTGATGAGCTAGACATACCTTTTATAAGAAATATGTTCTCAAAGAAAGTCACATCATTCGACTCCATAATGTACCAACATGCATGTCTGATACCTCAAAGTCTACTATAAAAACTATAGGTAATGCTATGAAAAGAATATTCCAAAAAAACACAATCCATAGTTTTTGGTCCAAGCTTTTGCTTCTTGGGTATTGGAATATTTACTTTTGTCAAACATCCCAAATTTCGTAAGTAAGAGAGTTTAAGATTTTTCTTCTCCCATTTCTCAAATGGAGTCATGGTTTTATCCTTTACAGGAACACGGTTTAAAACATCACACACACGGTCATTAGCGCCTCCCTGTATGTATTGCAGCATGGAAAACAAAAAATTTCTATCGCGGGAACACAGAAAATCCAAGATCTAATCTACGAGAACGGTGCAACGAGTTTGTAGAGAACTAACCCTCGTATATCCAAAGCGTTTAACGAGATCGGATTCTCGTGGTTGATGTAGTCGATCACTTGCCTATCTCAAGATCATGTAGACGATCCTTCCGGAGATACGTTCTGGCATCGCTTCCGTAGTCGGTCACACGTACGGTAGTCGATGAAGACCTTCCTCTCCCTTGTTCCAGCAGGCAGCAGAGGTAGTATATCTCCTCGGAATCCCAACAACACGACGGTGTGGTGGTGGTGGTGGTGGTGGAGGAGAGATTTCCGCAGGGCTTTGCCTAATCCGGAGCAGTGCTGTGGAGGAGAGAGGGGTAGGCGGCGGCTAGGATTTAGGTGCCTAGGGTTTAGAGGGCAAGGGACTTGGGCGCCTTGTACAAGGGGTGCCTTGGGGTGTGCCCCCACCCCTCCTTATATAGGTGGTGTTGGAGATATGCCCTAGAGGCAATAATAAAAGTGGTTATTATTATATCTTTGTGTTTATGATAAATGTTTACATTCATGCTATAACAGTATTAACCAAAAACATTAATAATTGTGTGATTTTTAAACTAAATTAGAGTCCCTGGTAAAGCCTCTTTATAATACTAGCTTGTTCGTTAATGGATGATCGTGGTTTATCGATCATGAACATTGAGATGTTATTAACAACAAGATCATATCATTAGGAGAATGGTATGATGGACATACTCCTATAGATAAGCGTAGCATTAAGATCAAGTCATTTAAATAGTTCGTTTGCTATAAGCTTTCTGATACATAGTAACATAATTCCTTCGACCATGAGATCATGATAATCACCATCACCGAAAGGATGCTTTGATGACATCAAACACCACACCGTAACCGGGTGGCTATAAAGGTGGCATTGAGTATTCGAAAAGTATGTGTTGATGCACATGGATCAAGAGTGGGATTTGTCCATCCATATGACGGATAGATATACTCTAGGCCCTCTCGGTGGAATGTCATCCAATTAGCTTGCAAGCATGTGATTGGCTCACAAGAGATCACATATCACGGGAACAAGAAAATAGTACTTATCGGTAATGAGGTTGAACTAGGTATGCAGAGATACCGACGATCAAACCTCGGATAAGTAAACTATCGCGAGACAAAGGGAAATTGGTATCGTATGTAAGTGGCTCATTCTATCGCAAAGTATTCGTAGAAATATGTGGGAGCCTATGAAGTTACAGATTCCTCTATTGGTTATTGATCAGAGAAGTGTCTCGGTCATGTTCGCATAATTCACGAACCGTAGGGAGACACACTTAAGGATTCAATGTTGTTTAGTAGATATGGAATGTAAGTAGGGATACCGAATGTTGTTTGGAGTCTCGGATGGGATCCGGGATATCACGAGGAGATTCAGAGAATAAGATTCATATAAGGAAAGTCCGATTCCGGAGTTCGGGAATGATTTCGATGTTTTCATCGGAGAGGATCTAGAAGGTTCACCGGACTGGAAGGGGAATGGTCCATGAATGTGTCATGGGTAAGTGGAATGATTGGATCATGTCCTAAGTCACTTTGGTTGGGCATTTGCGAGAGAGAAATAAAGCTCTAAATTGAAAGTCAAAAGGGAGGTTTGAAAAGTGAAACTGGAACAATGGTTTCCTAGTGGAAGAAGGAAAGAGTCCTTCCTTCTATCCAACTTGGGTTTTTGTATGGATTCAAACTCCCCTCTCCCAAGCCTCCCTCCCTCTCATAAATAGAGGGGCAGGGCTACCCCAAAGAACACACAACCAACCCTCCCCACCCGTGTCACGCCGCCGCCTCGCGCTGCCATTGGCCCGTCGTTGTCGCCCTAGCCGCCGCCGACACCACCTCCTCCTCTACGGCCTTCTAAACCTAGATCGTAGGAAACCCTAGATCCACCATAACTCGCACCGGATTAGGCGAAGCCCTATGGGATCTTCCCTCTACTTCCGACACCACGCCGTCGTGCTGCCGGAATCGCGAGGGGAGAACTACAACCTTCATTGCCTGCTAGAACAAGGGAGAGGAAGGTCTTCATCGAGTACCGAACGTGTGACCGACTGCGGAAGTGCTGCCGGAACGCAGCGCCGGAAGGATCGTCTACACGATCTTGAGATCGGCAAGTGTACGACTACATCATCCACGAGATTCTGCTCTCGTTAACCACTTTGGAATCTTTGAGGGTGAGTACTCTAATCGACTCGTTGCTACAATCTAGTAGATATATCTTGGCTTGTTTGTGTGCATGCGATAGAAAATATTTGTTTTCCATGCTGCGAACCCCTACAGTGGCATCGAGAGCCGTGTCTATATGTAGATCTGTTGCACGAGTAGAACACAATGGTCATTGTGGGCGTTGATACTTTTGTTGTCGATTGCTTCTTGTATACTTTGCATCTTGCGGGATGGTGGGATTAAGCGGCCTGGGCTAACCTTACATGACATCGTTCATGAGACTTGCTCCACGCTTGACACGCAACTTGTATTGCATAAGTGGCTTTGTGGGTGCCTGTTTCTCCCAACATAGTTAAGATTCAATTTACAACGGGTGATTGGCAATACTAGTATCGACATTGTGGTTCTTGTTCGTAAGTTAGAACGACACTTATTGAAAGCCCCAAACCATGTAAAACATGCAAAGAAAATTAGAGGCGTCTAACTTTGTTTTGCAGGGATGTGTTGTGATGTGATATGGCCATGATTGTGATTATATATGATGTATGCAATGTTCCTTATTATAAGTCGGCAACCGGCAGGAGCCATATGGTTGTCTTTTAATTCTGTTAAGACATGTGTGTCTATTATTTAAAGTAGTTGTAATAGTTGATGCTGGTGGACGACAACCATGAAGCGGCGCCATTGACCTTGACGCCATGCCGGTGATGATGGAGATCATGTCCGTGCTTGAAGATGGAGATCGGAAGCACAAGAAGAAAGTCCATATCATATCACATATTATGAATTGCATGTGATGTTAATCCTTTTATGCATCTTGTATTGCTTAGTTTGTGACGATAGCATTATAAGATGATCCCTCTAGCATAAAATTTCAAGTTATAAAGTGTTCATCCTTAGTAAGCACTGTTGCTAAAGCTCGTTGTTTCGAAGCACCACGTGATGATCGGGTGTGTTAGATTCTATGAGTGTATACAATGGGAGCAAGCCAGATTTGCTCATGCGGAAGCTAAGGTTTGATCTTGACGAGCCTAGCATGTACAGACATGGTCTCGGAACACGGATCACCGAAAGGTAAAGCATGAGTCATATAGTAGATGTGATGAACATGTTGATTGTTCGCCATTGAAGCTACATCAATTCTCGTGATGATTGGTTTTGAGGTGGTGGATTTGGTTCGTGTGACCACTAAAACAATGTGAGGGATATTTTTTTGAGTGGGAGTTCACCTAGATTAATTTAACTATTAATTAGAACTCAATTTGTCATAAACTTAGTCTAAACTATTGCAAATATGTTGTAGATCAATGGCAGCCCCTACCATCAATTTTAATGCGTCCCTAGAGAAAGAAAAGTTGAAAAACAATGGAAGCAACTTAGCGGATTGGTTTCGCAACTTGAGAATTGTCCTCAATGTTGGTAATTTGACCTATGTGCTGGATGCACCGCTGGGTGACCGACCTGCAGCTGATGCTACCGATGAGGTAAATAATGTTTTCCTCGCTCGGAAGAATCAGTACTCCATAGTTCAGTGTGCTATCTTGTATGGTTTGGAATCGGAGCTTCAGAAAAGGTTTGAGAACCATGACCCACATGATATTGTCCGTGAACTCAAAATGATATTTGAGGCTCACGCGTCAATTGAGAGTTATGAGGCTTCTGAAAAGTTCTTTAACTGCAAGATGGAAGAGAGCGGCTCTGTTAGTGAGCACGTTCTTAAGATGTCTGGGCACGCAAGCAAGCTTCAAAGCTTGGGTATAGTGATTCCTAATGCTTTGGGGATTCACCGTGTCCTCCAATCACTACCACCAAGTAACAAGAACTTTGTGATGAACTACAATATGCAAAACATGGAAAAGTCGTTGCCCGAACTCTTCTCCATGTTAAAGTCTGCAGAAGTGGAGATCAAGAAAGAGCACCAAGTGTTGTTGGCCAATAAGACCACCAAATTCAAGAAGCAAGGCAAGTATAAGAAAAAGAGAAACTTCAAGAAAGGCGGTAAGAAAGTTACCGCGCCGGCCAAGAAGACCAAGGCTGGGCCTAAGCCTGATACTGAGTGCTTTTACTGCAAGGGAGAAGGTCACTGTAAGTGGAATTGCCATAAGTACTTGGCGGATTTGAAGAATGGCAACATCAAGAAGAAAGGTATATTCGATATACATGTTATTGATATGTATCTCACTAGTACTCGTAGTAGTGCCTGGATATTTGATACTGGTTCGGTTGCTCATATTTGTAACTCGAAATAGGTGTTGCAGAATAGACGGAAACTAGCGAAGAATAAGGTGACGATGCGCGTTGGAAATGGATCAAAGGTTTATGTGATCGCGGTCGGCACGCTACCTCTTCATCTACCATCGGGATTAGTTTTATACTTAAATAATTGTTATTTGGTGCCTGCGTTGAGCATGAACATTATATCCGGATCATGTTTATTGCGAGACGGTTACTTGTTTAAGTCCGAGAATAGTGGTATTTATATGAGTAATATGTTTTATGCACATGCACCTTTTATAGATGGTCTATTCTTATTGAATCTCGATTGTAGAAATACACACATTAATAACATTGAAGCTAAACGTTTGAAATTGAGCGATAACTTGACCTATATGTGGCACTGTCGTCTTGGTCATATTGGAGTGAAGCGTATGAAGAAACTCCATTCCGATGGACTTCTCAAATCACTTGATTTCGAATCACTTGAAAGATGCGAAGCATGTCTGATAGGTAAAATGACTAAGACTCCATTTTCTGGTAGTATGGAGCGAGCTACGGACTTATTGTAAATCATACATACCGATGTGTCTGGCCCAATGAGTGTAGCATCGCGTAGTGGTTATCGTTATGTTCTTACCTTCACGGATGACTTGAGTAAATATGGGTATATGTATTTCATGAAACATAAGTCCGAAACTTTCGAGAAGTTTAAGGAATTTCAAAGTGAAGTAGAGAATCAACGTAACAAGAAGATTAAGTTTCTACGATCTGATCGTGGAGGTGAATATCTTAGTTACGAGTTTGGATAGCATTTGAAGAAATGCGGAATACTTTCACAATTGACACCGTCGGGAACACCACAACGTAATGGTGTGTCTAAATGTCGTAATCGAACTCTCTTAGATATGGTTCGTTCTATGATGTCACTTACAGATTTACCGCTATGATTTTGGGGTTATGCATTAGAAACAGTCGCATTCACTTTAAATAGGGAACCATCTAAATCCGTTGAAACGACACCGTATGAATTATGGTTTGGGAAGAAACCTAAATTGTCGTTCCTTAAAGTTTGGGGTTGCGAAGCTTATGTAAAGAAGTTACAGCCCGACAAGCTTGAACCCAAAGCGGAAAAATGCGTCTTCATAGGATACCCAAAGGAAACTATTGGGTATACCTTCTATCATAGATCTGAGGGCAAAATCTTCGTTGCCAAGAATGGATCCTTTCTAGAGAAGGAGTTTCTCTCGAAAGAAGTGACTGGAAGGAAAGTAGAACTGGACGAGGTTGTTGAACCTTCTATCGAACTTGAGAGTAGCGCAGCACCGGAAGTAGTTCCTGTGGCGCCTACACCAATAAGGGAGGAAGCTAATGATGTTGATCATGAAACTTCGGTTGAAGTAACTATTGGAACCTCGCAGGTCAACGAGAACTCGTACCACTCCTGATTGGTATGATCCCGTTATGAGTGTCATGTTGGTGGACAACACCGATGACCCTGCGACATATGAGGAAGCGATGATGAGCCCAGATTCCAATAAATGGCAAGAAGCCATGAAATCCGAGATTGGATCCATGTACGAAAACCAAGTATGGACTTTGGTGGACTTACCGGATGGCCGGAAAGCTGTCGAGAACACATGGATTTTCAAGAAGAAAACAAATGCTGATGGTAATGTTACTGTCTATAAAGCTCGACTTGTTGCAAAAGGGTTTCGACAAATTCAAGGAGTTGACTATGATGATACTTTCTCACCGGTAGCGAAGCTAAAGTCTGTGAGGATTTTGTTAGCAATCGCTGCATATTATGATTATGAGATATGGCATATGGATGTCAAAACGGCATTCCTCAATGGAGACATTGATGAAGAGTTGTATATGGTACAACCCAAAGGTTTTGTCGATCCTAAGGATGCTAACAAGGTATGCAAACTTCAATGGTCCATTTATGGATTGAAGTAAGCATCCTGGAGTTGGAATCAACGTTTTGATAAGGTAATCAAAAGTTTTGGTTTTATACAAACTTATGGAGAAGCTTGTATTTACAAGAAAGTTAGTGGGAGCTCTGTAGCATTCTTGATACTATATGTAGATGACATATTGTTGATTGGGAATGATGTAAACCTTCTTTATAGTGTCAAGGATTATTTGAATAATAGTTTTTCAATGAAAGATCTTGGCGAAGCAGCTTACATATTAGGCATAAAGATTTATAGAGATAGATAGAGACGCCTAATATCATTGTCACAAAGTACATATTTGGACAAAGTTCTAAATAGGTTTGGAATGGAAGATAGCAAGAAATGGTTCTTGCCCGTGTTGCCCAATACGACCTTGAGTGAAACTCAAAGTCCTGCAACGGCAGAAGATAGAGAAAGGATGAGTAAGACTCCCTATACCTCAGCCATAGGATCTCTTATGTATGCCATGCTATGTACTAGACCCGACATTGCATATGTTGTTAGTTTGACTAGCAGATATCAAAGTGATCCAGGAGTGGATCATTGGACAGCGGTCAAAAACATCCTTAAGTACTTGAGAAGAACTAAGGATATGGTTCTTTCTTATGAAGGTGATGAACAAATCGTTGTTAATGGTTACACTGGTGCTAGTTGGAACACCGATCCAGATGATTCTAAATCTCAGTCTCGATACGTATTTACTTTGAATGGTGCAGCAGTTAGCTGGATGAGTGCAAAGCAAAGCGTTGTGGCAAGATCTTCAACTGAATCGGAATACATAGCCAGTTCAGAGGCTTCATAAGAGGCGATATGGATGAAGGAGTTCATTACAGAGCTTGGTGTGGTTCCAAGTGCGCTGGACCCAATGTCTATCTATTGTGATAACATGGGCGCCATAGCCAATGCGCAAGAACCAAGGTCACACAAGAAGCTGAAGCACATCAAGCTACGTTTTCACGCTATTCGAGAGCATGTCCAAGATGGTGACATAAAGATTTGCAAAGTACACACAGATCTGAATGTGGCGGATCCGTTGACTAAACCTCTCCCGAGGGCAAAACATGACCAGCACCAAACCGCCATGGGTGTTCGGTATAATACCATGTAATCTAGATTAGTTGACTCTAGTGCAAGTGGGAGAATGTTGGAGATATGCCCTAGAGGCAATAATAAAAGTGGTTATTATTATATCTTTGTGTTTATGATAAATGTTTACATTCATGCTATAACAGTATTAACTGGAAACATTAATACTTGTGTGATTTGTAAACTAAATTAGAGTCCCTAGTAAAGCCTCTTTATAATACTAGCTTGTTGGTTAATGGATGATCGTGGTTTCTCGATCATGAAAGTTGAGATGTTATTAACAACAAGATCATATCATTAGGAGAATGATATGATGGACATACTCCTATAGATAAGCGTAGAGTTAAGATCAACTCATTTCAATAGTTCATTTTCTATAAGCTTTCCGATACATAGTAACCTAATTCCTTCGACCATGAGATCATGCTAATCACCATCATTGGAAGGATGCTTTGATGACATCAAACACCACACCGTAACTGGGTGGCTATAAAGGTGGCATTGAGTATTCGGAAAGTATGTGTTGAGGCACATGGATCAAGAGTGGGATTTGTCCATCCATATGACGGATAGATATACTCTGGTCCCTCTCGACGGAATGTCATCCAATTAGCTTTCAAGCATGTGACTGGCTCACAAGGGATCACATATCACGAAAACGAGAAAAGAGTACTTATCGGTAACAAGGTTGAAATAGGTATGCAGAGATACCGACGATCAAACCTCGGATAAGTAAACTATCGCAAGACAAAGGGAAATTGGTATCATATGTAAGTGGTTCATTCGATCGCAAAGTAATCATAGAAATATGTGGGAGCCATATGAATTTCCAGGTTCATCTATTGGTTATTTATCGGAGAAGTGTCTCGGTCATGGCCGCATAATTCACGAAACGTAGGGAGACACACTTAAGGATTAGATGTTGTTTAGTAGATATGGAATGTAAGAAGGGATACTGAATGTTGTTCAGAGTCTTGGATGGGATCTGGGATATCATGAGGAGATCCGGAGAATAAGATTCATATAAGGAAAGTCCGATTCCGGAGTTCGGGAATGATTTCGATGTTTTCATCGGAGAGGTTCTAGAAGGTTCACCAGACCGGAAGGGGAATGGTCCATGAATGTTTCATGGGTAAGTGGAATGATTGGATCATGTCCTAAGTCACTTTGGTTGGGCATTTGCGAGAGAGAAATAAAGCTCTAAACTGAAAGTTAAAAGGGAGGTTTGAAAAGTGAAACTGGAACAATGGTTTCCTAGTCGAAGAAGGAAAGAGTCCTTCCTTCTATCCAACTTGGGTTTGGGTATGGATTCAAACTCCCCTCTCCCAAGCCTCCCCCCCTCTCATAAATAGAGGGGGAGGGTTTTCCCAAAGAACACACAACCAACCCTCCCCACCCGTGCCACGCCGCCGCCCAGCGCCGCCGCGCCGCCGCCGTTGGCCCATTGCCCTAGCCGCCGCCGATACCACCTCCTCCTCCTCTTCGGCCTTCTAAACCTAGATCGTCGGAAACTCTAGATCCACCATAACTCGCACCGGATTAGGAGAAGCCCTACAAGATCTTCCCTCTACTTCCAACACCACGTCGTCGTGCTGCCGAAATCATGAGGGGAGAACTACAACCTCCGCTGCCTGCTGGAACAAGGGAGAGGATGGTCTTCATCAATCTGCGACGTGTGACCCATGATCGGGCGCCGTAAGCAGCGTCGGAAGGATCATCTACACGATCTTGAAATAGGCAAGTGTACGACTACATCATCCACGAGAATATGCTCTCGTTAACTGCTTTGGAATCTTCGAGGGTGAGTACTCTAATCGACTCGTTGCTACAATCTAGTAGATAGATCTTGGCTTGTTTGTGTGCATGCGGTAGAATTTTTTTGTTTTCCATGCTGCAAAGCCCTATAGGTGGGGGGTGGCCAAGTGTTTTCCCAACCCAAGTTGATTCCCTCCCTAACTTGGCCTCCAAAAGAAGAGGTTGAAACCTTTTCAACCAAGACTTCCCTCTTACCAAAAACTAGAGTTTGAATTTTTAAACTAGGATTTGACTATTCAAACTAGGGTTTGACCCTTTTACTAGCCTTGGTTGAATTGAACCTTTATGGTTTGGTGTGGCCAACCCCTAGGGCATGCCACATCCCAAGTGACCCCCTCCAGGGTGGTGGACCTTCCAAAACATTCTAGAAGGTTCCGATCAAAACACAAAAAACATTTACGAACCCTGGAAAAACACTTTCCTTTTATGAATCCTATTCTCCGGACCATTACGGATCTCCTCATGTTGTCCTAGATCCAATCGGAGACTCCTAACAACATTCGCTCTCCAATTCACATTCCATATTGAAGATAATATGCCGTGAGAGGCAATAATAAAGTTGTTTTTATATGTATTCCAAGTATATGATAGATGTTTATTTTGCATGTTATAATTGTATTAATATGGAAATGTTAATACATGTGTGTTTAATAAACAAATGGAAAGTTGCTAGTTATGCCTCTCTTATAAACTAGCTCATTGATTAACAAGATGATCAAGGTTTCCTGATCATGGACATTGGATATTGTTAATAACGAGGTCACAACGTTATTGGAATGGTGTGATGAAAATTCATCCTAAGTATAGCATTGCGATCAAAGTCATTGTGTTTATATTGCTATAACATCATACAAAGTAATCCTAATCTTTAGACCATGAGATCATGTCAATCACTAACACTAGAAGAGTATCTTGATAACATCAAACATCACACCGTAACAAGGTGACTATAAAGATGGGTTCAGTACTACGAAGGTGTTATGTAGAGGCTCATGGATCAAGAGTGGAATTTGTCCATTCTGATGACGGATAGATATACTCTGGGCCCTCTCTGTGATATCACATTAGTTAGCTTGCAAGCAAGTGATGTGATCACTAGAATATTATATCACGGGAACGAAAAAAGAGTACATGTCAGTAACGAGATCAAACTAGGTATGGAGATACCGATGATCGAATCTCGGGCATGTAATATATCGCGAGACAAAGAGATTAAGTTACTAGCGTAAAAGGTTCTCACGATCACAAGAAGTCATCGTTGAATGTGTGGGAGTTAGTATGGATCTCCGGGTCCCACTTCTGATTATTGAACCGAGAGGGGTCTCAATCATGTCCGCATTATTTGCGAACCGTAGAGTGACACACTTAAGAGACACCGACGCCATTTGGAACAAATATGTTCTAGACGAAAAGAATTGCAAAGCACATAAATTATTTCACTAGACACCAAAATTGTTTCAGGTGAAATTGCTGAAATTGTTTCTGCATGTGAAATAGATTACTAGCAAGGGTTTTATGTGAATGTTTGTTAATTAATGTAATTTACAAAATTCTGAATAAATAAATAAAAGGAGTTTTATTTAAAGAGAGATTACATTAAATTTGGTGAAAATTTAATGGGATTTTTTAGTGGGATTTTGAGTGGAGAAATGAAGAGGCAATTTGCGAGTGGGAGCTCCACTCACATGAATGGAGGAAGGGGTGGGGGCCGCCCCCATGCGCCAGCCATCCCCTTGGGTTTCCCCCTCCTCGTATAAAAAGGCCCCCTCTCCCTCTCTCACACTCACACCTCCTCGTGAAGGATCTCTCTCCCCGTCTAGTTTATCCCCCATGGTCTCGGACTAGCGAGATACATGTTCCCGGTGGCTTTTTGTGTGGAAAGAGTTGTTGCTTCCGCTGCATCACTGGAGCGAGGAGGCGGAGGTTGCTCGGTGGCTTGAACATGTGTGCGAGCACGGATGCGCTGCTGATTTGCGGCGCTGGACTTCTTGTTGATCTTGAGATCGGCAAGCGTTCGTCTACATCATCCAGGAGTACAACCTCGTTAAACTTTGTCGGTCTACAATGGTATATTCTCTATGTATGTATATCCACCGGTTGCTTGTATCTAGTAGATAGATCTTTGTACTTACTTGGCGAGCCTAGCATGTACAGACATGGCCTCGGAATATGGACCAAAAGGTTAAGCATGAGTCATATATTTGATATGATGCCCATATAGATGCTCGCCTTTGAAGCTACACCGACTCACGTGATGATCGGACTTGGTGTAGTGGATTTGGTTCATGTAGTCACCAAAAAGACACGAGGGATGTCGTTTTTGAGTGGGAATTCATTCATAATTTGGATTAGTTGAACTCGATCTATCATAAACTTAGTCTAAACTTTACAATTTTTGTTGTGGATGGCACCACATGCTTTTAATTTCAATGTGTTCATGGAGAAAGAGAAACTTGCGACGAATGGTAGCAACTTTACCGACTGGACCATGAATTTGAGGATTCTCCTCTCTGCTACACAAAAGCAATATGTGCTAGAAGCGCCGCTAAGCCCCCCACCACTTGATGATGCCCCTGATGAGGAAAAGAATGTCTATTTGACTCATCAGGAGGACCACAACTTAGTTCATTGCGGCATACTATATGAGCTAGAGTCAGAGCTTCGAAAGCATTTAAAAAACGGCAATGCCTTTGATAAAATGGGTGAGTTGAAAATGATTTTTGACATCCATGATGTTGTAGAGAGTTATAATGCTTCTGAAAAGTTCTTTAGCTGCATGATGGAAGATAACAACTCTGTTAGTGAGCACGTACTCAAAATGTCTGGGTACGCCGATAAGCTTGTGTCCTTGGGAATAACGATTCCCATTGACTTATGCATACATCATGTTCTCCAATCTCTAACACCTATTTACAAGAGCTTCATGATGAACTATAACATGAAGGGCATGGAGAAGTCTCTCCCCGAGATTTTGTCAATGCTTAAGACTGTAGAGGTGTATATCAAGAAAGAACATCAAATGTTGATGATCAATAAGACCAGCGGTTTCAAGAAAGACAAGAAGGGTAAACAGAAGGGAAATAAGGGTGGCAAATCTGTTGCCGTGCCTGAAAAGAAATCCCGAGATGGCCATAAGTCTGATACCGAGTGATATTATTGTAAGAGGACTGGCCATTGAAAGCGCAACTGCCCCAATTATTTGACAGACAAGAAGGCCGGCAAGGCAAACAAAGGTATATATGGTATACATGTTATTGATGTGTACTTGACTAGTACTTGTAGTAGCACCTGGGTATTTGATACCGGATTGGTTTCTAATATTTGTAACTCGAATCAGGGGTTGTGGAACAAGCGATCGCTAGGAAGGGGTGAGGTCAAGATTTGTGTCGGCAATGGATCAAGTATTGATGTGATCGCCGTCGGAACGTTGCCTCTCCACTTACTGTCAATATTAGTTATAAACCTAAATAATTGTTATTTGGTGCCTGCACTGA
The DNA here is from genome assembly GCA_030063025.1 of Avena longiglumis. Taxonomy (NCBI): domain Eukaryota; kingdom Viridiplantae; phylum Streptophyta; class Magnoliopsida; order Poales; family Poaceae; genus Avena; species Avena longiglumis. The sequence continues at coordinate 416,023,976 of CP125978.1, read as the reverse complement.
GCATGGACATTGTATCTGGATCGTGTTTGATGCGAAGTGGTTATTCATTTAAATCTGTAAATAATGGTTGTTCAATTTATATGAATGATATCTTTTATGGTCATGCACCTATGATGAATGGTTTATTTCAGTTGTATCTCGATAATAGTGTTACACATATTCATAATGTTGATGCTAAAAGGATTAAACTTAATGATGATATATCTGCATATATGTGGCACTGCCGTCTAGGTCATATTGGCATTAAATGCATGAAGAAACTCCATTCATATGGACTTTTGGAATCACTTGATTTCGAATCATTTGATACATGTGAGCCATGCCTTACGGGAAAGCTGACTAGAATGTCGTTTTCCGGTTCAATGGAACGGGTGACATATTTATTGGAAATCATACATTCTGATGTATGTAGTCCAATAAGTGTGTCAGCACGAGGTGGATATCGTTACTTTGTTACTTTCACGGATGATTTGAGTAGATACGGGTATATCTACTTGATGAAACACAAGTCTAAAACCTTTGAAAAGTTCAAGGAATTTCAGAATGAAGTGGAAAATCGTCGTAATAGAAAGATCAAATTTCTACGGTCTAACCATGGAGGTGAGTATCTAAGTTACGAGTTTAGCACACACATGAAAGAGTGTGGAATAGTTTCACAACTCACACCTGCCGGAACACCACAGCGAAATGTTTGTTGGAACATCGTAATCGTACTTTATTAGATATGGTTTGATCTATGATGTCTCTGATTGACTTGCCACTGTCATTTTGGAGTTATGCACTAGAAATCGCTGCATTAAATTTAAATCGGGCACCATCTAAATCCATTGAAAAGTCACTATATGAATTGTGGTTTGGAAACAAACCTAAGCTATCATTTCTTAAAGTTTGGGGATGCGATATTTATGTCAAGAAACTTCAGCCTGATAAACTCGAACCCAAAGCGGAAAAATGCGTCTTCATAGGATACCCTAAGGAAACTATTGGGTATTCCTTCTATCACAGATCCGAGGGCAAGGTTTTCATTGCCAAGAATGGATCCTTTCTAGAGAAAGAGTTTCTCGCGAAAGGTGTGTGTAGTCGGAAGGTAGAACTCGAAGAGGTTACTGAACCTTCTCTTCATAGTATGGCGAGTAGCGCAGTGCCAAAAGTTGTTCCGGAGTTGACTTCACCGAATAAGGAGGGAACTAATGATAATGATCATGAAACTCTGAAAGAGAATACTACCGAACCTCGCAGGTCAAGCAGGACACGTGCAGCTCCTGAACTATACGGGAATCCTGTTATGAATTTCATGGATGACCCTGCGACGTATCAAGAAGCGATGATGAGCCCGGATTCCAACAAATGGCTAGAAGCCATGAAATCCGAGATGGAATCCATGTACGAAAACCCGGTTTGGATCTTTGTGGACTTACCTCACGATCGAAAGGCCGTGGAGAACAAATGAATTTTCAAAATAAAAACTGATGTTGATGGTAACGTGACCGTCTATAAAGCTTGACTTGTCGCAAAGGGGTGTCGACAAATTCAAAGATTTGACTGTGATGAGACTTTCTCTCCTGTAGTGATGCTAAAATCAGTTAGGATTTGTAGGGGTTCGTAGCATGGAAAACAAAAAAATTCTACCGCATGCACACAAACAAGCAAAGATCTATCTACTAGATTGTAGCAATGAGTCAATAGAAGCACTCACCCTCAAAGATTCCAAAGCAGTTAATGATAGTAGATTCTCGTGGGTGATGTAGTAGTACACTTGCCGATCTCAAGATCGCGTAGACGTTCCTTCCGGCACTGCGTTAAGCGGCGCTTCCTTGATCGGTCACACGTTAAATTTTCGATGAATACCTTCCTCTCCCTTGTTCCAACAGGAAACGAAGGTTGTAGTTCTCCCCTCGTGATTCCGGCAGCACGACGGCGTGGTGTCGGAAGTAGAGCGAAGATCCCGCAGGGCTTCACCTAAGCCGGATGCGAGTTATGGTGGATTAGGGTTTCTCGGAGATCTAGGGTTTAGATGACCGGGAGGAGGAGGTGTCGTCGGCGGCTAGGGTGGCGGCGACGAACCGGCGGCGGCACGAGGCAGCGGCGGCGCGGCGGCGGCGCGTGTGTGGGTTGGGCTTGGCTCTTGTGGTGTTGGGGCAGCCCTCCCCCTCTATTTATGAGAGGGAGGGACAGCCTTGGGAGGTGTAACACCCTCCGAATCGGACCTATGCAAGTTTTAGCGAAAACCCGCCAAACCCGCATAGAAACGATTCAAAGGTTCCCACCAGGCACTTGCGTGCGGGTGGAAAACAAAGTAATATCATTACACAACAGTCCTCGATGGGACCCACAGAACAGATATATATACAACAGCGACTCAATGAGTCAAGAATACAGATATACGGTACAAATATCCAAATCACCTTGAAAAGATACTGATCCGCCACGGACAAGATGCAAATGGGGCTAAGAGCCACGAAGAATAACCAATGGCGTCCATAACCACCTGTGCCAAGCCAGGAAGGGTAACCACCTAACGGCGTCGATCTCAAAACACCTTAAACAAAGGGTGCCGACAAAGGGCAAAGGAAAAGAGGGCGTCGATCTTGAGGCCAAGACAGCGAGTCTAGAATTCGGCGGTCCTCGCCTACATAGGTATGGTGGACTGAGCGGCAGCGGCAACATGTACTAAACAACCTATAGAGACTCGATACAAATGGCGGTTACCAGAGAGGGATAAGAATGACCTATCCGGATCCAACCTGATACTACCACCAAACAAACCCATCCTGGCGTTTCCCCCTCGAGACCAATCGAGGAAGTCAACCGAGGAACTCACACCGTTGGCAGTTTTACTTATTCGGTTATCGTTGCGGCAATTACTAGTCAGGTATAGATAATCGTCCTGGTAAAAGAAGCAGTGGGCACTTTTAGTTGACCATTCCGTTATAGTGGCAACACTTACTAGTCAGATACATTTAGCATGAGATAACCCAAAACCCAGCAGTCGTTGGTACTTTTATTTAGCCATTCCGTTGTAGTTGCAAGATTTACTAGTCAGGTACAATGGTCGCAAGCGACAATTCAAACAAGCAATTGTGGGCAGTATTATTAGCCATTCCATTATAGTGAAGCTGATTACTAGTCATTATAAAGTCAAATTTATAGCAATAAACTTTAGTTATGCTTGTCTATGATCGAGATCATGCTCCAAGTCGTCCATATCCGCGGACACGGCTTTCGAGAAAGTTTTACCGGCGGTGCACCAATAGCAACACGCTCGATCAACCTCGGAAAAACCAAATCAAAACCCATCGAGGCTTTCACGACTAAGCAATCACAGGATTCGAAATATTTCGGGGCCACCCATTGAGTACCATAGCAGTAAGCAAGCTCCGAGACGGACTCAAGGTTTGCGACAATGGTGTAAACCGGGAACCCGAAAGTGTGGCTGGGCTTGTCGATACATGAAAACATTCCGCTTACCTAAAGCGATGTGCTCCTCGCAATCGTAAATAAAGCGAAAGCATGGCATAAGTACAGGATAGTAAATAAAACCTCAAACTAGTTTGTGGCCCCAAGAAATAAGACTGAATCGAGCTCGCTCGGGGTCCCATATACCTCCCGGATGTGGATAGCGATAAATCAAGGAACAGTATCAAGTACTCGGGGTCCTGGGACACAAGTGGGCTCGAAACCAAAATTTTCTATCACCCACTGATGCCTCTGCTTACTTCAATTTTAGTTGTTAAACAGGAATTAAAGTGAACGATAAGTAAAACTATGATAATCTCCAACATCAAACATGCGGCAATACATCAACAACTGTGGCACTTGACGACACGCAACAACACTTGAGCAAGCGACTACGACGCGCAAGTCCGGCTATCTACCAAACAACAGGTAATAGGATGTGTCCAAGGCAATATGAGGCTGCAGGGAATAACACGGGTACGAAAGCTAGAGCATCGCAACACAGATAGCAATAGATCAACATGAGGGAAATAAATACTATAAAAGTAAGATAGGTAGAAAGGGGGAGATGCTCGCCTGAAAAGCATTGCCGAAGGGTTCATCCGAAGATCGGGGCGAAGCTCACATCAACTCAACGACCTTATCCGCGAAGAAGCAAAACACTAGAATAAACACCGGATGCAATATTTAATACAACGGCAGAAGATCGGCATGATGCATGCATGGTGCATGGCATGGCAAAGATGCGATGCAATTAGGTCATATTAAGCGGAACCGGGGTCCCGACAATTAATTAGGTGGTTCATGTTGTTTAGCTAACCCGCAATTTAAATGTTGTTTGAACATGGTAAAGGATAGCACCGGTTCGCTACACAAATTTAAATGAGGCCAATATAAGGCTAGATTTGCCCGCATATGGGCCCCATATTTAATTATTAGGTGAATTGGCATAAGGCCCCCAAACCAATGAGATGCATGCGAGATGACAATTAAGTATTCAACAATTCATATAGTTGACCATTTATAAAATAGGGTTCTCGGAGAGGGGTTCACACATTAGGGGTCTCGACGAACTTGAGGTTCTGGGGGTTCGGGGGTTCGGGGTCGGTCTCGGGGTCCAGGGTTCGACGGATTCGGTCTCGGCGGGATCGTTCTCGGGTAGCGGGGTAGATCTTGGCGCATCCGTGGTCTTCGGGTCATGTTGTTGGTCTTGTCGTCTCTCGCGGGGACCTTGGCGTTCCGGGAGGGCGTACTTGGTCTGGCGTCGGGGCATCGGACTCGCCCTGGCCGGTGTCGAACTTGTCGGGTCCTCGTGTCGGCTCGGTCTTGGCATTCGGGGTGAAGTTCTTGGCATTCCTTGTCTTGTCGAAGGCCTTGTTGCTCTACGGCGAAGAACTTAGCGTCATCGGGGTCCGAGAAGGAGATCTTGGCGCGGCACCGGGTACGGGATCGGTCTTTAAACTCCAAGTGGACGGTCTTGGCTAACATGGCTCTTCGGGATCGGTCTTCGGTCCGCGGAGGAGATCTTGTCGATCCGCGATGAAGATCTTGGTGGTTCCTGGAAGGAGCCCTTGAGGTTTTCGGGTTGGTTGCAGATGGCGATCTTGAGCTTCACTTGGGGTTCGGAATCGGGGTGAGCAGCTAGCAAAGCCACTAGCCAGGCGTACGTGCTGTAGGAGCAAAGGGAGCTACACGGTAGCACCTACACCTCAAACAACCAGGGATCCACGCGAGCAGAGGATGGGGATGAGGTGGCGTGCGCGTGGCAGGGAGACCGGCGCAGCTCTCGGCGGCGGCGCACTGCGGAAAGGGCCTGCGGTGGCGGAGATGAGCAGGACGGGGCGGCTCCGGCGGGGGCTCGGGGAGCGACGGGAGGATGAGGCCCGGCGGCGCTCGCGTCGGGGCGGTGGAGAGGGTGCGGCCCGGGGCGGCGAACTGAGCGGAGGGTAGGAGCACGGAAGGTGTCGCCCGGCGGGGTGGAGGAGCGCTTGGCAGGCACTGGAGGCGGCCAGGCCTGGGAAGAGAGGCGGAGGGAGAGGAGGTAGGGTGGGGTCTGGCGGCTGGGCTCGGGCGGTGGCGCCAGAGGGAGGCGAGAGGAGGAGCACGGTGGCGGGGCAGTGGCGGGGGCGGTCTGGCGGCCCGGAAGGCAGCGAGGGGCAGCCCAGACGGGGAGAAGGTCCCAGGGAGAGGAGAGCCTGTGATGGCGGCATGGGCGCCGGGGAGAGCGGCCGGAGAGGCGGGGAAGGGGAAGGTGCCGCCGGGCTGGGAGAGAGACGAGGGAGGAGAGGGAGCTCATGCGGCAAGTGAGGAGGGGCTGAGAGAGAGAGAGGAGGAGGAGGAGGAAGGTGGCCGTGGGTGGGAAAGGAGGATGGGGGACGGGGTCCAGGGTGGGGCAGGTGTGGGGTGGGGAGCGGCTGTGTGTCAGGGGGTTTGACCGCGTGTGTGGCTTGTGTGGGCAGGTGGAGAGAGAAAAGGGAGAGGGAGAGAGGAGGGAGGCCACGTGGCAAGCTGGGATTGGGTAGAGGGAAAGGGTGAGGTGCACGAGGGGTGGTGGGTGAGGTGGCCGGGGTGTGGGTAGGATAGGACTAGGTAGAAAGGATTAAGGGTGGACGATTTATTTTCTAGGGTGGTCGTTCGGGTCATTCACCCTGCCTCATCCCCACTAAAAATAATGCAAAATTTTATTTATTTAAACGGACCGTTTGCAAAACATATTTAGTCAAAACAAAATATTCCGGCGACCCGGGTTTGCGTTTGAATAAAGACGGGGCGTTTGGAAAACAAGAACCGGTTTTTCCGAAATTAGTTTTATACAAGCACATGCAAGATGATGACGATGCCCAAATGCAATGTGGCATGATGACATGAGCATGCGGTCATGATGATGCAATGCACATAAACAACGCGATTTTCTAGTAGTGGAATTGCGGGATGCCACAGGAGGGGTGGGTTTGAATCCAAACCCAAACCCAAGTTGGATTGAGAGGACTTGTTTCTTCTCCCACTAGGAAATCATTGTTCCAGTTTGACTTTTCAAACTTCCCGTTTTACTTTCAATTTAGAGCTTTATTTCTCTCTTGCAAATGTCAACACCAAGTGACCTAGGATATGATCCAATCATTCCACATATCCATGACACATTCATGGACCATTCCCCTTTGGACCGTTGAACCTTTTAGACCATTCTAGAACCTCTCCAATGAAATCATCAGAAACTTTCCCGAACTCCGAAATAGGACTTTCCTTATATGAATCTTATTCTCCAGACCATTCCGGATCTCCTCATGATATCCCGGATCCCATCCTAGACTCTGAACAACATTCGGTATCCCTACTTACATTCCATATCTACTAAACAACATCGAATCCTCAATTGTGTCTCCCTATGGTTCGTAAATTATGCGGACATGACCAAGACACTTCTTCGATCAATAACCAATAGAGGAATATGGAAATTCAAATGGCTCCCACATATTTCTACGATTACTTTGTGATCGAATGAACCACTTACATACGATACCAATTTCCCTTTGTCTCACGATAGTTTACTTATCCGAGGTTTTGATCGTCGGTATCTCTGCATACCTAGTTCAACCTCGTTACCGATAAGTACTCTTTTCTCGTTCCCGTGATATGTGGTCCCTTATGAGCCAGTCACATGCTTGCAAGATAATTGGATGACGTTCCACCGAGAGGGCCCAGAGTGTATCTATCCGTCATATGGATGGACAAATCCCACTCTTGATCCATGTTCCTCAACCCATACTTTCTGAACACTCAATGCCACCTTTATAGCCACCCAGTTATGGTGTGGTGTTTGATGTCATCAAAGCATGCTTCCGATGATGGTCATTAACATGATCTCATGGTCGAAGGAATTAGGTTACTATGTATCAGAAAGCTTATAGCAAACGAACTATTGAAATGACTTGATCTTAATGCTACGCTTATCTATAGGAGTATGTCCATCATACCATTCTCCTAATGATATGATCTTGTTATTAATAACATCTCAATGTTCATGATCGAGAAACCACGATCATCTATTAATCAACAAGCTAGTATTATAAAGAAGCTTTACTAGGGACTCTAATTTAGTTTACAAATCACACAAGTATTAATGTTTCCGGTTAATACTATTATAGCATGAATATAAACACTTATCATAAACACAAAGATATAATAATAACCACTTTTATTATTGCCTCTAGGGCATATCTCCAATAGTCTCCCACTTGCACTAGATTTAACTAATCTAGATTACATGGTAATATACCGAACACCCATGGCGGTTTGGTGTTGGTCACGTTTTTCCCTCGGGAGAGGTTTAGTCAACGGATCCGCCACATTCAGATCTGTGTGTACTTTGCAAATCTTTATGTCTCCATCTTGGACATGCTCTCGAATAGCGTGAAAACGTAGCTTGATGTGCTTCAGCTTCTTGCGTGACCTTGGTTCTTGCGCATTGGCTATGGCGCCCATGTTATCACAGTAGATAGACATTGGGTCCAGCGCACTTGGAACCACACCGAGCTCTGTAATGAACTCCTTCATCCATATCTCCTCTTGTGAAGCCTCTGAAGCAGCTATGTATTCCGATTCAGTTGAAGATCTCGCCACAACGCTTTGCTTTGCACTCCTCCAATAAGCTTGCACCATTCAAAGTAAATACGTATCCATATTGAGATTTAGAATCATCCGGATCGGTGTTCCAACTAGCATCGGTGTAACCATTAACAACGAGCTGTTCATCACCTCCATAAGAAAGAACCATATCCTTAGTTCTTCTTAAGTACTTAAGGATGTTTTGATCACGTCCAATGATCCACTCCTGGATCACTTTGATATCTTCTAGTCAAACTAACAACATATGCAATGTCGGGTCTAGTACATAGCATGGCATACATAAGAGATCATATGGATGAGGCATAGGGAGTCTTACTCATCCTTTCTCTATCTTCTGCCGTTGCAGGACTTTGAGTTTTACTCAAGGTCGTATTGGGCAACATGGGCAAGAACCCTTTCTTCCTATCTTACATTCCAAACCTCTTTAGAACTTTGTCCAAATATGTACTCTGTGACAATGAGATTAGGCGTCTCGATCTATCTCGATAAATATTTATGCCTAATATGTAAGCTGCTTCGCCAAGATCTTTCATTGAAAAACTATTATTCAAATAATTCTTGACACTATTAAGAAGGTCTACATCATTCCCAATCAACAATATGTCATCTACATGTAGTATTAAGAATGCTACAGTGCTCCCACTCACTTTCTTGTAAATATAAGCTTCTCCATAAGTTTGTATAAAACCAAAACTTTTGATTACCTTATCAAAACGTTGATTCCAACTTCGGAATGCTTGCTTCAATCAATATATAGACCGTTGAATTTTGCATACCTTGTTAGCATATTTAGGATCGACAAAACCTTTGGGTTGCATCATATACAACTCTTCATCAATGTCTCCATTGAGGAACGCTGTTTTGACATCCATCTGCGATATCTCATAATCATAATATGCAGCGATTGCTAACATAATCCTCACAGACTTTAGCTTCGCTACTGGTGAGAAAGTCTCATCGTAGTCAACTTCTTGAATTTGTCGAAACCCTTTTGCGACAAGTCGAGCTTTATAGACAGTAACATTACCATCAGCATCTGTTTTCTTCTTGAAAATCCATTTGTTCTCGACAGCCTTCCGGCCATCTGGTAAGTCCACCAAAGTCCATACTTGGTTTTCGTACATGGATCCAATCTCGGATTTCATGGCTTCTTTCCATTTATTGGAATCTGGGCTCATCATCGCTTCCTCTTATGTTGCAGGGTCATCGGTGTTATCCACCAACATGACACTCATAACAGGATCATACCAATCAGGATTGGTACGAGTTCTCTTTGACCTGCGAGGTTTCGTAGTAACTTAAACCGAAGTTTCATAATCAACATCATTAGCTTCCTCTCTTATTGGTGCAGGTGCCACAGGAACTACTTCCGGTGCTGCGCTACTCGCAAGTTCGAGAGAAGGTTCAACAACCTCGTCAAGTTCTACTTTCCTTCTAGTCACTTCTTTCGAGAGAAACTCCTTCTCTAGAAAGGATCCATTCTTGGCAACAAAGATTTTTCCCTCGGATCTGTGATAGAAGGTATACCCAATAGTTTCCTTCGGGTATCCTATGAAGATGCATTTTTCCGCTTTGGGTTCAAGCTTGTTTGGCTGTAACTTGTTTACATAAGCTTCGCAACCCCAAACTTTAAGGAACGACAATTTAGGTTTCTTCCCAAACCACAATTCATACGGTGTCGTTTCAACGGATTAGATTGTAGAGGGTCCCAACCTTTAAATAAGGTAGAGTCCCCTGTGTTTACAATGCTAGTCCCTGGATCAATAGCTAGCATCCACAGTTAAGATGTAATATCAAGAACAAAGGTCATAATACAAGTTTATAACTAGGAATAACATAATTTTATTACATCTCACATAGCTCATTTGGCTATTACATTACATTGCAGCAGAATATCTATAAGCATGGGGTCCTTCATCTTCAAAGTGCCACAGGCAAACATGTTGGTTGTAGACTTGTAATCCTAATCAAGCAACTTCACTAATATCAATCAAACCTGCAACATTACAAGTTACAGCCACAAGGGTCAATACATTTGAATTGTATTGGCAAGTTTCACTACTATGTAGAGTATAAGTGGATCCTATCATTACATGCATATTTGGCTAAGTAGGGTTTTAGGCTCATTTGCAGAAAGAAATAATTTATCCTATCTTTTCAAAATGGTTTTGATCTTTTGTCAAATCTTTCTGAACTCCTTGGTAAATCCCCAAGTGTTCAAGTCCTTGTCAAAAACCTCTTGAGCTCCTTGGTAAATCCCCAAGTGCTTCAAGTTTTATCAAAATCTCTTGAGCTCCTTGGTACCCCCAAGTGCTTCAAGTATTTTGTTGTCACTTTAAAGTTTTTCTTTTAGAAATTGGAATGTCGAGATTTCCCATAGCTTCAGGCCTTTAGTTGCTCAGTATTGTCCATAACCGGGGACACGGCTAAGTACTTAGAATTTTTGATCTTCTGCAGAAGTTGTACACTTTACCCACATGACACAATCTCATCTTGATGGCACCAGTGGCCGCTGGATAAGTACTCACCAAAATGGAGTACTGGCAGATTGATAATGTGACAAAGTCCTTCCATAGAAGTCCTCCCAATACAAAATGCTAGCTTGTCTACCAGGCACCAATGTAGGGTTCAAGTTCCCTTACACAAATCTAGTTAACCTGAAGATGCCAATGCATGGGTCTTCCACTATGTAGTTGACTAATCCAGAGCCCATTTAGCATGTGGTTGTACATGGAAGCCACTGTACGAGAAACATGTTCAATCTATAAGTCCCTAGGTGGATTTCTTCTAGTGCACACCAAAAAGAGATTGCCATATAAACATGGTTCCTTTTGTTGCCACCTTGTCCAAAAGCTTGAGTATCCTTGTCCACCCAGGTGGTTCATTGAGTACTTGTTTTATTATATAAAACATAAGTCTTTTCAATACTTCATATAATCATAACATGTATCCCATCCCAATATATAGCTGGGCTAAGCATACTACAACTACATTGTTTTCAGTAAGGAATATATAGGGGTATCCTATTAGGATTTAGCATAGCATAAGTATAGAAATTCTTTTCATGCATGTTCCAAAATCCACTAAGTATAATGAAAATAGTAGGACTTTGGATGATAGTGTCACTTGCCTTTTTGGTAGGGAATGTTGGTTCACTTCTTGATCTTGCTAGTTTCACACTTTTCTAACTTCACTACAAATCAATCAAGCAAACACAATATCAACTAGCATTCCAACCAATATTCAAACAATCAAACACACACATAAAATAATAGAGGCTAAGTCATGCATGCAAGCATGCAAAAGGTAGTTCTATTTGCAAAGGTGATTTCTACTAGGCTCTACACAATGTAAGTCTCAAAGTGGACATTTTCTAAAGTGTCAAAACCATTTGAAAAAGGGTTTTATCCATAAACCATTTTTAAATCCAATCATTATTTTATGTGGTGGAAAATGTTTTTATCAATTCAAAACTTTATGTTGTTCACCAAATAAGTTGTTAATTCTCAAAACTTGGTGTTTAGGGTCAGTAGGTTTGATTCAAATCATTTTCCCAAAGTTTTTATTCTAAAAATCATTTTCATAGCAAAATCATTATTTTTATTTGGCTAGAAATGGGATAATTCAAGTTTTTATTCCTAAACTTCACAAAATCCATTTTTAAAACCATGGGTTGGTTCTTAGGGTCAGTAGGTTCACAACAAACCAATTTGCAAAGGTTTCAACCCTAAAAACATTTTGGAATAATTTTTACAACCTAAACATGCATACAAATGTTTCTGCAAAAACAAACATTTTACCAGAAGATTTTTACTAAACACATTGCATGGTTGGCTAGGGATTGTTCCACTGATTCCATTGATATAAAGTTTGCAATTTTTGGACGTGTGGATCAAAAGTTACAAGGGTTTCAAATTTGCATCTAAATCTGTTTTCAAATTTTGTTTTAAACAAACTGGTGCCACGCGGCGTAATATGACTGGCCGGTGCCGGTTCGCACGGATCGAGCGATGTGGGCCGTTGGATTAAATTACATCGCACGTCGCTGAGACACTACTTACCGCTTCGCCTAGTTTCTATCGTGTGCGTTCGATCTAGATCCTACGGACACCACTACTTGGTCAACAATGGGCGGCGCGGTATGCGGCGGCCGCCTTCGAGACGGTGGGCTAGCGGCGGTTCTAGGAAGCAAGAAGGGAAGGGGAGTTTCTTACCGTGTTCGCAGTAGCGTGGGGAATCTCAACGTGTTGTTGGTTCGACGAGGGGCGCGCAAGGTTGCGGTTAATTGCTCGCCGAAGACGTGGTCGGCGTCAGATGGTCCTGGCGTTCGTCGAGGGCGGTGCTGTGGTTCGCCCCGTGGAAAAGCAAGGGCATGGTTAGATGCAGCGGAGGTTGGGGAGTGCAGGAACATCAACGGGAAAGAGCTGGGTGGTCAGGTGCTTACCAGAAGGGTCGCCGGAGAAGGAAGCAGACGCGCGGAGCTCAGAGGTCGTCGAAGCCGAGGTTCTAGGGCGCCCGCGGTTGAACGGATGGCATAGGAAGAAGCGCCTGGGAGTGGGGGTCAAGGTCGTGTGCTCAGGGAGGCAAGGGGTGGCGAGGTTGGGCTGGAATTGGAGCAAAGGCTCGACGGAGACCGCGGTGGTGCGAGCAACAATGGGAGCGGCCTGGGGGCAGAGAGTGGGTGGTTCCTGGGGGAAAACAGAGAGGAGGAGTAGGGGTTTAAGTGTGCGTGATCGGGGCGGGGTTTACTCCAGCATTTAGAGCGAATTTAACGGATTGATTTCCGGCCAGAAACGGCAGCGAGGAGAGGGGCGAGGTCATCGGCGGGTGAAGACGATGGATACGTGGCGGTGGGGTCTATCTGGCAGTGAGGGAGAGAGAGAGGGGAAGAGGGTCCACCAATTAGTGTCTCTGCGGGTATGTGTTCAGGTGCGAAACGTTTTCTTCGGGAGAGAGAGAGTGGGCTGGTTGTTGGGCTTATTGGGCTGGCCGGCTGGGCTGTGTCCAATTCTATTTTTTTCTTCCTGAATGCTTTTTCTTTTTTCCAAATCTATTTTCTGTTTTGAAATTCAACCAACAAATCAAACATTCAATTCACATCAAACTTTCACCAAACTTTGTATTGAGTTTTGGTTCTGTTTAACATAAACCAAAGTCCCAAAAATAAAAATAATAATTTTATTTTAGGGTCCATTATTAATTAAATAAATAGACCTTGTTTATTAATCAAAATAGGATTTGATTTATTTAAAATTCCATTTGAAATTTAAATATTTTCAGAACCAAATCAGTAGGTTTTATTTGAAAACATAAAATACTTGGAAAACTTGTTTTAAAATAAATAAATAAGTTTTGATGTTTAATTAAAATAGTAAAACTTTTATTTTCAATAAACTTGGATATTAAATCCTTATTATTTTATTTAAATAAACCTTTACTATTTTTATCAAATAGAAATATTTTATTTCAAAGGCTTGGCCAAGTTTTAATTTGGCTTATAAAATAACCTTATTTAAATTTCTACCTTTTCATTTGAAAATCAAATCTTTTTTTATTAAAAGATCCAAAATAGCAATTCCAAATATTTAAATTTTTCTTTATTAAATGTTTTGTCTTTTCAAATCCCTTTAGGATTTGTTTGATCAAAATAGGTTTGAAAGTTTCCAATTGAATTCAAAAAGTTTCTTCTCACCCTGAAAATCAACAAAGTTTTATTTTATTCAATATTTTTCACATAACAAGATTTGGAAAATCTTGGGATGTGACATAGATGGTGCCCTATTTAAAGTGAATGCGGCTATTTCTTATGCATAACCCCAAAACGATAGCAGTAAATCTGTAAGTGACATCATATAACGAACCATATCTAAGAGAGTTCAATTATGACGTTCGGACACACCATTACGCTGTGGTGTTCCCGGCAGTGTCAATTGTGAAAGTATTCCGCATTTCTGCAATTGCTCGCCAAACTCGTAACTTAGATATTCACCTCCACGATCAGATCATAGAAATTTAATCTTCTTGTTACGTTGATTCTCTACCTTATTTTGAAATTCCTTAAACTTCTCAAAAGTTTCGGACTTATGTTTCATGAAATAGATATACCCATATCTAATCAAGTCATCCGTGAAGGTAAGAAAATAACGATAACCACCACACAATGCTGCACTCATCGGGCCACACACATCAGTATGTATGATTTCCAATAAGTCCGTAGCTCGCTCCATCATACCAGAAAATGGAGTCTTAGTCATTTTACCCATCAGACATGCTTCGCATCTTTCAAGTGATTCGAAATCAAGTGATTCAAGAAGTCCATCGGAATGGAGTTGCTTCATACGCTTCACTCCAATATGACCAAGACGACAGTGCCACATATAGGTCGAGTTATCGCTCATTTTCAAACGTTTAGCTTCAATGTTATTAATGTGTGTATTTCTACAATCGATATTCGATATGAATAGACCATCTATCAAAGGTGCATGTGCACAAAACATATTACTCATATAAATCGAACAACCATTATTCTCGGATTTAAACAAGTAACCGTCTTGCAATAAACATGATCCAGATATAATGTTCATGCTCAACGCAGGCACCAAATAACAATTATTTAAGTATAAAACTAATCCCGATGGTAGATGAAGAGGTAGTGTGCCTACCGCGATCAGATCAACCTTTGATCCATTTCCAACGCGCATCGTCACCTCGTTCTTCGCTAGCTTCCGTTTATTCTGCAGCACCTGTTTCGAGTTACAAATATGAGCAACCGAACCAGTATCAAATACCCAGGCACTACTACGAGTACTAGTGAGATACACATCAATAACATGTATATCAGATATACCTTTCTTCTTGATGTTGCCATTCTTCAAATCCGCCAAGTACTTTGGGAAATTCCACTTACAGTGACCCTCTCCCTTGCAGTAGAAGCACTCAGTATCAGCCTTAGGCCCAGCCTTGGTCTTCTTCGCCGGCGCGGTAACTTTCTTACCGCCCTTCTTGAAGTTTCCCCTTTTCTTAGACTTGCCTTGCTTCTTGAATTTGGTGGTCTTATTGACCAAGAACACTTGGTGCTCTTTCTTGATCTCCACTTCTGTAGACTTTAACATGGAGAAGAGTTCTGGCAACGACTTGTCCATGTTTTGATTATTGTAGTTCATCACAAAGTTCTTGTAACTTGGTGGTAGTGATTGGAGGACACGGTGAATCCCCAAAGCATTAGGAATCACTATACCTAAGCTTTGAAGCTTGCTTGTATGCCCAGACATCTTAAGCACGTGCCCACTAACTGAGCTGCCCTCTTCCATCTTGCAGTTAAAGAACTTTTCAGAAGCCTCATAACTCTCAACTGCCGCGTGAGCCTCAAATATCATTTTGAGTTCACGGACAATATCATGTGGGTCATGGTTCTCAAACCTTTTACAAGCTCGATTCCAAACCATACAAGATAGCACACTGAGCGTGGAGTACTAATTCTTAGGCGAGGAAAACATTCTTTACCTCATCGGTAGCATTAGCTGCAGGTCACCAATGATGCATCCAAAACATAGGTCAAATTACCAGCATTGAGGACAATCCTCAAATTGCGGAACCAATCCGCGAAGTTGCTTCCATTGTTTTTCAACTTTTCTTTCTCTAGGAACGCATTAAAATTGATGGTAGGGGCCGCCATTGATGTACAACATATTTGCAATAGTTTAGACTAATTTTATGACAAATTGAGTTCTAATTAATAGTTAAATTAATCTAGGTGAACTCCCACTCAAAACAATATCCCTCAAATTGTTTTAGTGATCACACGAACCAAATCCACCACATCAAAACCGATCGTCACGAGAGTTGATGTATCTTCAATGGCGAACAATCAACATGTTCATCATATCTTCTATATGACTCATGCTTTACCTTTCGGTGATCCATGTTCCGAGACCATGTTTGTACATGCTAGGCTCGTCAAGATCAAACCTTAGCTTCCGCATGAGCAAATCTGGCTTGCTCGTGTTGTATACACTCGCAGAATCTAACACACCCGATCATCACGTGGTGCTTCGAAACAACGCGCTTTAGCAATGATGCTTACTAAGGATGAACACTTTAAAACTTGAAATTTTGTGCTTGAGGGATCATCTTATAATGCTACCGTCGTGAACTAAGCAATACAAGATGCATAAAAGTATTAACATCACATGCAATTCATAAGATGTGATATGATATGGCCTTTATTCTTGTGCTTCCGATCTCCATCTTCAAGCACGAACATGATCTCCATCATCACCGGTATGGCGTCAAGGTCAATGGCGTCGTTTCATGATTGTCTTCCACCAACTTCAACTATTACAAATACTTTGAATAGACACGCAGGTCTTAATGGAATTTAAAGAACAACCATATGGCTCCTGTCGGTTGCCAACTTACAATAAGGAACATTGCATACATCATATATAATCACAATCATGGCCATATCACATCACAACACACCCCTGCAAAACAAAGTAGACACCTCTAACTTTCTTTGCATATTTT
Organism: Avena longiglumis; assembly: GCA_030063025.1. Lineage (NCBI taxonomy): Eukaryota > Viridiplantae > Streptophyta > Magnoliopsida > Poales > Poaceae > Avena > Avena longiglumis. The sequence goes on along the minus strand of CP125978.1, from coordinate 416,007,368 downwards.
ACATGGTTTGGGGCTTTCAATAAGTGTCGTTCTAACTTACGAACAAGAACCACAACGTTGATGTTTGAACTATCAAGTGCCCGTTGTAAATTGAATCTATACTATGATGGGAGAGACATACACCCGCAAAGCCACTTACGCAATACAAGTTGCATGTTGAGCGTGGAGCAAGTCTCATGAACGATGTCATGTAAGGTTAGCCCGAGCCGCTTCATCCCACCATACCGCAAGATGCAAAGTACACAAAAAGCAATTGATAATAAAAGCACCACCGCCCACAATGACCATTGTGTTCTACTCGTGCAATAGATCTACATATAGACATGACTTTGATACCACAATAGCGGTTCGTAGCATGGAAAACAAAAAATTTCTACCGCATGCACACAAACAAGCCAAGATCTATCTACTAGATTGTAGCAACGAGTCAATAGAAGCACTCACCCTCGAAGATTCCAAAGCGGTTAACGAGAGCAGATTCTCGTGGGTGATATAGTCGTACACTTGCCGATCTCAAGATCGCGTGGACGATCCTTCTGGCGCTGCGTTCCGGCAGCGCTTCCGCAGTCGGTCACACGTTCGGTACTCGATGAAGACCTTCCTCTCCCTTGTTCCAGCAGGCAGTGGAGGTTGTAGTTCTCCCCTCGCGATTCCGGCAGCATGACAGCGTGGTGTCGTAAGTAGAGGGAAGATCCCGCAGGGCTTCGCCTAAGACGGATGCGAGTTATGGTGGATTAGGCTTTCCCGGAGATCTAGGGTTTAGATGACCGAGAGGAGGAGGTGTCGGCGGCTAGGGCGCCATGACGAGCGGCGACAAGCGAGGCGTGGCGGCTTGCGTGTGGGGAGGGCTTGGCTCTTGTGAGGGAGGGGCAGACTTGGGAGGGGTGGGTTTGAATCCAAACCCAAACCCAAGTTGGATTGAGAGAAGGACTTGTTTCTTCTCCCACTAGGAAACCATTGTTCCAGTTTGACTTTTCAAACTTCCCGTTTGACTTTCAATTTAGAGATTTATTTCTCTCTTGCAAATGTCAACACCAAGTGACCTAGGATATGATCCAATCATTCCACATATCCATGACACATTCATGGACCATTCCCCTTCCGGACCGGTGAACCTTCTAGACCATTCTAGAACCTCTCCGATGAAATCATCAGAAACTTTCCCGAACTCCGAAATAGGACTTTCCTTATATGAATCTTATTCTCCAGACCATTCCGGATCTCCTCATGATATCCTGGATCCCATCCAAGACTCGGAACAACATTCGGTATCCCTACTTACATTCCATATCTACTAAACAACATCGAATCCTTAAGTGTGTCTCCCTACGGTTCGTGAATTATGCGGACATGACCAAGACACTTCTTTGATCAATAACCAATAGAGGAATTTGGAAATTCATATGGCTCCCACATATTTATATGATTACTTTGCGATCGAATGAACCACTTACATACAATACCAATTTCCCTTTGTCTCACGATAGTTTACTTATCCGAGGTTTTGATCGTCGGTATCTCTGCATACCTAGTTCAACCTCGTTACCGATAAGTACTCTTTTCTCGTTCCCGTGATATGTAGTCCCTTGTGAGCCAGCCACATGCTTGCAAGCTAATTGGATGACATTCCACCGAGAGGGCCCAGAGTATATCTATCCGTCATATGGATGGACAAATCCCACTCTTGATCCATGTTCCTCAACCCATACTTTCCGAACACTCAATGCCACCTTTATAGCCACCCAGTTACGTGTGGTGTTTGATGTCATCAAAGAATCCTTCCGGTGATGGTGATTAACATGATCTCATGGTCGAAGGAATTAGGTTACTATGTATTAGAAAGCTTATAGCAAACAAACTATTGAAATGAATTGATCTTAATGCTACGCTTATCTATAGGAGTATGTCCATCATACCGTTCTCCTAATGATATGATCTTGTTATTAATAACATCTCAATGTTCATGATCGAGAAACCACGATCATCTATTATTCAACAAGCTAGTATTATAAAGAGGCTTTACCAGGGACTCTAATTTAGTTTACAAATCACATAAGTATTAATGTTTCCGGTTAATACTATTATAGCATGAATGTAAACACTCATCATAAACATAGAGATATAATAATAACCACTTTTATTATTGCCTCTAGGGCATATCTCCAACAGGATTATGTTAGCAATTGCTGCATATTTTGACTATGAGATATGGCAGATGGATGTCAAAACTACGTTCCTCAATGGCAACATTGAAGAAGAGTTGTATATGATACAACCAAAGGGTTTTGTCGATCCTAAGGATGCTGACAAGGTATGCAAGCTTTAGCGATCCATCTATGGACTGAAGCAAGCATTCAGGAGATGGAATCTCCGCTTTAATGAGGCCATCAAAGAGTTTGAATTTGTCCAAACTTATGGAGAGGCTTGTATTTACAAGAAAGTGAATGGGAGAAATGTGGCATTTCTGATATTATATGTGGATGACATATTACTGATCGGAAATAATGTAGATTTTTTAAACAGTGTTAAAAGTTATCGAAACAGCAATTTTTCAATGAAGGACCTAGGTGAAGCGTCATACATATTAGGCATAAAGATCTATAGAGATAGATCAATACGCCTAATAGGGCTATCACAGAGTACATACCTTGATAAGATTTTAAAGAAGTTAAAAATGGACGAAAGTAAGAAGGGGTGCTTACCTATGTTGCAAAGCAATACATCGAGTAAGACTCAAAGTCCGGCTACGACGGAAGAAAGAGAGATAATGGACAAGGTACCCTATGCTTCAGCCATAGGATTTATCATGTATGTCATGCTATGTACAAGACCGGATGTGGCACATGCTATTAGTTTGCCCAGTAGATACCAATCTGATCCAGGTTCGGAACACTGGATAGCGGTCAATAATATCCTTAAGTACTGAAGAAGAACTAAGGAAATGTTTCTCGTGTACGAAGGTGAAGAAGAGCTCGTCGCTAAATGTTATGTCGATGCTAGCTTCGACACCAATCCAGATGACTCTAAGTCTCAATCCGGATATGTATTTCTCATGAACGGAGGAGTGGTTAGTTGGAGGAGTTCCAAACAACCCGTGGTGGCGGGATCAACAACGGATGTCGAATATGTTGCTGCTTCGTAAGCGGCTCAGGAAGCAGTTTGGATGAAGGAGTTCATAACCGAACTAGGTGTGGTTCCTAGCTCATTGGACCCAATGGTGATCTATTGTGACAACAATGAAGCCATATCCAATGCCAAGGAACCAAGGTATCACAAGAATTCCAAGCATATTAAGCGCCGGTTTCACTCCATCCACGAACATGTCAAGGATGGAGATATAAAGATTTGTAAAGTACACACGGATCTCAATGTAGCAGATCCGTCGACTAAAACTCTCCCTAGGGAAAAATATGATCAACACCAGAACTCCATGGGTGTTAGATTTATCACTATGTAACTAGATTATTGTCTCTAGTGCAAGTGGGAGACTGAAGGGAATATTCCCTGAGAGGCAATAATAAAGTTGTTATTATATGTATTCCAAGTATATGATAAATGTTTATTTTGCATGCTATAATTGTATTAATACGGAAACGTTAATACATGTGTGTCTAATAAACAAATGGAAAGTTGCTAGTTATGCCTCTCTTATAAACTAGCTTGTTGATTAACAAGATGATCAAGGTTTCCTGATCATGGACATTGGATGTTGTTAATAACAAGGTCACAACATTATTGGAATGGTGTGATGAAAATTCATCCTAAGTATAGCATTGCGATCAAAGTCATTGTTTTTATATTGCTATAACATCATACAAAGTAATCCTAATCTTTTGACCATGATATCATGTCAATCACTAACACTAGAAGAGTATCTTGATAACATCAAACGTCACACCGTAACAGGGTGACTATAAAGATGGATTCAGTACTACGAAGGTGTTATGTAGAGGCTCATGGATCAAGATTGGAATTTTTCCATTCTGATGATGGATAGATATACTCTGGGCCCTCTTGGTGATATCAGATTAGTTAGCTTGCAAGAAAGTGATGTGATCACTAGAATATTATATCACGGGAACGAGAAAAGAGTACATGTCATTAATGAGATCAAGCTAGGTATGGAGATACCGATGATCGAATCTCGGGCATGTAATATATCGCGAGACAAAGGGATTAAGTTACTAGGGTAAAAGATTCTCACGATCACAAGAAGTCATCGTTGAATGTGTGGGAGTTAGTATGGATCTCCAGGTCCCACTTCTGATTATTGAACCGAGAGGGGTCTTGATCATGTCCGCATTATTCATCAATCGTAGGGTGACACACTTAAGAGACACCGACGCCATTTGGAACAAATATGTTCTAGATGAAAAGAATTGCAAAGCGCAGGAATTATTTCACTAGACACCAAAATTGTTTCGGGTGAAATTGCTGAAATTGTTTCTGCATGTGAAATAGATTACTAGCAAGGGGTTTTATGTGAATGTTTGTTAATTAATGTAATTGACGAAATTCTGAATAAATAAATAAAAGTTATTTTATTTAAAGAGAGATTACATTAAATTTGGTGGAAATTTAATGGGATTTTTGAGTGGAGAAATGAAGAGGCAATTTGTGAGTGGGATCTCCACTCACATGAATGGAGGAAGGGGTGGGGGCAGCCCCTCATGCACCGGCCACCCCTTTGGGTTTCTCCCTCCTCCTATAAAAATGCCCCCTCTCCCTCTCTCACACTCACACCTCCTCGTGAAGGATCTCTCTCCCCATCTAGTTTATCCCCATGGTCTCGAACTAGCGAGATACATGTTCCCTGTGGATTTTCGTTTGTAAATAGTTTTTGCTTCCGCTGCATTCCTGGAGCAAGGAGGCGGAGGTTTCTCGGTGGCTTGAACGTGTGTGCGAGCACGGATGCACTGCTGATTTATGGCGTTGGACTTCTTCTCGATCTTGAGATCGGCAAGCATTCATCTACATCATTCACGGGTACAACCTCGTTAAACTTTGTCGGTCTACAAGGGTATATTCTCTATGGATGTATATCCACCCGTTTCTTGTATCTAGTAGATATATCTTGGTACTTAGTTGTTCCCATAGGAAATTTTTTGTTTTCTATGCTGCGAACCATACAGTGCTATCAGAGCCGGATCTATGCATAGATGCTTTGCACGGGTAGTACACATATGAGTATGTGGACGATGATAATCATGTTATTGCTTCTTGTTTGTACTTTGGATATTGGTGGCATAGTGGGATGAAGCAGCCCAGACAAACTTTACATGTCCTCGCACATGAGACCTGTTTCATGCTTGACATGAAACTAGTTTTGCATAAGTGGCTAGCGGGTATATGTCTCTCCTACTATAGTCAATATTTAATTTACAACGAGTTGTTAATAATTTTGTTATCCTCGTTGTGGTTCCATGTTCGTAGGTAAGAACGGTTCTATCTTAGAAAACCCTAAGCTACGTGAAACTTACAATGGATAAATTAGAAGCATCTAGTTTAGATTGTTGCTGGGCTAGTGTCATGGTATGTTAATGTTGTAAGTTGATGTATAGTTGATACTCTTACACCACACCACACAAAGGAATGATAAAGATCATACCACGATGCACATGATAGTGATCAAGTGCAAGAACCATATCGTTTCACTTTTCACATATGATGTTTGTTGCATCTTATATTGCTTGTTTGGCGTTTTATTAGCATTATAAGATGATCCCTCATTTAGATATCAAGATAAAAATGTGTTCTCCCTTAAGTATGCACCAATTATGTTTCGCCGCTTCAAGACATCACGTGATGATAGAGTGTTCTTGAATCCACAATCATATTTTAGGTGTAAGACAGTTTTACACACGCAAAATACTAAGGTTCTTACTTGGCGAACCTATCATGTACAAACATGGCCTTGGAACATGAACCGAAAGGTTAAGCATGAGTCATATATTTGATATGATGCCCATATAGATGCTCGCATTTGAAGCTACACCAACTCACGTGATGATTGGACTTGGTGTAGTGGATTTGGTTCATGTAAACACCAAAAAGCTGCCTCCGAGAGTATATCTATCCGTAATATGGATGGAAAAATCCCACTCTTGATCCATATGCTTCAATACATACTTTCAGAATACCTAATGCTACCTTTATAACCACCCAGTTATGGAAGTGGTGTTTGATATCATCAAAGTATCCATCCGGTGATGGTGATTAACATGATCTCATGGTCAAAGGATTAGGTTACTATGTATTTGAAAGCTTATAGCAAATGAACTCTAAATGACTTGATCTTATGCTACGGTAACTATAGGAGTGTGTCAATCATATCATTCTCCTAATGCTATGAGCTTGTTATTAATCACATCCAATATCCATGATCAGGAAACCATAATCATCTATTAATCAACAAGCTAGTTTAATAAGAGGCTTACTAGGGACTCTTTTATGTTTACAAAACACACAAGTATTAATGTTTCTGGTTAAAACAATTATAGCATGGGATGGAAACATTTATCATAAACACAAAGATATAATAATAACCACTTTATTATTGCCTCTTGGGAATATCTCCAACACTCACAACATCCTTCATCTCAGTATCACCAATGACAACATCGGCGATCTTGCTAATGTTTCCATGTTGATGCTTGTCAAAGTGATTAGCACAGCTAGGAACCCAATGATCAGGATTACCATAGACATGGCAAGAGTTTTATTTTATTATTATTTTTCTTCTTTAAGTTGGTTGAGTGCGTGGACTTATTCTTGCCATCAAACTTCCCTTTTCCTTTAGATTTGTTCTTATTTTTTAACTTGTGGAACAATTTTTTTTCCTCTGCACCAAGTTGGCACTTGAAGCTCCCTCAACTCCTCGAGCATGTGTGTCTTTTTCTCTTGCCTTTTCTTTCACATGAAGAGACCCAATAAGATCCACAACTAAAAACTCGTGTTTCTTATATTTCAGATAAGTAGCAAAATTCCTCCATGTGAGAGGAAGCTTGACAATGATGCCTCCGGCAACAAACTTGTCCATTAACACACACTAGAACTGCTCAAGTTCTTTGGCAAGTGATTATATCTCATGAGCTTTCTCAATGATGGAGCGCTCATTAACCATCTTGTAATCATAAAATTGCTACATAACATACAACTCGGTGTCAGCGTCCGAGAACCCACACTTGGCCTCAAGCACATCCCACGTGGTCTTTCCATTATCAAATGGCATATACGAGTCAACAATATTATCCCTAAGAACACTAAAAAGAGCCGACATAAACATGTCCTCAGATTTCTTAAAAGCCTCTTCATAAGCAGTAGAAAGATCTCATTTAGCTTTGCCAAAAGTGACACTATAACAGTTCAAGTTTTGAAACCATAGAACTACTCTCGTGCACCATCTCTTATAATGGATACCATCAAAAGGAGCGGCCCGGTAGCATGATCAGGTTTCCTATAATCAGGTTTTTGGATTGTTGAAAATATAAGAAAAATTCCATAAGATTTAATCCAAATAAACAATTGATAAAGCATGATCGTATAAATAGCAATTAAACAGATCGTGCAAACTAATAGAGCATATGAACAAATTGCATCTAAACATGATAAACTGATTACATCTACTCCAAACACTAGAACAAAGAAGTCTAGAAAAATCATAAAGAAAAAGTTCAGAGTCAGCCTGAGCAGCAGTGTCAACAGCAACAGTAGCCACATCGGTAGCAGTATAGTTGTCACCCATGTTGAGGTTGTCGAAGAGGTTGCTGACGTCTGAGAAGAAGTCGTTGTTGGGGACCTTATCGTCGGACGACGTTGTGGTTATGAGTAGTCGCGCTTGAGTGGTCTCAAAGACCCGATCTTCCCTCATACGTACTGCTTCACAAAAGAGGCGGTGTTTCAGAGGCCTACTATCCCGATCTGTAGTGCATACATCAAACTGAGATGGGAGACGAAAGTGGCGGCGAAAGGTTCTATAAGTAGGTGTTTGTGTGTCATTCGTCTTTTTCGCATAGGGTTTGTGTCTTGATTTATATAGTGCATGACGGGTAGGCCGTGGACACATCCACGTCCGAGTCACCACATCCCACTATCCAGAAAATCCGGAAACGACTGATTAACGTGTTTGTTAACTACTCATAAATAATTTTCCCGAACAACAAAACTATAAATGAGATGCATAGATATGACCTCGAATCGGCTCATTCCCGCAACCCGCGTCGTGGCGAGGCGAGGCGTTGCGTGGTGTGGAGTCGTCAGAGGAGTGTGCGAGATCCGCTTCTCTTCTCACTCACTTAGTAGTGCTAGAAGAACCTCCTATATAAGGTGGTGTAACTCTATCTCAACTAGCAATGTGTGATTAAACTTTAGCTCTACTATCACAACCATATGCTGCCATGCATAAATGAGCCAAATAGAATTTCGGAATTTGTCTTATGGACCAACAACCCAATACTCACCCAATTTCAACATGTTAATCGGGGGCATGCACCTCAACCTCCTTCCCCGCCGTTTCCATCCTCGGGTGGGATGATAGAGGAAGAGATAGGAGGCCATTGAATCCGTCTTGATGAAGCGAGCCAACTCTCTCGCCCGAGGGTTGCAACGATTCACACTATGTGGATGGAGGCGACACTGAGCGGGGTAGGGAAAGAGGAGGCGACAACAATAGGTAGGGCATGGTAGAAGGTCGTAGCATTTGACAGATGGTGATGTGGCTCCTTGTGCTAGGAGTTCCCTGCTACGGTCTGCGGAGGATGCTACGACGCCTGATCCCGGTAACCCGCTACAGGAGTTCCCTACTAGGTGCCTACCCGGCGGCAAGAAGGCCTACCACAATTCACACGATGATGAGAATTGAGATCCTTATCCCTTTTGTTAACTTTGCAATTTAGCCCTTTCTTTCTATTTTTATTATTAGAAAATGGTCTATATGAATGATATGGGTTTGATAGACGGTTCCGCAACCTGCCACATCAGCAAAATACGTACATCTACCTTCGCCAAGTGACCTAGATGGCCTTCAATGCATACTAGGTGACCGTAGATTGCATATAGGGGTCGTTTGGCTCCCATCATTTGGGGCCAAAAACGTAGAATTCATTTGACAATTTCATGATAGACTTGTTTGGTTGTCTCGGGATTGGATACATCATTTCAATTGGAAACTGTAAGGAGTGGGCACTTGGAATTCAATCGAGATTCCATGTAAAACGTGTTTGGCTGTCGCAGAATTGAAATCATCATTTTAATTGGAAATTCCAGGAAATGAGTATGATATGTTAAGTCAATTCTTGTTCCTAACCCATTCATTTGTCTAGAAATCATTTTATTTCATAATTCCGTGCGGCTGCCAAACATGATTCTAGATTAAAATTGCAATTGGAAAAATGAAATGTTGACAGCAATATAATTTCATTTTATTTCATTTCTGCCAAATAAAATAAAATGATGGCTTCCAAACGAGTTATCATGATCACGGCAAGTAATGCCCTTTTAAGTCTTCAAAAAGAATTGTTCATGTGGGTTGTTGGCTAGCAGATCGGCAGAGTGATAGTAATGTGTTGGAGCACTTGAAATAAACAATCCCTGCAGAGTCATTTAACTACTAGTTGGATCTTGAGAAGGTATGGCAAAGTTTGTGGTAGTACGTATTAAACAAAGAATTCGTAAGGAAGCACGTGGGGCCAAAGCTATCCCGATTTGCAAGGGCAACTCCCACCCACCCGTCTCCTCTCCTGTTGCCTTCGGAGCCCACTTCGTTTGACTCGTAATAGTCATGCCTGCCTGCCTGGTTTTCTTCTTATAATTTTGTTCAGAAACTTTAGGAGGCACGTAAATTCTTCACGCACATCTTTTTTCCGCCTCCTTTCTGCTCCATTTCTTCTCAGCATGATGTCGGATAAGATCGTAGGAGGCTAAGCACTAGAAGGAATGTTGGTGAATCCGTTGTTCCCCGTGTAAAAAAAGTAGAGCTTCCCTCCCTGTTCTCATGGGTCCTACTTGGTGTCCTGCCATTCTCTTCTCGATCGCGTCAAGCTATCCCGCGTCAGTTCCATTGACTTCTGCCTGCCGTGGTCTCCCGCTGCGTAGAGGTAGAGCCGTGGTTATCGTGCTCTCTCTTCTTTCCCTCGCCAAAAGTTGCTCCTTTCTCATCGTGGTTTGAGCTGTCGTTGAGGTGGAAGCACATCATGGAGAAACCCACCGCGAGCTAGCTATCACTCCGGGGAAATGGGTTGCTTCGGCCGCTTCAGGAGCAAGAGACCGCCTCCGCACGTGGGGTCCGCGGCGCCGGCCGCGCGCTCCGACCTGTCCACGGTGTCCTCCTCGGCCGCGGCCACGAGCCAGTCCCAGTCCCAGGACTCGGGCGCGACGGCGAGGCAGGCCGGGAGCAAGTCGTCGGGGTCGGCCTCGTCGGCGAGGAGCATCCCGGAGCTGTACGAGGAGAGGGGCGCCAGCAGCCTGCGGGAGTTCGGCCTCCGGGAGCTCCACGCCGCCACCAGCGACTTCAGCCGCCTGCTCAAGGTCGGCGAGGGTGGGTTCGGGAGCGTCTACAAGGGCGTGGTAAGGCTGCCCGGTGGCCCCGCCGGGGGCACGGTCGTCGCCATCAAAAGGCTCAATACCAGTGGCCACCAGGTACTCTTCTTCCCTGTGCTGTCTCTGTCTCGTTGGGCTGTCGTTCGTGTTTGTCCAGTGTAGGTTGAAAATTAGTCAGTATTTTACCTTTGTAGCTTAGTACTTGCAAATTGCCTTCTATGATTCTATTGACTGGTATGGTAGCATTTGCATCTCTGTCATATTGAGTTCCTAAATTTCGACACGTTTTATGATTCTGTTTTAGATTTAGTTCATTCATCTTTTGTGGCCTAACGCTGGAAGTCTTCTGATAATATGCAGTGTGCTAATACTATATGCTGAATATGCAGTCTGCTTCTGCTAATTATATACTACTGTACATTGTTGCATGCTTCTGTATAGTATCAATAGGTTGACTTGCTACTTTGCTACGAGCAAAAGGTTCAGTATTTAACATCCTTTGGTCACTACCTTACTACCAAACCTTGATCAGGGTCATAAGCAATGGCTGGCAGAAGTTCATTTTCTAGGGGTTGTAGAGCACCCGAACCTTGTCAGGCTCATCGGTTACTGTGCCGCGCGTAGCGAACGAGGCCCTCAAAGGCTGCTGGTCTATGAGTTCATAACGAACAAGACCCTGGACGACCATCTATTCAATCGAGCGTACCCTGTTCTTCCGTGGGACGTCAGGTTGGAAATAGCGTTTGGTGCTGCGGAGGGTTTGCTGTATCTCCATGAAGGGTTGGAAGTTCAGGTATCAACTTTGAAAATGATCGATGGTCATGAATATTCTTTCCTGTTTCCTGTTTAAAAAAAAGTTGTCTCCAATCTATATGATTTTAATTTTCTTAAGGAAATAACATACACATATATTTCATCATCACAACTTCATGGTTTATTGATTTTTTATGCAGGTCATATATCGTGATTTCAAAGCATCCAATGTACTGCTGGACGAGGAGTTTAGACCAAAACTTTCAGACTTCGGCTTAGCAAGGGAAGGACCAACAGCAGATCAAACTCACGTGTCCACAGCGGTATGTGTTGATTTTACTTCAGGGCAAGATACTGTAATTTGCTCATGAGAACTACATTTGCTCTGTCGTAATCAGGTTATGGGGACCTACGGTTACGCGGCTCCAGACTACGTCGCGACAGGCCATCTCACCACCAAGAGCGACGTCTGGAGCTTTGGAGTTGTACTCTACGAGATCCTCACCGGACGGCGTTCGATGGAGAAGAACCGACCCAAGAAAGAGCAGAGGCTGCTGGAATGGGTGAAGCAGTACCCCGTGGAAAGTAGGCACTTCAGCAAGATCATAGACACGAGGCTCGAAGGCCGCTACTCCAGGAAGGGGACTACAGAGATCGCCAAGCTGGCCAACCGCTGCCTCGCGAAGCGCTCGAGGGACCGGCCGACGATGAGGGAGGTCGCTGAGGGCCTGAAGCAGGCGATGCAGCACAAGCAGCTGGACGGCGAGAGTGGCGCGCCGGGGGACAGCTCGAGCTCGCCGCCTCGCGATGTGCAGGGTAAGCCGACGGCAGACGACATCGCTGTGGCGTCGGCGAGGCGCCGGATGCTTCACCTTGCTGCCCTGGGCGAAAACGGGAACAGCATTGCGAGGAGGAGATTCATGTTCATGAGGGCTGCCGCTGCTTCGCCAACTCCATCGTGATCTTTCTTCTGGGCGTGTTCATGTCCTTGACTCCGTGTAACGGTGTAATGTACAGTATCTATCAAGATAAATCCTTCTGGGCGTGTTCATGTCCTTGACTCCGTGTAACGGTGTAATGTACAGTATCTATCAAGATAAATCCTTCTGGGCGGTCAGAGTACATCCTTCAGGAGATCCAGTGTTGTATTTCCAGAGCGTCTGTTTTGATCCCGAGCTCAACAGGTCCGTTGTTTTCGAAAATTCAAAAATCTTATTGTGATCGTTAGGAGGGCTCTTAATTCTGGCTGTCTATCCAAGAGATTAAGCACGAGATCTGTTTAGGGATTATCTTCTTCAAAGGAAATGGGAAGGGTACCCTGTTTTGGATGCATTTAAGGCTTAGGGAGTGCCCCTGAGGGAGGTCTATTCTTTGCGGTATGCTCCGATCCATCGCTTAGGGTAGCCTCAACGGCCCAAGAGGGGATATAGAACATTTCGTTCTGTAAAACCTGCGGAAATCGAGGTGCGGATAGAGCTCGGGGCGAGCATGCCAAGCTCGCTCTCATATTATAATAGATTGTGTATTGTGGAGGTTAACCCCCTTGGGAGCCTTCATGATTAATTCCGCATACTAGGCCCTTTTTAGCGGGCCCACTCTATCTTAGACCAAACATTTTTTAAGGCCCCGATTGATATGGGTATCATTTATCGGGTTCCTATAATTAGTTACCCTAGGCATACAAAGGCCTACGGTCCACGAAACCCATGAAGAACAAGAGAGTCTAGGAAGCATGGACATAAGTTTGGCTTGGCGTTCAAGATAGAAAGACAAACCGACATAAATTTAGTGTTGTAAACATAATATGTAACCTATCCGTATACGGCTCCAGGACCATCCTCTTATATAAAGGCTGGGAGAACCCGATGGAGAGAAGGTCTTAGTTTTCTACAATCAGCCATCCGCCATGAGCTAGATCACAACTAGCGAATCGACGACTTTGTAATCGTGTTTCCACCATAATCAGATTACATCGACTTCCTTGTTTGTCTGATCAGCCAACGAAATCAGCAACACTCACTTTTCCACGAAACCCTAAGTTCATAACCATGGGGGTTGCCGAGGTTACCCCTCGTCAATTTGCGTCGCTTGTGGGAAATCTGAGCGCTAGAGCCATGGATTCGGCGGCTTCCTCTCCACCAAACAACAACCTGACAATCGAGGTTGGCAAGATCCATTACGATTTTGTCGATCTGCGCCTGCCCACCCCTTTATTGTCTCCCGTCGACTTTGACCAAGAGAACGATCTCATGATCTTCCTCATGGGAGAATCCAAAAATCTCTGCCTTTCGGCTCCGATCTATTGCATCGCCTACGGTGACACATGCATCTTCTGTTGGATCAACTGGAAAGGCTGCAAGCAATCTGACACACGTCGATGAAAGGAACGGAAACTACACAAATCTGGGGAATCTGGCTGATCTGTACGACGACCTCTCCTTCAGGTCAGACTCACAATCAACATTGCCACGCGGTTCAAGCCCATCAAATGTCGATCTCGACGAAATCGAGGAGAGCATTGACTCCAGAATTAGAAAGGATGAATCATACCCTGATCAAGACCCATGGGATTACATGAAGGGGTTCGTAGCATGGAAAACAAAAAATTTCTATTGCATACAAACAAACAAGCCAAGATCTATCTACTAGATTGTAGCAACGAGTCGATGGAATAACTTACCCTCGAAGATTCCAAAGCGGTTAACGAGAGCAGATTCTCGTGGGTGATGTAGTCGTACTCTTCCGATCTCAAGATCGTAGACGATCCTTCCAAGGCTGCTGCGTTCAAGCGCTCCCTTGATCGGTCACACGTCGGTACTGACGAAGACCTTCCTCTCCTTGTTCCAAAGAAATGGAGGTTGTAGCACTCTCGCGATTCCGAAGACAACGGCGTGGTACCTAAGTAGAGGAGATCTCGCAGGCTTCGCCTTAAGCCGGAGCGAGTATGTTGGAGTATGAGAGAGAGCTATTAGTGGTCTAGAGATTAGACACACCAATTAGAAGGCTCTAAACCGAAGGCTAGGGCAATTAGAAGCTCTAAACCAAAACGGCTCTAAACCGGAGATTAGAGGATAGGAACTTGTGTGTCTAGAGGAGGAGGCCCCGCCTCCTTTTATAGGTGGGAGGGCCAAGGGAGGAGTCTCCCAAGTCGGCCTTGGTTGGCGCTACCGCTTGGAGGACTCATCCCCAAGTCGGTTCCAACCACCTCTTGCTTGTTTCCCACAGTTTCCTGTTTTAGCCGTTTGACTTTTAAACTGGCCATTTGACTTTTCTGTTTTAGGATTTAATTTAATCCTTTATTCGGAACAGCAAGAACACTTATTACATGATGCAATCATTCAATATGTAATGACACATTCATGTACCTCCCCCGGAGTCTTGGACAATCCGAACCTTCTAGAACATTCCGATGAAAACACGGAATCATTCCCGAACTCAAACGGGACTTTCCTTATATGAATCTTATTCTCCGGACCATTCCGGATCACCTCGTGATATCCGGATCCCATCCGAGACTCAACAACATTCGGTCTCTTTCTCATAATACCATAACTACTCAAACACCGTCAATCCTTAAGTGTGTCTCCCTACGGTTCGTGAATTATGCGGACATGATCGAGACACTTCTCCGAACAATAACCAATAGAGGAATCTGGAAATTCATATGGCTCTCACATATTTCTACGATTACTTTGCGATCGAATGAACCACTTACATACGATACCAATTTCCCTTTGTCTCACGATAGTTTACTTATCCGAGGTTATGATCGTCGGTATCTCTGCATACCTAGTTCAACCTCGTTACTGATAAGTACTCTTTTCTCGTTCCCGTGATATGTGATCCCTTGTGATCCAGTTACATGCTTGCAAGCTAATTGGATGACATTTCACCGAGAGGGCCCAGAGTATATCTATCCGTCATATGGATGGACAAATCCCACTCTTGATCCATGTGTTTCAACCAATACTTTCCGAACACTCAATGCCACCTTTATAGCCACCTAGTTACGGTGTGGTGTTTGATGTCATCAAAGCATCCATCCGGTAAAGGTGATATGCATGATCTCATGGTCGAAGGAATTAGGTTACTATGTATCAGAAAGCATATAGCAATTGAACTATTGAAATAACTTGATCTTTATGCTACGCTTATCTATAGGAGTATGTCCACCATATCATTCTCCTAACGATATGATCCTGTTGTTAATAACATCTCTATGTTCATGATCAGGAAACCATGATCATATATTAACCAACAAGCTAGTTTAACAAGAGGCTTTACTAGGGACTCTTATTTTAGTTTACAAATCACACAAGTATTAATGCTTCCGGTTAATACAATTATAGCATGGTATGTAAACATTTATCATAAGTGTGAAGATATGATAATAACCACTTTATTATTGCCTCTTGGGCATATCTCCAACAGTCTCCCACTTGCACTAGAGTCAATAATCTAGTTTCAAACCTTTGTGTATTCAACACCTATGGCTTTCTGGTGTTGTATGTACACTATTGCTAGTGGTCAACTGATCTCCGGATCTGACACTTTCAGGTCCGTGTGTAATTGCATGTCTTTGCGTCTCTACGCATCACTCGGCTTCGTACAAATTTGGTCCTTTGGTGTGACCTTTAGTTCTTTGGTGTTAAAACATGTTGATAATATTGTCGTACAATATATCTTCATAGTATTATCCCACTGTGAACTACACCTAGTTTGATAACAAACTACTTGACACAAATGCCCTCTTTTGCTGCTATAATAGCAGTTATATACTTAGCCTTTTGTTGTAATATCTGTCACAATGTCTTAACTTTGTAACTCATCCAAATCCATTATGGAACTCACTTTCCATTATATTGTGCCACCCTTAGTTTAGATTGAGATAAACTTAATTTGTACTTTGTGACAAAGCTAGTATCAATGTAGTACTTTTACAATGAACTAACCATCTATTTGTCACTTCTACAAATATTATACTCTTAGTTCTTCCAAAAGATCATAAGAATATCCTTACTATTGTCCAATGATCATCTTACGAATCATTCTGGTATATGCTCACAACATTTAGAGCATAGGACATATCTGGATTTGTACATATCACAGTATGATTGATATAAATACTCTTTGTGATCAAGTATCAATCTATACTTGATTATTTGTTTCACTTTACCAAATGTCAATACACTTGAATATATCATCAACATTGAACTTATTCAATCCTTTCTGTGCGACAAGAACCTCTCTTGTAGTTTCTATATTGAACTCATTCAATATCTTATCTATGTACTTCTGGCACAACCATATTAGCGTCTATTGATGCCACATATTTGGGTTTTGCCTAAGTCTTTCATCGGGATGAAATTCTTAATATGTGTTAATAAAATATACATTATTTCCAATCAACAATATGTCTTCCATATAATGTATTAGAAACATGTCTTAGCGCTCCCACTTAATTTCTTGCAAATGCAAGTATCTTCATTGTCTCTAATGAACTTTTAAACTCCTTTAACAGTTTCATCATAGTGAAGATTCCAACTCCGCTATGCTCACTTTAACCATTGAAGTTTGCATATGCTTTTAGCATCCTTTGAATTAACAAAATCCTATGGACCGTGTTATGCACATGTCCTAGGTAACGATTCTATTAGAAGAACTTGTTTTGTTTATTCAACTACCATATAACAAATTATATGTAGTGGTTGCTACATTAATCCGTCTAGACTAAAAATCACTATGAAAGATCGAATCTTGTCATAGTCAACTTTTGAACATTTTGTGAACTCTTTCCCAACATGTCGACTATTTCATAGATGTGAAACATCCATGTCTATTTCTTTATAGATCCAGACACAACTGTAAGGTCTTACACCTTTCTCGAGGGTCCTTCAAGTTCAAAACTTGATTTCTCGTGTATGGAACTATCACGGATTTTATGGCTTCAAGCCATTTGACGGAGTCAGGGCCCATCATCGCTTCTTTGCATGTAGTCGGTTCATTATTCTCAAATAATGATTCAACCCTCAAATCTTGGTATTTGATTGTTTATCCGATCTACTTGTTTCAATAGGAACTTAGATCTCCGCGACCATAACCTTTGAAGTACGCGAGCCATGAGCATTGTTGCTAACTCCGGAACACTTTTCGGCGCTGCGCAACTTTGCACATATAGCTAAGATTCTTTTAACCTTATAGCTAAGATTCTTTTAACCTTATCAAAGTTCTATTGTCCTCCTACTTAACTTTTCACGAAAAAATCCTTCTCAAAGAAACTTGACGTTCTAAGCGACAAACACTTTTGTCTCCGGTGTTTTATGGAGGAACACTTTAACATTTATACAAAGACAGGTTCATCCGACTTTGGTTGCACACATCTTTCTTATGCATAGCATACCAATATTTTAAGAAAGGACTACTTGGGTTTTATCCCAAACCATAACCTTATATGGTGTCATTTCAACGGATTATGATGAAGCTCTTTTCAGTGGAAAAACGGTAATCACTAAAGCTTTTAATCTTTAAAATATAATGACAGTTTTATGAATTACACCTTCGATCTTACCATGTCAAACAAGGTTTAATTACATACCTCGAACGCCCCATACCCTTATGGTGTTTCGGGAAATGCAAATCCACGGAACGATTCCTTAAATCTTAGGTACTATGCTAAACTTGTAACTCAAATATCTTCCTTTATGATCTTATCATAAACTATTTATATTCTTGTTACAATGATTTTGCACTTCATCTTGAAAGTCTTCGAACTTTTCAAATGTTTCATACTTCATCCTTATTAAGTAAATATTCATATATTCACTTAAATTTTCGGAGAAAGCATATGAAGTTGAAATCCATCGCTCTTGACTACACATAATGGACTTCGTACAACAATATGTACAAGTTCCAATAAGCTAGTCATTCGTTCCCTTTTGGCCTACGAACGAAGTTTTAATTATCTCTGGGAAAGTTTCACAAGCGTCATGTGATCAAAAATCAAAAGACTCCAAAATTCCATCCACATGGAGTTTCTTCATGTTTTCTTTCCATTATAATTTAAACGGCGATGTCACTTCCTAAGTGATCTTTCAATCAATTTGTCTTTCGACATTTTTAGCACTAGTTTTATGGATGTGATTTCTCCAACGAGATTTGTGAATCATCCATCTTTTATGGATTACGGTAATTTATTTGAACAACCCTTTTGTTCTCATAATACCTGATAAAATAAATCTTGAAGGCAAGCTTTGATGTTTAACGAGCAACACAATAACCCTTTATTTGTTCTCGATGAACATCATCACATATTCTTTGCTAGTTACTTAGGCCATTGTAGTTCATGAATTGTGTTGTTTATGACGATTCACACCAACAAATTCAGTATCAAATACTTAATAACCACATTGTTTAATAAGCAAAGAATATAGCCATAACATGTATATCATCTATATACTTAAACCGAACAATTCTAGTCTTTTCTTTTCTGCCATATATTTATGAGATTCTCTTTCAATATTTCCTTTCTCGCTTGAAAGAATCTATCAATATCAATAGTGGAGTCATACATATGACACATAATCCAAAGCGTGTATAATTAAATACCAATGTCTTTGGACTTGCACTTTGAAGTAGATCACCTATCATCAAATGTTTGGTGTTCTTTCAAATTCCTTTCTTTAGTAATCTCTTGGTGTAGTAAACATTTTACCTACATCAAATATTCACCCTCATCATGGATTTATCCATGATCAAGCTACTTTTAGCTTATAACGGTGAATCATGAGTATAATGTTGCTCTCCAAATCCTTTTGGACGATTAGGACAACTAGTGTCTCCAACCTTTTGCAAATTCTCATCAAATATGAGAACATGACTTTAGCCATATTATACTCTATCATGTTGCAACTAAAACTTCGCTTTAGATATCACAATATCTTCCACACATCATGGTTTCAAACAACTCTTCGGATCCTAGATAACCTTGATATTAAGAGAATCCTTTGAATATCAAGAATCATGGAGACAAACATGATACTTATATACTAATACTTGGAATTGTTACTCTTGATTTAATACTAATTATTAAATTTCATGGAGTAACCGGAACTTACTGAAAGTTTGCAATAGGACTTTTAAACTTTAGATTAACACTTCAAAACAATACGATACTAGTTCATAAAGTAACTAACCAGAATTCTATAGTTCTATCATCTCAATTATAACTAAGCGCAAGGTGGTAAACGGATGCCAATGACTACAACAACTATGCAAATTCACTTTGATTTAGTTTATGATAAATTGAGTTCTAATTAATAATTAAATTAATCTAGGTGAAATCCCACTCAAAACAATATCCCTCACATTGTTTTAGTGATCACACGAACCAAATCCACCACATCAAAACCGATCATCACGAGAGTTGATGCAACTTCAATGGCGAACAATCAACATGTTCATCATATCTACTATATGACTCATGCTTTACCTTTCGGTAATCCGTGTTCCTAAGGCCATGTCTGTACATGCTAGGCTCGTCAAGATCAAACCTTAGTTTCCGCATGAGCAAATCTGGCTTGCTCACGTTGTATACACTTGTAGAATCTAACACACCCGATCATCACGTGGTGCTTCGAAACAACAAGCTTTAGCAACGGTGCTAACTAAGGGTGAACACTTTGTGACTTGAAATTCATGTGCATGAGGGATCATCTTATAATGCTACCGTCGTCTACTAAGCAATACAAGATACATAAAGGATTAACATCACATGCAATTAATAATATGTGATATGATATGGCCTTTCATCTTTGTGCTTCCGATCTCCATCTTCAAGCACGAACATGATCTCCATCATTACCGGCATTGCATCAAGGTCAATGACGTTGTTCCATGGTTGTCGTCCACCGGCTTCAACTATTACAACTACTTTGAATAGACACGCGGGTCTTAACATAAATTAAAGACAACCATATGGCTCCTGCCGGTTGCCAACTTACAATAAGGAACATTGCATACATCAAATATAATCACAATCATGGCCATATCACATCATCGCACACCTGCAAAACAAAGTTAGACGCCTCTACTTTCTTTGCATATTTTACGTGGTTTGGGGCTTTCAATAAGTGTCGTTCTAACTTACGAACAAGAACCACAACATTGATACTAGCATTGTTGATCACCCGTTGTAAATTGGATCTTAACTATGCTAGGAGAAACAGCACCATAAGCCACTTATGCAATACAAGTTGCATGTCAAGCGTGGAGCAAGTCTCATGAACGATGTCATGTAAGGTTAGCCCGGGCCGCTTCATCCCAACATACCGCAAGATGCAAAGTACACAAGAAGCAATCGACAATAAAAGCATCAACGCCCACAATGACCAATGTGTTCTACTCGTGCAACAGATCTACAGATAGACCTGGATCTGATGCCACTGAAGGGGTTCGTAGCATGAAAAACAAAAATTTTCTATCGCATACAAACAAACAAGCCAAGATCTATCTACTAGATTGTAGCAACGAGTCGATGGAATAACTTACCCTCGAAGATTCCAAAGCGGTTAACGAGAGCAGATTCTCATGGGTGATGTAGTCGTACTCTTTCCGATCTCAAGATCGTGTAGACGATCCTTCCGCCAAGGCTCCTAAGCGCTCCCCATCGGTCACATCGGTACTCGACGAAGACCTTCCTCTCCTTGTTCCAAAGCAGCGGAGGTTGTAGCACTCTCGCGATTCCTAAAGACAACGTGGTACCTAAGTAGAGGGGAGATCTCGCAGGGCTTCGCCTTAAGCCGGAGCGAGTATGGTGGAGTATGAGAGAGAGCTATTAGTGGTCTAGAGATTAGACACACCAATTAGAAGGCTCTAAATCGAAGGCTAGGGCAATTAGAAGCTCTAAACCAAAACGGCTCTAAACCGGAGATTAGAGGATAGGAACTTGTGTGTCTAGAGGAGGAGGCCCTGCCCCTCCTTTTATAGGTGGGAGGGCCGGCCAAGGGAGGAGTCCTCCCCAAGTCGGCCCTTGGTTGGCGCTGGCTTGAGGGACTCCTCCCCAAGTCGGTTCCAACCACCTCTTGCTTGTTTCCCACAGTTTCTGTTTTAGCCGTTTGACTTTTAAAGGCCATTTGACTTTTCTGTTTAGGATTCAATTTAATCCTTTATTTGGAACAGCAAGAACACTTATTACATGATGCAATCATTCAATATGTAATGACACATTCATGTACCCTCCCCCCCGGAGTGCCGGCCAATCCGGAACCTTCTAGAACATTCCCGATGAAAACACCGAATCATTCCCGAACTCAAACGGACTTTCCTTATATGAATCTTATTCTCCGGACCATTCGGATCACCTCGTGATATCCCGGATCCCATCCGAGACTCAACAACATTCGGTCTCTTTCTCATAATACCATAACTACTCAAACAACGTCAATCCTTAAGTGTGTCTCCCTCTTTGCTCGTGAATTATGCGGACATGATCGAGACACTTCTCCAACAATAACCAATAGAGGAATCTGGAAATTCATATGGCTCCACATATTTCTACGATTACTTTGCGATCGAATGAACCACTTACATACGATAACAATTTCCCTTTGTCTCACGATAGTTTACTTATCCGAGGTTATGATCGTCGGTATCTCGCATACCTAGTTCAACCTCATTCGATAAGTACTCTTTTATCGTTCCTGATATGTGATCCTTGTGATCCACCACATGCTTGCAAGCTAATTGGATGACATTTCACCGAGAGGGCCCAGAGTATATCTATCCGTCATATGGATGGACAAATCCCACTCTTGATCCATGTGTTTCAACCAATACTTTCCGAACACTCAATGCCACCTTTATTACGGTGTGGTGTTTGATGTCATCAAAGCATCCATCCGGTAAAGGTGATATGCATGATCTCATGGTCGAAGGAATTAGGTTACTATGTATCAGAAAGCATATAGCAATTGAACTATTGAAATGACTTGATCTTTATGCTACGCTTATCTATAGGAGTATGTCCACCATATCATTCTCCTAACGATATGATCCTGTTGTTAATAACATCTCTATGTTCATGATCAGGAAACCATGATCATATATTAACCAACAAGCTAGTTTAACAAGAGGCTTTACTAGGGACTCTTATTTTAGTTTACAAATCACACAAGTATTAATGTTTCCGGTTAATACAATTATAGCATGGTATGTAAACATTTATCATAAGTGTGAAGATATGATAATAACCACTTTATTATTGCCTCTTGGGCATATCTCCAACACTTCACTTGATTTCAAGACAGTGTCTCCTGCGGATCTGACAGTGACGGCAGTCGATCATACCTGGAACACCACCAAGTGTGTGTGATCATCAGAGGAGAAGTGATATGGGGTGGCCTGATCTTCTCAGTAAGCAAGGGTGGTAGGTGATGGTAATCAGTGGATATAACTTGTATGACACCACGTACCCCTTGATCAATCCCTGATGCCAATGCAATAGCTCTCGACCCTTGTAGATATTCGCAACTTCACACACTTGCGCACGTTGCCGCTGACCATGAAGCGGTTATTGCAATCCTCTAATTCCCAATGGAACATCAGATCATACAAAAACTTGCAATTGGCTAATGTACAATGGAATAACTAATCACACTTGATTGATAGTAGCAAATACACCAAATCGATACGAATTGGTGTATGGAGTTAATTGGAAGCAAGTAGAAACTCAATGGATCAAGGGTTTACTTTAAACATGATCTAAACTATGATATGGGGCATACCAGGGTTTATATGGGCGGCTGGGACGACAAAAAACCGAAACAAAGACAAGTCTGACTCAAACTGATACAAGCCGATTCGGACCAGAATCCGTTGGCGGTCGGACATTCTGATCCATATGGGTCGGACACTTCGGGTGGAGCGATCCAGACATTCCGGGCAGGTCAGAAACTTCAAAGTTTCCAGGTGGTGTCCGGGTGGCTTCCGATTTGATGTACTCGATGGCTACCAACTTGACGCGTCGCGGGTTATGCCGAACATTCCGGCTGGTTTGGACGAACACTCCGGTCTTCACAGGAATCTTCGTGTCCTTCTTGTTGATCTCCTCATCGTCTCTTTCAGCTACCTCCCGCTCCTCCCTCACGCATCCTTGGGTGATCATCATGCTGGGCTCCTCTTGTAGTGGCCTTTATCCTCCTCACGCCATGCTTGCTTCCTCAATGAACCCGATCACACATAAGTGCATAGACTTAGGTAGTATAAAATTCTCATCAATAAAAACACCAGATTCATTTAGGAGTGAATTCACCTGTTGTTAAGGTAACTTGGCACGAGCTCGATTAATTCGTTCAATCCTTATCTCATTGGACTTGGTATTGGCAGCATCATCGGCAACTTCATTAGGAGTTAGAGATAGAAAATCAGTAGGGATGTCCTCATCAAGAAGGGACCATAACACCTCGAGACTCCAACGATAACCAGATTTTTGATCCCAACGATATTCTGTCGGATGACAATGCATGACACCGCAAGAACAAGGAGGAACCCCTAGAAGACAACTGCCACATCATGCCAGGAAGGGAAGAAGAACGTGATGGTGAGTGCATAACAATTCGACTTCCTCTAGAAACATGGAAAAAGCTCGAGATGCTATTTCGCGTGAAGTACCAATGAAAGCAGACGCTACGCGTGAAGAGCTAATGGCCTACTAGTACCTCCTTCACCACAAGAGAAGGGATATGCTCAGGATGCAGAGGTAGCTCGATGAAACAAAGAGGTTAGCCAATGAATCTAGCCTTTGTCGGGCACAACTAAGATCCATGCGGTTTTAGCAACATCACTTGAGGGCCACAACCAAGAAGGAGAACTTCGCGGATGCAGCGCATACCTAAATCCGAAAGGCACGACCTGGCTAGGGACCTGGACTTGTCGTTCATGTCAGGTTACTCGCCAAGAAATATCAAAGAAAAAGTAGCACAAGCTGCCCTCATCGCTGCCCAAACTTATCTCCTCACAACTCAGCCAGCAAAAGACGATCCGCGGGTAGCTATCCATCGCTCCTCTCTCATGCGCTTGACATGGTAGCAGCAACTCTCTTGCAAGGAGAATAGGGGGTTGTCCAGAAACCCGAAAAATCACCCCTCTGTCGCAGCAACCCTCGACACATGGGGAACACCTAAAAGGTCAAGCTTGCCACATCATGTGTGCTTCACACACTCTTCGCGTAGGGACGATGCCAGAAAAGATATTACTCAGATAAGGGTCGATAGATCCAGGGAAGAGCGAAGCAGCCGAAAATATTCCGACACTGGGAGTGAGGATGAGGGCGAACCTTGTGGCATCAGTTGTTTTACCCATAGGGTTCGCAAGACTCCGGTACCCAAGGATTTCAAGATTCCTCACGATCGCCAGAAGTATGATGGTCTCCAAGAGCCTGAAGCGTGGCTGGTCGATTATTTGCAAACCGTCAAAATCCAGGGCGGCTCGAAAGCCATGGTGATACCTTCAATCCAGATTCATGGATGCAGTATAGTAGCTTATTCCCTAGTAGACCTAGGTTTATTTGAACCTTGGAAAACAATGCCAAAAGGAATTAAATAAGGACACGTCTACAAGACTTTGTTTGTTTGTTTGTTTTACCTTCGTTTATCGGACCTTTCTAGTTTACTTTAAATCGTGGGTTGTTTCAATGCATGGAGATAGGCCAGGGTTGAAGATTCACTTGCAGCTGCACATCATATGGGATAAATATAGTAATAAGCATAGCCATGTGTAATGTTTTAATAAGGATACAATTTGTGGGCATTACATCCTGATACACTAGAGCACATGCGAGCCACAAGCATAGCAATAGTATTTTCATCCAACTGTTTGCACCACGAAGCACCGTGCTACAAAAAATTATTAAGTGAAAACACAGATCAAAGCCTTAAGAAGTGATGTTGTTGTTGTTCCCAAATGGATCTCTAAGTGAAGACCGTACACCCCTTTCTGTCACTGGGTTTCCCATGATATCGCCACTAATGAAGTATCTCACCTCAAGCCTTTTATCAATCTCTGGGGTCTTGGGTACCTACAAGTCCATAGATTAAGACAAAAGACAAAGAAACAAAGATATAAATCTCTATTCAAACAATACACGATGTTTCACCCCAACCCGCAGCCCGTGAGGACTACTCACTCATAACAATAAGATCAAGGATAGAAAACATTGTGAAAAATACTTAGATTGAAATCAAATATTCTTATAATGGTCACCGAATCACAAGGATATCTTAAGTACAAGCTAACGGCTATGGCTATGGAGAGGATGGAGAATGGAGAGGATGAACATGGTGGTGGATCTCCTTCGGTGGTGTTGTGATGCAATTTGAGAATGTGGCCGTCTATGCAGCGACTGGGATCTTGAAATATATAGACGCCTTCATAAAAGTCGTAGTTTTTAACAACATGAAGCTGCTGCCACCAGCTACGGGTAGGCCATATGGGAGGACCTTGCCCGTACCAGTGGCCGTTATGGCCTCTGGCGACTGGTTCTGGCACCAGGGTTGCTTGGCCATGTAGACTTCCTCAAAATCTTAATTTTTGGCTCCTAATTTAGCCTTAAAAGCATGATTTCCTGCCCAACACAATTCAAAGTAATGGATTGCACATATTTGCAATAATAGTCATTAGTGGCAAAGCAATAGAGATTCTTTTCAATTGTTTGACTAAAAACAAAGTTTAAACACGGAGAAAGATGACAATTTTCACAGCCATCAGCTTCCCCAAATATCAAACCTTGATCATCCTCGAGAAATAAAACAACAAAACCATAAATAACTCAGCGGTTAAACAGAAACATCAAAAGTATGAACTCACTTACGGTCGATAGTCATATGCGTCAAACACTTCTTCCATTTGAAAAGCTCATCAAAGTTAGAGAGATGCCAAGAATACTACATGAGCTTTGATAACTCAAAACAATCAAAGTAGAGTTTAATATAAGTATAAATAACTAGAAGTGTAATAATCAATTCAATTCCTCTAGTTAACTTTCATCATGCCAAGGAACACTAGGATGTTTCATTTAGAAAAATTAAGTAATAGATACCATGTCCTAAGTAACATAAGAGTGGAGTACCTTATTGACTTCCACATCTGTAAATCAATACTATCAAAACACTACTATTCCATTCATTGTCTTTCAAGAAAATTCATAAAGTAGTAACGAGACCATGCCAAAGAATAGTTGTGTGGATCTTCATTTTTCAAGCGTAATTCTCAACAAGGATCATTGAGTGATTATTTCTAAACAATAGCTTGCACAGCCTTCGAGATTACTAATACTTTTTCCCATTACAGTGACAAGTGCCACACATGTTGTTAACTCATAGCCAAAATTAGGGGTTGTACCATTGATCGTTCATAGGCCAACGAAGTTGTTGGCATACAAAGGTGTGGATAAAAACATAATTTTTAAATAGTATCACAATTTAATCCACAAGGTTAGCTTTGGAATGAATCACAATTACCGCTAGACTTTATTTCAATCAAACAACTCCTTTCAAGAGTGCCATCAAGTCTATCAAAAAATTTATGGGGTTAAGTATATTAAAAGGTAGACTCTCAAGACAAGCATTCATCAAACAAGTCATAAATTTGAGAATTTTTATTATTGTACTTGTTTGGAAATATTATTTCCAAGGCAAGACTCGGTTAGATACAAGAACTAGAGCAAAATCTTCCACAACTAAATAGCCATGCAAACAATAAGCTTTACTCTAACTATTTTGAATTACTCCTACTAGCATAACATCTTAGCAAATCATCTAACTAAGACAAACAATTTAAACTTCTAAAGTGGAAGACATAGGACATACCTCTCATGAGTGACTTCATAATTCCCTTCCTTATGGGAATGTGTTCCTTCAAAAATCAAGTTAAAATCACTCTCATAATAATATTAAAGCAAAGAGAGAATAGGCAAATCCACTTTCACGAAAAAGGAAAAAATATTTTTGTATTTTGAGTATGAGGATTAAATAATAGAAAAGAACTTGCGACCAAGCAAGGAACTAAGAAAAGAAAAACAAACAAAAAACAAAAGCAAAAGAAAAAGCAAAGTGTTGGAACAAACCAACGCGAGTGTTTCAAAGCTCACAAGGAGGAGTACAACCTTAGTATTACACAAATATAAATGTCGGGGGACACATCCCCAATCTTAGTATTTTGTAAGCCCTTTTGTTGCTCACTGTGGTGGCGGTGGATCATCTTCAAAGTTCCATTGGCTACTCCAATTGTTGAAATAGGTTGAGAGGTTGGCAGTAGCATATCGAAGGTTGATTAAGAGGTTGCTCATGTTCTGGATGCTTCCTTAGAGAGCATAGATATCATCATAGGTGCTGTAGAAGTTTAGTGTTTGCACATCTTGTTCAGGTCCTTCTTATTCTACTTCTTTATCTTCTTCTTCCTCATCCGTGGGTTCTTATTGTTGGGGTAGTCTTGCCTCAACTTGTGCGTCAAAACGCAAACGTCCATCCTCGATAGAGAACAAAACATTTGGCAAAGGAGCTGGGATCAAGTGATCCGCTCCAGGTATATCAAAGAAGTATCTAACATTAGATTTAGAAATCACACCACAAGCTCTTAGAGTAGAAAAACCAAGATGACGGTCTCCTACCAACGGTTAGATATTACTTATGTTGACGTGAAGCGCACATTCAAGAATGGTTATAACTCCTCCTACGCATATGGAACCACGTGACTACGGAGCCTTATGATTAAGATAAAACAATAGAAAGAAACCCAAATTTGGCATTAAATACTGGTTAGGAATAGCAGCTCTAGCGAGGATCATCATATCCTCCCCATTAACTCTAGTAAACTCACCACGTGCCTGCAAGGTGTTATCAATAACATAAAACAAATAACGAACAACAGGGTGATCAATTTGGTTTCCCTTGGGTGTGCTTCCACGAATTATCATTCTATTAAAGTAAGCCAAGGGTGATGGATCAAGAACAAAGGTGGTGGAGCATATGTCGGTGCCATTGTTGGCAAACCCAAAGTAATAAGTCCATTTGTCGAGTGTTAAGGAATACTCATGGTTCATAAGACCAAAGTTGATGCGATCAACTCTAGGCATTTTCTCCTCGGGGTAGTAGTGTGAGCACACCATATGCGTCAAGGTACTAAGGAACTCAAGCGCCAAGCGGCGGTACGTGGCGACATCCTAAAAAACAAAGTGATACAAACCAACATTATTGTAAAGTAAGTCAAAATCATGACGAATGCCTAGTTGGTTAAGGATGTATGGACATGCCCACTTGGTGGACTTGATTTTTCGGAGCTTGATACGGTATAAATGATTGAGATAAAAAATCCTCGGTGAACTCGATATCAAATGACTCGGGGATTAACGTATTAATAAATGGTGCGGCTTGTTCCGCATCCATCACATGTGTATGGATCCTCGTGTTCATCTAAAACAAAAATAATAATTCTAATCAAAAATCCGATCCAATAAAACATAGCATAAAGGATCCTCTACACTTCTTACAAAATAAACTCCTCTAAAAAAACTAAGAATGCTCATAATTAAGATTAGCTCAAGAACAAGACCTAAAGCAGCAAGGATCTCGCAATCTATGGCTCAGAAAGTAGGTTTATGTTTGGTGTGTTGCCGGCTGACACTTCCTCTCTACTTTTCGGTTCGGGCTTACTACTCCTGGGGCTAGGGGACCGGTATCTACATCCGAGGCCAGGTCTAGATTGATAATGGTGAAACATTGAGCAAGATTTTGATGCAAATAAGTTGGGGATTGGAGGATAAATATACCTTAGATTGATTGGGTACGAGGAATCAAAGAAAAAAGGTAGAATTGAAGATCCAATGAAGGTGGTTTGGAGTTTGGAGGTAGAAGAAAGAGAGATTGTGTTTAAGGATTTTAGGTTTACCTCTTCCTGGGGTAGAAATTATGGCCACGTACTCGGTACAGGCGAGCAGTACAGTCGAAACCCGCCCGTACCGACTGTCCTACCTTGGGGTCGAAGGCTCCCTTCCAGCGGTGCACTGGGTACGGGCACGCGGTATGGTCGTGCGCACCCGTACGACTGATCGTTATCTCATCAGTAAGTTTGCTTCAAACTTGATGTTTTGCTCAGGGTACGGTACGGGAGGGTGGTACAGCCGCCTCCAATTATACCACTGGTTGTTACGGCCACTATTTCCTATAGAAAATTTAGAGTTTGTATTTTCTTGAGCCATGATGTGGTATGGGCGCGTGTTACGGTGGCCTCCGGTCATACAGTGGTTGTTAAGTGCTCTAGAAGATCAAAAACTTGTGGAATTAAGTCAGTAGCTTCACACGCCTTTGCACATCTTAATAACAAAAAAATAACAGGAGATAAACTTCATAAAAACAGCGGTACTTTATGGCCATGTGATAGCAAATATAAAAGATTAAGGATTACCTTATCTTCTTCTACTTTCTCCAAATGACCTTCTTGAACACTCTTTATTAAAAAAAGCTAACACAAGATTAAAAACTTTATTTCACATAGATTGCCTCTCATGAAGCGCTTCTAGTTAAGGTCAATTAGCTTGATCCAGATGGCGATCATTTAGGCTTTGTGAGTGGAACATGCACACCAAAGTAATTATCTTTTAGCGTGATTATACCATCATCATCATTAGGCTTGGCCTTTTTCTTCCTAGGGAAGTGGACTATAAAAGGATCTCTAGATGGTAGTCCTATTGTCACATTCCCTTCATGTAGATTAATCAAAGCTTTAATGGTTCTAAGGAATGGCCTACCTATAATTATAGGTGCTATGTGATCTTCAGACATGTCCACTATAACAACATCAATAAGAACAAAACATCCTTTAATTTCAAGAACTATGTTTTCTTTTATCCCAATAGCTTGTTTATAAGTTGAATCAACAAGATGGAGTCTCATTTCAGTAGTAGTAAATAGACCCAAGTTTAAATTGTCAAATAAAGTCATGGAAAATGTTGAGACACTTGCACCAAGATCACAAAGTGCAGATTTATCATTAGCACCAAGTCTAACTTTAATAGTGGGCTAAAAAATATCATCTAACTTAGATAGAATCTTATCAGGTAGTTTCTTATAGTACTTTTCTAATTCACGAACTTTATATGCTACTTATTTTATATATTATTGGTATGTAGTATCGTTACCTTGTTCTATATTGGGATTCTTTATGGTGATTATCTTTAATAATTCTTCCATGGTGTAGTCCGGTGATGGCTCATTTATATAGTCCAGCTCTTCAGGCTTCTCATATTTTATTTTCTACCTCATCATCTTGAGGTCTTCCACTAGGTTCGGCTTAGGCTTTCCAGTGAATTTTGCAAGAATGAGAGATTGGCTCTCAACTACTTTGCCCAATTATGCCTCCACGGTCTTGGTTCTTTCCTGTAGAGCCTGCACATCATTTCTAATTTCAACGGCTTGGTTAGATAATTTTCCAATACTAGTTTCATGGTTCTCTGTAATTTTAATAAGCATATTATTTTTCTTGGTTTGAGCTTTTATGAAAGTTCTAACGGTAAGTTCAAAAGAGAGATTGCCATGATTTTCTCCATTATGGTTACCATGCCCTAGCCGAGCTTCTACCATGTTTTGAATAGTTTCGTGGAAGAAGACGGGCCAAGCACTTATTTTGACATGCTCTCGCACTCTTAATTGTTAAATGATATGAATCTTCCAAGTGTTCTTCAACAGGATAAGAGTTAACTAGAAAAGGTGCAATGTTTGTTAGTCATCTAATTCTCCTTTTCATGAAAGCTTTGTTTTAATTGTCTTGGCCTAACTAAGACTGTATGATATCTTTAGCACTACTTTATCTATTCTATGATTCCAGGTGAAAGTGTTGGAATTATGCCCTAGAGGCAATAATAAAGATGTTATTATTATAATTCTTGTTCATGATAAAGTTTATATTCCATGCTAGAATTGTATTAAGCGGAAACATTAATACTTGTGTGGTTTGTGAACAACACCGTGTCCCTGGTACGCCTCTAAGGACTAGCTCATTGATCAATGATGGTTAAGGTTTCCTAACCATAGACATGAGTTGTCAATTGATAATGAGATCATATCATTGGGAGAATGATATGATGGACAGACCCAAACTAAGCGAAGCAATTAGATCGTTTCATCGTGTTCATCTTTGCGAAGCTTTTCCTATGTCAAATATTGTATTCCTTAGACCATGAGATAATGCAACTCCCTAGTACCGGAAGAAAGCTTTGAGGGCATCAAACGTCATCCTATGAGAGGGTGATCATAAAGGTGTCTCTCAGGTGATCGGAAAGTATCTGTTGGGTTGTATGTATCGAGATGGAATTTGTCCCTCCCAAGTCGGAGAGATATACTTCGGGCCCACTCGTGTCGATATCAACACCGCTTGCAAGCATGTGGTTAAGGAGTTAATCACAAAGTGATATCGGATTACAGAACGAGTAAAGTACTTGCTGTGAACGAGATTAAACTAGGTATGACGGTACCGACGATCGAATCTCGGGCAAGTAAA
The DNA here is from genome assembly GCA_030063025.1 of Avena longiglumis. Taxonomy (NCBI): domain Eukaryota; kingdom Viridiplantae; phylum Streptophyta; class Magnoliopsida; order Poales; family Poaceae; genus Avena; species Avena longiglumis. Next base: position 415,975,535 of record CP125978.1, on the reverse strand, counting down.
ATATCGCGAGACGAAAGGAATATATATATGGGATTGATTGAATCCTGGCATGGTGGTTCATCCGATATGATCATCGATGAATGTGTGGGAGTCAATATGGGTTCCTGCACCCAGGTTGATTATTGATAGAAGATCATGTCGCATATTCTCGAACCCGCAGGTCACACACTTAACGATCTCGACGCTAGGATAGATTGGATAATTGGTTTATGAATTTTTGTTCGAGTCTCGGATGGGATCCGGATATCACGAGAGGTTCCGGAATGGTCCGGAGAATAAGATTCATATAAGGCAAGTGATTTTGGAGTTCGGAATTGTTCCGGGTTAATCGGTAATGTACCGGAAGCTTCTAGAACCTTCCGGAAGGGGACCAACGTGGCCCCACCTTCCGGGAGGGGGCATGGGCCTATGAGGGAGTGTCCTGGCCGCATTGGGACAGGGGCACAAGGCCCCATAGGGCCCAGCCGATCCTAGATAAGTTTAAACTCGTTTAAACTAGAGAAAGGATTTCTAGATAAGGGAGAGTTTAAATCGTTTAAACTAGAGATAAGATTTCTAGATAAGGGAGAGTTTAAATTGTTTAAACTAGAGATAGGCTTGGAGGAGGGGCAAGGGCTGGCCGCCCACCCCTCTATATATAGAGGGGTGGTGCGCCCCCTCCCAACTACACACCTTCCTCCAAGCCCTAGCAGCCTTGCTACCTTCCTCTCTCCCTCCCGACTGTTTGTAGGCGAAGCCCTGCAGCAGAAATTCTCCACCATATACACCACGCCGTCGTGTTGTAGATCCAATCTATCTCTCCACCATACTCGCTGGTCCGAGGAAGGAGGAGACGTCGAGGTGCTGCACGTGTGCATCTCACGGAGGCACCGCCACTTGTGGTGCTAGATCGGATCGGATCGCGAGGAGGAGAAGCGAGTACGACTACATCACCCACGTTAACGACGATTAGCGTTCATTGTCGAATCTTCAAGGGTATGAAGATCTAATCCAATCTCTCTCGTTGTTTGCATCTCCTAGATTAGATCTTGGCTTTCCCTCTGTTCGCTCCGTAGAAAATTTTGATTTACTATGCCGCGAAACCCTTCAGAAAGAAGTGCTGTGCTATCTAGGAGTACCAACTATAATTACTACTAGGAGAAAACTCTTATGTGACGCACAATTTTGGAATTTTGTGGCGCATATGGGATGTGCCACTATTACGTCCCCCACATATTGATATGCGCCATAATTGTTTTCTGAATTAAAAAAAGGGTCAGATCTAGGCCGGAGCTGGGGGTCATCGGAGGAGGAGCCAGATCCTCTAACGTGGAGTAATAAAGCTAGAGAAGCTACAGTTTGCCTGACTTTGCTTCTTTTAAATTGTATTATTTAGTCTAAAATAATTTAAATTAATTTGCATAATATAAGTTTATGTTATGTATTTAGAATAACTACATATGGGCACAATTATAATGTAAAAAATCCAGTTTACTTTTTCGAATCTACAGTAATTATCTACAGTAATGACAAAATAGTGTGATTAACCTATATTTTCCTGACTTTCCTTCTTTGTTTTCTCTGACTTTGTTGCTGGACGTTAGAGGAGCCGGTTCCATCGGAGGAGGGCTAGGAGGAGGGGGGTCGTCGGAGGTGGTGGCCAAAGGAGGAGGAGGCCCCGAAGGTGGAGTAAGGGGTTGCTAGAGGTTGTGGTGGATGAGGAGGAGGTCACCGAAGGTGGTGGAGGAGGAGGATGTCGCCGGAGGAGGAGAATGAGGAGAAGGTCACTGGGGTGGTGGAGTAGGACATGGTTGGAGGTGGAGGAGGAGGAGGTCGCCGGAGGAGGTTGCCAGAGGATGATGAGGTCACCGGGGTGGAGGAGGTCACTGGGGTGGTGGAGGAGGCCATGTCCAGAGGTGGAGGAGGAGGTTACCGAAGAGTGGAGAAGGAGGAGGAAGGAGAAGGGGAGAAGAAGTGGAGGGGAGGAGAAGTGTGGAGTAAAGGAGTAAAGGAGAGGATAGAAGGAGAAAAGAGAGGGAGAAGGGCACTGGCGGGATTCAAAATACAAATCCCACCCAACAATTATGTGGCGCATATTACTAAAATACGTCATAGAATTATCTCCACCTTTTTCATTTTTTGTAGGAAAAAATCTTTTTTTGAAATAACTTTTTACTTTTTTTCTAATTTAGGAATTCTGTAAAATCCAAAACAACCTTTGGTAGTTGAATTCAGATGGGAAATTTCGAGACAATCATTTTCGTAGGTTAAACATTTTTTTCCAACATTGTATATAAAAGTTATGGCTGTTTTACCATGTAATGACATTTTTTGAAAAAAAAAATCGAAATTCATGTTTTTCAATATCCCCTACGACTATACACCAAAATCTAACTACATGTCAAAGGAATTATTTTTTAATTTTTTATCATTTTGTTTATTTTTTACAAAACTTAGAGGGGGTGGAGATATGCGCCACATAATCCCATCCATCCATACATGGTTGTGGGTCCCATCAAATTTCTTTGGCGCACGTGAAAATATGCGCCATAGAAACACACATTTTCGTGGCGCATATGGATTGCGTGCGCCACAAAATTGCCATATTTCTGTGGTGTACGGGTCTATATGCGCCACCGAATTAATTCTACGGAGCATGCACTTTTATATGCGCCACATGAAGCTTTTCTATCTATAGCATGAGTCAGATGAGTAATATGATCGACACTTTGTTGTCCACCATTGAAACCACATCTCTTCTCGTGATGATCGGATTAGGTGTGGTGAATTTGGATCGTGTTCACTAAACAACTTGAGGGATGTTGAATTTAGTGGGAGTTCATCTAGTAATTTGATTAAGTTGAACTATTTATCATGAACATAGTCTAAATTGTACTTGCAAATACTGTAGATCACATGGCCAAATCCAACTTCAACTTCAACGTTTTTGCTGAGAAGGAAAAGCTTAGAAACAATGGGTCTAACTTCACCAATTGGTTCCGCAATCTAAGAATCATTCTGTCTGGCGGACAAAAGGACTATGTCCTAGGGAAAGCGTTAGGTGACCCCCCTGCTGCAACTGCGCCGGCTGATGAGAAAGCTGTCTATCAGTCGCGCAAAGATGATTATGGTGTGATTAAGAGCACCATGTTGTTTGCTATGGAACCGGAGCTTCAAAATCGTTTTGAAACCTATCCCGGGCCCTTTGAGATTCTCGAGGAGCTGAAAACCATGTTTCAGACTCAAGCCCGTTCTGAGAGATATGAGATCTCTGAGAAGTTCTTTAACTGCAAGATGGAGGAAGGGAGTTCCGTTAGTGAGCACGCCATAAAGATGTCGGGCTACACTCAACGCCTTGAGCAACTGGAATGCACGATTCCAGAGGAGCTCAAGATTGACAGGGTTCTGCAATCACTCCCTCCCAACTACAAAATTTTTATAGTGACTCATAATCAGATTGGTTCCACTGATACGATCACCGAGCTCTTCGCAAAGCTGAAGGCTACGGAAGTGGACATCAAGAAGGATAATCATGTGTTGATGGTCAACAAGCCCTCCTTTAAGAAAGGTAAGGGAGCAAAGAAGCCCTTCAAGAAGGACGGCGGCAAGCGCGATGCTCCTGCTGAGAAGAAGCTCAAGTCTGGTCCTAAGCCGGACACTGAGTGCTTCTATTGCAAGGACAAGGGTCACTGGAAGCGCAACTATCCGAAGTACTTAGCGGACAAGAAGGCTGGCACCATCAAAGGTATATTTGATATACATGTTATTGATGTTTTCCTTACTAGCCCTCGTTGTAGTGCCTGGGTATTTGATAACGGTTCAGTTGCTAATATTTGTAACTCGAAACAGGAGCTACGGAATAGACGGCGGCTTGAGGGATGAGGTGATGCGCGTTGGCAACGGATCAAGAGTTGATGTGATGGCCGCACGCTCCTTAGTTTTACCTTCGGGATTAGTTTTAAACCTTAATAAATGTTATTATGTGCCTGCGTTGAGCATGAACATTATTTCTGGATCATGTTTATTGCAAGACGTTTATTCATTTAAACCGGAGAATAATGGTTGTTCTATTTATATGAGTAACATCTTTTATGGTCATGCACCTCTTGTGAATGGTTTATTTCTTCTAAATCTCGAAAGGGATGAAACACACATCCATAACATTGAGGCTAAGAGATGCAAAGTAGATAGTGATAATACTACTTATTTGTAATCGTCTAGGTCATATTGATGTAAAGCGCATGAAGAAACTCCATTCTGATGGACTTTTGGAGTCTCTTGATTTTGAATCATTTGACACATGCGAACCATGCCTCATGGGCAAGATGATCAAAACCCCGTTCTCCGGTATGATGGAGCGAGCAACGGACTTGTTGGAAATCATACATACCGATGTATGCGGACCGATAAGTGTTTCGACGCGCGGTGGATATCGCTATTTTCTCACTTTTACCGATGACTTAAGTAGATATGGGTATATCTATTTAATGAAACATAAATCTGAAACGTTTGAAAAGTTCAAAGAATTTCAGAATGAAGTGGAGAACCGTCGTAACAGAAATATTAAGTTTCTACGATCCGATCGTGGGGGCGAATATTTGAGTTATGATTTTCTCACGCATCTTAAAGCAAGTGGAATCGTTTCACAACTCACGCCACCCGGAACACCACAGCGCAATGGTGTGTCTGAACGCCGGAATCGAACCCTATTAGATATGGTCCGATCAATGATGTCTCTTACTGATTTGCCGTTATCATTTTGGGGTTATGCATTAGAAACCTCTGCATTCACTTTAAATAGGGCTCCATCTAAATCCGTTGAGACGACACCGTATGAACTGTGGTTTGGTGCTAAACCTAAGTTGTCGTTTCTTAAAGTTTGGGGATGCGACGCTTACGTCAAGAAGTTGATGCCGGACAAGCTCGAACCCAAAGCGGAGAAATGCGTCTTCATAGGATACCCTAAGGAAACTGATGGGTATACTTTCTATCACAGAACCGAAGGCAAAGTGTTTGTCGCAAAGAACGGTTCCTTTCTTGAGAAGGAGTTTCTCTCGAAAGAAGTGAGTGGGAGGAAAGTAGAGCTTGACGAGGTTATTGAACCTTCTCTTGAATTGGAGAGTAGCGCAGCACCTGAAATTGTTCCAAGGTCACCGCACCAACAATAGAGGAAGCTAATGACAAGGATCATGAAGCTTGGACGATCTTTGCTCTTGAACGTCGCAGTCGACAAGGTCGCGTGCCCCTCTTGAGTGGTACGGAAACCTGTCTTGACTGTCTTGTTGGTAGAAGACGGTGAACCTACAAACTATGAGGAAGCGATGATGAGCCCAGACTACGAGAAATGGTGGAAGCCATGAACCAATTGGGATCCATGAGCGAAAACCAAGTATGGACTTTGGTGGATCCTCCTAGCGACCGAAATGCCGTTGAGTGCAAATGGATATTCAAGAAGAAAACGGACGCGGATGGTAATGTTACGTCTATAAAGCACGGCTTGTCGCAAAAGGTTTTCGACAAGTTCAAGGTGTTGACTACGATGAGACTTTCTCTCCGTGGCGATGTTTAAGTCCATTCGGATTTTATTAGCAATTGCTGCGTTTCATGATTATGAAATATGGCGATGGATGTCAAGATCGCTTTCCTCAATGGGAACATTGATGAAGAGTTGTATATGATGCAACCCGAAGGTTTTGTCGATCCTAAGATGCTAGTAAAGTATGCAAACTTGACATTCCATTTATGGATTGAAGCAAGCATCTCGGAGTTGGAACCTTCGTTTTGATCAAGTGATCAAGAGCTTTGGATTTGTTCCAAATTGCTACGAAGCTTGTATCTACAAGAAAGTGAGTGGGAGCTCGGTGACGTTTCTGGTACTGTATGTGGATGACATATTGATTATCGGAAATGACATCAACATGCTTAACGATGTGAAGAGTTATTTGAACAAGTGTTTTCAATGAAAGACCTAGGTGAAGCTGCTTATATATTGAGCATCAAAATCTATGGAGATAGACAAAGACTGATAGCTTTAAGCGGTACATACCTAGACAAAGTTCGAAAAGGTTCGAATGGATAAGGCAAAGAAAGGTTCAAAGGCCTATGTTGTCGTAAGATATTGAGCAAGGCTCGGTGTCCATTACGGTAAATGATAGGAAGCTATGAGCAAAGTGCCTTATGCCTCGGCCATAGGTTCCATCATGTATGCCATGTCAGTGTACTAGACCGGATGTGTCCAATGCTCTTAGTTTGACGAAAAGATATCAAAGTGATCCAGAGTGGAACATTGGATGCGTGAAGAACATCCTAAAGTACCTAAATAGAACTAAAGAAATGTTCTTAGTCTATGGGGTGATGAACAGCTTGTCGTAAAGGTTACGTTGATGCTAGTTTCGACACGACAAGGATGATTCCAAATCTCGAATGTGATACGTTTATATTTTAAATGGAGGAGCTATGAGTGGAGAAGTCGCAAGCAAAGCGTGATCGCGGGATCCACAGTGGAAGCGGAATACATGGTCTGCCGCAGCGTCAAGTGAAGGAGTTTGGATCGAAACTTCATCATCGAGCTTGGCGTGGTTCCAAGTGCATTGGACCCACTGGAGATATTGTGTGACAACACCGGCGCCATAGCACTCGCTAAGGAACAAAGATATCATCCAAAGACCAAGCATATCAACATAAGTTTCATATAATCCGAGATTATATAGCGTATGGAGATCTCAAGATTAGCAAAGTACATACGGATCTGAATGTCGCAGATCCACTGACTAAACCTCTTCCACGTGTAAAACATGATCAACACCTCAGTGCCATGGGTGTGAGATTGTTGCCAGATGTAAACTAGATTATTAACTCTAGTGCAAGTGGGAGACTGTTGGAATTATGCCCTAGAGGCAATAATAAAGATGTTATTATTATAATTCTTGTTCATGATAAAGTTTATATTCCATGCAAGAATTGTATTAAGCGGAAACTTTAATACTTGTGTGGTTTGTGAACAACACCGTGTCCTGTACGCCTCTAAGGACTAGCTCATTGATCAATGATGGTTAAGGTTTCCTAACCATAGACATGAGTTGTCAATTGATAATGAGATCATATCATTGGGAGAATGATATGATGGAAAGACCCAAACTAAGCGAAGCAATTAGATCGTTTCATCGTGTTCATCTTTGCGAAGCTTTTCCTATGTCAAATATTGTATTCCTTAGACCATGAGATAATGCAACTCCTAGTACGGAAGAAAGCTTTGAGGGCATCAAACGTCATCCTATGAGAGGGTGATCATAAAGGTGTCTCTCAGGTGATCGGAAAGTATCTGTTGGGTTGTATGTATCGAGATGGAATTTGTCCCTCCCAAGTCGGAGAGATATACTTCGGGCCCACTCGGTAATCGATATCAACACCGCTTGCAAGCATGTGGTTAAGGAGTTAATCACAAAGTGATATCGGATTACGGACGAGTAAAGTACTGCTGTGAACGAGATTGAACTAGGTATGACGGTGCCGACGATCGAATCTCGAGCAAGTAAAATATCGCGAGACGAAGGGAATATATATATGGGATTGATTGAATCTGGCATCGTGGTTCATCCGATATGATCATCGATGAATGTGTGGAGTCAATATGGGTGCCTGACCCTGTTGATTATTGATAGAAGATCATGCGCATATTCTCGAACCCGCAGGTCACACACTTAACGTATCTCGACGCTAGGATAGATTGGATAATTGGTTTATGAATTTTTGTTCGGAGTCTCGGATGGGATCCGGGATATCACGAGAGGTTCCGGAATGGTCCGGAGAATAAGATTCATATAAGACAGTGCAGTTTTTGGAGTTCGGAATTGTTCCGGGTTAATCGGTATTCTACTGGAAGCTTCTAGAACCTTCCGGAAGGTGACCAACATGGCCCCACCTTCCGGGAGGGGGCATGGGCCTATGAGGGAGTGTCCTGGCCGCATTGGGCCAGGAGCACAAGGCCCCATAGGGCCCAGCCGATCCTAGATAAGTTTAAACTCGTTTAAACTAGAGATAGGATTTCTAGATAAGGGAGAGTTTAAATCGTTTAAACTAGAGATAGGATTTCTAGATAAGGGAGAGTTTAAATTGTTTAAACTAGATATAGGCTTGGAGGAGGGGCAAGGGCTGGCCGCCCCCCCTCTATATATAGAGGGGTGGTGCGCCCCCTACCAACTACACACCTTCCTCCAAGCCCTAGCAGCCTTGCTACCTTCCTCTCTCCCTCCCGACTGTTTGTAGGCGAAGCCCTGCAGCAGAAATTCTCCACCATATACACCACGCCGTCGTGTTGTAGATCCAATCTATCTCTCCACCATACTCGCTGGTCCGAGGAAGGAGGAGACGTCGAGGTGCTGCACGTGTGCATCTCACGGAGGCACCGCCACTTGTGGTGCTAGATCGGATTGGATCGCGAGGAGGAGAAGCGAGTACGACTACATCACCCACGCTCCGTTTAACGCTCACTGCGAATCTTCAAGGGTATGAAGATCTAATCCAATCTCTCTCATTGTTTGCATCTCCTAGATTAGATCTTGGCTTTCTCTATGTTCGCTCCGTAGAAAATTTTGATTTACTATGCCGCGAAACCCTTCAGAAAGAAGTGCTGTGCTATCTAGGACTACCAACTATAAGTACTACTAGGAGAAAACTCTTATGTGACGCACAATTTTGGAATTTTGTGGCGCATATGGGATGTGCCACTATTACGTCCCCCACATATTGATATGCGCCATAATTGTTTTCTGAATTAAAAAAAGGGTCAGATCTAGGCCGGAGCTGGGGGTCATCGGAGGAGGAGCCAGATCCTCTAACGTGGAGTAATAAAGTTAGAGAAGCTACAGTTTTCCTGACTTTGCTTCTTTTAAATTGTATTATTTAGTCTAAAATAATTTAAATTAATTTGCATAATATAAGTTTATGTTATGTATTTACAATAACTACATATGGGCACAATTATAATGTAAAAAATCCAGTTTACTTTTTCGAATCTACAGTAATGACAAAATAGTGTGATTAACCTATATTTTCCTGACTTTCCTTCTTTGTTTTCTCTGACTTTGTTGCTGGACGTTAGAGGAGCCGGTTCCATCGGAGGAGGGCTAGGAGGAGGGGGGTCGTCGGAGGTGGTGGCCAAAGGAGGAGGAGGCCCCGAAGGTGGAGTAAGGGGTTGCTAGAGGTTGTGGTGGATGAGGAGGAGGTCACCGAAGGTGGTGGAGGAGGAGGATGTCGCCGGAGGAGGAGAATGAGGAGAAGGTCACTGGGGTGGTGGAGTAGGCTATGGTTGGAGGTGGAGGAGGAGGTTGCCAGAGGATGATGTGGTCACCGGGGTGGAGGAGGTCACTGGGGTGGTGGAGGAGGCCATGTCCAGAGGTGGAGGAGGAGGTTACCGAAGAGTGGAGAAGGAGGAGGAAGGAGAAGGGGAGAAGAAGTGGAGGGGAGGAGAAGTGTGGAGTAAAGGAGTAAAGGAGAGGATAGAAGGAGAAAGAGAGGGAGAAGGGCACTGGCGGGATTCAAAATACAAATCCCACCCAACAATTATGTGGCGCATATTACTAAAATACGTCATAGAATTATCTCCACCTTTTTCATTTTTTGTAGGAAAAAATCTTTTTTTGAAATAACTTTTTACTTTTTTTCTAATTTAGGAATTCTGTAAAATCCAAAACAACCTTTGGTAGTTGAATTCAGATGGGAAATTTCGAGACAATCGTTTTGGTAGGTTAAACATTTTTTTCCAACATTGTATATAAAAGTTATGACTGTTTTACCATGTCATGACATTTTTTAAAAAAAAAATCGAAATTCATGTTTTTCAATATCCCCTACGACTATACACCAAAATCTAACTACATGTCAAAGGAATTATTTTTTAATTTTTTATCATTTTGTTTATTTTTTACAAAACTTAGAGGGGGTGGACATATGCGCCACATAATCCCATCCATCCATACATGGTTGTGGGTCCCATCAAATTTCTTTGGCGCACGTGAAAATATGCGCCATAGAAACACACATTTTCGTGGCGCATATGGATTGCGTGCGCCACAAAATTGCCATATTTCTGTGATATACGGGTCTATATGCGCCACCGAATTAATTCTATGGAGCATGCACTTTTATATGCGCCACATGAAGCTTTTCTATCTATAGCTAGTTTCCTAGTAGTGAAGTGAACTCACATTCTTGTTGGTTCGGTTTAAACTCTAGTTTTCTTATGATTTTTATTTCTTTCTCGAGGATAGTCAAGGTTAAACTTGGGGATGTTGATGAGTGGAAAATACAGTCATTGTATATCCATTTGAACTAGATATTACTCATTTATTTGTTGAAATTATCTCTCTAAACCTATCACTAGTCACTAATTATTGCACATATGTGCAAATCTCCTTTGTTATTTTTTCCTATAGATATGGATATTTTTACGATGAAATCTGGGCTAATTAATGAAAATTCACAATTTGGATATTTTTCCAAGACAAAGGGCTCGTGGAGCAAGCATACATTAACTTTAACAACATACAATATGGCCAGGGACACCGTATTATCTGACCATATGGTAGGCGAGTGCCTCAAGAGCATCAAACCGAGAAACATTCGTGAAGGGTCCCATGGTGAATTCCAATCAGAAGGCCTCCAAAAACATAATCCCGTATGGAGTACTACATAAATAAGAGGAAAGAAGGAGCCACCACACTGCCCACCATTATCTTCACCACGCTGCCGCCAACACTATCTCAACTCCATTTCCTCCTCATAGCCATAGTACTCTACTTATAGTCTTGATTCCCTCACGATTGACAACATTGTAAGAATATTAGTTATATAACTCTCAAGAATATTCAATACAATGTTTATGATTATTGATCTAATCATGTGTGAGTAGTTCTCATAGGATAAGGGGCAAGGCCTAGCCTCGTAACTACATGTTCATCTATTAGTATGGGATAATAGTATTTCTGAAGTAATCTATATACATGTATGTTTGTATATTGTATTTTTCCTCGATTGTAGGACTTGTCTCTTGTCTTTTGCCTTTATTGTGTAATGGATTTACTTCGTTTTCCACCCACACACAAGTGCTTGGTGGACATGAGCGAATCGTTTCTATGCGGGTTTGGTAGAAATTGCTAAAATCTGCGTAGGGTCGATTCGAGGGTGTTACTCAATTGCTTTCTGCTTCGATAAACCTAGGTCTCTAAGGAAAAATCATCTATACTACATTTGTAATCTGGATCGACGGTATCCTTGTTGTGAGCCTCGGAAAAAACACTCTAACTTATGAGCCAATCAAGAAGTAATATTCTAGCCCCCCAAGGGAGCTCTTAGAGGCCATGTGCCCTTTGAGCCGTCCGATTGCCCTTCAAACCGATCCTCATCGTCCATTTCAACCACACATTTGGACACTTGCAGCCACTAAACCTAGCTACCGTCCCTGAAGGGTGGGGGCCTGCATTTTGCGCGCCCCGCTTGTCGGAGACCTATGCAACGTGGCGTACGTGTGAGAACAGGAAGAGAGGGCAGAGCGCGGTGTCTGTCCCGTATTTTCCATGGGAGGACAGGGGTAAATGTGTCACTTGGCTAGCCAAACCTTATCACCGTGGAAGGATTCCAGCCGCCCCCATTCACCCACGCGTTCCACTCTCTCTCTTTCCTTCCTCCTCTCGTCTCACCGATGGTGCGGCGGCGCGTGGACAGAAAGCGGGCGATGGCGAGGAGGAAAGGAGCTGGCGGCAGCGGACTGGGAAGCGATTCTCTCCTCTCTTCATCGTCTCTCTCCCTCCCGTGCGGTGGCGCCTCGCGCGCGACGACCGGTCGTCGTGGCGGCTCCTGGCGCCTCTCTCTCTCACTGGTGGTGCTCGCGTGGGGGAGGGATAGCAAGTGGTGGCAGCGGCGAGCAGCAGTACAAGGGGTCTCCCTCATGGTTGTGCCTCCTTTTCCCCTTGCCGTGTCCAGCTCTTGTTCCCCTCCTGAAAACCCTAGCCGCCACCGTCGGGTCTGGCGGCACGTTCCCGGCCCTATGGCGACCGGCAACGGTGGCGCTCGCCCGTAGGTACGTGTCCTCTCTCTCTCTCTCTCTCTCTCTCTCTCTCTCTCTCTCTCTCTCTCTCTCAGCACTAAACAGCCGGCGGTGATTACGCATAGATGGCGCGTGCAAGGAGGTCGACCTCCGCCTGCGGCTACATGGTGATCGGTTGCAGCTGCATCTGGACGTTAGTGACTGCGTGTTGATGCTCCTTTGGACGGTATGCTTCTGCAGCGACCCTACCCTGCAACGAGGCCCATCTTCATCTTTTGTCCTATATTTCTCTTTGGCTTCAACAATCTGCATATGTTGCAATTGACCTGCAAAAAATCCATCTCACCTCTCACTAATCCCTTTCAATTGTATATTTCTTCTGCCATGTGATGTATGGATCTCTAGGCTGTTCATGTACTGCAGGGATGCAGATGTGCAGTTAAAAGATTGAGAAAAAAGACTGACGGTAATTCTCCTACATTTTGGGAAGGAGGCAAAAAAGTTTCTTGTGTGATTTGTGCTTTATTTCATTTGCTATACTGCTGGGTTTATTTCATAAGCTAACTGCACTAGCATCGATTCCTTCCTAAACAATGTTTCTGTACCATCTTTTCTTTCAGATACTCACGGGTTCATTCAGTGGTGGGATTTTTTAGCTGTGATGGTGTTTGGAAGTAAGTTATATGTACTGACTACAAGGAGCACCCGTGCAACAAGGGTATGAATCCAAGTTGCATAGGCAGCCTCGATGGTCTGCTCCTATCTCAAAAGCATATATAAATTTGAGTTTATTTGTTTTCTTAATCAGTACATGGATTTGATTTTGGTACTGAGTACTGAAAGAAAAATTGAACTAATCATTTTTTCATTCTAGGTTAGATGGGAAATGTGAGTATGTAACATAGGTACACATTGGCTGTTGGTATTATAATGTAGACCTGTGTCGTTTCAGTGGTGCCAAGATATACCCGAGAAGTGAAGTGGGCACTCAATCAAGTAGAAGTAGTTCCCACTAGCTTGATTTTCTAAATAGGTATTTCCAAGTGAAAACTTTTTATTCCAGTCCCTGCCTTCAATAGACATGTTCAGCTCTTTTTTTACTTTCTCAAGGCACCTTTGATTGTTTCATGTGTGGATTATTTCTAGTGATATACTAGATTCTCCTAAAAAATAGAATATCTAGGTTTTATTTTATTTATGTTGGGTTATATATATAGCTTGTCCCAGTTTGCTTGGGATAAAAGGATCCAATGGTGTTGTAGATTTGCTTTTCTTACGGGAGGGATGAAAGGATATGGTGAAAAGCTCCCAGATATTGGCACATTATGCTGTTGGTTGTTGGCTGAGATCCAATTTAGAGTGCATGAACACTCTCGGCAAGATCATGGACATGTCAGGTATATGCCAAGTTGGTATGTTAAGATACCCCCTTCTCATACATAGCTTAATTTGAATCTCAGCTTTGTTGCTATAATAATTAAGATTTGTTTGATTGTTCATAATTACTAATGCAGGCCCTGGGCATCTTAGACATGGATGACACGAGTGCTTGCTCCACCAAATGAATTTCCATGTGAACTCAGCTATGTAAATTCAGGTCCTAATAGGCAAGGGATTTTATTTGTTCATGTAATTTAGAATATGGTACGAACTGAATTGCATTTCTGATATCTGCGATTCAGTGTATATGTTCTTCGGCACAAATTGCCATTTAGTTTGCCATTTATGAGATGCATGAGCAGCCCGTACTTAATTGTATGCTACTTCTACCTTCTAAAGATGTACATAAGTTTAGACTTTGTTGTTGATGTTGTAACATCATTGCGGAGTTGTTCCTGGATGATATGGCCTATCACTCTCCCTCGTTCTCCATTCCAGCTGGTCAGCAAGCATCCGGTTGCCTGTCTCTGCCTCTTTCTTGTTTCAGTTAGTATCTTTTTTCTTATTTCTGATTTTCCTTTATTTTTGGATGTTTTGTTCTAGGGTCTTGAAGAAGTGTTTTAATCTGTATTATACATCAACAAATTTAAATTGTTGCGAATAGAGTTATGAGACAGTACATTCCCTACTCCATACTTATATGCGAGATGTATAGTTATGTACTCTCGGCTATCATCTAAATATATAGTTTTGTTTGCAATATTGCATTTTGTTTGCAAATTGGCATTATGCGTAGGGAAGAGGTATATGCTTTGTAGATCTATATGTAGGCCCTATGGCGACCAGCAACGGTGGCGCTCGCCCGTAGGTACGTGTCCTGGTCTCTCTCTCTCTCTCTCTCTCTCTCTCTCTCTCAGCACTAAACAGCCGGCACGCAAGGAGGTCGACCTCCGCCTGCGGCTACATGGTGATCGGTTGCAGCTGCATCTGGACGTGATATATGTATCGGTAAGCCCCCTTTTCTGCACTAGCATATGGTTTATTTTGGCTGCGGCCTTTTCTTTTTTTGCTTCACAATTTAGCTTTCAGATTTATTGTTACTATTACTGGTTATTTTGCATTATAATCATTGAGATTTTGCTCTTTTCCTCTGAATTTAAATTATATTGTTTCTAACACTTATGTGTACAAGTGCTCTTCCAGATAAATGTTATGTTTCTTTAAGAGCTGAAAATTCTGAGCAGTCGATTTGTATGCCTTCGCAGAGCTCATTGTAAATATAGAACCATCGAAATTCAATATATGCAAGCTAGCTTATTAACTCACATGTAGCATGGATCTACTCAGATGGAAGTACTTCACTTATTCATTTTTATCACTTGATGGATGAATATAACAGATTTTCTAACAGTATCACGTATGCATTGTGTCTCTAACAAGTATTCGATTGTTGTTTATGATGCAGGGTTTATCTAAATAGGAACGATATTTTGGGGATGCATGCTCAAAGAATTCTATTGTGTACCAAAAGAACCCCCAATAATGAAAGGTTAGTTCTTAACGGAAATACATCTATTGTTTCTTTGAAGGCAGAAACAGTTCTATAGTTGAAATTCTCTTAGTTATAAATTACAGTAGTAGTTCCATAATTTCTCTATCCTGTACAAATTAAGCAGAGTCACTGCTAGCTTGCTAGGTGAGATTAGCTGGTTACAGAGGTTTTTGGTGGTGGTGACTGAATTTCGAAATTTCCTTGCTTGTCATCATTCCATTATATGAAATTTAGTTGTCATGCTAGGTAGAATCATACCGAGGTTATTAAAAGAGATCGCTTGCGCCGCCATCGTCCATTTGTACATCTAGACTAAATTCATTGACATACTTGGGTAGTTCGCATATGGTTAACCCCTATCCGAGTAATATTATTTGTTGTTGTTTTAGTTATAAATATGATAAAGAATGTCTACTTGTATCTCGCACATGTGATGTAATTACCTTAAATGCTTCGGTTTAGCCAAAATGATGGTGGAACCGTACTGCAGCCTCATCGACAACTGTCGCCATGGCCCTCCGACAAGTTTGTTTACGTCTGACCTACAGTTTCTTTACTTTTCTCCTCTTTCTTTTCTCCAAGTTTTACAATCTGCTATGTTGGTTCTCTCTCAGTTACAATCTATTAGGTTGGTGTAATTCTCAATCTAGGTCAGATTGTTGATACTCTCAGCCTTTATTGCATGGTCTTTTAGAATGTTCTCACTATAGTTCGGGTCATATTGTTGATTATTCATGCACATTTTGACCATTCATTGTCATTAGGATGCGTGAACACCTATTTCAGGACAAAGGTAAAAATCCGAGTTTGGTCGTATATGATTTTATTTTCTGTTTGGTATCAATTATAGTATGGTGATGCTTAGGTTATTGCGCAACTTTAATATATTAAAAAGTCAAGAAATTTTAGCGGGTTAAAAATTTATTACTTTACCATTTCTGCAGTCAGAGTTGGCTCCTGTAAGTACAAAGCACGAGAGGTCGGTACAGTTATAAATGAAGGAGATTTTTGTCTCCAAATCAGCTTGTGAGAATGGTCATAGGAGTCTCATTTCTAGGAGTGGTTGCAGCAAGGTACACACAACTTTGAATGATAAGTGGCGAAAAAGCTATTTGAGCTCTGATTTATATGTTTCGGTCCTAAGTTGTTGGTGTAACATATGAGATGATCCATTATGGAGTGACAGACTGACGGTAGGCCTGCAGGCACTTTAATGCTTTCATAGTTATACCGGCCTTCAAAGTGTTGACGAGATTCTAAAACGTGTAGCTCGTGATCAGTTATCAGATTTGCATTGTCATATGGATTACACGATACGAGCCACACATAGTAAGATATACATGCATGGATTTAAATGTTCAGATATTTCTTGTTTTTATAGACTCGCCCATTCTTATTAGAAACTTTGCAGCATCATATATATATTTTGCCTACAATTGACCATCAGTTAATCCCAACGAGGAACTGATCTACTCCCTCTGTCCGGAAATAAGTGACTTGGCTTTGTGTAGATTCACATGTATCTATATACTAAATCATGTCTAGATACATGTGAATTTAGAAAAATTCAAGTCCCTTATTTCCGGATGGAGGGACTATAATTTTGTGTGGAACATATTTTTATCTCCATGCATTAATATGATCGATTTTATACCACACTGTCAGCAAGTATTTGTTAAAGCAGCATACTGTTAATAAGCACGAAGATTCTCCATATTTGCATATGAAAATAGCATTTTAATGTCTCGGCATGTCAATCCTTTTCTTGAACAAGCTAATTTAAATTCCTTTGATTTATCTTTTCTCCTATCATATAAGCTGCTCTAACTTTTGAGTCTTTCTTTATCTTAGCTACAATAATACGAGTCATGTTTGAAATATCCAAGATTGTCACTTAGTTTGAGCCATTAATTTTTTATATGTACGTCCTTATAAACAGTAATGTATAAAAATTTGTAAAATTTAAGCAATAAAATGGCCTACCGTCGGTAAGTAGCTGCTTCAGCCATGTTTACTTGATGGAACATACTGCTGTAGCAGATCTTTCTCTCAACATGAAGCTTCTTCTCTGTTATTGAACATTCCTCTCTGAGGGTATGAGGTGCAGGTTGTGTGTATCTTAACCTGGTCAGTTTAGGTAAATATGTTGTCTGCTGCTTGATAATGTTGTTGTACTATTTAGGAGAACATGTTTGTGTGTGTACCCTTGTGTACTACTACCTCCGTATAAGGCTTATATTATGGAACGCAGGGAGTAGAAGTTAAAAACCTGATATCTTTTTATATTGATTTTCTATCCTATTCTATAACCAAGATATATAGATTGTGTAATCATATCCATCATATATAATCTGTCTTCTTCTAAACTTACTGTATGTTCCACCTCAATGCAGTATCTAATTATAGATAAAAAATCTATGGAGAAGCTGATCAAGGAGATAATTACTTGGTCGATGACGATTGGCTTCAGGTATGCACCGACTGAAACACAGATGAAAAGTTGCCCCTGTTAAATTTGATGTTTACTAATGGCAATTGGAAAACATGGATGTGTCTTACTTTTTTATATAAGAAACGACAAATGATCAAGTTCTTTTCAGCAAGAACAATACTTCTCTTAATTTTTATTAGATACACACATACATGTTCTTTAACACAAATCTAATTACCAGTAGTTTGTTGAACCAATGATGTTCTTCAAGAAAAATCTGATTAACACCAGTTTGTCGGTAACTTTTCTGAACCAATGATACTACTTCATCAACTGAGTGGTGTGAGTGCTTAGAATAACTTTTGTATTCAAATTTTGTAGTCTAAGGTAAACTTCCACAAGCAGACTAGATATTTTGATAAAAATATGCTGCCCAGTGTAATTGTGGCTTGTTAAACAGTTCTTTATACAAGCTGTGTTGATTATATGTTATTTCTGATGTTTGAATAGGACAGAAAGGATACCACCAGTTTTGCTGCCTTTTACATCCTTAGTACTCCCTCTGTCCTGAAAAGGATGTCGCAAATTTGTCTAAATTTAGACAGTATTTAGCATATAGATACATTCAAATTTAGACAAATATGAGACATCCTTTTCAGTTATTACCCATGTTGCTTTGGTCCGACAGCTTGGGGAAGCTTCTTAAAGCCTGCTACAAGCTTGAAGCGCATGATACTAAATGGTTTTGTTGATATACTAACTATTTGCTCTTTTCTTTATGCTTTGAGATATATGCTTAATTATTTTGTCATAGAGATCCCACTGATTGTATATTTGATGGCACATAGGCAATGTACGGCGAGAGTTCTATAATTTTAAGCATTCCCATCTTGTTCTCTAGATTATCATAGAATATGCTCTGATTGCTCTCTGAAAATTCATCATCAATAACATATATTGGTTTGTAATATTTAGTGTTTTATTCAAGTGGCCTTACCTTTTTAAAATTCTATGTGAAAGCAAAGCTCAAGAATAGATAAGCTTTGTATTGTGTATAAGTTGCATGCTCAATTTGTCAATATATTCTGTATCAGTTTCATAATGAAATCGTCCACACAAGTGCATTGTACTTAAAATGCCTGGTACCTTATGCCTTAAAAGCTAACTTGTATTTCACGTACTTCCCAGTGAAAGTGTTCTGGTTTTTCCATTCTATTTTCTTGCATTTCATGCATTGGCTACTCTGAAATAAGTTGGGCTAATAACTTTGATTTGCAGTTAGCGGGCCGTTCATCTCTACAAAGCGGGGTGGTAATATGCAAGCTATGCCGTTGGATCTGTGTGTAGACACATGATTGCTCCAGGGGAAATGATACATATCCCCTGGGGGATCGAACAAACCGATCCCCCGGGTCGCGCTCTGGCTTGCGAGGAGTACGGGTATCGTACGTTTCTTTCCCAAACTAACAGATCCGCACCATATGTCTCCTCAAACTACCTCTCCTCCTGGAAACAAGCACCTGCCACCGTGCACGCTTGCAGGAGATGGAGCCGCCGCCGCCGTGCACTAGACCAGGCTCGCCGGAGACGGAGTCGCCGCCGCCACCGGACCAGCACCCGCCGCCACCGCCGAACTAGATCCCCGCCCGTGCCCATGCCCATGCCCGTGCCATGGAAGGCACCCGCCCGCGCCCGCGTGCCGGCCGCGGAGCCGGCCTCCGCCGCCACGCTTTCGAACCTGCGCCGGGAGCCGCCACCGCCCCCGCGCCGAACTTGCCGGATGCCCTCGAACCTAGCTAGATCTCGTCAAAGGCGTCCGACGAAAAGAGACCACGACGCTCCCGCGCCCGTTGTCGGAGATGGACTTCTTGTGGGTGGAGCAGCTATGGTCCGATGATGCTAATGCTACATATGGTGTTTGGTGTTGCTACCACAGTTTAGAGCGTCTGCTACTCTAGTTGATCTCGTCGCTACTACTTGATTCTGTCTTTGCTATGACGTTTTGCTGTCTTAGCACATTATTTTTTGCTATGTATTCATATATTTTTTGCTACTTTCGCACAATGTTTTTGCTACAACCAATTTCTATGGTTTTGCTACGAGGTCTCCGGCGATGTCTCCGGCAATGTATTCTTTTGCTACATTAGAAAAAAAACTTGCTACAACCGTTTTGTGGTATTGCTACAATAGCATAAAGTTTTTGCTATAAGGTCTCGGACGAGGTTTTTCCCGGCAAGGCTCCGGTGATATTTTTCCAGTTAAGTCGTTTTGCTACATTAGTACTCTAGTTGGATATGCTACATTAGCACAAATTTTTTGCTACCACCGTTTTGCGTTTTTGCTACAATAGCGTAACGTTTTTGCTACACGGTCTCCGGTGAGGTCTACCGGCGAAAGCCTCCGGCGAATCTCCGGTGAGGTCGGGTTTGCTACATTAGCTCAACTTTTTTGCTACACGGTCACCGGCGAAATCTCCGGCGAGGTCCAGTCTGTTTTTTTATTTTCTGGACTGAACCGTTTTTTGCTACAATGTAGCAAAAGCGGGGCAAATGTAGCAAAAGCGGGATTTTGAATCAAAAAGCGGACACGTGGTTGGCTGGGGACCCGGGGGATAAAAACCACATATCCCCCGGGGGACGCGTAGGGCTGTCCTTGCTCGAGTGTCTTCAGTTCATTCTGTAACTCTGTATTTTATTTAACCTCAAAACTTACGATGTGTTGTCGATGGTTCTGAAAGCCACCAATGTAGGTGCTACATAGTCACCGCTACTCCTACAAGCGAATAACGATTTTGCTTCAAACCGCCGTCAACATTGCTACAAGCGGCACTTCCTTGTTTGCTCATATTTACCAACACAGAAGGTTAACCTGCAAGCATGTTTGTCTTTTTCTTATGATGTAAAACAATCATTTGTCTAATAGAATTTCCTATGTATAATGTCTTAGCTTCGTTGTCTTTCAAAACGATTTTTTTATACAGTGTTGCCCGCGAAGCGGGCTAGCGAGCGGCAAGCCGCGTTTCCTACCTAGTATAACCAAATTTACTACTAGGGACGTCTGTCATCCCATAGTAGGCCCACACAGAAGTGGCAAGTACGATACCATACACATCTTCTTCCATGATAAAAGTTAGGAATTTCTATTTTGTGCCCCTGGTTCATTAGTTGTACTCAGTTTTCTCCGGTCGCTTAAATTTTCCTCACTTTTGCCCATCTCCTTCTTCGAAACTCATCAAAGAGCTCGAACGGCAGCTGTCGTCAGGTTGACTGTTGGCTGACGTGTGGGACCGTGCGGTGTGTGACCATGTGGGGCCATTTTGTCAGGAACGCGTTATGTTGACGTGTGGGGTCGTGCCATGTGGGACCGCGTGGTTGGGACCGCGTTATGCTGACATAGGGGACGTAGTGTGAGACCATGTGGAGCGCGTTTGGTATTTACGTGCGCACCTATCGCCTAAATTCGAAGTTTATTTTTTATTATTGTTATGATTGGCCTTTTTAAGAGCGTCTTTTTCCTCTCTCTCGCTAACATTTTTTCTTCCAAAATGGTAGTGAATCTAGAGCAGCTTCTTTCTTCATTCATTGTTCCTTTTGACCCTCATTTTTTCCCAATCTGGTAGCAAATCTAGAGAAGCAAATCTAACCAGCATCATAAATATATTCAGTAAACAAAGCAGATGTAGATAAAGCAGCTAATATATGATATATATAGTGTGGTACTTAACGATGTTCGACAATTAAGCTGCTCAACAATAGTGGACAAGTTCAACACAGACAATATAAAAGAAGTTGTTTTACAACAGCAGTAGTAGCACAAGTTCAGTGGCCCCTCCAGGCCTCCGCCCTCTTGGCCTCCGCCTCCTACCTCTGGCACTTCCTCCACTTCTTGCTGTCAGTCCCTTGACCTTGGACGCCTTGGTCTTAATAAGTGGCATGCGATCCTCTTTGATGGCCATCTTCTGGAGGTTGCGGAGGTGAAAGCCGAGCGCCTTGTGCTTGGCTCTGAAGGCGTTGATGTTCACGGACTGGCCGCAGGTGGTCACGTCCTCGGCATGCTTCGCGAGGAAGGTGAATTCAGTGGTGAGGAATGTCATGTTGTAGAAGGGGAACCTATAGACGTCGCCGACAAAGTAGTCGTCGTATTGGCCGGACTTCAGCCTCCTCAGCACCTGACGAGTCTTGATGTGCTTGGACTCGTCGCTGCTATCCACCTGTTGGAAAAAACAGTAGAGTACAATAAGGACATACCTTGATTATTGGGATTGATTATTTGCATAAATTAACCAATTGAGATCCCTTGATTATTCGCATAAATTAACCGAGTGGGTTAAATTCCCCAATCCCCAAATCTCAAACAAAATCAAATATTGATCCCAACTACAGATCAGCTCTAGTACTAACTAGGGAATCCCTTAACTACAACTCGGAGGAAAAATAAAATAGGATTGAAATACGAACAGGGGGATTCATCTAAATACGAGACTGGACACAAGAGTATTAGCTTATGTAAAAATACCTAGTATCCAACGATTGAAAATACGAACAACCGAACCCTAATAACACACAATATAGCATGCAAGAATGGGAATGGGGGAAGAACAAAGGAAGGAAAGAAAACCCTAGTTAACACCGACCATGGGTTGACGATGCTGGTGTCATAGGGGTTCTACGACCTGATGTACTCCTCCTTCTCGTAGGGGTCCCAACCGAGCGGGATTTGCCCGAGACCGACAGCGGAAGCGGGGACGAGGGCCTAGACAGGGACGGGGGCTGCCTTTGATGCCTCGATGGGGGCCTGGATGGGGATGGGGGCCTCCTCACCGGCGGCGTTGGAGGCGAAGATGGCCACCGTTCCGTTCTTATCCATCACTGGCGCGGTTAAGGATTTCTTGGGGGTTTGCAGAAGGTGATGGGATAGTGGAGACGGCTGCGTGAGTGAGCGAGTGAGCAAGCGAGTGAGAGTGAGGAGGCATCTATAAAGGTGAAGGGAAGGGACAATTTGTTGCACCACAGTGCACCGCATAACCACGTACGCTACTGCATCGTGCACGACCACACGCGTCCGCTACCGCCCTGTGCACCGCGAAACACGTACCTTGCATCACGTTTTTCCCACATGTCTAACCCTGGCGACTTAGTTGTACTCATTTATACCCTCGAGAGTAGCACTACAATTTGTTTGTACTTGGTTTTTCCCTCCAGTACTAACACTACCGCATGCAATATGCTCAGTGTTACCCTCCAATTGCTGGTCAACAGAGATTGAACGAATGGGTTTTAGCTAGTTAATTGAGTCTTTTTATGCACAACAAATTCAAAAATATCAAAACATAGTGGCACCTACACAGGGAGTCTTCTCATGTGACCTGTCACCATAAGAAATGTATAGAAATCAAGTTTTAACCTAAATCACCACTTCTCAAATGACCTACTATCTATGAAGGTTAATGGCTTTCTACTCAAGCCTCTTCTCAAAACAACCCTCCCCAAAATATAGTTTGTCCGAATGAGGCAATAATTGTCACACTCATGTATATTTGAATTTCAAATAGTTAGATGTATGCCAAAATGTATTTTATTGTATAAAAGATGCATTTTTTCATTTTTTAAATCTCTTTCTATTTTCTATTTGAATCCCTTTGTCAGTTTTGCCTTTGGTTTTTAAGTTCTACTTAGTTTTCCCCTCTCTCTTAGTCACAAACTCTCACACATATGCTCATCTTGGCTATTACGCTCTGATTGGTCGAGAAAGTTGTCATGCAGATCGTGCCCACCAACCGTTGATCCTCTGTGATCTAGCGGATAGGATAACCCCTATATCTGTCAGAGGCCACCCCTTTATCCATGCAAAATAATGAGTTTGCCACCGGTACTTTAACTCCATGAACAAATGATTTTGAATATAATTTTAAGGGAAAGTATTCAAAGGTGTATAATTTTTATATGCAAGTTTATGCATTACATTCCACTCTATGAAAATGACAATCTCTCAAGATTTTCTTAGCACAATATTATCACGTCCTAGGTGTGATATCATAGTGTTCAAAGGTGTATAATTTTCATATACACAAGTTTATGCATTATATTTCACTCTACGAAAATGATAATCTCTCAATATTTTGTTAGCAAAACTTTATCACGTCCTAAGTGTTATTTCATAGTGTATAATTTTTGTATAGGGAAGTTTATGCATTATCTTTCACTCTATAAAAATGATAAACTGTCAAGATTTTCTTAGCACAATATTATCATATCCTAGTGTGATTTCACACTGTTCAAAGGTGTATAATTTTCGTATACACAAGTTTATGCATTATATTTCACTCAATAAAAATGATAAAGTCTCAATATTTTCTTAGCACACCATTATCATGTAATAAGTGCGATTTCACGATGTTCAAAGGTGTATAATTTTCGTATACGCAAGTTTATGCACTATATTTCACTATATGAAAATGGTAAAATCTCAGTAATTTCTTAGCACAACATTATCATGTCCTAAGTGTGATTTCAAAGAGTTCAAAGGTGTATAATTTTCGTATATGCAAGTTTATGCATTATATTTCATTCTATAAAATGGTAAACTCTCATGATTTTCTTAGCACAACATTATCACGTCCTAAAGCAATTTCACAGTGTTCAAAGGTGTATAATTTTCATATACCCAAGAGGCATAAAGATTTGGGAAGATTTTAGTTTAGGGATCCCTTTAGTTTATGCATTACTTTTCACACTGCTCTCAAGATTTTCTTAGGACAACATCATCATGTCTAAATTTTAATTTGAAAGTGTTCATGAGTTGTGTCAATTATAAAATCTCTTTTACATTAAGATTTGTATTTTTTTTTAATTTTAACGGCTCCTCTATCAACCGCATTCTCCATAGCAAGGGCACCCAATTGAGCTCCCGAGTTGCGCCAATTAATTGTCCATACAAGCGCACCCCTCTAATCGGAATAATTTGGTGCAAGATCTAACCTTCCATGCGTACGGTTGCCATTGTTATCCTTCATATAGGTCAACAGTTTGACATCATACTGCGGCTAGGACGAACGGGAGGCCAAAGTGAAGCTAGACAAAGGGCCACCATCGCCGGAGAAGGGCCATCGTTGCAGGATAAGAAGAAGAAAGGGGAGGCCACAACATGGGCGTGGGTGCAAGGCTGGCTCGGGGTCCCATCTTGCAATGCCAACTTGTATAATATGTGGGTCCGACACTCATATGGATAAGCTGTGGGTCCCATGCTGATCTGGATAAGTGGAGAGAGGTGTCCACTACGGGACCTGACTGAACACGACCCCACTTGTTAGCACGTAACTGCAAGGCTGGCAGACAACAAGTTTCATACCGTGTGAGAGTTTCGGACAAGGAGACGGGAAAAAGTGAGGAAAAGTTAAGCGGCTGAGGAAAAGTGAGTACAACTAACAAACGAAGGGCAAGAAAGTAAAAATCCTTAAAAGTTATAGCTTCACGTGCAAGAAAGTATCCCAGTGGGCAAGCATATAACATACACAAATGAGTATAAATGGCTAAGTACCACACAATACATACATCATGACATGTTATCTAAGCAAGATCCAAAATTCATAATCATATCAAAAGGGCACATTTTCAAAATTACACCAATCATCATGTGAAAGCAAAAAAATTATGGAATTCGAGTATGCGTCAAGATACAAATCGACATAAAATTCCATGAATATAAATGAAGCCCATCCATCAGATCTTCGAGATACCGCCTCGGTACTCTACACAAGCACGTCGGTGGCGTCCTCATCCTCATCAATATAGTAGCCTCTAGCGGCGGTGTCCTGGCAATCTAATTTATTGAAACCGAATGTGAGTACTTAAGGTGCTTAGCAAGACTATGTACAACTAAAGATATATGTTAAAGTGGGAACATAAATGTAATACTACAGCCTGAAAAGACCATAGCTCTATGTAACACGCCAATCCCTGGATCAGTTTATTGGCTTACAATAATCTTAAAGATGAATATAAAGAAAATATCCGTATATCATAAATAATGAAATGATCCAAAGTATTCAATTATTACAATAATGCTTAGTAGGCTAGCTCAAATAGTTCAATAGCAAACGAAAGCATAAACATATAATAGGCTCCATCTTCAATTGCCGACAAGCGAACAAATGTTGAGTGGAGTACCACAACCTAGTCGATCACTCGGAATCAGAATACCCTGCAACATAAAACGTAGCAGCCCCGAAGGGTCAATACATGAAATGTATGGCAATAGCGCTAAGTAGGGAGACAATACACCTAGCAACTACATGCTTATTTGGCTGGTGGAGCTGTGGCTAGCTTACATTTTTTAAACACTTTGTCCTACTTTATTAAACCAATTTGATTCACAACAACCCATTCTGTTCACCCATTAAGTTTTAGTAATCAAGAAATAAGGATGAGCGGGAATATGTCATAGCATCGATATCAAGCAACTCATTTGTCTGTTATCGGGGACACGACTAAGCACTTAGTTTTACACCCTGCAGAGGTTGTACACTTTGTCCATGTAACTTGGTTAACCCAGCTCGTACCACCACACTCAGATTGTGTGATGATAGGGAGAAGCCTAAGAAGAAATCATTCGGGAAGTAGATCCCCAAACCCCACTACGCACTGGTCCCAACCTACCATTCACTACATCTCTGGCTACACTGGGTTCGGGTCACCACGACCTACTGAGTCCAACCAGCCATCCATTCTTACTGTCATTCCCCACCGTTATTCACACTTCGTTGACTAATCCAACCATTCCGCACAGATAGTTCATTGACATTATGTTGTTTTAGTTGAACAAAACATATACTTCCCCATATCATGATATCTTCCCCGTATCTACAACATATATAAGCACATCTACCATACGAAGGCTCAACTATAAGGGATTTCCCTACCACGATACAAAGGATATATCATAGCATAGTAATACCTACACAGGTAGCTACGAAAATACACTACACATGTAAACGAGAAAATAGTAGGAAAAATTAATGAACAAAATAGCAACTACTTTCCTTGATAGTTGGTGAAGTCGTTCAAACACTCATAGCAATCACACATGTTACACTCCTCGCAATCTATCGAGCAAACAATTGCATACAACATAAACAACCATACAATGATAAACAAATACACAAATGCATGTATGAAAATTTAATAAGTCACAATGGTTGTATTTTAGTTCTTTGAACATTACTAGATCACATGATGCATGCATGAAGTGTTTTAATGCAATAGTGTATTTATTATTAAATCCTGGTTGCTAATATAGAGGTTTTAATTATTCTGTTGCAACTCTTGTCTTAACTTCCGAATTAATTTTTTTTCTGGGGTTTACTGGCTATAGGACGTTAATACAAACCAGTAGAAATTGGATTCACCCTAATCGGAGTTACAAATCTTTTCTTATGATTTAAATAGTGTTTAATGGGTTTTAAATCATTTATATAGTTTCTGTTCTCTAAAAGTCTAACTAGAATCAGATATGTAATATTCACGGGATTGTGATTCCAGGGACATATTATTTATATTTTTGTGAGCTATAAATAATTTACTATAGATTTAATGATCTAAAATTCCATTAAAACTAATAAAATTGCTACGGGGTAACTAATCTGTAAAAACTAAATATAACCAAATATCATTAATCTACCTGAATTTAGCTTCAATTTGATGTATCATTCATAATTTTTGGACTAGGTATGAATTTTATTAACCCAAAAGACCATTAAAACTAATTAAATCATTACAGTAAATATGTACTGTAAGGATTAAATATAATGTGATATTATTAATATAAATTAGAATAGCTTTCTTTCTACATATTATTCATATTTTTATGACCCATAAATAATTTATTAAGAATTTAATATTCTAAAAGGCCATTAAACTTATTTAAATTATTATGGTATATATGTACTGTAAAAGTTATATCCAATTTGATATTAATATTCTACTCAATTTTCTAAATCCATTGATATATTATTTGCTATTTTTAGATCTAGGAATCTTTTTATATATTTTTAAAAGTTTAATACATTTTCTGCAACTTTCCTAAAATCAATTATAAGTCAAATACACAGTCAACGCTGACGCGACGTGAGCTGGCGCGGAGGGCCAAGTGGCGCGCTGTGGTTGGTGCGTATCGATTCAGTGCTGGAGCTGATGCTGGCCGTTGGATGTTATGGAGATCAGACGGCTGGTGGCGACCGTGGTGAGGCTCACCGTTGACGTTGATGACTGGCGGAGACGGAGGCTCGGCGACGGTCCAGCGGTCCTTGGCGGCGTGGCAGTGGTGTACTCGACGCAGAAGGGTGAGGCGGTCACGAGGGTGGCAACGGCGTGGTTCAGATCTTCCCCGGGCGACAACGGAGGGCGGCTGGAGCGTCCAGGTCGACGGCAGGATCCGGCTGCTTCTACAAGGTGATGTGGTGGCCTGCAGGGGAATAGAAGGAGTCAGGGTGTCGCAGAGTTTCTGGGGTAAGAGTACCAGATGGGTAGGAGGGAAGGGGGCGGTGCGGAACCACGATTTCAAGCTCGAGGTGAAGCTCCAATGGCGGCCCGTGTTGGTGAGATCGGGATCTTCCAATTCGGCGGCTAGGGTTTCGGAAACTCGAAAAATCCGAGGGCAGGAGATGAGGGAGGGTTTATATGGAGGGTAAAACATGCAGAGAGGCACGGGAAAGAACGGATCACGCAGATTTCGCGAACGAAACAGATCAGAACTGGCGGTGTGCGCGGGTCGGGCTCCAACCGGAGGTAGGGGACAAACATGGTGGGGTGCAACTGTCAATGGCACAGGGGCTAGCGGGTTGTTGGTGGGCTTGTGGTTGCTTGCGCGCGCGCAGAGGCGTCGGCCGACCCAACGGTGATTGCGCGTTGCATGCTGCTGCGCGGGGGTGGGGCGGGCGGCGAGTAGCTAGGCGGGATGGGGATAGGTGGTTCGGACGGTATGTTAGGTTAGTTTTTTGTTCTCTTTTCTTTTTCCATTTTCTGTTTTGTATTTTCCTCATAAATTTTTCATTTGAACTCCAAATGAACTCAAACTAGTCTCTAAAATTTTCTAAATTCAAGTAGATCATTTTAGTCTAATGTTTAGAAATAATTGTTGTCTTAGCAATAGTGGATTTTATAAAGCCAATTTAATTCCCTTTAGGAACATAGTGACATATACTATTTAGGGTTTTTAGATTTTTATTTCGATTTGACAAATTTCAAGATCCCAAAATGCAATGCAATGATCATGAATGGCATGCAATGCAAAATTATTTTCTAGTCCCAATTTCTAAAATCTTGGGATGTGACAACAAAGCATCACTAACAATTCTATCGATACATGCTACAACTTCCGTCTATTCAAAAGAATACAAGAGAGAGCAAAATATAACCAACTAGATACTAAAAGGTGCATAACTCAGCCAAACCTCGCCCTCTCAACTCCACCAAGGGGAGTAGGCCATCAGAGAGGCACATACACAGTTGGAAATTTTATAGCTTCATTGTTATAGTATCGCTATCTTACTATTGAAATTCTTCTTACTTAAGATCAAAGTTGTCTATGATCGAGAAACTTTGCTCCAAATAGTCCATAACTACGGATACACCTTTTCTAAAATATTTACTCTACAGAGGTGCACCTATGTTCTCATACACGTTCAATCAACCCTTTGAAGAAGAAAATCAAATGGAAATGGGGTATCATGACACAACCATTCTAAGAACCAAAGCAAGTTAAGGGGGTCAGCCAACTAAGCTACCCATAATAAAGTCTTGTCGATCTCCGGAGAAGTACCCAGAGGTTTGTGAGAATGGCCATAAAATCTCAAAGATCTGAAAGTGTGACTAAGTGTGTCTATATGGAATAATCGTGCTGCCTCTAAACAATATGGAATAACAAACGCTCCTTTTGCAACATAGTATAAATAAATTGACAACATGGCATTAGTATATAATAGTAAAGAAAACAGAGAACTAATTGTAACCTGATACGTCCAAAACGTATCTACTTTATCGAACACTTTTGCTATTGTTTCCCCTTTAAACTTATGTGATTTGGATGCAACTAACACGGACTGATGCTGCTTTCAGCAGAATTACCTTGGTGTCTAGTTTTTGTGCAGAAAATCAACTATCAGGAAAAATCTCGGAAAATATGCCAAAAATCCTATTTCACCAGAAGATCCACGGAGCCAGAAGACGAAACGGAGTGGAGGCCTAGGGGGCCACACCCCTTCCAGGCACAGGCCTAGCCCTGGCCGCGCCTAGGGGGTGTGGCCGCCCCAGGAACCCCCTCGGGATCCCTCTGCGCCTATAAGTTTCCTCTCGACCTAAATACAGGGGGGTTCAACGTTTTCCAGAAAAGAGTTCCGCTGCGCCGCCGCCACCAGAAACCAAGATTCGGATCCAGAAACTCCGTTCTGGCACCCTGCCGGGACGGGGAATTTGGAGAGGATCATCGCCATCGTCCTCACCAACGCATCTCCATCAACCATCGATGTTTCCCTCATCCATGAGTGAGTAATCTCTCGCGGTAGGCTATGGGTATGGTAGAGATTGGATGAGTTCTATCATGTAATCGAATAAGATTGTTAGGACATGGTGCCTAGTATCTCTATTAGTGTTATTTGATTTTGTTGCAACTTGTTGTGCTTAATGCTTGTCATTAGGGCCCGAGTGCAATGATCTCGGATCTGGACTTATTATTGAATCATTATGATAGTATTGTTTGTGATCTTATCTGCATGTTGTGTGCACATATCATTGTCCGGATCCAAAGGCCCCGAAGTGACAATAATTGGGATAACCGGAGGGGATGGCTGTGGTGTGAGGATCACATGTGTTCACGGAGTGTTAATGCTTTGCTCCGGTGCTCTATTAAAAGGAGCACCTTAATTGCAGTAGTTCCCTAGAGACCCCGATGCCACGTGTTAACTGATCAGAAGATGTTGTGCAAGTTCTCATTGCGAGCATGTATGACTATATATGGAGCACATGCCTAGGATTGTTTAGTACTTGGATGCTTGTCATTATTTATCTGCAATGTCCTAGATCTTGAAGTTACATGTTTAGACTCGTTCATGCAACGCCCGTCCATCCATCCCTATGCCTACACTTTCGAATCCCATTGTTCTTATTCGTTACTATTGCTCATGTTTCACTGTTGCTGTTGCTTTGTTGTTGCTACTATAAACTGTTGCTACTGATAAACTTCTGTGAGCAAGAACTATTTCCAGGTGCAGCTGAATTGACAACTCAGTTGTTAAGGCTTGCAAGTATTCTTTGGCTCCCCTTGTGTCGAATCAATAAATTGGGTAATGCTACCCGCGAAGACTGTTGCGATCCCCTACACTTGTGGGTCATCATAACCCCCAAAAAATACTCCAAAAACAAGGTTAAGACAAGGGAATCCTAGAAAACCTCTCACGAACGGTTTGTGTGCTCAGTATAGGAGCATATATCAAGAACCCAGGGTCCTCCTCATCGACATGTGACTCTCCTAAGGGTCTACCCCTCCCTCTTCCACCATGACCACCACAGTCACTACCACCCCCAGCACCAGCCCTCGACAGTAAGGGTTCAAATGGCCAAAGCAGCCAATCTCTCCATCCATACTCCTATGTGTCACGGATACGATTACCACACTCCTCCACAACATGCCCAATGATAGCACCAAAGTGGAAAAAACCTGGTAGCTTCTCAAACAGTACCGGGTATTTTTCTTTCTCTTTAATCGTCATTGGGACAAAATAGACAATTTGTTTGTTTTTGTCTAGAAACATGATCTCGCGGATACTTTTTTCCATACGACCCCCAAACGGAGTCGGGTTCCATTATCAAGGATAACAAAACTAATGTCATGTAAGTCTAATAAAAACCAGAAAAGATGGAACAAGAGAAAGAAAATAAACCTCGGACTGAGTAAGGGATGATCACAACCAGGGATCAGCCCACACCAACACGCAATAACCCAAACGTTGATAAACTCAAGTTTTTGTAGGGGTTCGTAGCATGGAAAACAAAAAAATTCTACCGCATGCAAAAAACAAGCCAAGATCTATCAACTAGATTGTAGCAACGAGTCGATAGAGTAACTCACCCTCGAAGATTCCAAAGCGGTTAACGAGAGCAGATTCTCGTGGGTGATGTAGTTGTACTCTTGCCGATCTCAAGATCGCGTAGACGATCCTTTCCAGCGCTGCGTTCCAGCAGCGCTTCCGCAGTCGGTCACACGTTTGGTACTCGATGAAGACCTTCCTGTCCCTTGTTCCAGCATGCAGCGGAGGTTGTAGCACTCTCCTCGCGATTCCGGCAGCACGACGGCGTGGTACCGGAAGTAGAGGGGAGATCTCGCAGGGCTTCGCCTTAAGCCGGAGCGAGTATGGTGGACTATGAGAGAGGCCTTGGCGATCTAGAGTTTATAGGCACCAAGGGAGGAAGCTTGGAAGGCGGCTAGGGCTTGGGGAGAGCCCCAACTCGGAGGCTAGGAGGAAACCCTAGGGTTGCGGCGACTTGTGGTGGCCGGCGGCTAGGGCTAGGGTTTGGGTGGTGTTGGGTGTAGGGAAGAGGGGCAGCCCTGCCCCTCCTTTTATAGGTGGGAGGGCACGGCCAAGGGGGAGGGAGTCCTCCCCCAAGTCATCCTCCTTGGCCGGCGGGTGGAGGGAGAGGAACTCCTCCCCAAGTAGGTTTCCTACTCTCCCTCCACCAAGCAAAACTTGCCATTTGACTTTTCAAATTGGTGTTTGACTTTTCAAACTAGGATTTGATTTCTTCCTTTATTTTGCCCAGCCATGATACCTAGTACATGATGCAACCATTCCACATTGTCATGACACATTCATATACCCTTCCCCTCCGGAGTGCCGAACCCTCCGGAACCTTCTAGAACATTCCCGATGAAAACACCGGAATCATTCCCCAACTCCGAAACAGGACTTTCCTTATATGAATCTTATTCTCCGGACCATTCTGGATCTCCTCGTGATATCCCGGATCCCATCCGAGACTCCGAACAACATTCAGTCTCTTACTCATCATTCCATAACTACTCAACAACATTGAATCCTTAAGTGTGTCTCCCTACGGTTCGTGAATTATGCGGACATGATCGAGACACTTCTCCGAACAATAACCAATAGAGGAATGTGGAAATTCATATGGCTACCACATATTTCTACGATTACTTTGTGATCGAATGAACCACTTACATACGATACCAATTTCCCTTTGTCTCACAATAGTTTACTTATCCGAGGTTTTGATCGTCGGTATCTCTGCATACCTAGTTCAACCTCGTTACCGATAAGTACTCTGTTCTCGTTCCCGTGGTATGTGATCCCTTGTGAGCCAGTCACATGCTTGCAAGCTAATTGGATGACATTCCACCGAGAGGGCCCAGAGTATATCTATCCGTCATATGGATGGACAAATCCCACTCTTGATCCATGTGTCTCAACCCATACTTTCCGAACACTCAATACCACCTTTATAGCCACCCAGTTACGGTGTGGTGTTTGATGTCATCAAAGCATCCTTCCGGTGATGATGATAAGCATGATCTCATGGTCGAAGGAATTAGGTTACTATGTATCAGAAAGCTTATAACAATTGAACTATTAAAACGACTTGATCTTTATGCTACGCTTATCTATAGGAGTATGTCCATCATACCATTCTCCTAACGATATGATCTTGTTGTTAATAACATCTCAATGTTCATGATAGTTAAACCACAATCATCTATTAACCAACAAGCTAGTATTATGTAGAGGCTTTACTAGGGACTCTAATTTAGTTTACAAATCACACAAGTATTAATGTTTCCTGGTCAATACTGTTATAGCATGAATGTAAACATTTACCATAAACACAAAGATAATAATAACTACATTTATTATTGCCTCTAGGGCATATCTCCAACAGTCTCCCACTTGCACTAGAGTCAACTAATCTAGATTACATGGTAATATACCGAACACCCATGGCAGTTTGGTGTTGGTCATGTTTTGCCCTCGGGAGAGGTTTAGTCAACGGAT
Organism: Avena longiglumis; assembly: GCA_030063025.1. Classification (NCBI taxonomy): domain Eukaryota; kingdom Viridiplantae; phylum Streptophyta; class Magnoliopsida; order Poales; family Poaceae; genus Avena; species Avena longiglumis. The sequence goes on along the minus strand of CP125978.1, from coordinate 415,942,096 downwards.
CCGCCACATTTAGATCTGTGTGTACTTTGCAAATCTTTATGTCACCATCTTGGACATGTTCTCGAATAGCGTGAAAACGTAGCTTGATGTGCTTCAGCTTCTTGTGTGACCTTGGTTCTTGCGCATTGGCTATGGCGCCCATGTTATCACAGTAGATAGACATTGGGTCCAGCGCACTTGGAACCACACCGAGCTCTGTAATGAACTCCTTCATCCATATCGCTTCTTGTGAAGCCTCCGAAGCAGCTATGTATTCCGATTCAGTTGAAGATCTCGCCACAACGCTTTGCTTTGCACTCCTCCAGCTAACTGTTGCACCATTCAAAGTAAATACGTATCCAGATTGAGATTTAGAATCATCCGGATTGGTGTTCCAACTAGCATCGGTGTAACCATTAACAACGAGTTGTTCATCACCTCCATAAGAAAGAACCATATCCTTAGTTCTTCTCAAGTACTTAAGGATGTTTTTGACCGCTGTCCAATGATCCACTCCTGGATCACTTTGATATCTGCTAGTTAAACTAACAACATATGCAATGTCGGGTCTAGTATATAGCATGACATACATTAGAGATCCTATGGCTGAGGCATAGGGAGTCTTACTCATCCTTTCTCTATCTTCTGCCGTTGCTGGACTTTGAGTTTTACTCAAGGTCGTATTGGGAAACATGGGCAAGAACCCTTTCTTGCTATCTTCCATTCCAAACCTCTTTAGAACTTTGTCCAAATATGTACTTTATGACAATGATATTAGGCGCCTCGATCTATCTATATAAATCTTTATGCCTAATATGTAAGCTGCTTCACCAAGATCTTTCATTGAAAAACTATTATTCAAATATTCTTTGACACTATTAAGAAGGTCTACATCATTCCCAATCAACAATATGTCATCTACATAAAGTATTAAGAATGCTGCAGAGCTCCCACTCACTTTCTTGTAAATACAAGCTTCTCCATAAGTTTGTATAAAACCAAAACTTTTGATTACCTTATCAAAACGTTGATTCCAACTTCGGGATGCTTGCTTCAACCCATATATGGACCGTTGAAGTTTGCATACCTTGTTAGCATCCTTAGGATCGACATAACATTTGGGTTGCATCATATACAACTCTTCATCAATGTCTCCATTGAGGAACGCTGTTTTGACATCCATCTGCCATATCTCATAATCGTAATATGCAGCGATTGCTAACATAATCCTCACAGACTTTAGCTTCGCTACTCGTGAGAAAGTCTCATCGTAGTCAACTCCTTGAATTTGTCGAAACCCTTTTGCGACAAGTCGAGCTTTATAGACAGTAACATTACCATCAGCATTTGTTTTCTTCCTGAAAATCCATTTGTTCTCGACAGCCTTCTGGCCATCCGGTAAGTCCACCAAAGTCCATACTTGGTTTTCGTACATGGATCCAATTTCGGATTTCATGGCATCTTGCCATTTATTGGAATCTGGGATCATCATCGCTTCCTCATACGTCACAGGGTCATCGGTGTTGTCCACCAACATGACACTCATAACGGGATCATACCAATCAGGAGTGGTACGAGTTCTCGTTGACCCGCGAGGTTCTGTAGCAACTTCAATCGAAGTTTCATGATCATCATCATTAGCTTCGTCTCTTATTGGTATAGGCACCACAGGAACTTCTTCCGGTGCTGCGCTACTCGCAAGTTCGGGAGAAGGTTCAACAACCTCGTCGAGTTCTACTTTCCTTCCAGTCACTTCTTTCGAGAGAAATTCTTTCTTTAGAAAGGATCCATTCTTAGCAACAAAGATTTTGCCCTCGGATCTATGATAGAAGGTATACCCAATAGTTTCCTTCGGGTATCCTATGAAGACGCATTTTTCCGCTTTGGGTTCAAGCTTGTCCGGCTATAACTTCTTTACATAGGCTTCGCAACCCCAAACTTTAAGGAACGACAATCTAGGTTTCTTCCCAAACCATAATTCATACGGTGTCGTTTCAACGAATTTAGATGGTGCCCTATTGAAAGTGAATGCGGCTGTTTCTAATGCATAACCCCAAAACGATAGCGGTAAATCTGTAAGTGACATCATAGAACGAACCATATCTAACAGAGTTCGATTACGACGTTTGGACACACCATTACGCTGTGGTGTTCCTGGCGGTGTCAATTTTGAAAGTATTCCGCATTTCTTCAAATGCTCGCCAAACTCGTAACTTAGATATTCACCTCCACGATCAGAACGTAGAAATTTAATATTCGTGTTATGTTGATTCTCCACCTCACTTTGAAATTCCTTAAACTTCTTGAAAGTTTCGGACTTATGTTTCATTAAATAGATATACCCATATCTACTCAAGTCATCCGTGAAGGTAAGAACATAACGATAACCACCACGCGATGCTACACTCATTGGACCACACACATCGGTATGTATGATTTCCAACAAGTTCGTAGCTTGCTCCATCATACCAGAAAATGGAGTCTTAGTCATTTTACCCATCAGACATGCTTCGCATCTTTCAAGTGATTCAAGAAGTCCATCAAAATGGAGTTTCTTCATACGCTTCACTCCAATGTGACCAAGACGACAGTGCCACATATAGGTCGAGTTATCGCTCAATTTCAAACGTTTAGCTTCAATGTTATTAATATGTGTATTTCCACTATCGAGATTCAATAAGAATATACCATTTATCAAAGGTGCATGTGCATAAAACATATTACTCATATAAATCGAAAAACCTTTATTCTCAGACTTAAATAAGTAACCATCTCGCAACAAACATGATCCAGATATAATGTTCATGCTCAACGCAGGCACCAAATAACAATTATTTAAGTATAAAACTAATCCCGATGGTAGATGAATAGGTAGCGTGCCAATCGCGATCACATCAACCTTTGATCCCTTTCCAATGCGCATCGTCACCTCGTTCTTCGCTAGCTTCCGTTTATTCTGCAGCACGTGTTTCGAGTTACAAATATGAGCAACCAAACCAGTATCAGATACCCAGGCACTACTACGAGTACTAGTGAGATACACATCAATAATGTGTATATCGGATATACCTTTCTTCTTGATGTTGCCGTTCTTCAAATCCGCCAAGTACTTTGGGAAATTCCGCTTCCAGTGACCCTCTTGCTTGAAGTAAAAGCACTCAGTATCAGGCTTAGGTCCAGCCTTGGTCTTCTTCGTCGGTGCGGCAACTTTCTTACCACCCTTCTTGAAGTTTCCCTTTTGCTTAGACTTGCCTTTCTTGAATTTGTTGGTCTTATTAACCAACAACACTTGATGATCTTTCTTGATCTCCACTTCTGCAGATTTCAACATGGAGAAGAGTTGTGACAACGTCTTGTTCATGTTTTGCATATTGTAGTTCATCACAAAGTTCTTGTAACTTGGTGGTAGTGATTGGAGGACACTGTAAATCCCCAAAGCATTAAGAATCACTATACCCAAACTTTGGGTTTTGTTTGCGTGCCCAGACATATTAAGCACATGCTCACTGACGGAGCTGCCCTCTTCCATCTTGTAGTTAAAGAACTTTTCAGAAGCCTCATAACTCTCAACTGCCGCGTGAGCCTCAAATATCATCTTGAGTTCACGGACAATATCATGTGGGTCATGGTTCTCAAACCTTTTCTGAAGCTCCGATTCCAAACCATACAATATAGCACACTGAACTGTGGAGTACTGATTCTTTCGAGTGAGGTAAACGTGTAGGGTTTCGTAGCATGGAAAACAAAAAATTTCTATCGCATACAAACAAACAAGCCAAGATCCATCTACTAGATTGTAGCAACGAGTCGATGGAATAACTTACCCTCGAAGATTCCAAAGTGTTTAACGAGAGCGGATTCTCGTGGGTGATGTAGTCGTACTCTTCCCGATCTCAAGATCGCGTAGACGATCCTTCCGGTCTTAAGTTCGGCTAGCTTGATCGGTCACACGTTCGGTTCACGAAGACCTTCCTCTCCTTGTTCCAAAGCAGCGGAGGTTGTAGCACTCTCCTCGTGATTCCGGCAAGACAACGCGTGGTAAGTAGAGAGGAGATCTCGCAGCCTTCGCTTAAGCCGAGCGAGTATGGTGGAGTATGAGAGAGCTCCTCGGCGATCTAGGTTTTAGACACACCAAGGAGGAGAGGCTAGAGCCGGGGCTGGGGTTCCGGGACCCCAAGTCGGCGGGTTAGGCAAAACCCTAGGGGCGGCGGTGGCTATGGTGGTGGCCAAGCTAGGGTTTGAGGAGAGGTACTTGTGTGTGCTAGAGGGAGCCCCGCCTCCTTATATAGGTGGAGGGGCCGGTCAAGGGAGGGAGGAGTCCCTCCCAACTCGGCTTGGTGGAAGCCGGCTTGGGAGGAGGGACTCCCTCCCAACTCGTTTCAACCTCCTCCTCCTCTTTCCAAAACTGCCGTTTGACTTTCAAACTAGCTGTTTGAATTTTCAAATTAGGATTTGAATAAACCCTTTATTTTGGACAGCGAAGATACTTAGTACATGATGCAATCATTCCAACTTGCAATGACACATTCATGTACCCCTTCCCCTCCGGAGTGCCGGACATTCTGGAACCTTCTAGAACATTCCCGATGAAAACACCGGAATCATTCCCCAACTCAAACGGGACTTTCCTTATATGAATCTTATTCTCACCATTCGGATCTCCTCATGATATCCCGGATCCCATCCGAGACTCGAACAACATTCGGTCTCTTTCTCATTCATTCCATAACTACTCAAACAACGTCGAATCCTTATGTGTCTCCCTACGGTTCGTGAATTATGCCATATGATCGAGACACTTCTCAACAATAACCAATAGAGGAATCGGAAATTCATATGGCTCACATATTTCTACGATTACTTTGCGATCGAATGAACCATTTACATACGATACCAATTTCCTTTGTCTCATGATAGTTTACTTATCCGAGGTTATGATCGTCGGTATCTGCATACCTAGTTCAACCTCATATCGATAAGTACTCTTTTCTCGTTCCCGTGATATGTGATCCCTTGTGAGCCAGTCACATGCTTGCAAGCTAATTGGATGACATTTCACCGAGAGGGCCCAGAGTATATCTATCCGTCATATGGATGGACAAATCCCACTCTTGATCCATGTGTCTCAACCAATACTTTCCGAACACTCAATGCCACCTTTATAGCCACCCGATTCACGGTGGTGTTTGATGTCATCAAAGCATCCATACGGTAAAGGTGATATGCATGATCTCATGGTCGAAGCAATTAGGTTACTATGTATCAGAAAGCATATAGCAATTGAACTATTAAAATGACTTGATCTTTATGCTACGCTTATCTATAGGAGTATGTCCACCATATCATTCTCCTAACGATATGATCTTGTTGTTGATAACATCTCAATGTTCATGATAGGTAAACCACAATCATTTATCAACCAACAAGCTAGTGATGTATAGAGGCTATACTAGGGACTTCAAATTAAGTTTACAAATCACACAAGTATCAATGTTTCCTTGTTAGTACTATTATAGCATGAATGTAAAAATTTATCATAAACACAAAGATATAATAATAACTATATTTATTATTGCCTCTAGGGCATATCTCCAACAGTCTCCCACTTGCACTAGAGTCATCTAATCTAGATTACATGGTAATATACCGAACACCCATGGCAGTTTGGTGCTGGTCATGTTTTGCCCTCGGGAGAGGTTTAGTCAACTGATCCGCCACATTCAGATCTGTGTGTACTTTGCAAATCTTTATATCCCCATCTTGGATATGTTCTCGAATAGCTTGAAAACGTAGCTTGATGTGCTTCAGCTTCTTGTGTGACCTTGGTTCTTGCGCATTGGCTATGGCGCCCATGTTATCACAAAGAGATAGACATTGGGTCCAAGCACTAGGAACCACACCTAGCTCTGCAATGAACTCTTTCATCCATATCGATTCTTGTGAAGCCTCCGAAGCAGCCATGTATTCCGATTCAGTTGAAGATCTCGCCACAACGCTTTGCTTTGCACTCCTCCAGCTAACTCCTGCACCATTCAAAATAAATATGTATCCAGATTGTGATTTAGAATCATCCGGATCGGTGTTCCAACTAGCATCGGTGTAACCATTAACAACGAGCTGTTCATCACCTCCATAAGAAAGAACCATATCCTTAGTTCTTCTCAAGTACTTAAGGATGTTTTTGACCGCTGTCCAATGATCCACTCCTGGATCACTTTGATATCTGCTAGTCAAACTAACATCATATGCAATGTCGGGTCTAGTACATAGCATGGCATACATTAGAGATCCTATGGCTGAGGCATAGGGAGTCTTACTCATCCTTTCTCTATCTTCTGCCGATGTCGGACTTTGAGTTTTACTCAAGGTCGTATTGGGAAACATGGGCAAGAACCCTTTCTTGCTATCTTCCATTCCAAATCTCTTTAGAACTTTGTCCAAATATGTACTCTGTGACAATGATATTTGGCGTTTTGATCTATCTCTATAAATCTTTATGCCTAATATGTAAGCTGCTTCGCCAAGATCCTTCATTGAAAAACTATTATTCAAATATTTCTTGACACTATTAAGAAGGTCTACATCATTCCCATGTTGGAATTATGCCCTAGAGGCAATAATAAAGATGTTATTATTATAATTCTTGTTCATGATAAAGTTTATATTCCATGCTAGAATTGTATTAAGCGGAAACATTAATACTTGTGTGGTTTGTGAACAACACCGTGTCCCTGGTATGCCTCTAAGGACTAGCTCATTGATCAATGATGGTTAAGGTTTCCTAACCATAGACATGAGTTGTCAATTGATAATGAGATCATATCATTGGGAGAATGATATGATGGATGACCCAAACTAAGCGAAGCAATTAGATCGTTTCATCGTGTTCATCTTGAAGCTTTTCCTATGTCAAATATTGTATTCCTTAGACCATGAGATAATGCAACTCCCTGCACCGGAAGAAAGCTTTGAGGTCATCAAACGTCATCCTATGAGAGGGTGATCATAAAGGTGTCTCTCGTGATCGGAAAGTATCATTGGGTTGTATGTATCGAGATGGAATTTGTCCTCCCAAGTCGGAGAGATATACTTGGCCCACTCGTAATCGATATCAACACCGCTTGCAAGCATGTGGTTAAGGAGTTAATCACAAAGTGATATCGGATTACGAAAGTAAAGTTCTTGCCGTGAACGAGATTGAACTAGGTATGACGGCACCGATTGAATCTCGCAAGTAAAATATCGCGAGACCAGGGAATATATATATGGGATTGATTGAATCGGCATCGTGGTTCATCCGATATGATCATCGATGAATGTGTGGAGTCAATATGGGTGCCTGCACTTTGTTGATTATTGATAGAAGATCATGTCTCATATTCTCGAACCCGGGTCACACACTTAACGATCTCGACGCTAGGATAGATTGGATAATTGGTTTATGAATTTTGTTCGAGTCTCGGATGGGATCCGGACATCACGAGAGGTTCGAATGGTCCGAGAATAAGATTCATATAAGGCGCAGTTTTTGGAGTTCTAATTGTTCCGGTTAATCGGTATTGTATCGAAGCTTTCCTAAGGGGACCAACGTGGCCCCACCTTCCGGGAGGGGCATGGGCCTATGAGGGAGTGTCCTGGCCGATTGGGCCAGGGCACAAGGCCCCATAGGGCCCAAGCATTCTAGAGATTTGACTCGTTTAAATCTCGGGATAGAATTTCTAGAAGAGGGAGAGTTTAAATCGTTTAAACTAGAGATAGGATTTCTAGAAGGGAGAGTTTAAATTGTTTAAACTAGAGATAGGCTTGGAGGAGGGGCAAGGGCTGGCCGCCCCCCCTCTATATATAGAGGGGTGGTGCGCCCCCTCCCCCCTACACACCTTCCCCTCCAACCCTAGCCGCCCTGCTGCCCTTCCTCTCTCCCTCCCGACTGCTTGTAGGCGAAGCCCTGCTGCAGAAATTCTCCACCATATACACCACGCCGTCGTGTTGTAGATCCAATCTATCTCTCCACCATACTTGCTGGTCCGAGGAAGGAGGATACGTCGAGGTGCTGCACGTGTGCATCTCACGGAGGCACCGCCACTTGTGGTGCTAGATCGGATCGGATTGCGAGGAGGAGAAGCGAGTACGACTACATCACCCACGTTCCGATTTAACGCTCACAGCGAATCTTCAAGGGTATGAAGATCTAATCCAATCTCTCTCGTTGTTTGCATCTCCTATATTAGATCTTGGCTTTCCTCTCGCCCGTAGAAAATTTTGATTTACTATGCCGCGATACCCTTCAAAGTATCGAGCTAGAGAATCTCGGGCAAGTAAAATATCGCGAGACGAAGGGAATATATATAGGATTGATTGAATCTGGCATCGTGGTTCATCCGATATGATCATCGATGAATGTGTGAGTCAATATGGGTGCGTTGATTATTGATAGAAGATCATGCGCATATTCTCGAACCCGCGGGGTCACACATAACGTATCTCGGCTAGGATAGATTGGATAATTGGTTTATGAATTTTTGTTCGAGTCTCGGATGGGATCCGGGACATCACGAGAGGTTCGAATGGTCCGAGAATAAGATTCATATAAAGGCGGTCAGTTTTGGAGTTGAATTGTTAGGGTTAATCGGTATTGTATCGAAGCTTTCTGAAGGGACCAACGTGGCCCCACCTTCCGGGAGGGGCATGGGCCTATGAGGGAGTGTCACAGCGCATTGGGCAGGGCACATAGGGCCCAGCCGATTCTAGAGATTTGACTCGTTTAAATCTCGGATAGAATTTCTAGAAGAGGAGAGTTTAAATCGTTTAAACTAGAGATAGGATTTCTAGAAGGAGAGTTTAAATTGTTTAAACTAGAGATAGGCTTGGAGGAGGGCAGGGCTGGCGCCCCCTCTATATATAGAGGTGGTGCGCCTCCCTACACACCTTCCTCCAACCCTAGCCGCCTGCCCTTCCTCTATCCTCCCGATCGCTTGTAGGCGAAGCCTGTGCAGAAATTCTCCACCATATACCACGCCGTCGTGTTGTAGATCCAATCTATCTCTCCACCATACTTGCTGGTCCGAGGAAGGAGGATACGTCGAGGTCTGCGTGTGCATCTCACGAGGCACCGCCACTTGTGGTGCTAGATCGGATCGGATTGCGAGGAGGCGAGTACGACTACATCACCCACGTTAGGCGTTCGCTGTCACGAATCTTCAAGGGTATGAAGATCTAATCCAATCTCTCTCGTTGTTTGCATCTCCTATATTAGATCTTGGCTTTCCCTCTGTTCGCTCCGTAGAAAATTTTGATTTACTATGCCGCGATACCCTTCAGTGGTATCAGAGCTAGATCTATGCGTAGATGTGTTTCACGAGTAGAACGTAACATGGTTGTTGCGGGCGTTGATGTTTTCTGTTGCAAGCCTCTTGTTTGTGTTCTTCTTATGACGCGGGATAGTGAGATTGAAGCGGTCCAGGCCAACCTTACGCGACGTCGTTCGCGAGACCGGCTCCGCACTTGACGTGTGGCTTGTACCACACATGCGGGTGGATGTCGTTCTCTCACTATAGTTGTCATGGGATTAACACCGGAGTTTGGCAACCATAATATCACCGTTGTGGCTTTCCGCAGGTAAGAATCGTTCTTAGCATCTACTCCCATAAAGCCACGTAAAACATGCAACAACAAAGTAGAGGCGTCTAACTTGTTTTTGCAGGGAGTGTTTTCTGTGATATGGTATGGCCCAAGATGTGATGTGTATATTGTATGCGATGATCATGTTTTGTAATGTTTCACGACTTGCATGTCGATGAGTACACAACCGGTAGGAGCCATATGGTTGTCTTTATAATTGTGTATGACCTGTGTGTCAACTTCTTATACGCCATGTAATAGCTTTACTTTATCGCTAAGTAGTTAGCAATAGTTGTAGTTTCTATTCGTGGTGGAGGCAATCATGGTGGAGTGATGGAGATCATGTCAGAATGCACAAGACGGAGATCATTGCGCGAGGATTGGCTATACCATGTCACATAAAGTTATATGCATGTGATGTTTATCCCTTTATGTATCTTATTATGCTTAGATCACGACGGTAGCATTATAAGATGATTCCTCACTTAAAGATCAAGATAAAAACTGTGTTCTCCCCAAGTATGCACCGTTGCGAAAGTTCGTCGTGTCCAAGCATCACGTGATGATCGGGTGCTATAGACTCTACGCTCACATACAACGGGTGCAAGCCAGTTTTTGCACACGTGGAAATACTTGGGTCTAGCTTGACGAGCCTAGCATGTACAGACATGGCCTCGGAACACAAGAACCGAAAGGTTAAGCATGAGTCATATGAATGCTATGATTGACACTTTGTTGTCCACCATTGAAACCACATCTCTTCTCGTGATGATCGGATTAGGTGTGGTGAATTTGGATCGTGTTCACTAAACAACTTGAGGGATGTTGAATTTAGTGGGAGTTCATCTAGTAATTTGGTTAAGTTGAACTATTTATCATGAACATAGTCTAAATTGTACTTGCAAATACTGTAGATCACATGGCCAAGTCCAACTTCAACTTCAACGTTTTTGCTGAGATAGAAAAGCTTAGAAACAATGGGTCTCACTTCACCAAATGGTTCGCATTTTGAGAATCATTCTCGGCGGACAAAAGGACTATGTCCTTGAGAAAGCGCTAGGTGACGCCCTACGTAGATCGCGGTGATGAAAAAATGTTTATCGATCACGCAAGGATGATTATGATTTGATTAAGATCGCCATGTTGTATGCTATGGAATCGGATCTTCAAATTCGTTTTGAGGAGTTCGCCGCCCTTTGATATTCTTGAAGAGTCAAGAACATGTTTGAGACTCAAGCCGTTACGAGATATGAGATCTCTAAGAAATTCCTTAACTACAAGATGGAGGAAGGAGTTCCGTTAGTGAGCACGCCATTAAGATGTCGGGCTACACTCAACGCTTGAGCAAGCGGGCAAGATTCGGAGGAGCTCAAGATAGACACTCCAGCTACAAAAGTTTTGTAGTAGATCACAATCAGATTGGTTCCCGATATGATCACCGAGCTCTTCACTAAGATGAAAGTAGCGGAGGTGAACATCAAAAGGAATAATCATGTGTTAATGGTCAACAAGCCCTCCTTTAAAAAAGGTAAGGGAGCAAAGAAACCCTTTAAGAAGGGCGGCGGCAAGCGCAATGCTCCTGCTGAGAAGAAGCTCAAGTGTGGTCCTAAGCCGACCGAGTGCTTCTATTGCAGGACAAGGGTCATGGAAGCATCGTCCAAGTACTTAGCGGACAAAGGCTGGCACCATCAAAGGTATATTTGATATACATGTTATTGATGTTTTCCTTACTAGCCCTCGTTGTAGTGCACAGGTATTTGATACGGTTCGGTTGCTAATATTTGTAACTCGAAATAGGAGCTACGAAATAGACGGGACTTGCGAGGGATGAGGTGACGATCTTGGCGTTGGCGGATCAAGAGTTGATGTGATGGCCGTCGACGCTCTCCTTAGTTTTACCTTCGGGATTAGTTTTAAACCTTAATAAGTGTTATTATGTGCCTGCGTTGAGCATGAACATTATTTCTGGATCGTGTTTATTGCAAGACGGTTATTCATTTAAATCGGAGAATAATGGTTGTACTATTTATATGAGTAACATCTTTTTTGGTCATGCACCTCTTATGAATGGTTTATTTCTTCTAAATCTCGAAAGGGATGAAACACACATCCATAACATTGAGGCTAAGAGATGCAAAGTAGATAGTGATAATACTACTTATTTGTGGCACTGTCGTCTAGGTCATATTGGTGTAAAGCGCATGAAGAAACTCCATTATGATGGACTTTTGGAGTCTCTTGATTTTGAATCATTTGACACATGCGAACCATGCCTCAAGGGCAATATGATCAAAACCCCGTTCTCCGGTATGATGGAGCGAGCAACGGACTTGTTGGAAATCATACATACCGATGTGTGCGGACCGATGAGTGTTTTGACGCGCGGTGGATATCGCTATTTTCTCACTTTTACCGATGACTTAAGTAGATATGGGTATATCTATTTAATGAAACATAAATCTGAAACGTTTGAAAAGTTCAAAGAATTTCAGAATGAAGTGGAGAACCATCGTAACAGAAAGATTAAGTTTCTACGATCCGATCGTGGGGGCGAATATTTGAGTTATGATTTTCTCACGCATCTTAAAGCAAGTGGAATCGTTTCACAACTCACGCCACGGAACACCACAGCAATGGTGTGTCTGAGCACGGAATCGAACCCTATTAGATATGGTCCGATCAATGATGTCTCTTCTTGATTTCGTTATCATTTTGGGGTTATGCATTAGAAACGCTGCATTCACTTTAAATAGGGCTCCATCTAAATCCGTTGAGACGACACCGTATGAACTGTGGTTTGGTGCTAAACCTAAGTTGTCGTTTCTTAAAGTTTGGGGATCTGAAGCTTCGTCAAGAAGTTGATGCGGACAAGCTCGAACCCAAAGCGGAGAAATGCGTCTTCATAGGATACCCTAAGGAAACTATTGGGTATACCTTCTATCACAGAACCGAAGGCAAAGTGTTTATGTCATGAAAACGGTTCCTTTCTTGAGAAGGATTTTCTCTCGAAAGAAGTGAGTGGGAGGAAAGTAGAGCTAGGCGAGGTTATTGAACCTTCTCTTGAATTGGAGAGTAGCGCAGCACCTGAAATTGTTCGGTCACCGCACCAACAATAGAGGAATCTAATGACAAGGATCATGAAGCTTGGACGATGTGCTTGAGCGTCGTGGGTCGACAAGGTCGCGTGCCCCTCCCGAGTGGTACGACAACCTGTCTTGGTGTCTTGTTGGTAGAAGACGGTGAACCTACGAACTATGAGGAAGCGATGATGAGCCGGACTCGAGAAATGGCTTGAAGCCATGAAATCCGAATTGGGATCCATGAGCGAAAACCAAGTATGGACTTTGGTGGATCCTCCTAGCGGCGAAAGGCCGTTGAGTGCAAATGGATATTCAAGAAGAAAACGGACGCGGATGGTAATGTTACCGTCTATAAAGCACGGCTTGTCGCAAAGGTTTTCGACAAGTTCAAGGTGTTGACTACGATGAGACTTTCTCTCCGTAGCGATGTTTAAGTCCATTCGGATTTTATTAGCAATTGCTGCGTTTCATGATTATGAAATATGGCGGATGGATGTCAAGACGGCTTTCCTCAATGGGAACATTGATGAAGAGTTGTATATGATGCAACCGAAGGTTTGTCGATCCTAAGGATGCTAGTAAAGTATGCAAACTTCACGTTCCATTTATGGGTGAAGCAAGCATCTCGGAGTTGGAACCTTCGTTTTGATCAAGTGATCAAGAGTTTTGGATTTGTTCCAAATTGCTCTGAAGCTTGTATCTACAAGAAAGTGAGGAGCTCGGTGACGTTTACGGTGTATGTGGATGACATATTGATTATCGGAAATGACATCAACATGCTTAACAATGTGAAGAGTTATTTGAACAAGTGTTTTTCAATGAAAGACCTAGGTGAAGCTACTTATATATTGGGCATCAAAATCTATAGAGATAGACAAAGGCGCTGATAGCTTTAAGCAGTACATACCTAGACAAAGTTCGAAAAGGTTCGTAATGGATAAGGCAAAGAAAGGTTCGATGCCTATGTTGTCGGGTAAGATATTGAGCAAGGCTCGGTGTCCATTACGGTAAATGATAGGAATCTATGAGCAAAGTGCCTTATGCCTCGCCATAGGTTCCATCATGTATGCCATCTGTGTACTAGACGGATGTGTCCAATGCTCTTAGTTTGTGACGAGATATCAAAGTGATCCAGGAGTGGAACACTGGACAGCCGTGAAGAACATCCTAAAGTACCTAAATATAACTAAAGAAATGTTCTTAGTCTATGGGGGTGATGAACAGCTTGCTAGTTTCGACACCGACAAGGATGATTCCAAATCTCGACGGATACATTTATATTTTGAATGGAGGAGCGTGGCTGTAGAATCTGCAAGCAAAGCGTGATCGCGGGATCTACAATGGGCGGAATACATGGCTGCTGCAGAAGCGTCAAGTGAAGGAGTTTGGATCAGAAACTTCATCACTGAGCTTGGCGTGGTTCCAAGAGCATTGGACCAACTGGAGATATTGTGTGACAACACTGGCGCCATAGCACTCGCTAAGGAACCAAGATATCATCCAAAGACCAAGCATATCAACCGCAAGTTTCATATAATCCGAGATTATATAGCAGATGGAGATCTGAAGATTAGCAAAGTACATACGGATCTGAATGTCGCAGATCCATTGACTAAACCTCTTCCACGAGTAAAACATGATCAACACCTCAGTGCCATGGGTGTGAGATTTTTGCCAAATGTAAACTAGATTATTTACTCTAGTACAAGTGGGAGACTGTTGGAATTATGCCCTAGAGGCAATAATAAAGATGTTATTATTATAATTCTTGTTCATGATAAAGTTTATATTCCATGCTAGAATTGTATTAAGCGGAAACATTAATACTTGTGTGGTTTGTGAACAACACCGTGTCCCTGGTACGCCTCTAAGGACTAGCTCATTGATCAATGATGGTTAAGGTTTCCTAACCATAGACATGAGTTGTCAATTTATAATGAGATCATATCATTGGGAGAATGATATGATGGATGCAGACAAACTAAGCGAAGCAATTAGATCGTTCATCGTGTTCATCTTTGCGAAGCTTTTCCTATGTCAAATATTGTATTCCTTAGACCATGAGATAATGCAACTCCTGATGGAAGAAAGCTTTGAGGTCATCAAACGTCATCTTATGAGAGGGTGATCATAAAGGTGTCTCTCGGTGATCGGAAAGTATCTGGGGTTGTATGTATCGAGATGGAATTTGTCCCTCCCAAGTCGGAGAGATATACTTGGGCCCACTCGGTGTCGATATCAACACCACTTGCAAGCATGTGGTTAAGGAGTTAATCACAAAGTGATATCGGATTACGAGCAGTAAAGTACTTTGTGAACGAGATTGAACTAGGTATGACGGTACAAGCGATCGAATCTCGGGCAAGTAAAATATCGCGAGACGAAGGGAATATATATATGGGATTGATTGAATCACGGCATCGTGGTTCATCCGATATGATCATCGATGAATGTGGGACTCAATATGGGTTCCTGCACCCTTGTTGATTGTTGATAGAAGATTATATGCATATTCTCGAACCCGCGGTCACACACTTAACGTATCTCGACGCTAGGATAGATTGGATAATTGGTTTATGAATTTTGTTGAGTCTCGGATGGGATCCGGGACATCACGAGATGTTCCGGAATGGTCCGAGAATAAGATTCATATAAAAGGCAGTTTTGGAGTTGAATTGTTAAGTTAATCGGTATTGTCTAAGCTTCTAGAACCTTCGGAAGGGGACCAACGTGGACCCACCTTCCGGAGGGGCATGGGCCTATGAGGGAGTGTCCTGGCTGCATTGGGCCAGGCACAGGCCCCATAGGGCCCAGCCGATTCTAGAGAGATTTGACTGCGTTTAAATCTCGGATAGAATTTCTAGAAGAGGAGAGTTTAAATCGTTTAAACTAGAGATAGGATTTCTAGAAGGAGATTTTAAATTGTTTAAACTAGAGATAGGATTGGAGGAGGGGCAGGGCTGGCCCCCTCTATATATAGAGGGTGGTGCGCCTCCCCACACACCTTCCTCCAACCCTAGCCGCCTTCCTCTCTCCCTCCCGACCGCTTGTGGCGAAGCCTGCAGAAATTCTCCACCATATACACCACGCCGTGTTGTAGATCCAATCTATCTCTCCACCATACTTGCTGGTCAGGAAGGAGGAGGCGTCGAGTCTTGCACATGTGCATCTCACGGAGGCACCGCCACTTGTGGTGCTAGATCGGATCGGATCGCGAGGAGGAGGCGAGTCGACTACATCACCCACGTTCGACGAGCGTTCATTGTCGAATCTTCAAGGGTATGAAGATCTAATCCAATCTCTCTAGTTGTTTGCATCTCCTAGATTAGATCTTGGCTTTCCCTCTGTTCGCTCCGTAGAAAATTTTGATTTACTATGCCGCGAAACCCTTCATCCCAATCAACAATATGTCATCCACATATAGTATTAAGAATGCTACAGAGCTCCCACTCACTTTCTTGTAAATACAAGCTTCTCAATAAGTTTGTATAAAACCAAAACTTTTGATCACCTTATCAAAACGTTGATTCCAACTTCGGGATGCTTGCTTCAATCCATAGATGGACCGTTGAAGTTTGCATACCTTGTTAGCATCTTTAGGATCGACAAAACCTTTGGGTTGCATCATATACAACTCTTCATCAATATCTCCATTGAGGAATGCTGTTTTGACATCCATCTGCCATATCTCACAATCATAATATGCAGCGATTGCTAACATAATCCTCACAGACTTTAGCTTTGCTACTGGTGAGAAAGTCTCATCGTAGTCAACTCCTTGAATTTGTCGAAACCCTTTTGCGACAAGTCGAGCTTTATAGACAGTAACATTACCATCAGCATATGTTTTCTTCTTGAAGATCCATTTGTTCTCGACAGCCTTCCGGCCATCCCAGAAGTCCACCAAAGTCCATACTTGGTTTTCGACATGGATCCAATCTCGGATTTCATGGATTCTTGCCATTTATTGGAATCTGGGCTCATCATCGCTTCCTCATATGTCTCAGGGTCATCGGTGTTGTCCACCAACATGACACTCATAATGGGATCATACCAACTGGCAGGTACGAGTTCTCGTTGATCTCAGGGCTCTAGCAACTTCAACCAAGTTTCATGATCATCATCATTAGCTTCCTATCTAATTGGTGCGGGCACCACAGAACTTCTTCGGTCTTGCGCTACTCGCAATTTCGAGAGAAGGTTCGACAACCTCGTCGAGTTCTACTTTCCTTCCAGTCACTCCTTTCGAGAGAAATTCCTTCTCTAGAAAGGATCCATTCTTGGAAACGAAGATTTTGCCTTCGGATCTATGATAGAAAGTATACCCAATAGTTTCCTTCGGGTATCCTATGAAGACGCATTTTTCCGCTTTGGGTTCAAGCTTGTCCGGCTGTAACTTCTTTACATAGGCTTCGCAACCCCAAACTTTAAGGAACGACAATTTAGGTTTCTTCCCAAACCATAATTGATACGGTGTCGTTTCAACGGATTTAGATGGTGCCCTATTTAAAGTGAATGCGGTTGTTTCTAATGCATAACCCCAAAATGATATCGGTAAATCTGTAAGTGACATCATAGAACGAACCATATCTAAGAGAGTTCGATTATGACGTTTGGACACACCATTACGCTGTGGTGTTCCCGGCGGTGTCAACTGTGAAAGTATTCCGCATTTCTTCAAATGCTCGCCAAACTCATAACTTAGATATTCACCTCCATGATCAGAACGTAGAAATTTAATCTTCTTGTTACGTTGATTCTCGAAAGTTTCGGACTTATGTTTCATGAAATAGATATACCCATATCTACTCAAATCATCCGTGAAGGTAAGAACATAACGATAACCACCGCGCGATGCTACATTCATTGGACCACACACATCGGTATGTATGATTTCTAATAAGTCCGTAGCTCGCTCCATCATACCAGAAAATGGAGTCTTAGTCATTTTACCCATCAGACATGCTTCGCATCTATCAAGTGATTCGAAATCAAGTGATTCAAGAAGTCCATCGGAATAGAGTTTCATCATACGCTTCACTCCAATGTGACAAAGACGACAGTGCCACATATATGTCGAATTATCGCTTGATTTCAAACGTTTAGCCTCAATGTTATTAATGTGTGTATTTCCACTATCGAGATTCAACAAGAATATACCATCTATCAAAGGTGCATGTGCATAAAACATATTACTCATATAAATCGAACAACCATTATTCTCGGACTTAAACAAGTAACCGTATCGCAATAAACAAGATCCCGATATAATGTTCATGCTCAACGCAGGCACCAAATAACAATTATTTAAGTATAAAACTAATCCCGATGGTAGATGAAGGGGTAGCGTGCCGACCGCGATCACATCAACCTTTGATCCGTTTCCCACGCGCATCGTCACCTCGTTCTTCGCTAGCTTCCGTTTATTCTGCAAAGACCTGTTTGAAAGTTACAAATATGAGCAACCTAACCAAGATCAAATACCCGGGCACTACTACGGTACTAGTGAGATACACATCAATAACATGTATATCGATATACCTTTCTTCTTGATGTTGCCGTTCTTCAAATCCGCCAAGTACTTTGGGCAATTCCTTCGGTGACCTTCTCCTTGTAGTAAAGCACTCAACATCGGCTTAGGTCCAGCCTTGGTCTTCTTCGCCGCGTGGTAACTTTCTTACCACCCTTCTTGAAGTGTCCTTCGCTTAGACTTGCCTTTCTTGAATTTGGTGGTCTTATTGACCAACAACACTTGGTGCTCTTTCTTGATCTCCACTTCTACAGACTTTAACATAGCAAACAGTTCCGTAACTGCTTGTTCATACGCATGTTATAGTTCATCACAAAGTTCTTGTAACTTGGTGGTAGTGATTGGAGGACACGTAAATCCCCAAGCATTAGGAATCACTATACCCAAGCTTTGAAGTTTGTTTGCGTGCCCGCACATCTTAAGCACATGCTCACCGACTGAGCTGCCCTCTTCCATCTTGCAGTTAAAGAACTTTTCAAGACTCATAGCTTTCAATTGCCGCATGAGTCTCAAAGATCAATTTGAGATCCTCGACAATATCATATGGGTCTGAATTCTCAAACCTTTTCTCAAGCTCGATTCCAAACCATACAAGATAGCAGCACACTGAACTATGGAGTATCGATTCTTCCGAGCGAGGTAAACATTCTTTACTTCATCGGAAGCATCACATGTGTGGGTCACCCAAATGTGCATCCAGCACATAGGTCAAATTACCAGTTGTGAGGACAATCCTCAAATTGGAACCAATCGCGAAGTTGCTTCCATTGTTTTCAACTTTTCTTTCTCTAGGAACGCATTAAAATTGATGGTAGGGCTGCCATTGATCTACAACATATTTGCAATAGTTTAGACTAAGTTTATGACAAATTGATTTCAAATTAATAATAAAGTTAATCTAGGTGAACTCCACTCAAAACAACATCCTCACATTGTTTTAGTGATCACACGAACCAAATCCACCACATCACCGATCATCACGAGAGTTGATATAGTTTCAATGGCGAACAATCGACATGTTCATCATATCTACTATATGATTCATGCTTTACCTTTCGGTGATCCGTGTTCGAGACCATGTCTCCATACATGCTAGGCTCGTCAAGATCAAACCTTAGTTTCCGCATGAGCAAATCTGGCTTGCTCACGTTGTATACACTTGTGAATCTAACACCGATCATCACGTGGTGCTTGAAACAACAACCTTTAGCAACGGTGCTAACTAAGGGTGAACACTTTATGACTTGAAATTCATGTGCATGAGGGATCATCTTATAATGCTACCGCTGTCTACTAAGCAATACAAGATGCATAAAGGATTAACATCACATGCAATTCAAAATATGTGATATGATATGGCCTTTCTTCTTTGTGCTTCGATCTCCATCTTCTAGCACGAACATGATCTCCATCATCACCAGATTGCATCAAGGTCAATGACGCTTCTCCATGGTTGTCGCCCACGGCTTCAACTATTACAACTACTTTGAATAGACACGGGTCTTAACATAATTTAAAGACAACCATATGGCTCTGCCGGTTGCCAACTTACAATAAGGAACATTGCATACATCAAATATAATCACAATCATGGCCATATCACATCATCAGACACCCTGCAAAACAAAGTTAGACCTCTACTTTCTTTGCATATTTTACGTGGTTTGGGGCTTTCAATAAGTGTCGTTCTAACTTACGAACAAGAACCACAACATTGATGCTAGTATTTTTGATTACCCGTTGTAAATTGGATCTTAACTATGCTAGGAGAAGCAGCACCAAAGCCACTTATGCAATACAAGTTGCATGTTAAGCGTGGAGCAAGTCTCATGAACTATGTTATGTAAGGTTAGCCCGTCCTCTTCTTCCCAACATACCGCAAGATGCAAAGTACACAAGAAGCAATCGACAATAACAGCATCAACGACCACAATGACCATTGTGTTCTCGTCTGTGAATCTACATATAGACACGGCTCGATACCTTGTAGGGTTTCGTAGCATGGAAAACAAAAATTTCTACGCATATAAACAAACAAGCCAAGATCTATCTACTAGATTGTAGCAACGAGTCGATGGAATAACTTACCCTCGAAGATTCCAAAGTGTTTAATGAGAGCGGATTCTCGTGGGTGATGTAGTCGTACTCTTCCGATCTCAAGATCGCGTGACGATCCTTCCGGCCATTGCGTTCGGCAGCCTCCATGATCGGTCACACGTTCGGTACTGACGTGAGACCTTCCTCTCCTTGTTCCAAAGAAAGCGGAGGTTGTAGCACTCTCCTCGTGATTCCGGCGACCTGACGGCATGGTACCTAAGTAGAGGGAGATCTCGCAGGCTTCGCCAAGCCGGGCAGTATGGTGGAGTATGAGAGAGCTCCTCGGCGATCTAGGTTTTAGACACACCAAGGAGGAGAGGCTAGAGCCGGCGGCTAGGGTTCCGGGACCCCAAGTCGGCGGCTAGGGCAAACCCCTAGGGGCGGCGGCTATGGTGGTAGGCGCCAAGCTAGGGTTTGAGGAGAGGTACTTGTGTGTGCTAGGAGGGAGCCCTGCCCCTCCTTATATAGGTGGAGGGGCCAGCGGCCAAGGGGAGGGAGTCCTCCCAACTCGGCTTGGGTGGTGCGCTTGGGGAGGAGGACTCCCTCCCAACTCGGTTTCAACCTCCTCCTCCTCTTTCCAAAACTTGCTTGACTTTCAAACTAGCCGCTTGACTTTTCAATTTAGGATTTGAATAAACCCTTTATTTTGGACAGCGAAGACACTTAGTACATGATTCAATCATTCCAACTTGCAATGACACATTCATGTACCCTTCCCTCGGGTCTTGACATTCCGGAACCTTCTAGAACATTCCCGATGAAAACACCGGAATCATTCCCCAACTCCGAAACAGGACTTTCCTTATATGAATCTTATTCTCCGGACCATTCCGGATCTCCTCGTGATATCCCGGATCCCATCCGAGACTCCGAACGACATTCGGTCTCTTTCTCATTCATTCCATAACTACTCAAACAACGTTGAATCCTTAAGTGTGTTTCCATACGGTTCGTGAATTATGCGGACATGATCGAGACACTTCTCCGAACAATAACCAATAGAGGAATCTGGAAATTCATATGGCTCCCACATATTTATACGATTACTTTGTGATCGAATGAACCACTTACATACGATACTAATTTCCCTTTGTCTCACGATAGTTTACTTATCCGAGGTTATGATCGTCGGTATCTCTGCATACCTAGTTCAACCTCGTTACCGATAAGTACTCTTTTCTCGTTCCCATGATATGTGATCCCTTGTGAGCCAGTCACATGCTTGCAAGCTAATTGGATGACATTTCACCGAGAGGGCCCAGAGTATATCTATCTGTCATATGGATGGACAAATCCCACTCTTGATCCATGTGTCTTAACCAATACTTTCCGAACACTCAATGCCACCTTTATAGCCACCCAGTTACGGTGTGGTGTTTGATGTCATCAAAGCATCCATCCGGTAGAGGTGATATGCATGATCTCATGGTCGAAGGAATTAGGTTCCTATGTATCAGAAAGCATATAGCAATTGAACTATTAAAATGACTTGATCTTTATGCTACGCTTATCTATAGGAGTATGTCCACCATATCATTCTCCTAACGATATGATCTTGTTGTTGATAACATCTCAATGTTCATGATAGGGAAACCACAATCATTTATCAACCAACAAGCTAGTGATGTATAGAGGTTATACTAGGGACTTCAAATTAAGTTTACAAATCACACAAGTATCAATGTTTCCTTGTTAATACTATTATAGCATGAATGTAAACATTTATCATAAACACAAAGATATAATAATAACTATATTTATTATTGCCTCTAGGGCATATCTCCAACAAAACGTTCTTTACTTCATCGGTAGCATCAGCTGCAGGCGGGTCACCCAGCGGTGCATCCAGCACATAGGTCAAATTACCAGCATTGAGGACAATCCTCAAATTGCGGAACCAATCCGCAAAGTTGCTTCCAATGTTTTTCAACTTTTCTTTCTCTAGGAACGCATTAAAATTGATGGTAGGGGCCGCCATTGATCTACAACATATTTGTAATAGTTTAGACTAAGTTTATGACAAACTGAGTTCTAATTAATAGTTAAATTAATCTAGGTGAACTTCCACTCAAAACAATATCCCTCACATTGTTTTAGTGATCACACGAACCAAATCCACCACATCAAAACCGATTATCACGAGAGTTGATGTAGCTTCAATGGCGAACAATCGACATGTTCATCATATCTACTATATGACTCATGCTTTACCTTTCGGTGATCCGTGTTTCGAGACCATGTTTGTACATGCTAGGCTCGTCAAGATCAAACCTTAGCTTCCACATGAGCAAATATGGCTTGCTCACGTTGTATACACTTGCAGAATCTAACACACCCGATCATCACGTGGTGCTTTGAAACAACAAGCTTTAGCAACGGTGCTTACTAAGGATGAACACTTTAAAACTTGATATTTATGTGCATGAGGGATCATCTTATAATGCTATCGTCATTAACTAAGCAATACAAGATGCATAAAGGATTAACATCACATGCAATTCATAATATGTGATATGATATGGACTTTCTTCATGTGCTTCCGATCTCCATCTTCAAGCACGAACATGATATCCATCATCACCGGTATAGCGTCAAGGTCAATGGCGCCATTTCATGGTTGTCGTCCACCAGCTCCAACTATTACAACTACTTTGAATAGACACGCGGGTCTTAACAGAATTTAAAGACAACCATATGGCTCCTGCCGGTTGCCATCTTACAATAAGGAACATTGCATACATCAAATATAATCACAATCATGGCCATATCACATCACAGCACACCCCTGCAAAATAAAGTTAGACGCCTCTAATTTTCTTTGCATATTTTATGTGGTTTGGGGCTTTCAATAAGTGTCGATCTAACTTACGAACAAGAACCACAACATTGATGTTTGAACTATAAAGTGCCCGTTGTAAATTGGATCTATACTATAATGGGAGAGACAGACACCCGCAAAGCCACTTATGCAATACAAGTTGCATGTTGAGCGTGGAGCAAGTCTCATGAACGATGTCATGTAAGGTTAGCCCGGGCCGCTTCATCCCATCATACCGCAAGATGCAAAGTACACAAGAAGCAATTGATAATAAAAGCACTACCGCCCACAATGACCATTGTGTTCTACTCGTGCAACAGATCTACATATAGACACGACTCTGATACCACTGTAGGGGTTCGTAGCATGGAAAACAAAAATTTTCTACCGCATACAAACAAACAAGCCAAGATCTATTTAATAGATTGTAGCAACGAGTCGATAGAGGAACTCACCCTCAAAGATTCCAAAGCGGTTAACGAGAGCAGATTCTCGTGGGTGATGTAGTCGTACTCTTGCCGATCTCAAGATCGTGTAGACGATCCTTCCGGCGCTGCATTCCGGTAGCGCTTCCGCAGTCGGTCACACGTTCGGTACTCGATGAAGACCTTCCTCTCCCTTGTTCCAGCAGGCAACAGAGGTTGTAGCACTCTCCTCGCGATTCCGGCATCACGACGGCGTGGTACCAGAAGTAGAGGGGAGATCTCGCAGGGCTTCGCCTTAAGCCGGAGCGAGTATGGTGGACTATGAGAGAGGCCTTGGCGATCTAGGGTTTATAGGCACCAAGGGAGGAAGCTTGGACGGCGGCTAGGGCTTGGGGAGAGCCCCAACTCGGCGGCTAGGAGGAAACCCTAGGGCTGCGGCGACTTGTGGTGGCCGGCGGCTAGGGCTAGGGTTTGGGTGGTGTTGGGTGTAGGGAACAGGGGCAGCCCTGCCCCTCCTTTTATAGGTGGGAGGGCATGGCCAAGGGGGAGGGAGTCCTCCCCCAAGTCATCCTCCTTGGCCGGCGGGTGAAGGGAGAGGAACTCCTCCCCAAGTAGGTTTCCTACTCTCCCTCCACCAAGCAAAACTTGCCATTTGACTTTTCAAATTGGTGTTTGACTTTTCAGACTAGGATTTGATTCCTTCCTTTATTTTGCCCAGCCATGATACCTAGTACATGATGCAACCATTCCACATTGTCATGACACATTCATATACCCTTCCCCTCCGGAGTGCCGGACCCTCCGGAACCTTCTAGAACATTCCCGATGAAAACACCGGAATCATTCCCCAACTCCGAAACAGGACTTTCCTTATATGAATCTTATTCTCCGAACCATTCCAGATCTCCTCGTGATATCCCGGATCCCATCCGAGACTCCGAACAACATTCAGTCTCTTACTCATCATTCCATAACTACTCAACAACATCGAATCCTTAAGTGTGTCTCCCTACAGTTCGTGAATTATGCGGACATGATCGAGACACTTCTCCGAACAATAACCAATAGAGGAATCTAGAAATTCATATGGATCCCACATATTTCTACGATTACTTTGCGATCGAATGAACCACTTACATACGATACCAATTTCCCTTTGTCTCACGATAGTTTACTTATCCGAGGTTTTGATCGTCGGTATCTCTGCATACCTAGTTCAACCTCATTACCGATAAGTACTCTTTTCTCGTTCCCGTGGTATGTGATCCCTTGTGAGCCAGTCACATGCTTGCAAGCTAATTGGATGACATTCCACCGAGAGGGCCTAGAGTATATCTATCCGTCATATGGATGGACAAATCCGACTCTTGATCCATGTGTCTCAACCCATACTTTCCAAACACTCAATGCCACCTTTATAGCCACCCAGTTACGGTGTGGTGTTTGATGTCATCAAAGCATCCTTCTGGTGATGGTGATAAGCATGATCTCATGGTCGAAGGAATTAGGTTACTATGTATCAGAAAGCTTATAGCAATTGAACTATTAAAATGACTTGATCTTTATGCTATGCTTATCTATAGGAGTATGTCCATCATACCATTCTCCTAATGATATGATCTTGTTGTTAATAACATCTCAATGTTTATGCTAGGGAAACCACAATCATCTATTAACCAACAATCTATTATTATGTAGAGTCTTTACTAGGGACTCTAATTTAGTTTACAAATCACACAAGTATTAATGTTTCCTGGTCAATACTGTTATAGCATGAATGTAAAAATTTATCATAAACACAAAGATATAATAATAACTACATTTATTATTGCCTCTAGGACATATCTCCAATAGTTTTAACCCTACCAGACTCCTAGGGAAGACTTACTTATTATAGACCAAAGCAGAAGTTCGGTTTTTAGAGAAAAAGAGCCTAGGACCAAATGCATATGTAAGCATAAGATGCTAATCTCCTGTCACAATCACATACTCGTCCATTTCACCAGTGCCGATCCTGTAGACTATAACCATCCTAGCCAATTCATGCACCTAAGACACCATCTGTTGTAGTCTAGTTGCACCTTCATTCGACAGCTTTTAGTCATCCTCATTTTGTACACCCACCCAATAGCGCAAAAAGTCATACATGTAACAAATCAATCAAGAGTGCATACTATCAATTTTCCTTCAAAATAGGCATGGTTTCTTGTCTTCCGGAGAGACCGGCACAAAGCAGTAATACAAATAATATGAAAAGTAGGGCCATACAGAAGGAATTTTATAACCCACCATAAGTACTGAGTAAAGAAAGTTGGTATTGTTCTATCCCCAAGAACCATACATATCATACTCCGCATATATATTGCACAGGGGCAAGTAAAGGAAAGATGGTTAATAGTTTCATCAGCTGGACAGAAACAACACACAAAACTACACACCTAGTTCCTTCTTTTCAAGTTATCTTTTGTTAAAATCGCATTATGCAAGATAAGCCAAAGCCATTTTTTTATTTTCAGGGTAATTTTGGCTTTCCCGAGATTCCTAAAAGATCTATCAGGCCTAGAGTCAGATAGTTTATGATGAAAAGATTTGACAGTGAATTTTCTAGATTTTGTGAATTACCATTTTGGTTATCACGAAGATCATTCAATGCCGCATTCATGATATGATTCCTTAGCTCATGTTATTGATTTTATTGCCAACGTCTGAAGGAGAAATTCCATGCCAAATCATGTATCTGTTTCACAATTCCAGTTTGTTGGTTCCAAATGTCATACAAGGTTGGGAATTTCCCACAAAGGGAGAAATCTCCACACCATTGATCATGCCAGAAGTCAGTCTCATTCCCACCACCAATGGGCATGGTTCTTCCATCCAAGTAATTATGTCTGATTTTCAGCAAATCTTTCCAAGCTATAGAGTTTAATTTTTTTTCTTAATCCTCCAAACCCCATGAATGATCCCATATTTTGCCATTACCAGCTTCTGCCATACACCCTGATCACTTTCCAACTTCCACCACCACTTACACATCATACATATGTTAAAGAGTTTCAAATTCTTAATACATAATCCACTTTTTTCCCGGGTCTACATATAATGGCCCATTTCACAAGATAGTATTTATTCTTGTTTTGAGTTCCCTCCCAAAAGAACCTTCTAATAATTTTAGTGAAGCTTTCCAAGTTGGAGTCAACCATCAAATACATAGATATTTGATAAATGAGTAAGCTACTCAGAGAGGATTGAACCGGAGTAAATCTGCCTCCAATCGAAGAGGACTTACCTACCCATCCATCAAGCTTTTTCTTCAATTTATTAGAAAAATGATCCAAATATGCCACATGAAGTCTGAAACCACAAATAGGAACTCCCACATACTTTATGGTCCATCAACTCAATTGGCATCCAAACATGTCAGCATAGCTCAACCTGTTTTCACTATCATCAATAATCATCATCTTATTGAAATTGATTTTAAGCCCATACATGGCCTCAAATATATAAGGATTATTTTGAGGTGAATACTTTGTTCTAAATCATCCTAAACTAGCAGGATTGTATCATCAGCATACTTTAGGATTGCGACCCCATTTTCAACTAGGTGTGGGACCAAACCTGGCAATAATTTGTTATTATGAGCTTGTAAAATCATTTACCAAACCTTCAGCAACTAAGTTAAAGAGGAAGGGTGAGAAAGGATATGCTTGTCTTACTCCTCAATGACGGGAAAAATCCTTGCTCTCCTATTATTAGTTTTGACACACAAAGTCCCATTTCTTACAATCACCCCCACAAACTTGCACTAGAAATCACTAAACCCTTTTTGAGCAACACATATTAACAAATAGTTACAATCTACATTATCATAAGCTTTTTATTGTCGGATTGTCGACAAGTATGCCATAGGGGGTCCTGAAGGCATTGCTAAGATGGGGTGTGAGTCGTACAATGTTCCGAGAGCGGTGCACACAAGTTTACCCAGGTTCAGATCCGAATGCGATGATCGGATCCTACTCCTGCTAGCAACCCAGTAATATATCGACGAGAGCTGGATGCTACAGCGGATTACAGGAGAAGTTCGCTTGTGCGAGTTGGTTGTGGTTGATCTATGATCTGGTGCCCTAAAGGCTCCCTCAGGTCCAGTTTATATAGTCACCGGGGATTAGGGTTACTGGAGAGACCTATCCGTCTATGTTACAGAGTTGGTAACTAGATACATCTTGGACTACAAGTAATACTACAAGCCTAAGTCAGTAACTCTTCTGAGCATTGTCATAGTTGGAAGTGACTCCTTCTTTTTCCCTGACTGGGCCGCCCGTGGAGCAAAGCTCTAACCATTGGTGGGACACCCTGGTCAGCGATTCCTGTGGGTATACCCAGAAAGTATATTTCCAACACCTTTTCAAAATCAATCTTCAAAACCAACCCTTGTTGTTTTTCCTTTTAGATTCATACAGAGACATTACACCATCCATAATATTCCAGCCTTTAATAAAAGCTATTTGGCAGCTAGAAATCAACTTATCCATATAAGGTTCAACCCTAATAGTAATCAACTTATACAAGACATGTCGCATGAAAATGGGTCTATATTTGGAAATCACATCAACATCAAGAGTTTTCTAGAGTGAAATAATCATGCTAAAGTTTATCCTATACAAATCAAGCTTGCCATTATGTAAATCACAGAAGAAGGATATCACATCATCTTTTATAATGGGGCAACAAGTCTGATAGAACTCAAACAGGAATCCCATCAGGACCAAGTGCCTTATTTCTAACCATAAGATCCAAAGACACTTTAACTTCTTTAGAAAAAGTACAATAACTCTACATTAGCCATTGATGACAATTTTTCATCCTGAGATCGACCAAACAGAGGGATCCAAACAAACCAAACCAGATTCCCCTCACCATGCCTAAACAAAATTTAAAGTATACAACGGCATGATCCAGGAGATTAGAGGTCCCCTGGATAAGAAGATCAGTGGCATGATCTAGGAGATCACAGTTCGCGGATACTTAGCTGGATTAATTCACTCTTCATTTACCATCACCATCACACTAAACGTTGGATCACCAACTTTCTTTGCAACAAGTTGTTATTTCCTCACCTTACAGCCACAAGTTGTTAAATCTATTGCCAACGGCGGAGGTCGTGGAAATGTTTACCACCATAGTTAGAACAAAATTACTAGCAAATGTGTCTAATTTTTGTTTAGCCTGTATTTTGACTAGCATCCTATAGACATATATAAACTGGAGGTCTTTCTTAATCAAGAAATTGCATAGTCAACAAGCCCGATTGGCTGGCTTACCATTTGACAGCCATTTCATGAAATATAACGTGTCCCCTTGTATCCCGACCATATATGATACGAATTGCTAAGACTAGCCCCAATGGGAATATCATAGGTGGTATCATACACCACATGCATGCAAAATGCTTATGTGTCATAGCAATTAATGATGAAAGATATTGTGTTGGTATCATAGGTGATATGGTATCATAACACATAAAACTAGAAAAAATAATTTCAAACAAATCTTGTCCATAATTTTACATTGAGATTTTACAAAACAATAAATACACCAAGACTATGATACTACTATATGATACTATGCATTGTGAAGATGACATTATATACTAATATCATATGCATGATACTTCCCATTATGACTAGTCTAACATACCATCACTATCTTTTCTCTCTCTCCCAATAGCTGATTAAATCAAGACAAACAATGGCCCTTGCTGCTCAAACTGAAAGAAACTGTTTTTCTTTGTCCAAAGTCAAGTGCAATACAGTTGTACTACTTCCCAAAATCATCGTCGCAGAAGCAACCCAAATAAAGCGGCATGAACTAGGCGTATCATCTGGCTGACTTCCTCTATCCGTGCAAAGCACCATACCAATTCCAAGCTGTGTCAGGAACAATTTTTTCTCGTTGACTTCCTAAAATACTGACAGTACTAAGTTATTTTATTAAACGCATTATTATTTCTCCCAACAACCGCCAACGTGGCCTAAAGACCTTTGACAGTACCAATCTCCAGCACTAAAGCACACCCAATTTTGGGAAATTCTGATGAGTTTTTCTTTTTGAAAAATGAACCTCGTGAAACAATTAGCCCCTCCAAGCATAACAATAGTTTCACTTTCACCCCGCAAAGGAAAAAAGTTAATTATTTGATAATTTGCACCCTCCAAACCTAAGAACAATAGGTTCCCTCTCTCCTGTCCTCCGTAATCCGTACAGCCAAATACTAGCTCTAGCCCTGCCCTGAGCAGGCATGTTAACTACTCCTTTCGGTTTATATTAATGGTTTTAATTTTATATAGTTTGGTATGTATCTAGTTAAATATTTAGACTAGATGCAATCTTATCTAAATAAAGTTGAGGTTATTAATTTTAAACGGAGGGAGTAGTATTTTTCCTAGAACTTCATAGCTAGAACATGATTTATTTTTTGCGGTAACTGGAACAGGATCTTAGGTACATTCACACCTTCACGTCTGGTTTTGCAGTTTGTCCCATAAGACCTCTCCCACAATTAGTTCAAGGCTGTCCTGATCCTGTTAATTACTTTTGAAATGAAGTCACTCACTATCATCATGTGGCACGAAAAGGGCCGCCGCGCATAGTCTTCCCGCCATCTTTTATATCTTTATTTAAGCACTCTTTGAGTATCCATAGTCAAATACTCCAAGTAATTCAAGAAAAAAATACTGATTGTCCCCCCAATATGATAGCAAATAAAACTGCCAATCAGATTCTGCTGGGTTACATGATTAACGAAGAAGATTAACGAAGAAGATTTGGATTCGTCTGTACTTGGGCGGGCATTCTCTTACGACATTTTTAATAAAGAAAATAAAATACTCCGAAAAACAAGAAAATGACGGAGACAGTTCTTGAATTAGCTTACAGCATGCAAGGAAAAGTAAGAGAGTGGACTTTTCCCAAATGATTCGCTATATAATTCCAAACCATCCGCAATCACCAACATCACGATCTCATCCCCGACTTGCATAGTTGCTGCAGGTCGCCTCGTGAGCAAATACGGGGAGAGGCAAGGAAGAGGCAGAGAGAGTGGCCATGGACGTCCTGGGCCCTGACCGCACGCGGATCGCGCCGGAGATCGAGAAGCACGATGCCGCGGAGGGCGACAGGGAGTCTGACCCGGCGCTCGCCGCGGCGCGGGAGCTGGAGCCCGTGGGGCGGTGGCAGGACGAGCTGACCGTGCGTGGCATGGTGGCGGCGCTGCTCATCGGGTTCATCTACACCGTCATCGTCATGAAGATCGCGCTCACCACCGGGCTGGTGCCCACCCTCAACGTCTCCGCCGCGCTGCTCTCCTTCCTGGCGCTCCGCGGCTGGACGCGCCTGCTGGACCGCTTCGGCATCGTGTCCCGCCCCTTCACGCGGCAGGAGAACACCATCGTCCAGACCTGCGGCGTCGCCTGCTACACCATCGCGTTCGCCGGTCAGTGCCATATCCTGCCACGCCGTCCGACTAGCTACTGTTCTTGCAGTACCTGACTGAATGGTCGTGTGATCGAGTGGTGCATTATATTACAGGCGGCTTCGGGTCAACCTTGCTGGGTCTAAACAAGAACACGTACGAGCTGGCCGGCGACTCGCCGGGCAACGGGCCGGGGAGCTACAAGGAGCCAGGGATTGGCTGGATGACGGCATTCCTCTTCTCTTGCAGCTTCGGGGGGCTCCTCACCTTGATTCCCCTTAGACAGGTAGGTGCCTCTCTCACTTCTTGCTTGCCCATTTTAGGCCACGCATTGAAATAAAAGGAAACCAAGCAACCAATGAGTAGCAACATAATCCTGTGTTATAAAATTGGGCCTGGTTCATGATCTGTCTTTGTCACTAAGCGTTGAACATAATAATATTTTCAGGTATTGGTCGTGGACTATAAATTAGTTTACCCAAGTGGGACGGCAACTGCTGTTCTTATAAACGGGTTTCATACCACTCAAGGAGACAAGAACTCCAGGTATATTGTGGCCTGACTTACGCTATCGTCGCATTAATTGTCCTTAATTTCAGTCGTTAAACTGAGCAATAATGTACGGTGGCTACTTCATACTGTATATCTGAATGCATGAATTGATCTTACCATCCATGATAGGAAGCAAATCCGTGGGTTCTTAAAGTACTTCGGGGGTAGCTTCCTGTGGAGTTTCTTCCAGTGGTTCTACACAGGCGGCGATGCCTGTGGGTTTATTCAGTTCCCAACTTTTGGTCTCAAGGCCTGGAAGCAGACGTAATCCTTCTCACGATTTCTGTTTCGTCTCACCGTGGATCGCCAAAAACTTCCTGTGTGCTGCAGACTTTCCTAACTCTCAGTGTTTTGTTTTGTCAGATTCTTCTTTGACTTTAGCCTGACATATGTCGGTGCCGGGATGATTTGCCCACATATAGTAAATATCTCCACCCTCCTTGGTGCAATTCTTTCTTATGGGATATTGTGGCCACTCATCAGTAAGAACAAGGGTGATTGG
The DNA here is from genome assembly GCA_030063025.1 of Avena longiglumis. Classification (NCBI taxonomy): domain Eukaryota; kingdom Viridiplantae; phylum Streptophyta; class Magnoliopsida; order Poales; family Poaceae; genus Avena; species Avena longiglumis. The sequence goes on along the minus strand of CP125978.1, from coordinate 415,910,024 downwards.
TACCCTGCAAATGTCAAAGAAAGCAGCATGAAAAGTCTGTATGGTTACAAGGTGTGTACTGTAGCATAATAACCTCTTTATTCTTAGTGGCATTTCCATAAATTATTGGCCGCATAGTTATAATTTTTATGTCAGTAAATACTAAATTTCTTCACCATCCAGGCCTTCATATGTATCGCTCTGATCATGGGGGATGGACTCTACCACTTCACCAAAATTATTACCATCACTTTCAAGGGCATGTATCGACAGTTTACTCGTAAACGTGCTGACAACCGAGGTGAGGACAGAAGGACAGCATAAATCTAGCCCATGTCTTTCTCGACATTTATCGCTTAATTAACAAGTATTTAATTTTTCCAATGCTGACTGAATCAATTACAGAGAAAAATGTGGACAATACGGTCTTGCTCGAGGATCTGCAGCGCGACGAGGTCTTCAAGAAGGGCCATATCCCCGCTTGGATGGCGTACAGTGGGTACGCCGTGTTGAGCGTCGTTGCAGTGGTGACCACGCCTATAATGTTCCGACAAGTGAAATGGTACTATGTTGTTATAGCCTATGTCGTCGCCCCGATGCTTGGATTCGCCAATTCCTACGGGACGGGGCTCACCGATATCAACATGGGCTATAACTATGGCAAGATAGGACTCTTCGTCTTCGCCGGTTGGGCTGGCAGGGACAATGGTGTCGTCGCAGGCCTTGTGGTCGGTACATGTGTGAAGCAGCTGGTGCTGATATCTGCAGATCTGATGCAAGACTTCAAGACGAGTTATCTCACTCAGACATCCCCAAGATCCATGATGGTGGCACAGGCCATTGGGACAGCCATGGGCTGCGTTGTCTCTCCACTTACGTTTATGCTCTTCTACAAGGCATTTGATATCGGCAATCCAGATGGTACCTGGAAGGCACCGTATGCACTGATATACCGTAATATGGCAATACTTGGCGTGGAGGGCTTCTCAGTGTTGCCGAAGTACTGTCTGGCACTCTCTGGTGGATTTTTCGCATTTGCAGCAATCCTCAGCATAGCAAGAGATGTCATGCCACATAGGTACAGGCAGTATGTGCCCCTGCCCATGGCAATGGCAGTTCCGTTCCTTGTCGGCGGGAGCTTTGCGATTGATATGTGCGTCGGGAGTTTGGTGGTTTATATCTGGAACAAGATAAACAAAAAGGAGGCTGGCTACATGGTCCCGGCGGTTGCATCCGGTTTGATATGTGGGGATGGAATATGGACATTCCCTTCGTCCATACTTGCTCTTGCCAAGATTACACCACCAATTTGCATGAAGTTTACACCTGCACCCTAGAGAATTGTTTCGTTCATAAATATGGGGTCAGTTATACAACCTGAAAATTATACTAGGTGGCCAAAGATACATTGAATCTCCATAGGCGTGCCTCACTGAACCATATTTGCAGTGTGTTGTGTCATTTCAAATGCTTCAGTACAGGGAGCTGTGTAGAGATGATATGATAGTGTTTGTGGTTTTACCATGTTACAACTGCATACGATGTTTGTTGGGTGGTTATAAATTCAATCATACATGTCTATTGTATAGATATGAATACGTATGTTGTATATACCTGTACATTTCTCCGTAACTTGAATTATTTTTGTTATTTGTACGACTCGTAGTGTATACCTTATATTTTACTTACGAAGAACCAATAATTGGTAAGCATGTATAAACGAAAATCCAATCACTTTTACCTAAATGTGCAAACTAATTGAGTGATCAAAATCACTTTGGAAACCAAAGAGGATTAACAGAAATAGTTGGCAAGGACAAGTTTGATACTATGATGCAAATGAACATGATAACTGATGGGTATTTGACTGGTCAAGCTAACACTAGTAGGAAAAATCATACTAGTGGCGTGTCATTTTGCTACCGGTGGCGTTGGGTCAACACGCACCAATAGTTCGTCACTAGTAAAATTTGCTGGTGCGCGAGTGGGGCATGCCACCGGTAAGTCACCTAGTGGTGGGGTGGCTCGCATGTCTACTGGTAGCGTGTCACTGATATAGCACGCCACCTATATGATTAAGATTTTTAAAAAATTGCTGCTTCTATTATTAAATTAGCAGTAATAATATATGCCAAAACTAAAATATCGTTTATAAACAATAAAAAGAATATATCACATCATCCACAACCAATAGATTAATAAGAGTAGTATGTTATTGAAGTTTTATCGACTAGATAATGTCTAACTTACTGAAGTTCGACTAGATAGTAGCTACATACATATCTAGCTAGCTTATCGAAGTTCAACTAGTTCAGGGTGCTATGGGTTAGAAGGGGAAACATCATTGTAGTGCATGTTGATACTTCCATAATTAGATTGATAATGACTCATCTAGAGCGCTTCACTAGCGTGAAACCCGCACACTTAAGCAAGGTCTGTCTAAGCCGGACAACTGAAAAATCTTCTATTGGCTTCATTTATGATAAGAACTGTAAAGACCTAGTCATTTTATATGATTATGTCGGTTATACCTACAGCCTCCTCATCGACGTCAACATTGATCTTTTCCAAAACTTGAAGCATTGCCATAGATGATATATACTATGCAAAATTTAAGAAACAATAGTTAGAGAAAAAACTTGAGTGCAACAATATAATGAACCATATTTGCAGTGTGTTGTTTTATTTCAAATGCTTCGGTATAGGAGTTGTGTAGAGATGAGATGATATGATAGTGTGTGTGGTTTTACCATGTTACAACCTAAGATGTTGCATACGATATTTGTTGGGTAGTTATAAATTCAATCATACATGTCTATTGTATTGATACGAATACGTATGTTGTATACACTTGTACATTTCTCGGTGACTTGAGTTCTTTTTGTTATTTGTACGACCCGTAAAGTATACCTTATATTCTACTAATTGAAGAACCGACAATTGGTAAGCATGTATAAATTGAAATCCAATCACTTTTAATGAAAACTAATTGAGTGATCACAATCACTTTGGAAACTGAAGAGGATTAAATAAAATAGTTCGCAAGGAAAAGTTTGATATTATGATTAGTTTATTTGCACTCGTGAGTCGATTGTTCTACATGCACTACTAGAGAAAAGCCTATGTGAGGCGCACCTAAAAGCCTATCCGAGGCACATATCATATGCGCCTCTAGCTTCAAGCCTCGGGTATTTTTTATGCGAGGCGCATATGATATGCGCCTCCTATACCGCCTCGCATATGTGAATTATAGGAGGCGCATATCATATGCGCCTCGTATATGTTTTACAATGCGCCTCGTATATATATAGTATATGCGCCTCCTATATTATCCTATATGCGTCTCCGGTAGTATTTTCGAAATTCAAGTTTTACAGACCACTATAAATAATAATATACAGATATTCAAATATACAATATAGTCCAGAATACAGTATAAAGAGCACATAATTTTCCAGAAACTTGCAATTTGCCAAAGCATAATAGAACCAACATGAATACAATACATTACACATCAATCATGACATACAAGTTCATACATCAAGTGTTTGTGCCACAAGTTCACACCTCCGAGTACAAGTTCACAATCACATTACACCTTCGAGTACAAGTTCACAATCACATTACAACTCCAACGACATAGCTCTACCTAGATGAAGTAGAACACATAACCTACCATGAAGAGCAACAAGGTGGTGATCACGAGGAAGTTCCTCCACTTCTTCCTTCCATGCCTCCTCCACTTCTCTTCCGCCACCTCTCTACTCTCATAGCCTTGGTAGTTGTTGCTCGAGAAGTTGTTCACTTGCTTCTGGCAGTCTTTCCACTCCTCGTACACACCTGAAACCCGACCGACGTACACGACATAACACCTCGGTATCTCCTACACATAATAAAGATGATATTACTTATGTCAGTGGAAAGCAATAGCTAGCAGTTCACAAGATAGAATCATGCATATATATATATATATGGGTGCAACAAAATGTAAGAAATCACGTTCTAATCATCGGCATTTCGAAGAAAGACCAAAAAAAGCAAACCAAGAATGACTTGGATTAGTACCTCATACTTAGGTTGGGCACGGAAATAATAATTCTCGTTGTTCGATCTTGTGCGTCAAGTAGAATATATATGCCCAATTTACTAGTCTACTTGGCACACCAGATCCGCCATAACATGTTCTAATCATCGATATTTCGAAGAAAGACAAAGAAAGCAAACCACAAGAAGTAGGGAAGCAATGACAAATGAAAAGCAACAAGCACTTAAAATAGTTCGTAACACAAATAACTAGCTAGTGTCTCTCACAATCAAGTTCAACGGTTGACGAAACATATTCTAGAGGTTTTGCTAGGCAAGTTTAACATAGTGATAAGAGGTTACAACACGAGTTCGGAACTAACAGCTAGGTACCCAGGCAATGCAATCATGAAGTCTTCTTCGGCTCTTGAGTCGGCTTTGGGAGGGCATTGATGAAGCCCGACCGAGTTTTCTCCATTTGCATGAACATCCTGCCGTCACCCTGCTGCGCTAAGCGTTCGTCTATCTCCCTGTTGGACGGTGTATAGCCGCCGTAGAAGGTGCCTCCAGTTTTTATGACTCCCTGGTACACGATTGTCGCGATCTCCTCCAGGATGTTGAAGAAGTGTTGCCTGAGGTTGCGAGCCTGTATGCATGCAAGCTTTTCAGCCCACTTCACGAGGTCAGATGGCAGCGTTTTGGTCTCCATGTCATTGAAGAACGCCTTCATGTGGTAAATGGCGTAGAAGGCATCCTTCCCATCGCCAGCGGCTGCTTGACGCAGCAAACTTCGTGTGGCGGAACACGTCGCGCCGAACTTTACATGTTGCCTTGCCGGTTTGACGCCTCACGCGACGTAGCGGTGAGAGCGCCATCAAGAATTTTCTTGATATTGGTGTAGTTTTTTGGATCGCACTGTTTGAGTCGAGGTACAAGGTTGAGTGTTTCAAATTCAAGCTTATGAGCACACACCGTCCGATCATCCTCCGTGATGGGATGGTAGGGAAGGAGAATCACATCCTTGTCCGAGTATGTTTGCAGGAAGTTTGAGAGATAGTCGGTCGCCAGATCTATGGCCTCAGCATCTTTCAGGACGACGTCACGCATGAAGTAGGGATCCACTATCCGGATGCCCGGATCTTGTCTCCGTGATCTCCATGGCCATATTGAGGAGAACAGCCGACCAGGTATTGTGCAATCGAAACCCGTTCAACATGTCAACAGGTCGGTATGCCGACGTAGAAGTATCCTGGGTACAGTGACTACGGCATATGAGAAGGCACCTTAGCCTTGAAAACGAGGTACGACTGATCGTTGTCGCGAATGCGGCACTGCTCAATTGTGAGACAGCCATAATGAATACTACGCATATGCGAGCCTGCGACCTCGAGCATCAATTTACACATCATCGGTACACCTGCCACGTGCTGCTGATTCCTGGCTTGCCCCACAGCGCCATCCCGGAAAAGAGGATTTGGATCCTGGCCCCGATCACCCTTAGGCTTCCTTTTGCGACCCTTCTTGCTCTTTACGGCTTCGGCCACTGCGTTCACCTCACCGACCGTCTTATGGAGGGTGCCGGGGCTGATCAAAGGAACTACTGCCCTTGGAGGCTCGGTGAAGGGGATAGGTGGCGGCGTCTCCTGACTAGTTGGGAAGAGACGCACCTTGCAAGGGGGTTTCGCCGGTGCTGGTTGGGTCTCGGCAACTTGATGTGTGCCTTATGGTCCCGGCTCATACAAATCAGAAAACCTTGTGTTAACAAACTGGTCATCGTAGTTCGGGTCAATTTCTTCATCATCATCGGGATTCTTTGCCATGTTGTCCAAGTCTCCCATCTCGAAGTCTTCATCATGTGCTGGTTGTGCTGCCTCTAGGGTGATGTTGAGCTGGTCCTCTGTCCCCAAACGGATCTGGCTCTTCGGCCATAGGTACAAGTAGCCGAAGCCGGTATTGAGGACCGCTGCCGTGTCCTCATCATCCCATCCTTGAGGTTGAGAGGGAGGTTCCACTTGCTCATAGCCTAAGCACCATACTGATTTGACCCTCATCATGTCGGGTGGCATTGTGACATTGTGCATTTTGCGGTTCTCTGGTTGAACAATAGTACCCTTGAAACATCCATCAACGCCGCCCACCCAAAGGCATTAGAGTGCAAGGAGTGTCTCCCTGCGAAAGATCGACATGTAGGACGAGCGTTAGAAAAACAGAGATCAAGTCATCAGTGTGGTTGAGCCTCCCAACTCTCGCTTTAATTAGTTAGTTACCTTGAGGGCGTCAAACTCGGCCAATGTCGAGGCACCGACGCCGACAGGCTTGACCACGCAAGTGGCGGAGTGGCTGCCTGATGGCACGGTGGTGCGGGCCGGTGCCTCCGCCGCAGTGGGAAAGTTAAGATCCGGAGCTAGAGGAGTCTCCACCACCACCGGCCCTGCTGGAGGAGTCACCAACGCCTCCGGCCGCGCCACATTGTACGATTGGGCGCTGTTGAGGTTGGGAACCGGTGGTGGCCCCCGTTTACCACCCTTCTGCCACTTGTTGTACTTTTCCATGTAGACGGGAAGGATGGTGTTGAGCTTCTCGTTCACTTGTGAATGGACTTGTGACTGGACTTGTGTCTGGACTTGTTCTTGGAACTTTGTATCGGCAGCCGACACAGCCTTGTTCACAGCATCTTGGACTATATTTGGAAAGGCTTCCACCTGTTCCCTTAGGAGTTTTACCTCGGCGCTTTTGGCCTTCTTGACCTTCCGCTCCGGGGTGCCATAGTACTCGGACCATGATATGCCGCCAAAGCCGACCACACGACCAGCCGACGGGGCCACCAAGGGATCGACACTCTTGGTCCGGTTCAGCGCCCTATTAAAAGTGGTGTCCCACTTGGCGGCAAAGTGGCGCCGACCACAGGATGAGGAGCTCTACACTCGCCCCGCGACAAGGAACGCCAAGCACTTGATCGTAAAATGGACTTCATTGATTAATCATGAATGCAATTAATCGACTTGCATGCAAACTACTTACATATTTTTGCATGAAGTCCTTCACCCTGAGCAAAGGGCGGGCTTCGAATAATAATCGAACCCCTTCAGGGGCAAACCGGGCCCTGACGAAGTTCTTTGCCTGATCCTCCTTTATGTCGTCAAAGGGACGTGTCAACCCCTTTGCACGAGCGTCGGCGTCCTCCTTATCCCATTTGGGCCTCGCGGATCAAAAACCGCCGGAGCCGAGATGGTGGGTACCAATGTTTTGGGATCTCATATTCTTGCCCTTCTCAGTCCTGGCCTTGCCCAAGGCGGAGTTACATCTGGCCTTGAACACATTGTAGTCTTCTTCCTTGACCAGAGGCTCCTTCTTGACGAGATCTGGATAACTTAGCTTCTCCTCGAAAATTAGATTCTTCACCCGAGCCTTCCAATTTGACAAGGCCTTGGTCATTCTCCCGAGGGCATACTTGTTCACCGGATTCCCTTTGAGATTGTCATTATTATACTTGTTTTCCTCATCACCCGGGAACGCGTATCTTGCGTGCAGCTTCCGGAAAAGCTGGATGAGGAAACCCTTGTTCTCTTCGGCCTTCAGGTTCTCCATGTTGATCGTGACGGTGTTCCGGAGAATTGCCGCGAGCTGGTTAGAGTAACCCCCAACAAATTCTTCTGGCTCCAAAGGCGCACCTTTAGGGCTCACGCTTGTGATGATGGACCTTTTGAGGTCGACCACGATCGGGGTCCGATCCTTCCGAGACTTCTTCGATGCGCTACCACCGTCTGTAGTAGCTTCACCGCCGCCATCAGTGGTAGTGGCGTCGCCATCGGCGTCCCCCATCTCCTCATTGCCCGACGAGGTATCCTCGTCCTCCTCCATCTCGTCGTCCCACGGAACAAATTCCGGGGCCTCTAGGGATTCCATATCCGCCTGCTGCTCCCAAAAGGGCTTCTGTCTAGAAAGGCTCGGATCCGACATTTCTAAACACACAAATAAATGAAACTAATAAGCACAAAAATTCACAGAAAATTTTGGCATGAACTTTGCTAATTTTCTATGTCTAGGAGTGCCAGAAATTCGCCGGAACGGAAATGAATCAACTTTCCGGCGAAACATTGGCAACTCAAAAAGAAAAACCTGCACAAAAAGGATCAACTGCCATCATCACAGCCATTTTCTGCCAGCATACACAAACACATACATATATCGGATCAGTGCCATAAATACAGTATCCTGGTGCAGTTTAACATACATCATGGTCTGATGGACGGTAGGAAACATTAAGCAGACTACAACACAGAACTTCCAGTTGGAACACAGCACGATAGGAACTTGCAGTTTAACATAATCAACTTCCAGTTTACTCAGCAAGAACAAAAGAACTTCTAGTTATGCTGTCACAAACTTACATAACAGAACATTCTAAATCAAATTGACATGTTGGAACACAGCACGGGGAACATACAGCGACAGCGAGCGAATAATTCAGCGATAACCAGCTACTCCTTTGCTTGTAAGCTACATCCTGATCTGATCTGTATATGACAATAATAACAGCTTCATATCCTTTGGAGTTCCTTCTAATGGACAAGGTGTTGCAGAATATGAGTGAGTTCAGAGATGGACAACTAATGGTCATTGTCTTGTCTCGCTGGTTGTTTTCATTTGAAAACAGGGACTATACTAGCACAGGGACTAATGGACATTTGGTGATTTCCCACATAACTATACTAGTACAGGTTGCTTGTCTAAGAGATAATTATCAATAGGGTTCTCCTTACATACACAGAGGCACCAACCCTGTATATTAATTTTCTCGACTTCAAGCATGCTTTTACAATTAAATTACTACTGCTACCCCTGGATGTGCACTGTTGTTGACCTGTACAGGTAAATCTTCAGAAGAAAATTCATTTGTGCTCTTCACAAAGATGAAAACCAGAACAATAGCTGTCAGTTTCATTCCATCGTCAGGCTTAGGAGTAGACGTACAAGTTCCAAACACAATTTAGATTGTGATATATAAACACATACCATACTGATTCCATCACGGACAGTATTCTGTCTCCTAACTTAGCTGGCAAAAACTGTGATAGATAAATAATTTGCATAGTTAAGAACTGGGAGCAAATATCATAACTAATTAGCGTAGTTGAGAACTGAGAACTGAGGGCAAAACAAGGACCAAAACAAAGGTGTAATTCTGTAGACTATTGCGGTCGATGGCTTTGCTGCCAGACAGAAGGAAGGGAGACCGGAGGGCTGGAGGAGGCCGGGCCGCTCCAAAGAACCGCACCTAAGGGCAGAGGTGGATGCCGGCAGCGGCTGAGAAATCCTAGAAGGGGAGGAGAGGGGAAGAGGCGTGGGTGGGTGGGGGGCGGGGACTCACCGGAGAGAGGGATTGCCAAAGCCGGAGGAGCTGCCCGTCGGGCTCCTCCTTCACGGGGACGGCGGCGTCGGGCTCCTCCTCCACGGGCGGCGGCGAGCTCCTCCTTCACGGGGACGGCGGCATCGGGCTCCTCCTCCACGGGGCAGCGGCGAGCTCCTCCTTCACGGGGACGGCGGCGTCGGGCTCCTCCTCCACGGGGCGGCGTCGGGCTCCTCCTCCACGGCGGCGACGGCTTCGATCTATCTGAGATATGTGAAGTCGTGTACTAGCTGTAGTACTAGCTGTGTGACTTGATGTGTGCCGGATTATGCGAGACGCATATCGCAAAGTGCGCCTCGTATAATATTACGCGAGGCGCATCTAGGCTAAATGTGCCTCGTATAATATGCAATCCTAGACAAATAGGGCAGTGCGCAAGTTTCTATCAACAAACACACAACAGCCTAGTGGTAACATGCCTTGTCCTATTTCACTGCTGGCCACCCAGGTTCGAATCCTAATGTTAAAATTTTTTTGGAATTTTTTTTAAGGCCATTTTTCATGTAAAAGCATTATCCAAACACAATATGAACTATAAAATATACTACAAATATTTTAAATATTCAAATATTTCTAAAACAACAAAAGTGAGTATTCTCAATGAATGTGTCTTGTCGATACATAATATTCTCAATGCAATATTATTATAACACACACATAATGAAAATTAAGAATGTTTTGATACATAATAGTAGGCCACACATACGACGGTTCTTGACAATGGTCGGAGCGCGCTAGCGTTTCTTGACAATGGTCGTCTTCTTGCCCTTCTTTGTCGCGGTTGCATAGGTTAGGTCCGAGACGTCTTCACTACTTCTCTTGAACGGAAATCCTTTCTTAGGTAGGGTTGTGGTGTACGGTGTTTGGTTGCCATACCCGTCTTCTATCTTCGGGTCGCCGTTCTGGTCAAAGTCTTGCTCGTTGGCGACTCCGTCCATTCCGATAATGTTCCTTTTGCCTCTCCTGACGACAACATGGCTAGGCTTTGACGGGTCTTTGATGTACCAGCATTGGTCGACTTTGCTAGCCAAAACCCAAGGCTCATTTCTTGCGGGTGCGTTCGCGCTAGTGGTCTTTGACGGTATAACCATCGTGGTGAAATACCGGTCTTATTTCTCGACGCTCTTGGCCCACCTGACACGGAACATCGGCACCTTCTCCGTAACATAGTCGAGCTCCCAAATCTCCTCGATCCTTCCGTAGTATCTTTCCGGGATGTCTCCGGTGTAGAATATCCCTGTTACCCCTGAGTTCTGGCAATCGCAGTTATTGTCTTTTTCCTCTGTGTAGAACGTGTATCCGTTGATATCGTAAGCCTGATAGGTAATGAGGTTGTGCGAGGCGCCCTGTGACAATGAGAATATGAGTTTATCTTCCTCCGAGTACTCTCCCTGCGGTGGATTAGCTATGACCTTCTCCCTAAACCACCGCGTGAAACCGGAGTTGTGCTCCTTGATAACATCTTCCTCCCTCGGGACCTGGCGCCTCGATCAGTAATTCTTCTTGATAAACTCTTTGTGCTCATGTATGTATGGATCAACCACCTGCAGGTGTTGCAGCGCGACTAGGTTTGCTCTTTCAAAGTCCTTGGTTTGGCCCTCCATGTCGACATGCTTTGCACGTCGACCCTCGCGGTGACCCCATCCAGCGAGTCTCCCGAGGTGCTTGTTGAATGGCATACCAAGAGGGGTCTCGGTTTGTAGAAAGTTCGAGCAGAAAGAGATGCACTCTTCGGCCAGGAAGCCGTTTGCTATGCTTCCATCTGGACGGGACTTGTTCTTAACGTATCTCTTGATGTGTCCATTGAGCCTTTCGAACGGCATCATGCTTCGCAGAAACGCAGGACCGAGTTGGACGATATCCTCCACGACATGGAGAAGAAGATGAAGCATGATGTCGAAGAAAGCGGGGGGGGGGGAATAGATCTCGAGCTCGCGCAGTATCACCACGATCTCGTCCTGTAGCCTCGTGAGCTGCTTAATGCCTATCGACTTTCGAGAGATGACGTCAAAAAAGTTGCAGAGGCCAAACAGTGTTTCATGGATGTGCTTGTCCATTATACCTCGGATCGCGACCGGGAGTACCTGCGTCATTAGCACGGCGACGTCGTGAGACTTCATCCCGCTGAAGCGCTGCTTCGCCTCGTCTAGCCATCTTCTTATCTTCCCCGCGTAGCCGTTCGGAAATTTGACTCCGAGGAGGCACTTCATAAACTGTATGGCCTCCTTCTTACTCAGAGTGAAGCATGAGGCCTTGAGCTTGACCTCTCCCTTCTTAACCTTTTCCCCTTGCGACGACGGCTATTCTGTGTTTCTGTCTCCTCCACCTCGTCCTCCTCCTCATCATCGCTAGGTGGTGGTTGAAGTTCATCCCTGATGCCCATATGCTTCAAGTCGTTCCTTGCCTTCGGCCCATCTTTGGTCTTGTCTGTGTTAAGGAGGGTGGCAAGGACTCTCCCACGTTCTTCGTGATATGCATGAGATCAAGGCTATGAGGCACGCGGAGGATCTTCCAAGATGGCAAGTCCCGCAAAATGACCTCGCCTTCCATACCTTCAAAGAACGGCTCAGCTTCTTCAGGTCTTTCTGGCGCAGGCACTCCTTCCGGTTATTCAACAGCTTGTAGATTCGCGCCACTCTTACGGTGTGGGATTCCTCGATCGATCGTCCCATCGAACAAATGTCCTAGCTTTCTCCAGCGTGATTCTTGGGAAGCCACCTCGAGCCCCAAGGAACACGGTTTTTCCGGACCGGATCTTTCGTAGTAGCGGTATTATCCTTGCACCTAACGCACCCATAGAATCCTTGGACCACCTGCCCGAGAAGTATCCGTAATCGATAGTCTTGCACCGTCGTGATCACCGCTCTCATGTCAAAGTACTCTTGTCTCGAGGCCCCATGTACGGGTTCCTTCTTCCCATAACGTGTCCAACTCCTCTTTCAACAACGTGAGATACATATTGATGTCTGTAGGTTGTTTTGGCCCTTGAACGAGCATACTCATGGTTACGCATTTCTTCTTCATGCACAACAGGGAGGTTTTAGATCCATACAAACACGGATGTGTCGTGTGTGCTCTCGCTTCCAAACGGATTGAGTCCGCTGCTCACGCCCACCGAGGTTCCTTGACTCTTTCCCAAAATTTTGGTAATATTGGAGGTCCAACGCCTTCACCGGCAAGCATCCGGAAGGTGCCTCAACATTTCCTCCTTCTCCGGATCATCGCCTTCCGCCTCTTTCTTTCAGCGTGCCAGCATGAGTCAGGCTTCCTTAGGGTCTGCGAAATACCGCTGCAAACAAGGAGTTAGAGGAAAGTAGCACACCACCTTCCTAGGAGCTTTATTGGTCCCTCTCTTGTATCGAGAGGTCTTGCACATCGGACACGTGGTCTTCTCCGCGTCCTCGCCCCGGTAGATGATGCAATCATTTATGCAGATGTGGTATTTCACGTGCGGTAGATTGAGAGGGCACGCGACTTTCTT